>CM054378.1:94728513-95366513 GCA_028858755.1 Ara ararauna
CTGAGCTGTATCATCATTAGAAGATGAGTCTAGCATCTATTTATGAGATTTATGGAGACACAGGAGTACAGCAAAAGACCTGAAGTGCTCAGTTTCCTTAGATGAGAGGAGGATGTGTTTCAAGCAGGCTGTCATCTCTCCACCAGTTAATGTAAATGGCATTTATTTTAGATTCCACTGCTACAATAATTGGTTCCTTTGTCATTATAATGTAGACACTTTTAAAGATAATAATTTTATCTGAAGAGGTTATCATTCAGGAAACTTTACTAATTTCTGAAGTTTTTAAGAGATGCATGTTCCACTATGGAACTGAACATGAAGAAAACTGAGAAGTGTGTTCTGAGGAGTTCTCAGTGAAAACTGAGAAGTTTTTACTGGAATCTGCCACTTCATACAAAATCCACACATTGTGCTGCTCACAGTTGTGTAAACATGAGCGCCCAGAATGTGGTCTGGGGAATTCAGGAGTGTAGTAAATATTATATTCTCTCCAGTCATGTTTGCCTCAGTTTGACCCTTGCTGTTTCAGCAAGTTTTTGAAATCACAGAAACAGTCTGAGGAAAAAGGATAAGGTAGAAGAGTAAAAATTTGAGTTAGTTAGGAGATAGATAAGCCACAAGAAATAAAACTGATAGAATATATTAAATATTTATAGGAATTTCTTAATTGTCACACATTCACTCTTTTACAGACTTTCCTGTAAGCAGCTCTTGATATGTTAAAAACTTGGGAACGTGCATTCATTAACTTGCTTGTGTTCATAATGGGACACAGGTGAAGTTTCTCAAAAGCGAAAGTCATGGAGCTGTGAACAGTTTTTCAGGTGTTTCTGGTAGTAGAAACTCCAGTGATGTAGAAAAATAGAAGTTATGACTTCCTATCTAACTACCACAAATGTAACAGTATGCCAAGGTGCTTACGCTTGAAATGTATGCTTGTATTTATTCTTTACCAATTTATCTCTTCTTTAGAGCACAGTCAGTTTTCAAACTTTTTTTCTCACTTATTAACTTGATTAATTTAACTACATTAAGTACATTTCAAAACACAGCTTTGACGATAGAGATGTTTTAGCTGTCTGCGGAAGTCAGAAGTTGAAGGAGTACTGAATATTAAATATTCAATGTAGTGTTTTTCTGGCATACTGGAGCTAGAAGTATTACTCTTGTCTTCCTCGTGAAATGTTAATAGTCTACAATTAGTACATGACACTTTTTTGTCACCTTTACTTTTTAAGTAAAGTCAGAACTGGTCTGTGTGGGGATATCATTTTTCAGTGGAAGGTTCATGCATGAGTGATGAGAACTTTGGAAACAGAAGTTTAAATAGAACAGTTTAAAACCTGAAATATGTATTCAGCTGATAGCCCAGTCTGGTAAATAGACTTTTTTTCTTAAATATAATTAATTTATTTCTCAGAGGATAAATTAAATTCTTTACTATAGAAATATAGAAGAAAAATATATGATATATAAATGTGAATCAGGTTGGGTGCTTTTAGATGGATTGCTAATTAATTTTTAACATGCAACTACCCATGCAGTGTTATGGTTAAGGTTCCCCAAATAAACTGCCCAAGTTCCTTTTAAAGTGAAAGTTGGTTTTTCATTTACTGTGATATAATAAATAAATAAATAAGCAACCCTCCCTTTTTCTTCCTTATCTAGAATACTGTTCCTGACATAAGAATCCACTGACAATAAAATGTGATATTCAATATTCACATAAACTGTTTCACAGGGAGAGACTAGTATGAATACTTGGGAAAAGAAGAGGAGTCCAAGCAAGAGTGGATAGAAAAGCCATAAATTCTATAAAGAAAAAGTGAGGAAAGCTTTTATATTGCTGTGCTCTCTCATCTGTTACTCTCCAACCTTCTTAGGGCAGGATGTCAGAACAATTTATTTCCAGAAATTTATGGTTAGTAGATTGAGATGCTTCAAGATAAAGATAGATTCTTTTTGGAACAGATAAACTTAAATCTTCAACTGTAGGCTTGTAATCAAATTCACATCGATGGGAGCTGGAGAAAATACCTCTTCAGACAGTAATGCTTTTCACTGTTTCTAAAAAAAAAAAAAGAAAAAAATCAGAATTGTTAACCTGTTCCATAACAAAACTGCATACTCTGATTCAGGAGCTTCAGTCACCTTGATTTCTTGCAGAGCACAACATATGTGACTGAGCTATTGCTGGGGTAGAGTCTTAGCTCCAGCTGCTTCAGGAGATGAACTGTATGTTCTTACGAATTTTTATCTAAAATATCTTTTTCTCTCTTTAGCTGTTAGCTGCTTTCCAAGAAATTCATCTGCTTTTTTATCACACTGAAGGCTGCTGAGGCTTCGTTTGGTGTTAACCAGTAAGATCCCTTAGACAAATAACCAGCTTTTTACTGTAGTAAATTCTATGAAAATAATTATTTTCATTCTGGAAGGCGACACAGTATCTTCAGTGTATATCATCTTTGTATGTTAGTTGTAAAGAAACTGCTATACATTAGAAATTCAAGTCTCCAGGAATTTTCCACTTTTTTCTGCTGAAGATAATTACAATTCATGTAACCAGACCTACAGTGAAAACAGCGTAAAGTCTGAATAATGCAGATTTTCTTTTACAATAACAACATTGCTGCATGCAAAAAATCGAGGTCTCATTTTAGTATTCGAAAGCAGAAAATAACTACCAGGCATTAATGTTTCCAAAGGCCTGTCAGTAACGGTTTCTAATAAAGCAAATGACTTTGTATATAGCCCCGTACTTTCGCTTTACATATTAGGCAGTGAATGGGAAGTGGTAGCTTGGAAGGATTTATTGCTCAGCAGTTCACGTGTTAAACACAGGTAAGGATTTGATTAAACTGCTTAAGACAATGTTTCCCAAAGCCAAAGAGCTTCCTTAGCTCTTCTGCATGGCTTTCTGGAAGGCTATGCATTATAGTTGTGAAAAGATTGCTTCTGACAGCAATGTTCTTCATACTGGAGCATTGTCAAAACAGGTATATACATAAAGACAAGAAACAGCTGAAATACATCACTTGCTGGACATACTGCTGGGCCTGCTCAATCTGGCTGTGCAACTTCATAGCAAAGCTCAGGGCAGTTACACAGCAGATGTAGTGACTTTGGGCGGTGAATCTATACCATTGGAATTATTTATTTTTTTTAATAACTTTCAATGGGGCTTGAAATATGTTGTCAGATTTGCAGCAAGTAGGAGAAATTAATCTTGTTCATATTAATTCATATTCAGCTTTCATATTTTGACCAACATTGTTGTCCTGTACATGCTAAATGATGGTGGAAGTGTAAAAAACAAATAGGAAGTAGCCTTTGTTATATTCAGTTTCTGAACTGATTTTGTAACTTTTCCATGTAGTCATTGAGTCACATATTTACAGCATGGCTTCTTGAGGATTTACATTCATTATCATGATGATTAGACAACAAAAAGCAGGATTGAATTAGCATAATTGTCATATACCATCCGCTTATTTATTATCTCTGATTGAAGTGAGGATAGAAACCTGTTTTTCGTCAATAATAGAGGAGGGACTTGTTTTAGATTTCTCTCTGAACTGCTTCTGACTGTTCACACTCAACTGGGAATCTAGACCTTGCGCATGTTCAATCTTTTTGTCTCACAGAACTTGACCTTGTCACTTGAGCGTGTTGTCTTTAACTTCTGCTCCAGGAAAAACATCTTAACGTTTTTATAGTCAGGTTTAATAGCCAGCAGAGAGATAAAATTCTAAGACTAACTCATCTTGACAGAAACTTTTGAACATTTTCTAGACATGTTTTGATTAGGAAGCCAGTTCTTTTCTCTCTAGAAGGGTAATAATAATTAACAATATATGTAGGGATTAAGCGGACTTTGGCAGTGTAGACGGTGTCTCCAATCCCAATTTAAAGCATGTCTAATATGGAAATGCTTTAGTTTGCACCCGAGGAAGCCTCAGAAATGTGGGTCCTTATCTCAGGCCTGTAGAGGTACATGTGGGAACATTAAGTTTTTGGATTTCTGCATGCCCAAAGCACTCTTCTAGTCTGTGCCTTGATCTTTTTGTGCCTCAGTTTACAGGTCTGTAGTATCAGTATCAGTAAGAGCTCTGGGTTGTATTGAAGCATAGTTAAGGAGGCACAGGAAGGAAAGATTACTCATTACTAGACAGGATCTCTGTGCCCTATTTAACATGTAAAGAAACAATCTGTGTTCTGTCTTGGATTTGATGACTTGGGAAGTGCAATGGCAGAAATAGACAGCCTGCCTTAAGTGATTCCATTCCTACCTCTCCAGTACAGACACTTCTTTACTGCAGACCCTCACTGCCATTTCCCTTCCTACCTCAGTTGTATTCAGGCAAAAATAGTTGAGCCACCTGGTGGCATATCTGCAAGAATGAATTTTCATTTCCCACCAGCACATGAGCAACCACTCGCAAGGTGAGTCAGTGAAACCAGCTGCTCCTCTGTTTGAAGTAGTGCATGAATTAATTACAAAACATTACTGCTGCGTTGTGAAATGGGGGAGTGGGTTCATATAAGTATAAAAGATGTCCATTTTGCAAGCAGTGCTACTGTAGTTAGCAAAAAGTCACATCAAAGTGCAATAGAGCTATCTGTATCACTGATTTTGCAGCCTGTGAAGTGCATTGTGCTTTACTCAGTAAGAATGGAGGGTATGGTACAGCCACCTGTCAGCAGCCTGCTACTGCACACGAGAGTAGCTGGTAGAGATAGTATTCATCTGTGAAAACATCTGTGTAATTAAGCTGAATTGTGAAGAGATGAGAGTTCAGATGACAGCAGAAAGCTTCAAATATACCCTTAGACACAGAGATTTGATTATCACATGGTTTTCCCAGACTTAGCTACGTAACTCAGTAGGCATTGATAAATTAATAGGTATGTATGCCAAATGCATTAAGAACTGTTATAATGAAGTTAAAATAGAGAGAGAAAGAAGTAATCTCTTTAACAGATACTTTCTTGAAAATATACAACATCCTTATCTTCTCTTGAAACTGTGCTGAATTACGTTGAACTATATTGAATTATGTGGCTTTCAATTTTTTGTTCCGAGTTGCAATTAAAAACAGAAGTATATGATTTGTGCTATAAAATAAGGATTTCATTAAAATAATGCCATTTAATCTTAAAAATAAAAGTGTTCTCAAGTGAAAAAGGAATATTCCAACTGCACTAATAACTTGTATGTGGTACATGCTGTCACTGTATCTGTATTAAGTGAAGTATTGGTATGGTGAGCATAAGATGAGAATACCAATGTGTATGATATGTGATTTCAACATGTTGGGTTTTGTGGAATGTAATTTTTATATAATGCCTACAGAAGTTTTAAAAGAAATGTGATTCTCAGAGCACATGCTTTCCTGAAGATTAAAAGTTTGAGATTGTTTTTATTTTTCCTTTTAATCACATTTCTATTTTAAGGAATCAGGAAAGTCATACATTAAGGTTTAAGCTGAGCTTAATATTAACTGAGAGTTGTCTTCTTAAAAAAAAAAAAAAACAAAAAAAAACCCAAAAACCAAAACACAACCAAACCCCCAGATTTTTGTCTAAAATAATGAATTTTAACTCTCTTATAATATATCAAATTCAGCTAGAAAGTTAGTGAATATGAACAGATGTGAGATGAGTTTTGTGCTACTCTGAAGTTTTGCTGGGAACTTTCAATAGGAGCACATTTAGGAGAAAGGCTGCATAATTATTCATTTAGTGCTTTTTTTTTTTCCCATAACATATTGCAATGATACTATTCATGTTACAATTCAATTTCTACTATTTACATTTTAACCTCAGAACATAGTCAATTTTGCTACTGAAAAGAGAACCATGTAGTGTTCCAGTAACTCATCTGCTAGCATAGTTTCTTGGTTTTGACGAATGGACCCAGTCTAAAGGATTCTCTACTATGATGTGTGATACCTCAAGCAAATAGAAATGTGTTTTTTATCAGCAGATTGGAAGGAATCATTTATATTGTCACATATAAATGACTTGTTATTGAATGTTGTTTCCTCTGTTATATTGAGCTGCTCATTTGAAGTATGTAGGGAGAACTTACTGGATAAAAGCTGTTGTTCAGCTAGATAATGATATCCCCAAATATGTAAAGCAGATCAATCCTGTGTGACTTTATAGTGTTTGTTTTTTTTGTTGGTCGGTTTTGTTTGTTTGTTTTTTGTTTTTCTGTTTTTTATGGAAATGACAGTTCTGTTTCTACTAGCATTCTGAGTGGTGTTGAAAACTGAGAACAGTGGCCTGTCTTTTAACATTACATGTTAAGTCAGTATTAAAACTTAGATACTTTGACATGCGCAACAGGTAAATACCTGTGATTTCTACTTTAAATATATGATCATCAGAATGAGCATCTGAATTCAGAGATATTTATAAATTAGCGATGTTGAGGATCAATTATTTTTATAAAGGCTTATCTTGACCTAGGAAATATCTTTGTAATGTAGAAATGTTTGTGTTTGTATTTCTTTTGTCAGTGGAAGAAAAGCCTGATGTATGCAAACAGTATTCCTTGTGCAATTAATTAATTTCCTATTCTTTGTATGAGGTAGAATTTCTTAGAAACATGCACACACACTCATCAGATTTGTGTTTTATTTTGATACTTGCATAAAGATTTTCTAGGCTTTCTGATCTTCTCTTTTACATATTTCATTTTCCTCAGTTTCTGAGAAGGTATTGTACTGAGGGAGTCAACTGTCACAATGCCCGCAATTAATGGTGAAACTTCCCTTGTCATTCTTTCTCTGCATCGCTGTAGACATTTATTAGTAAAGTAGAACATAGCGTACCTGTGCTTCGAATGCAAAATCCGTCACTTCACCTTTTCTTCCAGGGAGAAGACATGTAGTTGAAGGAACAGACCAGGACAACTGATGTCATTAAGAAATACACAGAAAACTCGCTTTGTTATTTTCCTCTACCATATTGACTTAATTTTAGTTGTGGTTTGTTTTTTTTTTTTAGTTGGTTGGTTGGGGTTTTTTTTAAACTCTAATATTTGCTCATAATTAGCAAAAGCATTTGTATTATTGTAGTTTGAGTCCACTTAGGGATTCTTTTTTTAAATGGACAGTATAGAAGGAGCCTTCACATGCATTTAGATACTACAAACTGATGTCAACATAGTATTGCAATACAGTTAGCTAAACAATGCTAAAGGCAGGCTCATAATGATTGGGGAGGCTGTTAAATGTTTGAAGATCTTGTACAGGAAGGCGGTGCATTTCCTCAACATTTCCGCTTATAAACATGAAGAAATTTTTTTAGAATTGATCTGATTGATGTTAGTGTTGTGTGTATGTTCTGTGCTTCACAGAAAAGCTCTGAATGACCCCTGTGCAGAGAAAGTTTTTGATTAATACAATGTTTAGAGCTCTCTGTAATGCCTCTTGCATTGGTCATGTTGTCTCATACCAGTCTTGAAGTTCCAGATCCAAAATCCAGTGAAGTCAGTAAAATACTTTCTTCTGCTTCAGGAGATTTTTTAATTAGTGTACTCTGATTTTAATGCTGCTTCTAGGGTTAAAATTGAAGCCTCTAAACCAAGACTTCAAAAATATCTAGAAAGCCTTTAAAGTGACAAGAGCTTTCTTACGTTCTAGCAGCTATCATGGCTTACAGTTAATTAGCACTGGATTTCAGATTTTCAGTGAAGAGAAGAAAATAATATTAATCTTCTGATTCAAAGTAAAGAGTACATGGACATAGTATATTCTAATTCTGAAGGACCTTTCCCAACTGTAGAATGTGGTTTTGGTACAACATGGTTTTATTTGGAATTGATTCAATAGCATACAGCCCTCTATGAGGGAAGTTTTTTACCTTTAAAGAAGAGGGACTGTGCCTTAATGATTTTGCAATTGTGTGATGGTGCTGAGACCTATTACAACAAAAGGAAAGAACTGTTACTAGAAGAATAGTATGACTTGGCCAATGATTCATTTTTGGTAGATTTAATAGATTTCTTGACTGAAATCTTGGCAAATGCTGGCTCTATGAAATTACTAATGTAGCCTAGTTGGTACATGGGTGTGTTATACAGGCTGTGAGGCAAAAGAACTATGACAAAAGGATGCCTATAAGAAAATAACACCACTGAGACTTATATTTTCTGGAAAAAAATGTACTGTTTTGCAAAATGCAGGTTGTGACGTACACAGTAGCTAGCTTTCACACATAACAATCGTGTTCAATATAAATAGAGGACAAGGTATTAATAGCTGATGAATCAGACTTCTCCACATTCCAACAGTTCAGACTACTAGGATATAAAATTTTTAATTATTTATTTCTAAACATTTTATAAAATCCAGAATATAATGAGCCACATTCAGATTGCCTACTATACATGTGTACATTTATATTGAATAAATATGTAGGGACTGTCATGGATGATGATTTCAGTGACTTGTTCTGTTGAACTGACTATCTGCTAGTGGAAATAATACCTGAATACCATACCTAGCACTTTCAGTGTTTTGTCTAGCCATATAATCCTGTTAGAAAATTAAGCAGTTGGATTTAAAAGAAGCCCCTACTCCATGGTTGTTTTGTGCATTTTTAGAAAAGCTTCTATGGAACCCTGTTTTTATCTGCATTAAATTTTGTTGTATTTTTCCACCAGAGCATTGTTTGCCAGTTGGTTACTACCACAGATTTGATAGAACTATCAATCAGAAACACTGTGAAAAGGGGAAATAAAAAGCAAACAACACAGCAGAATTGCATGTGTACAAAACCTATGGCCTTTTTTGTACTGTGGAAAGGATACCTATCAGAATGCCCTCATTTGTTTGGATGCAACTGAGCTTCAAAAGGGCAAGGCAAGTGTGGTGTTCTCAGGAATCTTAATTTATTGTGTGACACAGTTCATAAAACAGCAGCTAAATGTGAAAACAGAATGCATTTTGGGCCAGCTCAATGCATCTTTACTTTCTATAGAAATTTTTTTTTTTTTTTTTCTCATCCTCTTAACCTTCCACACTTGAGATGTTATGGCATCAGAGCAGAGCGGAGAGCCTTTTCTGAGCAATGTGCCAGGATGCTGTCTGCTTGGCTGGGGTAGCTCAGCACTTCAAAAACCTGGACAGATGGGGTGCATCTCGTGAGAGGTAGCATGCTGTTGGGCTTCAAAGGAGTTACGAGTTGAAGGTGTATCCAGTTGACATACCAGTTCTGCTGCTAGCTTGTGTTACAGCAAAAGAAAAGATGATGGCACAAACAAAAAAAAAAAAAAAAAATAAAAAAAAAAAAAAAAAAGTGAAAAGAGTATGCCTGTTGTGTTCTGTCTCTCAAATCTCTATACTGACAGTTTTAAGAGGTAGGAAAAGTTTTTGAGTAGATCTTTACTTCTTCCATTGTCCTTTCTGTCTGGTCCTACACTTTCTGAGTGCAAATGTTCAAACTAATACAGAAAGAACTTTCTCAATCCTGAATATCTGTAAATCTCTTCCATTTTTGTGTTTTTGCTACTATTACAATAAAATCCTGATGTAGTTTCCTGTTTATGTGACCTTTATTGAAATATGAACTGTGGTTCCTATACTTGATTCCCTCATTCTTTACTATTCACCAGCACAGTTTTTTCCTCTTCTTAAAGCATTTGTATAGAAACTAATCAGCTGCATACAAATGGATCTGCAGTGATGTACCTTCTGCTTGCAAAGAGCATAAGGCAGCCAAACTTCTACAAGAGATCAAAGAGTTAGGTTACGTGGGTAAAGGTGTGCATTGGAGACAGAGCAGCTGCTCCAGAGTCTTTTGAACTTTCATTTACCTTCTCCCCCTTCACAAGCATTGTATCATGGCAGCAGTTTTTCACAGCCATCAGACTTCATTCTTTCCCAGACTATTACCAGATCTCTGGTATAAGAGCTATGGCATATGCTTGTGCTGAATAATTGCAATTGAGCATGTTTAGGGCTTAAGCAGGTTAAAGCACTGAGGCTTGAGGTTAACTCCAAGTGAAGTCACTGAAAGTGGGTACTGTTTGTGTATGTGGAAATGGCTCACTGTTCATTTGCTTAGCTAAAAAAGCAATCACTTCTTCCATTCATACCCTGGTATAATAGTTCTGAGTTGTCTGAAGGAAGAGATATTAAAAAATACCACTTTTTATCTTAAGAAATTATTTAATTTTCTTGCCTTTGTTGCAATTTGGAAAAAAACCTGGGAGGCTGTTTGCTCTTTCCTGAGTGACTTGTGCCTACAGCACAGTCCAGTGGCCCTATGCTGATGTGGGGCAATGCACACAGCTGATTGTGACTGGAAATGAAGATGACTCTTTGTCTGTTCTGTCATGTTAAATTTTAGGACTGGCATTTAAAAAGCCCTTTTGAATGAATAGCTTCAAATTGATCCAGTTTGTTGGAAAGCTTGAGGCCCACTCAATTGAAAAATAGCATTTGGATTAGAAAAAATGATAGATTTCAAGTCACTATGCAAGCTTTGTGAGACTGGATTTTGCATTACAGCAGTCATTTAGAGTGTGCAACTGCTTGTTTCAGCATTCTTTTAATTTAGCAACTTTTCCCCCAATAAACTTAGAACAGAAAAGTATTTCCGTATGTGCATATGTATATACGTGTCTCCGCATGTGCATGTGGATGTTAGTAACAGTTATGTATAAGAAATACTAATATGAAATACCTCCTAATGCTGAAAAAGACTTAGAAGCTATTTCAGTGCATTTTTTGAGCTTTTGCACTTGTGAATGCTATGTATTATGTACTCCTTTGCGCACATTTGTAGAAGTTGTAGTATGTGGTAGAAACCCATGGTTATAAACCAAAATGCTGAAATATTAGATTTGTAGATAATCAATTCCTGTGGATTACAAATGTATTAAGACACTATGAATTTATCAGCTGTTAATAAATACATAAATTATTAATAGTGTCATGTGGACACAAAATATGATAGTTTCATTTCTAGCTTTACTATTTTTCCTTTCTGGAAATCTTGTGACTAGAATTTGCAGATTTTTTCCTAATAGTAGCATCATGAGTCAGCAATTAGCTTTCTGTTTGCAGAAAAACTTCAAGCTGTGCACTTCAAAATTATATGTGGAAGTTTTTCAGTAAGGCTGCACAGTGCATTTATTCTCTTTTTTGAAGAAAATATCTAGGTATGACAAGGACAGTTAAAGCTTACTGCTTAAGCATTAATTTGAAGGCTGTATTTCCATGTGTCTTCCATTTCTCTAGAATTTGTTGGTTTTGATTAGAGGTTAACAAAAGGATTTGGAAAATTCCATTATTCAAGTGTAATAGCACTGATCACAGCCATACACCTAAGTATTTGTTGTCCACCTTCCCTGTCTGTCTGTTCTTCCTTCCCAGAAAAGGCTGCCTGCTGGGAAAGCAGTCTCAGGCCATACTGACAGCTTGAACTGCTTTAAGGGATTGTAAGAAGTTTTCACAGTTCAAGCAGTGGACAGTTTATAAGCTAGTGAACAATTTGACTATGTGGATAGATATGTGCCAGAGTTCAAGGCTGTGACTGCTGTTCAGATTACTAGGATAAACATAGCCGCTGGGACCAGACTTAGCAATTTAATTAGAACACCATGTAAAATTCATGTGATTAGCTGAACCTGTATCATTATACATCTGTTATATCACAGTTAAAGGAAAAGGAAAGTCAAGTAGTATTTATGTAAACAATATAATTAGAATTCTATAGTTTTGTGCGTGTCACATAATAACCTTCAGGTTTTATAATTTGCATGTCTTGCCTGTGTTTAATCACAACAACTCATTCCAGGATGAAATGCTCTTATGGAAAACAGTAACAATTTGGCACTGTCATATATTACAGTTAGACATCATAAAAACAAAACAAACCCTTAGAAAATTTGTAGACATTTAAGAGAAGAGCAAGGACACCAATCATCACAATAAGTGATGCTAGCAAGAGTAATAGCAGGGATAAAAGTCCTTATTTCAAAGTTTAAGCTAACTCCTCACTATTAAAAATTAGAATGAAAATATGATAGGGATGAGATTATGGTAGGGATGAGATTACCTCAAAGGTGCTTAATTGTGTACAATCAGCTTATTCCGCATGGTGCTGGTAACAGCTGGGAACAAGATGCTGGATTTAAATGACACATCCATTTGCCTGAAATTTTCTGATCAGTTGTTAAATTCTAGACTGGAGCTGTGTTTTGTTTTCTGAGGTGGGCCAGTACATTTTATAGCCTGCAAACTGCTGTTGTACGTAACTGTTAAATACCAAGGCTATCCAGACTTCCAGCTGCTAATGGCAGGCAAAGCTTTTGCCTGCCCTCAAACAGTAACAGTTTCACTTGGTCCAGAGTGATCCTTGTACAGAAGGGAGACACATAGTAAAAGCATGGGGAAGTAATAGCTGTGTCAAAGAAATAGTTTACTATGGCTGCAGAAGTTGCATTCTTTCAAAGATTTTAACTGTAGTTGCTTTACACTTTTTGCATTTATAGCTGCAATATGCCTGAGAAGCTGATCAAGGGAATGAGCTGGAATCTTGTGACATTTGTTGGCTATACTTAAATAGAATTATTTTCTCCTAGAGGAAAAGTTTCATACTTAAAATTTGATATTTTTCTTTTCAAAATGAAAGAAGCCTTTGGCATAAAATTTATTCAGGGTCACATTTCACCTATAACTTGTTTCTTTTTCTTTTTCAGACCTGTACCTAGTTACACTTTAATATTTGCAGTCTCTCTAGATTGTCAACATCACTGTATAATAACCAACTTATTATAGAAAGCAGCAAATGCCATACTGCCAATCACTTGTCCATCACACTAACAGGTACACTGCCATTGTCAGTGTCAGGCTGAATGCTTGGGATCAGCTAGACAGGTGAAGTAATTTACTCATCTTGTAGTGGCAGAAGGGGATACCTTATCAAGGAAAAGAAAGAAGCATCTTCCCTTGGTGCATTTGGTATGTGGCTATATAACTTGGATTTATAGTCTCTGTGTAGAAACCGATGCACAGACTGAATTTTACTCTAATGGTGAGGGGAGTTCTTTTAGGTATCATGAAAGAATATTTGTTTTCCATTTCTGTTCACTTTATCCACTGTCATTCTCACCCTCTCCCTCTACCCCCATCTTGAATCTTTTACTATTATCAGTTTAACAGACTGCTAGATGCTACATCCTTAAAAGATCTGTCAGTCTGTTGGAATAAAAAGAAAATCAGACCCCAAACTTCGATGAGAACGGTCAATTCCGTGCATTTAAATATTTCCTACTGCCATTGTTTTGGCAGTGTTTGGAAGAGAGATAGCCAGAGCATGCTTTACCATTTCATCCAAAGGAGAATGAAAGTAGGAGTTATTATAGCAGTACTGATGTCAGTCTTCACCCATCCTGATCTCTGTAGCCATGACAGCTGCTGGTTAATACCTGAAAGTTTCTGGAGGCAGTGGAGAAAGAAGTTGCTTTATTTACCTGTCTTTCTCTGTTACTATCAGTGTGCTGGACAAATTTTCTAGTATTATCTGTGACCTCCTGACTGGAGCTTTAAACAGGAGAGCTAAGCCTGGTGTGTTTGTGGTTGTAGCTTCTGACTGAAACCATCTGTGGTCAGGTACAACCAGTAATTGCTCAGTCCAGGGAATAAAGCTATTACTTATAACAGGGATCTATGAGTCTTTGAAGTAGGAGCAGTAGAGGCAGCCTCAGAATAAATGGTGGGAAGGAAGGATTCATGGCAACGGTTTTGAAACCTCATTTTTATTGCAGCACAGAGAGCAGTGGCTGGTTGATAGATAAGATAGACTGGAGGTTAATTTTAATTTATTCACAGAGGAATCGGCAGGAGTACATGTATGCTCACTCTAGAAAATTTGGGGTTTAAACAAACTTTAGCTTGCTAAAGTGTCAGTTTTCTTTAGGATACTGCTAATAATAGGCTTGACCTGCAGGTTGACAAGGGAATTTGTGATGCATTGACTCTCATAATCTGCAATTCTATCATCTAGATATGTAGTTCATCAATTCTTGTAAACAGCAGTGCTTTCCCTTCTTCTCTTATCTGTCTACCAAAACGTAATGGACAGTGCTAAAACATCAGATGGCCTTGGGCACTGTATCACATTATACCTAATCTGATGTAATTACAGGCTGCTGCCAAAAAGGATGCTCCCAGCCCTTATGTCCTTGTGCTTCCTGTTGCTTATCTTGTATCCCTTAAAAGGAAGAAAAAAAGCAGTTTTCTACTAACCAGAAAGAACCAACTATCTCCTAGATGCAGGAGTGCTGCAAAATGAAGAGAACTAGGATTATCCTTTTCAGTGGCAGGCAGCAATTAGGTGGAGGGTGAAACGGCACCTGTGAGGTCCTTTCCAGCTCTGCATGCAGCCCTGTGGCTAGACACCTAAAACTTCCCTCTGTTTAATTTGCTGTTATTCCCTATAAAGTGATATAGGCCTGTTACCATCATATGTTAAGTTCTGAGGGTTTTTTTGTCAGCACTGTAATGTTATCTCCGTTTAACTTGTATGATGTTTTAAAGATATTTTTTTTTTCTTTTTGATGTCATTTATAAAGTTCAGAGTCATTGACAAGTGTAAAGGAGATGATCCAGAGCTTTTTCTTTCAGGCTACTATTTTGAAATTCAAGTTGTAATACAGGAAAAACTGAAGACCATTTTTCACAGATGGAAAAATGAAACAAAAGCCAAACAAAGTTGAAAATAACTCTTATAGTGGACACGTAAAGAAAATATTTGGTTTTCTCTTAAAACCATTTTGTATTTTAAGTTGATACTCTTGAACTGCATAAGAAACTGGGCTCAGAAACAGATCAAGGTCAGGCCCTGAAAATGAGTCTGAGGCTTTAGCTACACAATGCCCCAAGGCTCGATGCATATGTCAACTGGTCACATTCTGACTCTTCAACAAAAGCAAGACCTGCATATTCCAGCCTTTTTCTCTTTGTAATCCTTTTCTTCTGAGCGAAAGGAAGCATCAGTGCATACCCTGAGTGGATGCTAATCTGTATGATAATTTTGTAAATGGGACCCCTAAGGCATACTTAAAAGCATGCAGCCACAAAATGCCTATCAGCATTGGGACTTCTGTCTCTGCATCAAGAAAACCAGAAGCCAGGTGATCCCCAGCTCCAGGTGGTTTGCACAGCAGAGCTGTCAACATGGAACTGAAGTTCAGTAGAACACAAGGCTTAGAAACAGGAGAAACTTGGTTTTGTTTAAATGACATTTGGCAAAATAGATGTTTTAGCACTTCTGTTTGAGAAAGAATTTGAACTGAAGCACTAAGAACACCCTCTAAAGGTCTAGATCAGGAAAAATATTGCGATTTATTAGTGTTAAAATGTTCTACAAAAAAATTGCTACAAATATTTTAATTAGAAAGGAAACTCTGCAATGACAAAAACTGAAGATTTAGATTTGGAGTCTCCTGTACACATTTTCCTCACTCACTGTAATGCAGATTGCAAAGATTAGTTAAGTTATCACAGCTATATTAACTTTCTTTTCATCTTCAGAGGTACTTTTAAAGGTAAATTATGCTATTCACTGACAATAAGAATTCCAGTGTTCTTTGCTGCTTGCAGTTCTTTCTATAAATGAAAACTGTCTCTAAAGCTGGCAGTCCGGCTCTTTGCATGACAGCTAAATTCTCCTTTTCTCTCTCAATCTTACAGTTCAGTTTCTCAAAAAAAACCCACACCATACCATCTCTTTTTCAATGCCTTTTAAATATTCCTTCTATTTCTGCTATGTAGTACAATCTAAAAGGAAAACAGTCTTTCACCAGTTCTGATATTATGGTTTCCCACCCAGTGATACAATTTTGTCTGAACTATAACCAAAGCTTTCAGATCTGGTGTGTAAAACTAAGTGTCTGCACCCATAGTGAATTGAATAAAAATTGCAGTTAAATATACCCCACATGAATTCAAGAGCTGAGATGTTAAGTGTCAGGTCTGAACTCTATAGACACTCTATAGACAGATAGGAACAGCCTCGCACTCATGGGCCCTTGTTCTCATGGGGGTCTTCAACAACCCTGATATCTATTGGAGCGATGGTACAGCCCAGCACAAACAATCCAGGAGGTTAATTGATTGTATGGAAGACAACAGCCTTCTGCAAGTAATAGAGTAGCCAACAAAGAAAGGTGCCATGCTTGACCTCGTGCTCACCAACAGGAAAGGGCTGGCTGGAAATGTGACGTTCCAGGGCAGCCTTGGTTGCAGCAATCATGAGATGGTCGAATTCGAGATTCTCAGGACAGTGAGAAGAGTGGGCAGCAAGCTCACTGCCCTAGACTTCAAGAGAGCAGACTTTGGCCTCTTCAGGAACCTGCTCAGTAAGATTCCATGGGATATAGCCCTAGAGGAAAGGGGGGCCAAGATCGTTGGTTGATATTCAAGGATCACCTGCTGCAAGCTCAGGAGCGATATATCCCTACTCGAAGGAAGTGCTGCAGGAGGGCCAGGAGACCTCCTTGGATGGATAAGGAGATGCTGAGGAAACACTGAAGGAAAACAGAGGCTTATAAAAGGTGGAAGTAAGGACAGGCGGCCTGGAAAGAATACAGGGATGTTGTCCGTGAAGCTAAGGACCAGATTAGGAAAGCTAAGGCCCACTTAGAATTAAACTTGGCTAGGGATGTGAAAGATAACAGGAAGGGATTCTATAGGTATGTAGCGAATAAAAGACAGACAAGGGACAATGTGGGCAGCCTCCAGAAGCTATCAGGAAAACTGGCTACCCAGGATTTGGAGAAGGCTGAGGTTCTTAATGACTTCTTTGCCTCAGTCTTCACTGGCAAATGCTCTGACCACACCACCCAAGTCTTGGAAGGCAGATGCAGGGACGGTGAGAATGAAGACCTTCGGCTCACTGTTGGAGAGGATCTGGTTTGAGACCATCTTAAGAACCTGAACGTATACAAGTCCATGGGACCTGATAAAATCCATCTGCGAGTCCTGAAGGAGCTGGCAAATGAAGTTGCTAAGCCACTGTCCATCATATTTGAAAAATCATGGCAGTCAGGTGACGTACCCGTTGACTGGAAAAAGGGAAATATAACCCCCTTTTTCAAGAAGGGGAAAATGGATGAGCAAGGTAACTACAGACCAGTCCGTCTCACCTCTGTGCCTGGCAAAATCTTGGAACGGATTCTCCTGGAAGGCATGCTGAGGCACATGAAAAACAACAAGGTGGTTGGTGACAGCCAGCATGGCTTCACCAAGGGGAAATCCTGCCTGACCAATTTGGTGGTCTTCTATGATGGGACTAGGGAACTGATGGACAGGGGTAGAACAGTGAGTGTCGTCTACCTGGACTTGTGAAAAGCGTCTGACACTGTCTCACATGACATCCTTGTCTCTAAGTTGGAGAGACATCAATTTGATAGGTGGACCACTCGGTGGACAAAGAACTGGCTGGATGGTCGCACGCAAAGAGTTGTGGTCAGTGTCTCAGTGTTCAACTGGAGACCAGTAACAAGTGGTGTCCCCCAGGAATCTGTGTTGGGACTGGTCTTGTTCAAAATATTTGTTGGTGACATGGACTGTGCGATTGAGTGCGCCCTCAGCAAGTTTGCCGGTGGCACCAAGCTGTGTGGTTCAGTTGATACACTGGAGGGAAGGAATGCCATGCAGAGGGACCTTGACATGCTTGTGAGGTGGGCTGATGCCAACCTGATGAAGTTTAACCATGACAAGTGCAAGGTCCTACACCTGGTTTGGAGCAATCCCAGGCACAGCTGCAGGTTGGGCAGAGAAGAGATTCAGAGCAGCTCTGTGGAGGAGGACTTGGGGGTGTTGGTAGATGAAAAATGAACATGAGCCATCAGCGTGTGTTCACAGCCCAGAAAGCCAACTGCATCCTGGGCTGCATCAAAAGCAGCACAACCAGCTGGTCGAAGGAAGTGATCCTGCCCCTCTACTCTGCTCTCCTGAGACCTCACTTGGAGTATTGTGTACAGTTCTGGTTTCCTCAACATAAAAAGGCCATGGAACTGCTGGTCCAAGGCCAGAGGAGGGCCATGAGGATGATCAGGAGACTGGAGCACCTCCCGTATAAAGATTGTCTGAGAAAGTTGGGGCTTTTGAGCCTGGAGAAGAGAAGGCTACATGGAGTCCTCATAGCAGCCTTTCAGTATCTGAAGGGAGGCTATAGGGATGCTGGGGATGGACTATTCATTTGGGACTGTAGTGAGAGGACAAGGGGTAATGGGTTCAAACTTAAACAGGGGAAGTTTAGATTGGATATGAGGAAGAAATTCTTTCCTGTGAGGCTGGTGAGGCACTGGGATGGGTTGCCCAGGGAATTTGTGAATGCTCCATCTCTGGCTGTGTTCAATTCCAGTTTGGATAGAGCCTTGAGTGGCATGGTTTAGTGTGAGGTGTCCCTGCCATGGGGGGTTGGAACTAGATATCTTAAGGTCCTTTTCAACCCTAACTATTCTGTGATTCTATGAGTCTGTGTTGGTCTGTGTGGTCTATAGCAGAGAGGGGGAGAAAGAAAGGATAGCATTACGGAAAAATAATGAGGATTTTTTTCTTTCTTTTGTTTTTTCTTTTTTTTTCTTTTTCTATTATTTTAATCAGAGTTCCTTATGATGCTCTCATCAAAGTGTGCATGTGGATGAGTTTCTTTAGGAAAACTTAATTCTTTAACTACATGCTGCTTCTTCAGTATCAAAGCTGCACTGTAAAATGATGGGAAGTTCTTCATCATCAGGTTGCTTTTATGTGTTCATAAAAGCTCTAGTAATAACTTTTTTTTTTTTGAGCTCAGTACACATTGTGGGATTCAGGTGGTGCTTACCACAGTTCAGGGGAGCTGTATATAGCTTGAGATTTTCAGGGACTATTAGTGTGTGGATTTTATTTGTTTGAAAGAGCAATGAATAGAGACACCAAATTTCAAAGGGTTTCTGGTTTAAATACTGAGTACCTTTTCCTACATTGAAATTTATATTCAAAAATCTCTCTGGCATGACAGGGAAAGTAAAACACTTAGGATGTAACTGTTCTGATGAAGATATACCCTGAAAACTTAATATGGTAGTTAAAGCACAGAAGGCTGAAATTTTGCTTATATACCTAAGATTGTTACAAGATTGAAACCCCATAGGTTAGCTCCTGAGAGGATCATGTACTGAGCTCATGTACATGTGGTGCTTCATTTTTGAGCAAATTTTTCAATAATTTGCCATTTGCATGTTATCACACAAAGAAAGGCACATGGGATTTCTCATTTCCTGTTGGTAACTTGAGGTGCCATACTGGCAACTGCACATGGAAAAGTACTTTTTTTCCTTTATATTTATTTATTTATTTATTTAAGAACTCAGCTCCCTGCTCTTAGAATATGTTTTAAAAGAGACGTCTCAGTTGCAGTTTTTTGGGGAATGCTTGTATTGCTGCCAGCTTACATGTCCCACTGGGAGCCACTGTGGAGTAGGGATTACCTTGAATAGGTTTTAGCAGATAACAAGCCACGTAAAAAACTTGTCTTCATTTTTTTCTTCCTCTCTCTACAAATAACATGGTAGACAGAAGGGGATGAATTACAGTTTAGCATGTCAACCTTAACCAGCCTGTATCTCAAGAGGTTTTTTTTTTTCCAACTTTAATAACATATGAGTAAAGTATCCTTGGAAAACTCTCAAAGATAATAGCAAATATATATATGATATCAAACTTGTAGGAATATTCTGATTTTGCTAAGTTCCTGCACTGTGGCTACATTCTAATTTTGCATTTCCATTCTCAGGGAAATGTTCTCTTCTGTTTTGCCTCTGCTTCCTGGGGCAGAAAGGCATTTAAATTTTGAAGCTGTTTATACTGACACAAATCAGGTATACTAAACAAGATTTTTGCTAAACAACGGATTTTTCTTGCTTTTACACTGAAGTTAAAGTCTTCTTATTTCATTGGGAACAAAAGAGTAAAGCTTATGCTTGGATGCATGGGCCGTGGTTCTGCAGATGCCATTGTGATTCCTGCTCATTTGTCCCCGAGGTCTGTTGAAGTCAGTTGATGTTTTCTCATTTAAGTTGATCAATGAGTTTCAAGACTGAGAAAATGTTGTGCGTATGTACTTGGAGCACACATTCACCTGGTGTACGGAAATGGAATCCATAGAGTTTCTCAGGGTGTACAGCCACAGATCTCTGCTGAGTCTCTATCCGTAGATGTTGCTCTGTGTGAATAAAGCGGAAGTGGCAGAGTGTCTTTGAAATGCTACTTGGAGAGTAAATGTAAAATTTTATTTGAAAGATAGATCATATGCAAAAGATTTTATCTTGTTAAATTGTTGCCTCACGTCCTATCTGTATGTAACTTCAGGTATTTTTCCACATCATAATATTACCTTCACGGTTCTAGCTGATTCCCTGTTAGAGTCTGTAATCTGTTTCACATTTGTCTCCAACAAAAATCTCTTCTTCAGCAACTCCAGTTATTAAAGGGGAAGTGATGCAGCTTGCTTCAGTGATGTGTGATTGCAAATTAATTATACGATACAAATTCATATTGTTGAAGACACTATAAGACTGCTTGCATTTCCCCCCTAAGTTAATCAAGGATGGGTATCTTCTGTTTCTTCCACAAGCTTTATGAACAAATTATTAATGAAAAAAATTCTTAAGGCTTTCAGAAAAAAATATCATTCAACTAATAAAAATATTTCTGTTTCTAAAGAAGTAAAATGTTTAACATGTATGCTTAAGGTCTAGTTTAAGATTCTCGCAAAATTCTTTTGCAAACAAAATGTTTCTTGAAAACAAAAAGCAATCATTTAATGCTTTCCAATCCTGTATTACTGTAACAAGTGCCTAGCAAACAATATCAGTTTCTCTCAACCTTTGTATTTGTGCACTCCACATATTTTGTAATATATGATATATATTATAATATTTATAATATATAATATATAAATGCTGTTGTTGGTGATAGTTTCTATTTTAAGTAAAAACCAGTCTAAAGCATGATTGCTAGATAAGCCTGAACTGGGGAAAAGGAGAAAACCATTTAATGGTCCCCAAACCTTGGCCTAAGTTTCTGAAAATTTGCTTTTAAAAAAGTTCCTTTATATTATTTGGAAATTACATTAAACTCTACAGGATTATAGTTTATTGTGGATGAATGATAATAGGGTTAATGCTCATACACAGAAAGCATGGCATTGTAAATCATGTCATTCTTGAAATGGCAGTTACAGTCAAAAGGTAACTATGCGAAAATGACAGTGTGGAGTTCCATATTTATTCTTTCTCAATGACTTCCCAATTAAATGTGTCTGGCTTGCAAGTCAAAAAAATATTTTTTCTAACTGCCAGCTGTTCAAACTGAGCTCAAGATCTTAAAGCTGTCTCTCATCTCTTACCCACAGAATAGAATTTACTTATTGAAACTTCTTTTTTGGAGATGGATGAGGCAGAATTGGACCTAGCTAGTTCTTCCATGTGGTAGCTGGAGTGACATTTCAACTGAATTGCAACCAACTATGAAAACTTTGCTACGTGAAGAAACAGATACAACTCTGTAAATAGGAGTTGTTCTGTGAACTGGAAATATGTCATTTTTCCATCTTACATTATGTCTGTGCATACCAAAGCAAATGCAGGTGTCATTATCTTTCCTTTATAAGGAGAGAAAATACAAGGTAGGTAGGAAGCTGGGTTATCCAAAACCACAAAGACTTTTCATAATCTAATATGTATCACTGTAAGACTGATTTGCTTATCTCTGTTGCTCGTGATAAGCAAATATTTTACCTTTCTGAGTAGTTGCCTTACGAGATAAAGCAGCTGTAAATTGAAGGGTTGTCAAATGGTACTTGCTTGTCTGGGAAGCATATATTTAAACTCATTTTTATACGCACTGCGGTCTTTTCTATCACTTTCCCTTTCCAGTCCTTATTAGTTTTCCCCGAAAACCAAACCATACCATATTGATCTCTTTAACCTTGTCTTCCCTAGAGTAGTCAAAGCCTCCAGGTCTGAGTATGACTAGAATTATGGAATTGTGTAGTCTTAACAAGCTGGTACAGTGTCCATCATGTCTTGTCGGCTCCTTTTCTCTCTGTCACTTATCTTCTTTTCCAGGTAGCACAACTGGACCACTATTTGATTCAGTAAAACATGAAGATTTAAAATAAAACTTTAAGTCTACACTTTTCCTAAGTATTTTTCTTGGCAGAAGCTTCATTACACAATAAATGAGTCTTTTGGAAACAGCCAACTGCTTCATGTGAAGCAAGCTCCTGTTCCTTTATTGCTTTTGAGGAAGAACAATGAAAATTCACTGCTACTGGCCACATCAACCTGAATGAAAGCCAAATAGAAAAATTGAAAATGATTGTCAAGTTCATCATATCTACTACAATAGAGGCAAATTAGTTATCTGCAGCAGCAGAAGTAGCAGCAGATTGCATTATAAATCATCATATCATTGACAGTCAATTACATTCAAAACTTTTCAAGCATGAGGCAGCGGCAGTGTTTATCTTCTAACAAACTTATTCAAGCCAGAAAACACAGTGTGGATGCATGAGAAGAATTTCTTGCGGGTCTGAAGGGTTGTGTTAAAAAAGAGTATTTCAGCAAAAATATATTTCATGAAGGATAGAAAGGATGAAGCCTGGTTTGTTGCAAAATTGCATCTTTAAACCCATTCTGCCTTTCTTCTTCCACTGCAGTAAATCCACTTTTGCCTCTTGTCTGGGAGAGTCCTCCTGTAATGTCAACTTCTCTCCGGTCTTCTCTGCTTCATTACCACTTTGCTTTCACAATACTTCTAGGTCCCTTCTGAGTTTCCAGTATTTGCCCCCTTCCCTTGTCCTTTTGTTTGTTTGTTTTCAATTTGAAGTACATTTTCAGTTTGTCTCCTTCAGGAACAATGGACTTTCTATAAGTTATTCAAAGTAATCTTGCATTTTGAGGAATCAGTGACTCACGTAATGGATGATGTGATTTTAATTAAAATAAATTCTAATCAAATTGATTATATAAAAATTAATGTTAGTTAAAAGGAAAGTCCTGACAGTATTTTACCAGCCAGTTTATTGTACAAACTCTGAGAACTGGACTAAAGTCTCAGAATTAAATGCATTTTTTCTCTACTGGAATTTTCAATGCTTGTCCTTTTTGTGTGTTTCTGTGGGCACAAGAAAGAGAACAGCGCAGGAGCAAAAACTTCAGGCCCTGAGCAGGGCTCTGTGATTTTGATATAGTGCAAAAGAAGGGGAGACTGTGCCATATGGTGGTCTGTCTACTTTTTCAGTAAGCATAGAAAGCCCTGAAGAAGTAACAGCATGTAATGCAGGATTAGTATTGATCTTATATTCACACGCCTGTATGGGGTGGGAAAGGTTACTGGGGTTTGGGAAGAAGGTCTTTAGTTTATATTTATTTTTTGTAATTGAATCTGACTAAAACTCCAGAGGATCTCTTTTACAATCAGGTCCCCATATTTTTGAAATGATTCAAGAAAACTATCATGCAATAAAGTAACATTAAATTGGGCAAAGAGTTGAAGTTGCTGTTGTTTTGCAGAATAAATATTTCATTTTTAATGAGAAATAAGAGACTTTAGGTCTGAGGTCTTCCTGCAAGAGCTCTCCTTTGTGCTCTGACTGCCCCTGTCTCCATCCCACCAGTCATCTGACTCCAATCATACAGCATGGAGACAAGCCTGTGATTCATTCTCAGTTCTAGCCCTAAACCACCAAGTAATTTTTATCATTAGCCACCCAGCCCTTGGTGTATCTGAGATAAGAGAAGCATGAAGGTGAAGAACCAGTTTATGACAGTTGCCGCACATCTCTGCTCAGTCTTAGTTTTGCCACACCTGAGAAATTATCTGTGGGTCTCTCTAAAATTAAGTAGCTAACTGAAGTGCTAAACTTAGCACTTCTTGTATCATTAAAAGGAAAATAGAGGTAACTGCAGAAGGAGGTTTAGATATCAGGTGTGTTAAATCATGCTGAGAATCTAGAACAAAAACTGAGTTAATGTAGGTACCATAGTTAGTTGCCTGAAGATATGTAGGATGAACCTATTAACGGTAAAATCAGAATGAGCTTTAAACAGGAGAGCAGTGCAGTTGTTTGCTTTTGTTTTAGTAGGTATCTCATTCGGTCTGGCCTGAAACCTAAATTTTTTGTCGGTTAGAAAAGTTTAGCATATTTTCAAAGATTTTAAGTTTTAGTAAGTACTTCATACAAATCCAACTGTAAATCATATCTTTATTTATCCATCTTCGCTGACTCTTTTAGCTTTTTATGAAACACTCTTGCACCCGCTACTGAAATACAGAGTACTAAATTTAGTATGCGAGTAGTTTTGTAGAGGATTATGTTCCATACTCTTACCATATTAAGAAACATTGGTGTTTGGCTTGCTTATTTCCTTTAAATGTTCTTGACAGCTGAGGTATGACAAGAAAGCCTCTGTGTATGCTTGTTCTGAAATTTTTTGGACTTACATTATCCACTAGCCATAAATAAGCCGTATTGAACCAGGTTATTTTACATTTGCTTTCACAAATTTCACATACTGAGTTCTGCTGTCTGCTTTATTCCTAAGGAGTAAGCCATGGTTATATCTCTGTGGGTAATATTCTGAGAATTATTTATGCCAGAAGGACTTGATTATGTTTACAAACATATATTTCAATAACCACCATGAATAAAATAATAGATTTCAAATTATGTTTTTGATTACTTGAAATTGAAAGTTATTACCATTTTGTTACCAGAAATACAAAAGCAAACTTGTGATAGGAACATTATTTAAGATCAAGAATAGCTATTTGATCTCAGCAGCATAAAAGTCTATTCAAATCACAGTTTGTTGTGGTTTGGTTTTTTTTCCTTTTAAATCCATTATTCAATTTCATTAATCTTTTGGGACAGTTTTTCAGTGGTTTTCTTTTTAGCTATGTCCATAAAAAAATAAATGACATCAATTTTTTCACCTGTACTGAGCTACATGATCCTTCTAGTATTGACTGAAATTAGTAGGATACCTACCTTGCTTAATGCTGTGTGCGACCCCTTATTTTAAATACTGGAATTGGTTTTAGAAACCTAATTTTCTGCTTACTAGTTTTAAATGTTCAGTTTGATTTAATGTTCCGAGCAGACACAGACAGGGCTTTTACAAAGCAGTTCTGACATATTGTTGAGTAGTGTTTAAACTGTAGGAACTCATTTGATGTTTTGTTCTTGCCCTCTTATTGAAGTGTATGTAGAATCATAGAATCATAGAATAGTTAGGGTTGGAAAGGACCTTAAGATCATCTAGTTCAAACCCCCCTGCTGTGGACAGGGACACCTCCCACTAAACCATGCCACCCAAGGCTATGTCCAACCCAGCCTTGAACACCTCCAGCAATGGAGCATTCACAACTTCCCTGGGCAACCCATTCCAGTGCCTCACCACCCTTACAGTAAAGAATTTCTTTCTCATATCCAATCTAAACTTTCCCTGTTTAAGTTTGAATCCATTACCTATCACTACAGTCCCTAATGAAGAGTCCCTCCCCAGCATCCCTATAGGCCCCCTTCAGATACTGTGAATATATCAAGCCCTGAAGCCTATCCTATTTCAAATTAATGCCTCCTGAATTTTAGCCTATCATAAGACTTTGTATTATAACAATATCTTTCCTACAGTTGCAGGCCCTCAATGTCCATCTTTACTAAATATGACCCAATTCCTGTGCTTCCAAGGACAAGCTTAAAAAAATCTTGTTTTGTAAAGTAATGCCATGTTTGTGGGTTCATTTTGGATTTCTTGGTGGATTGGTGTCATGGTAGGGTGGGGATAACTAGCTGTCCTTATTTTTAACTGCATCCCAGTGGGAAACATCTTATCTGTAAAAAGCCCAATTGCAAGCTACAGAAAAGCATATGTTCTCAGAAGTCTGTAGTGTACATACAAGATGCGTAATTTCTGTAATATATTTTGGATCTGCACCTTCTTTCTATTATTTCATAGGAAGGAAAATGATGGATTGTCAAATCATGCTACATGTTTTAATTTTTGATTGAAAAAGCAAATGTGTTTATACAAGGTCACTCAGCTCCTGTAAGGTTATTAATGTGAGAAATTATTTGCTGAGGTAAACCACCTCTGTTAGACAGCAAAATTCATCACTCCAGGCTTGATTAGGCATGTACAAAGTATGCTGTAAAAGTTAAAAATTCAAGGGAATTAATGTTTGATCCAAAATATTTTCAGGCTATCCTAATAGTAATGCTGGTAATCCATGAGAACTGGTTTAGATCATGTTGACACAAACAGTTCCTACAACGTGATCCGAGGTTTGTTTCCAGATGTCAGCTACTGTATGCTGACACATAGTTGAGTGTGTAGTGACCCCACAGAATGTATTTACCCTCCTCCCATTCACAAAAGAGTAAGACCAGGCTTGCAGACAGTTAATGTGAAGTAGGTAACAAGAAATTGTACCTTATAAAACAAATTATTTGCCTTTTAATAATGCAAGATTTCTAGCATACTTACGATTTTTGATTTTGTTTTCCTTTAAATAAATTTGCCTTTCATGTTCTGATTGCATTTTAAAACACTTTGTAGTTTGTCTGGCACCCAAGCCATTCATCTAGAGTCCCATTATATTAGTATTTGTCTTGCTCCATATATTTGCTTTCTGTAGTTTTAAGGAAAACAATGGTTTGTTTGTTTTTTTTTTTCCCTCAGTTGCTAATAAGTATTAATACTGTGTTTTCCAGGACTCCTAAATTCAAATTGCAAGTGAAGCTTGTTCAGGATGGTGGTCACAGAACGGGATGCCAGCTGTGTCTACTTATCAAATGTTTTTTCCTTTAGATCATACAGTACCAGTATTTATACTAATTATGTTTTTTGAATGCTCAGTCATTAATATTAAAAGGGGAGAAGGTTATTCTCTAACACATGGGATTTCCTGAAAAAGTGGAAAATTTTTGCAAATTAAAAGAGATTGGTGAGATAGGGTGTGGGGTATCATTCTGACATTCTGAAGATCTGAGTTTATTAGTATGAGCATGACAAATGTTTCTGACCCTTTCCAACTGTCTAAGACTCAGATTTTAAACATGTTTGAATAAAATGTTTGAATAATTGTTGGAACCTGCCTTTCACTCTTCCTCTCAGAAATGAAAATGCCTAACAGCAGAATGAGTACAAAGGACTTCGACAAATTTAGAGAGCAGATACATAGGCTCCTTGAGGAAGATCATTTGAGGTATACTGAGAACAGGTGACATAGACTATGGTAGAAATACAGCTGCAAACTGTTTTGAGACATGCAAAAAAGACAGGAAACACAATATAATACCAATTTGACTGCACCAGAAGCTCTTTGGTAACCTGAACCAGAAATAATAATATAAAAATGGAAGAAAGGTATACATAACTAGACATAAGAATGGAAGAAAAATGCTGGAAATAAAGATAAAATGTATTAGTGCAAAATGAAAACTATATTTTATTTAGAAAAGTTTTGCGGGATATTTTACATTCAGAAAGGAGAAATTAAATGCACCAAGCTGAGAAGATCTGGCTAATCAGATATTAGTCAGAAATGAAACATGAATTAGCAATGTGATAATGTAAAATATATGAACAGGATTCCTGTGTACAAGATGTGGAAAATAATTATTCAGGTTAGTGCTTCTGAGGCCTTATCTAATATGTTGGTTAGTCTTGGTCATCATGGTTTAAGGAACAGCTGAGTAAGATAAAGAAAGTCCAAAAGAGAAGAGTAAGAATGATGAGGGGTTTTGAAGACATAACCTGTAAAGAAATGTTGATAAAATTTGTTTTATTTAATCTAGATAAAAGAAGACTCAGAGAAAATATGAGGTCTCTGTTATGCAAAAATTTGTTGCAAGCAGGAAAATGATCAATTGCTTTTTCTTGGCTACTGAAAGAAAGAAGAATAAATTGGGTTAATCTATGGATTAAGGTTAGAGCAAAAGACATAAAAGCTTATCAGGCAGTAACCCACTAGAATAAATTAGCCACAGATATGTTTTTCCTGGAGTTTTCAAGTTTGACAAATGCCTGACAAATGAGTAAAGTATGCTGGCTTTTCTTCTAAAAAGAAGATTTAGTTAAGTAGATGTTTTGTGAGATCTCATTTCCTGTTACAAATAATAGTATGGATCCTTAAAATTTATATTTATAGTACAAGGTGGGTTTTTTGTTGTTTTTTTTTTTGTTTTTTTTTTTATTATGTGTCTCAGTTTCTTAGACTTAAAATGCAATAATATTTTTTCTACATTTGGTAGTCTTTGTGGGAGCATATGTACATGAAATTTGAGATTGCTTGAATACTCTCACAATGTAAGCCATATACATTTACACTGTAGAGTGATAGCTACTTTATGAAGTTATTGTGAAAAATGGCATCTTTTTGATGACATCTTTTTGTCTCGAATCCTTGCTTTCTATTTCTGGGAGATTGGAAGATACAGTGGCTTCACAGAGTTGTAAAGGAAGCATCTAACCTCAATTATGCCCCTTGGGACCCCTTGGATAATTTTTGGAGAAGTGTTATTTGCATATCTCAAATCAACTCTTTGGCAAGTATTGGAAAATTTCCCAGCTGCCAGATATGACAGCCACAATTCTGGCAGCTGTTAGTCTTGAAGAGGAAAGAAGGAAAAAGGAAAAAGGAATAGCTTTGGTATTTTTATAGATCTCGGGTGACATTTAATATTACCTGCTGAAAATAATAAAAAAAAGAAGGCATGAATGAGAAGGAGAGAAAAGGGTTCCAACTCATGGAGAAGATAATAGTAATTTAGTATTTTAAAGCAACTCCATGACTATTTCATTTCTGCACAGTTCCACTTTCAGCTTGTTAAATTGAAAGTGGAAATAAGAAATTACAGGCTCAAGGAATGGGGTTAAAAATAAATCCTCAAGTGGGCTGGCAACTGCAACTTCTTGGGGAAAAGTAGTTCAGCTAATGTAAGTTTTCTGTTGTAATTTTCACGGGAAAATGCCTGGTACTGTTGAGTATTTATCAAAAGGGAAGTTACTTTAATATAAAGGTAAAAATATATAATGATAATTATATAGAATAAATATTTTTTTGTTGTTTGAAGAATTTAGACACAAAATTTTATGAAAGAGAGAGAGAGGGAGAGACTGGTTTGTATACTCTTTCTACTTGCAACATTTGATTGTACTTCTAAACAGTAAACTAGACTTTTAAAATTTTCAATTAACTGTAGTGTCATTTTTAAGGAGGGATCATGATGTGGCTTGGCACTGGTATTTGTAGGATGTGTATGTTCATTCTCTAGGAGCCTATGGTCTTCTGAATGCAAAACTGATGTTATAAGAAATTTTGCTTGAGTAGCAACCACATAATTTGACCGGGAGGTCAAATTAGATTTTCCCTTGTATTGAAGTATCATGGATAGTATTAATCTGTATTTGTCTTTTGTTTTCTGCTATATGTTATCATGATGCATTACCATTATAATAACAAATAGCCTGTCAACACATTTACTGGACCGCAACCCTCTTGGGATAATCAGTGAATTTGCATCAAGACTGCAATGATTAGTGTTTCTGATTATGATAATCAAATAACTAATTAGCTATCATGTTTCAGGAAAGACATAAAATTAAAAAAGTTTTCAGAATATGTAAAGAATGGATTTTTTTTTTTATTTCTGCTTGGTTTTGTTTTGGTTTTGTAGTTGTTCTGTTGTGTTTTGGTTTGTTTTCCAGAAGGCTTAGAGCATGTAGGAAGAAACAGAAGTAGCTAATTTTTACTGAAAAGGAGCTGAGTTGTTTCTCACTCTGTCCTGCTATATAAAGACTTGTATGCATGTTCCTTCCCCGTATTTTTGAGCAGAGCTGATTAAAAAATTATGGTGAAGCTACAACTGGAATGTGTAACACGAAATAAGACATTTTGTTTCTGGGGTTTGTATGTTTCTTTTCCCTTTCCTTTATGTTTTGTGCCTTTTTTGTTTGTTCATTTTTTGGGGTTTTTTTTGAATTTTCAGAATTGTTAAAGTCTGATTAGATGTCAGTGTAGAGGCAGAGAGAGAGATCATCTTCACAGATTGCCTCACAGCGGTGCTGCATTGTGGTGCTGAGATGGTGTTCTTCTCACCTTTACGTGTGCTTTCTCTTTTTGTATTTGTACATGATGAAAGTTTTTTTCAGGTTTGTTTCAGGTTTCCTGCCTTCAGAAGTGAGCATCTGACTAGATTTTCTGGGGTTTCTTTTTTCTGTTTTGTTTTGTGTAATGGTATAATAGAGAAAGAAGGCAACACAAGGAATGCTGGAGTTTGTTAAAGGATTCATTACATGCAGTTTGAGTTCCTTGCTCATTCTCAGAACTCTTGTTGGATCCAGATACTTGTAATTGCATTGTTTTCCATGCTGTCCTTCATATGCGCTCATTTTAAATGTCACAGAGAGAGGTGGTGACATTATACTAATTTGTAATGGATTCCAGTGTTACATTGCACCATTTTTTTGACCTCAGCAAAGAGCACTTGCTGAGAAGAACAGAGGATGTTTACCTCCCCTCTGAGCATGAACTAGCTGCTATGGCTACATGACCTTGGATTTAAAGAATAAACTCTAAAATAGCTGTGCAGAGGTTGTACAGGTTTTGTGCCTAAAACAAAGAAAGGATTTCAAAGAGATTTTTTTTTTTCCTCTCTGTGGCTGAATTTATAGATTCTTCCTTATACATGTCTCATTCAGAAATTCCCTCATCTAAGCTTGTGAGATCAGTTTTCAATGGATGTAAAAGGATATGTGGCTCACATATATTTAGGATATACTGTTTAAGAGATACCAAGCTTTTATAGGGGAATTAGATGAAAGACTAAGTATTGCAGTTTGTTATGAGTTTGTGGCTAGACTGTACCTGTTTCAAGATAAGAATCTTGCCTGAAAGACTGCTGTGGTTTGATCCCCCTGCAGCCTAAATGCAGGAATTATTGAGCTCCCAACAACAAAAAGACTCTCAAAGCAGCCCCTGAAACTATATAAATTCTATACTGCTAGAATATGAAAAAAATGGTGCCAGGATCAAAGGCATAATTCAGCCATTACTGCTCCTTTTAAAAGAGAACTGAACAGGGTCATGTGAGAGGACCCTATGAATGGTGGAATTGAAGGAAAATTTCAATCTCCCTTTGAAAATACACTGGTATTAATGATTTTGAAGAGCACGAATAAGAAAGTATACAGTCAAAGCACTGCTGCAGGAGCAGGTTTTTGGCCTTTTTTATGTCAGCTACAATTATACTGGAGCTCCAAATAAGAGGTGGGTAAAGCCTGAGGACATGATTCTGTATTCATTCCTCATTCAAAACTCCCCCTCACACTCAGTAGGAGCATAAGGGGGAGTTTTGTGTTATGCTATGCTGCTTCAGTACTTGATTCTGGTTCACAGTGAAAGATACATCCGTTGTGCAATTTCCTTATTTCTCCTGAATCAAATAAATCAAAACCAAAGAGAAAAACCCAGCAAGCAGATTATAATTCCTTTTGGGAAAAATAATCTGGCTTTCTCCAGATGTGTCTGGTACTTTGATTTTAAAAGATTACTTCGCACTTGTTGAAAGTCAAAAGCTATTGAGCTCTGTCCAAAGGATAACTGATATTTTCATGTAATACCTTTGATTTTATGTCTTGACACTTTTTATTTTATTTCCCCTTGATGATTATCAGATTGTTAATGATAGTGAACCGAAATCTCCAAGACTATCAATGACCTGATGGATTTGATTTTTTTTTCTGTCAGCAGAATGCGAAAAGTAAAATTGTGCTGTGAACAGATGCAGAATGAATGTCACTTGTAGGTTACTGTAGCATTTTTCCTTCCATCTTAAAGACAGACTTTATTTGTTCTTGAGGGAACAGACCTTAGCTTTGGTACCCCTTTGGGCTTCATAGATTTTAAAATTTCAGAGCAGCTTAGGCTGTTTTGTGGATTGAAATGAGGGAACGAACAGTTATCTTTGCAAAAAGACCCAAGCTTTTCTGTCACACTGAATGTCTTCCTGTCTTCATATTTAGTATCTTTTTTCCACCCTTGTAATGCAAGCTTGCTTGTAATTGTTTGTTCTGCTAAATTTGCAAAGAAAACTTGACAGTATAAAAAGATGATTTTAATGTTCATTACATTATAATGTTATAGCCCAGGTTCATGAATCACCTTATTTCAAAATGTCATATTTATCCTGATCTTATCACACTCGATGTCCTGAGATCCAAATAAAGAATATATTCTCTATCTAAAATCTAAAATGAACTCTTGTGTGGGTGTGCATATGTATTTGTGTAGGTAATGAACAGGGGAGTTGTTTTGTGTGTCAGAACGTCTCTAATTTTAAGACCAGAATGCATTATTAAAATCTACTAAAGTAAATCATATTTCTGTTAGCTTTCTTTTCCCATAAATTTCTAAACTTATTTAAAGAAAAAATGTAGTTTAAATTTTTTTGCTTACACGTACAATCATATATATAACAGCTGCTGAAATGCATCTGCTTTTGAGTGGATAGGGGTGGGAGTTGAGAAAGGTATTTTCCATTTAAATTGTATAACAATTTTTATAATGAGAGGTGAATTAGAACTCTGGGCTAAAATACAGCTAGTTTCCATATTTAGACAGGCAATCACTTATTTTAATCAGATACCAGTATTACAGTGTTGTACTTCACCTATTTCAGAAATAAATTTCAGCTGAAATATACTGCACAGGAGGTTAGGGTTTTTTTTTAGAGCTGCAGTAAAGTCATATTTCATATTAAATATGTAAAAGGAGTTAATTCTGAAGTGTAAAGATAAGTTCATAAAATTGTACAATATGAATGGTATGTTAAGTATACTTACAATGCTTCAGTTCTTTAGTAGAGTCAGTCTACTCAGCAGCAAATGGAATGAATTCCTTTAGCTATTAATGAAAATATCTGACGTATTCTTCCTAAGGCAGTCTTTGGACCAAAATGACATTTATATTCATCTGATTCTAAAGTTGCAAATGCCTACATTTCTTGTCTCAACTTATTTAAAACATAATGTTGAGGAAATCACAGTGGCCTGTAATGCAGATCTGTAGAGCCAGTCCAGCATGTTATCTCATTGTAACTTGAAACCTTTCATTGCATTTTCTTTCTTTGAAATAATTTTTTTTTTTTTTGCAAGACTGTAACTGTATGTGAGAAAGTAGCAAGCCAGATCCCATTACTGTTCAGAGTATATTTTGATGAGAATTTTTGCTTAAATGCATATCCCTAGCAACTTGGTCATAACAAGGGTATAATATTCAAATATAATGGTTACGAACCATTTATACCTGAGAAACAGGCACAGGACATTTGAAAAGTGTGATTCATACCAATGTTTTTGCATTCCTTCTGTTCTGAGAATAATGTTTTGAAATAGCATCTGGTTTTGATATAGTAAGAAGGAGAGATGGACAGTAATTGAATGTGAATAACCTTTGCAGATGGACTTCGAAATGCAGGACTGGCTTTCCGAAGTGCAAGGTTTTGCTTACCATTCTCCAATCACTGGTTTTTCTGCATTTTTTTCCATGGCACACTTAATGTTTTGTTGAATTTTAGCTGAACTATTATCGCTTGTATATTACGGATCATTTACTAGAAACCTGCTGGGTTACTTTCAGAAAGGGTTCTGTTCTTCAGTTCTTAATTAAATCACCAACAATTCCATTGTACTCGTACATTTAATGTATTATTTGCGAAACTTCACCTGATTATTTTCAACGAGTAACTGAAATAGTGGTTTATTTTTTATTTCTGCAGTGTGATGGCTGTTATTACATGCGTAAAAAACACAGTTAAACTTGAGTCATTTCTAACTAATGTATTACCTAGTAATACTACGGGGTTTTTTTTCTCTTTTCTCACTCACTTAAAAAAAAAAATTAAAAGTAGCTCTGGTTTAAGAGTAATTTTCTCTAATATATTTAAGTTTAATTATGAACATATGTTGTGGAGCTTAATGTTCCAAACATATTCCGGTTGGAATACAAAATGCAGTGGAAAAGCCATTATCAGTATTTGATATCTTTATGTCTCAATTCAATTTTACTATCACCATTTCAGAGTTAAAGGAACAGAATTATTCTTGTCATAATGCATATCCCTGATTCAATCCTCCTCTAGTGCTGGTTGTTGCTTTCCACTGTGAACACTGGCCCTCCTCCCAGAGGCCTGGAGGCCCTTGTTGGTGAAGAATTGGACAAAGAAAGCAATGAGCACCTCAGCCTTGCTTGCGGCTGCTGTCAGTAAAAAACCTGCACTATTCAGTAACAGTCCTGCATTTTCCTTGCTCACCCTTTTGCTATCAGTGTGGTAGGAGCAATTCTTTTTGTTGCCCTTTATGTCCATCGCAGGTGTCAGGTTTAGGTGGGCTTTTGCTCTCCTAACACCACTCCCTTGTGCCTTAGAAGTGTTTCTAAATTGCCTCTTTTGTAACTCCTTCCTGCTTCCACCTCTTGTAAATTGCTTTCTTTTACACTGGGGCAATACAGTGTTGTACAACTGTGTAAAGTTGTGCAATATTTAGTTACACAAGTTTATGATAATAAATGTATTTATTTGGAATGGGGTTCTGCTGGTAAAATTGTTTTTGGTCAAAAGGTAAAAACAAACTTTGACTGGCATTTGGTTGCTTGGATTCACTTCACTTCACTTCACTTTGGTGATAAATTCTTCCAGATCCCTTTCCAGACAGATATACTACTTATTTTTAAATGTCCTTTAGTGATACACCATTTAAAAACATCAGTAATTTTGCATAATGGAACAAATAAGGTTTTATGACAACAGGTAGAGTTGCAAGTTTGACAGGTTTTATTGTAAGGAAAATGTATGCTATTCTTCTGTGATTCATCCTATTTCTGTCAGTGTATCTTCTTTCTGAGACTATACTTCCAGCTTTAAGAAAACCTTGAATGCTGGTTTTAACAGTGTTAAGCATCTTTCCATACTGTGAAATAACAAACTTGCAAATACAGAAAAAAAAGGGAACTCACTGCCAACAAACTCTGTGAGTTTGTTCCTGTACACTTAGCAATTCTTGAAACTGCAGTTTCTGTTGGTCTTGTATAGACATACAGATGAACATTCAGTAGACCTTCTGACAACTGCCTTAAATCATTGTGTTTTACATAATTACAAAATTTTTTTTACTTTCCACCCAACAATAATCTCGTATCCTGTTGTGGTTTAAGCCACTCATGCAGTTCGCTTGCTCACTCCCCTCTCTTTCTTCTCCCCGCTCCTAGGTGGATGGGGAGGAGACTCAAAAGAATGCAACTCCCACAGGCTGAGATAAGAACAGTCCAGTAACTAAGGTATAACACAAACCACTGTTGCTACCACCAATAATAATAATGACAAGGCAAACACGAGGGAAGAGAATACAACAGCTCACCACCTGATACCATGCCCGACCCAGCAGTGCACCCACCTTTTCCAGGTCCCTGCCCTTAGATTTTACATCCTGGGCATGACGTACTGTGGTATGGAATACCTCTTTGGTCAGTTTGGGTCAGGTGTCCTGTCTCTGCTTCTTCTTGGCTTCCCCTCCTCCCTGGCAGAGCATGAAACGCAGACAGTTCTTGGTCAGACTAAACATTTGAGCAGTAACTAAAAACATTGGTGTTATCAGCACTGTTCCCAGGCTGAAAGTCAAAAACACAGTGCTGCACCAGCTACCAAGGAGGGTAAAAAAAACTGCTACTGCTGAACCCATGGCATAGACTTAAGGATTTATAGATGTGTTTGTGCACACTTAATGCTTCTCTGATCTACAAGGCATTGATAACAATTCTTAATATGACAATATTCTACAGACCATATGTGTAGATATGTAACGCTACTAGTATATGATACTAAAAATAAATTACAGCTTTGAAAACATTCTGCCTCTTGGGCTATTATGCTGTGATATTGGCAATGATGTAAGTCAGAGCATGTTTACTTGTATTTGTTTATTTAGTGTTATGGTCCAATAGCCTTTTGTCGTATACTTCAATCTTTGTCTTAATAATTGTGTGCTTACTGAGATCCATTGGGATGTATTCCAAGAGTATTTAACCTGAACCAAACTTGACTGAGTGTGCCTCAGGCATAGTGAATAAGAGTCTGTATCTTTTTACAGATAAACACCTAACCTGAGAACTTTGTAAGAGTTGTTACTGAGAAAAGTTGTTGAGTAACCAAAATGGAAATCACAGTCTTCCAACTTAAGGTTTCAGTCCTTCAAAAATTTAAAGGTCAGTTATGTGATTTGCAGGAGTAAGTTGGCTATTAATGTTAGCAAGATCATTTTCACATGTTAAACTGTATAAATATGTGCTTATGGGGTGGTGTGTGTGCATGTATATATTTATATGTAAACATTTCTAAACAGTTGTTTGATTCACTTCCTCCTCCCACAAAAGAAAGCTCTATTTTGATCTCAATTTAATTTTGAAGAGTTTTCTCACTTTCTTTTACAAGGAGCTAGGGGTACATTCCTCACTTATTCGCTTCACCCCATGTTCTTGAAACTCTGTTTCTTCACCAAAGCAAGAAATACATTTCCCTCAGGGCTTTTAAATTTAGACCATGAAGTTCTTAATGAGTGGGTAGAAATCAGTGGTACTTGAAGCAAATAAATATATAAAACATGATTTAGTGAGGAATAACTGGTGTAGCTGGAAGAGTGCTGAGTCCTGATGCCTGCACCCTGCAGCATAAATATAAGACTCCTGCCTCCTCAATTATGATGAACACATTTTATAATGATTCTACTGGTCTTTTGTGAACAATGTTGATGTTGTAAGAAGGGTAGGTGGAGCAACTAACAACATACACTGCTTTTGCTTTCCAGTAGTAGTAGTGGCACTGAAGTTCTTAACCAAAAATGTTCAATTATTAGCGTAATTAATGTAGAATATATTTTCAATATTCGAAAACGTAAGTGAATATCGTTCTCAATTTCATGACTTGGACTGTTATCAGTTTCTGTCATTCACAGGAAATTACATCCTAAAATCTCAATAGATAACATGTAGATGCTGTAAAAGTTAGTGAGATGCGGTAATCATAGAATCACAGAATCATAGAATAGTTAGGGTTGGAAAGGACCTTAAGATCATCTAGTTCCAACACCCCTGCCAGGGGCAGGGACACCTCCCACTAAACCATGTCACCCAAGGCTATGTCCAATCCAGCCTTGAACACTGCCAGCAATGGAGCATTCACAACTTCCCTGGGCAACCCATTCAAGTGCCTCACCACCCTTACGGTAAAGAATTTCTTCCTCATATCCAATCTAAACTTCCCCTGTTTAAGTTTAAGCCCATTATGCCTTGTCCTCTCACTACAGTTCCTTATGAAGAGTTCCTCCCCAGCATCCCTATAGGCCCCGTTCACACACTGGAAGGCTGCAATGAGGTCTCCACACAGCCTTCTCTTCTCCAGGCTGAACAGCCCCAACTTTCTCAGCCTATGCTATGTGGGCAGTTCAGATTGTCCCTGGTTGACTACAGATCGAATATAGCATTTGGAAAAACTTTTGCCAATCATTGAAAATAGTCATTACATAATTAAAATTAAAGAAATGCCTTCCTGGATTGAATTACTTTTTTAATGCAGAAACTAATTAGTGATCTTAAAATAACAATGAATTTCAAAGTTAAGTAAACCCTTGCAGAAAAGTGGTAGCAAGGATCATTAAGTACAATCAAATTTGAGCTCTTCTACTTTTCTTTCAATCGTTATCATCACCTTTTTCTCCCAAAAGTGCTCAGTTCTGGTACTGACAAGGAAATCTCTGAACTTGGTTAGAGAAATTGTTCTTTGTATTAAGCTATTTTTAGTTACGTATTAGATATAATAGTTAAGCCTGAGATACAAAGCATAGAACTCTGTAATTATTTTTTTCTGGTTTTGCATATAGTATTTTCTGATTTAAGGAGAGTTTGAAAACACAAGCTGACTGCATAAACTGTGTCAAATATCTCATTCCAAGAGACAGACAAAATCCATCTGACATTACTCACAAGGGGTAGTTTTGCATAATTCAATGAAATTGGAAAGAGTATTTGATAATAAGAATAAAGGTCAAAAGCATGGGAGGGAAAAATGTCTTCCTTTTGCAAACAAAAAGCAAAAGTACATTATGTGCCAAATATCATGCGTCATTGGATAGGTGAATGAATTGTGTGGGATCTGACAAGTTCCCAGCACTATCTAATGGTATTTTAAAACCTCATGTTTTATTGTGACTTTTCAGAAATACTGCTTGTTACAATTTAGCAGCTCCTTCAGAGAAATTACATGGTCTTCAGGAAAATGAGCAGTTATAACAGGCAAGAATACTTGCTTGTACTATTGAGGCCTTTGAATTCATTCTGTCTCTCACAAGATAGAAAAGCAGCAGCATTTCAAAAGAAAGCATTTAGTTTTGCAATAATGCTGTAAAAGCACACTTTACTTGTGACAAAGTAGAACCTAAGGGTCCTATTCAGTGACCTTTAACGCAAAGCAATACCTTACTGAAGTTGGTAAATAATTTTCAAGTGTATTTATCATTATGGAGTATTCTTACCTTACTGTAGCTATTGTTAAAAATTCTCTATCACAAGAAAAAAATGTTGCAAAACCCATGAAGACTGATAAAAAGGAGGTAGACTGGTGATCAGGATACCATTTTAGGAGAAACTTGATCTGAGTCTGGCAAGGGCTCTTTCATTTTAAATGAGAAAGGATTTTTATGGTGTCTTTTCTTTTGGTCTCCAAAGTCTTTGCTGCAGTTGTTAACTGAGAATAAGAACTGTTTATAAATTTGCCACAAACTAGTGGAGAGGATTGAAGTTCTAACTGTGTTCTCTTCAGTGCTGAGTCACACTTCTGTTGATGCATGTTCAGTTCTAGTCTGCCAATAATTTGGACCACTATAGGGTCAAAACTGTCATCTTTATCTTGTGTTCTGCCTGCTGTGACAGGCCATGACCCAACTATATATTATCTCTCATATTTTTGAGATTCATATTTTTTGTGGATTTAAAGATTGCTGCCATCTGAATAGAAATCAGTAACTGATGTAAATAGGCCATCAAATGTTCATAGGTTTTGGATGGAGAACAAAGCCTTGCCGTTTCAGCAAGATAAAATAGGAAGGAACAGAATATGTGAGATGTTTAGGTTTATGAACTCACTCATTTTCTTGGGAATCAGGCAGTAGCATTTTGTATTAGTGTAAGAATTGTAACATATAGCAGTGTATATAGTAAATAACATTAATCTAGTTGGACTGTTTCAAAGGCACATAATTTCCTAGATACTTAGCAGCGAAGAATTTGTGTATAGGCGGTATATAGTAATGCAGGCCTAGGCAGAACTCTAACAGAGATCCATAGTCTGAAGCTTAGTTTTTATGAACAATTCAGCTTTCTTGTGTAAAATTATAGGGCTTTCTGTCTTACAGATAGGTTCCATGATTTCTGTGCCTTGCTTTGTCTAGAGCACTTGATGTTATTTTTTTCTGCAATGAAGCTTGTTATTGGTAATCACCTTGAGCTGTGAGTAGCTGACTAGTTTTTCACAATCATTTGGCAGTCAAATTCAGTGCAACTCAGCCTAGCAAAGTTGACAGTATTTTTGTCACAACTGTGCATGAAATCCCTATGTGATAATTTCTCACTTACAGAAGACTGGAAAAAGATATTATGAGATATTTTTCTAGGGAGTCTTCATGTTTGTGTCACTGACTTTCACCTTGATCACTTGGAGTGTTCTCTTTTATGTTGCTGTTTCCTCATTAAGTTTGTTGCCATTTTCAGCTATCATTTTTTTGTGTTTTTTTCTTTGTGTGTTTGGGATTGTTTTTTGTGATGTTTCTGTACACTATTAATTTATTAATACTGATTATATAAAACTAAACAAGAAAAAAATATTTTAGACTAATGCCATAGGTAAAAACGGCCTGACAACATGCTGCAGAAATACTGCTTTTCAGTCAAGCAGTTCAAAGTACTGATTAAATTAAATTTAGATTTATTAGATTCCATAGTTGGAAATTTTTTGCAGAGGTAGGTACTTAGTGCTTTTTTATTTTATTTCCATTTTATTCAGGTTTTAGGGCTTTTTTTTGTTTGTTTTCTTTTTCTATTTAGCTCAGTAATCTGATTTCCCGAATGCTCTGACAAGTGACCACTGAACACGCTCAAGTTAGCTCCACATTATGTGATCATGATTACAGACACATTGGGCTCACAGTACTTGCCATTGAAAGAATGGGATAGTCTTCATTTACGCAATACTTTAAAATGTTTATTTAGACTATGCAATTTATTGGCATGTGCAATATTGGTCTTTCATAAGACCTCCCAACGTTAGCAGATTTGCCAGTAGTGACAAACTCAATCATCTCATAAAATATTACTATTACCTTTTCTTGGTGTTCCTATGTAATTCGATTAAAGACTTGTCCTTGAATTCTAAGTGCTTCCCAAACCTCAGTTAGAGGTTATTTATTTAACAGAAGATAGGACAAAGGGAAATGGCTTTAAACTGAAAAACTGTAGATTTAGATTAGATATTAGGAAAAAACTTCTTCATTACGCTGGTAGTAAGACATTGAAATAGGTTGACCAGAAAAGCTGTGGCTTCCCCATCCCTGGAAGTATTCAAGACCAGGTTGGATGGGATTTTTGAGCAACCTCGTCTACTAGAAGGTGTCTCTGCCCATGGCAGGGGAGTGGAACTAGATTATATTTACGATCCCTTCCAAACAAAAGCATTCTATGATTCTATGAAGATGGAGGTATCTTCATTTAGCTTTTTTTCTTATCAGAGAAACTACTAATGTAATGGGTTACTTAATCTATAAAGGTGTCAGAGCAAGGCCATTCTTATCATTTCCTCAACTTCAAGTGTGTTGCAACAAACCTCTAAGTTTCAAATTTAGTGAGGCAATAGTGTCAGCATAAGACACCATAATCCGACTTTGAGCTGAAATATCCTCACTCCTCATACTTTAGCAGCTTGGGTAGATCAGTCTTGAAGCTCAACAGATACGAAAACAAAAAGAATTCTTTTTGTGTGTAATTTGTATTTGATTTGTATAAGTGTGTTAAATGGTCACTGGTTTAGAATTTCCAGAAAAATTAAGGTCTGTTTTTGTTTTCAGGATGGAACAGCATATGAACACAATATATCAGAAGAGTGAATCAGGAACTTTTAAATTGAGTTTGTTGCTTTGCCATTTATGGAAATATACATAGAGATCGTATTTTAATTGATGACACTGCTTGCTTCTCTTACATGCTTATGCAGTGAATAAAGTATAAAAAAATGGATTTCTAAGCAGACGTGTAATAAAATATAAGGCTTTACAATAATGACCAGTAAAAATACATGCTTTCTTTTTCATTTTCTTTCCAACTCAAAGTCTTCTTTTTAATATACTTTCTGATCTTTTCTTGTGAAATAAAACTTCAAATATCCCAAATATGGGATATTTGGCTTTTGCTGGTAGTTATCTAGACAATAGTAGTTACAGATTAAACATTTAACTTCTTTAATACTGAGTTCTTATTAGTTTGCAGTTGGGTATATACCATAGAGTCATAGAATCATAGAATAGTTAGGGTTGGAAAGGACCTTAAGATCATCTAGTTCCAACCCCCCTGCCAGGGGCAGGGACACCTCCCACTAAACCATGCCACACAAGGCTATGTCCAACCTGGCCTTGAACACCTCCAGCGATGGAGCATTCACAACTTCCCTGGGAAACCCATTCCAGTGCCTCATCACCCTTACAGTAAAGAATTTCTTCCTCATATTCAATCTAAACTTCCCCTGTTTAAGTTTGAACCTGTTACCCCTTGTCCTCTCACTACAGTCCCTCATGAAGAGTCCCTCCCCAGCATCCCTATAGGCCCCGTTCACGCACTGGAAGGCTGCTATGAGGTCTCCACACAGCCTTCTCTTCTCCAGGCTCAACAGCCCCAACTTTCTCAGACTGTCTTCATTCGGGAGGTGCTTCAGTCCCCTGATCATCCTCATGGCCCTCTGTTGGACTTGTTCCAACAGTTCTATGTCCTTTTCATGTTGAGGACACCGGAACTGCACACAATACTCCAAGTGAGATCTCACAAGAGCAGAGTAGAGGAGCAGGATCACCTCCCTTGACCTGCTGGTCACGCTCCTTTTGAGGTAGCCCAGGATACAGTTGGCTTTCTGGGCTGCAAGTGCACACTGCCGGCTCATGTTCATTTTTTTCATTGACCAACAACCCCCAAGTCCTTCTCTGCAGGGCTGCTCTGAATCTCTGCTCTGCCCAACCTGTAGCTGTGCCTGGGATTGCCCCCACCCAGGTGGAGGACCTTGCATTTGTCATGGTGAAGCTTCATCTGGTTGGCATCAGCCCACCTCACAAGAGTGTCAAGGTCCCTCTGGATGCCATTCTTTCCCTCCAGCATATGAACTGAATCACACAGCTTGCTGTCATCAGCAAACTTGCTGAGGGCGCACTCAATCCCACTGTCTATGTCACCAACAAAGATGTTGAACAAGACCAGTCCCAACACCGATCCCTGAGGGACACCACTCATTAGTGGTCTCCATCTGGACATTGAGCCATTGAGCACAACTCTTTGCATGCGGCCATCCAGCCAGTTCTTTATCCACTGAGTGGTCCACCTATCAAACTGATGTCTCTCCAGCTTAGAGACAAGGCTGTCATGTGGGACAGTGTCAGACGCTTTGCACAAGTCCAGGTAGATGACATCCACTGCTGTGCCCCTGTCCATCAGTTCCCTAGCCCCATCATAGAAGACCACCAAATTGGTCAGGCAGGATTTCCCCTTGGTGAAGCCATGCTGGCTGTCACCAGCTACCTTGTTGTTTTCCATGTGCCTCAGCATGCCTTCCAGGAGAATCCGTTCCAAGATTTTGCCAGGCACAGAGGTGAGACGGACTGGTCTGTAGTTACCTCGCTCATCCATTTTTGCCTTCTTGAAAAAGGGGGTTATATTTCCCTTTTTCCAGGCATTGGGAACTTCACCTGACTGCCATGATTTTTCAAATATGATGGACAGTGGCTTAGCAACTTCATTTGCCAGCTCTTTCCAGACCCACAGGTGGATTTTATCAGGTCCCACAGACTTGTATATGTTCAGGTTCCTAAGATGGTCTCAAACCAGATCCTCTCCTACAGTGGGCCCAGGGTCTTCGTTCTCACAGTCCCTGTGTCTGCCTTCCAAGACTTGGGTGGTGTGGTCAGCGCATTTGCCAGTGAAGACCGAGGCAAAGAAGTCATTAAGAACCTCAGCCTTCTCCAAATCCTGGGTAGCCAGTTTTCCTGATAGCTTCTGGAGGCTGCCCACGTTGCCCCTTGTCTGTCTTTTATTTGCAATTTACCTATAGAATCCCTTCCTTTTATCCTTCACATCCCTAGCCAAGTTTAATTCTAAGTGGGCCTTAGCTTTCCTAACCAGGTCCCTAGCTTCCTGGACAACATCCCTGTATCCTTGCCAGGCCGTCTGTCCTTGCTTCCACCTTTTATAAGCCTCTGTTTTCCTTTGAATTTTCCTCAGCATCTCCTTATCCATCCAAGGAGGTCTCCTGGCCCTCCTGCTGCACTTCCTTCGAGTAGGGATGTATCGCTCCTGAGCTTGCAGCAGGTGATCCTTGAATATCAACCAACGATCTTGGCCCCCCGCTGCCCTCTAGGGCTATATCCCATGGAATCTTACTGAGCAGGCTCCTGAAGAGGCCAAAGTCTGCTCACTTGAAGTCCAGGGCAGTGAGCTTGCTGCCCACTCTTCTCACTGTCCTGAGGATCTCGAATTTGATTCTATGATCTCATGATCACTGCAACCAAGGCTGCCCTGAAGTGTCACATTTCCAACCAGCCCTTCCCTGTTGGTGAGGACGAGGTCAAACTTTGCACCTTTCCTTGTCGGCTCCTCTATTACTTGCAGAAGGCATTTGTCTTCCGCACAGTCGAGGAACTTCCTGGATTGTTTGTGCTGAGCCGTACTGTCCCTCCAACAGATATGAGGATGGTTGAAGTCCCCCATGAGAACAAGGGCCTGCGAGCGTGAGGCTGTTCCTATACGTCTACAGAGCGCTTCCTCCACCGAGTCCTCTTGGTCAGGCAGTCTGTAACAGATCCCCACAATAATGTCTCCCATTGCTGTTCTCCCTTTAACTCTGACCCACAAACTCTCTGTTAACTGCTCACCTGTCCCCACACAGTGTTCCATACTCTCCAGCCTATCCCTAACATAAATAGCAATTCCCCCTCCCCGCCTACCAGGCCTGTCGTTCCTAAAAAGCCTGTAACCTTCCATTCCAACACACCTGTCATAGGAGCCATCCCACCATATTTCTGTGATGCCTATGATATCATACGCTCGTAGATGTGCACACATCTCTAATTCCTCTTGTTTGTTCCCCATACTACGGGCATTTGTACAGAGGCATCTGAGCTGAGCTCCAATTAAAGCAGCTCATTGCCTGGAGTTGCTGGAATATCTCTACATTGCTCTGAACGTTTAATATAGGTGCTGGCCAGTGATTGGGTGTGTTGGGATGGAACGTTGCCCCCCTCCCCCAACTCATCTAGTTTAAAGCATCCTTGACCAGTCTGGCAAGCCTCCTCCCAAATCCACTCTTCCTTTTCTTTGTCAGACCATCTCCACTAGCTCCCAGTAGACCTGGCCTACTAAATTGAGTCCCATGTTCAAGGTACCCAAACCCCTGACTATGGCACCACTGATCTAACCATTTATTAACCTGGCCAATCCTCCTAGCCTTTTTAAGGTCTTCCTCTTAATTCTGGAGAATTGTTGAAAAGACAATCTGCACTCCACAGCCCCTAACCACCTCTCCCAGAGCTCTGTAGTCTTTCCTTATGTTCTCCGGACTGCTGCTCTCTATATCAGTAGCACCCACATGGATCACTAGAAGTGGGTAATAGTCAGTGGGACTGCCTAGACCAGGCAGCCTCTCTGCAACATCCCTGATCCGAGCCCCTGATAGGCAACACACCTCCCTTGAGACTGGGTCAGGCCAACAGGCGTGTGCCTCTATGCCTTCCAAAGTAGAGTCCCCTACTACTGTGACCTGCTGCTTTTTCTTGGCAGCACCAGTAATGTTCTTCTTTACCAGTGCATCAGCCGGTTGCTCATGTGGTGAGGGGTGTGTTTCCTCATTAGCGCCTGCAGAACTGCAAAGTGGTCCTGGGTGGGGACAACAGATTTAGGAGGAAGCCCCTTGCTTTTAATTGTCCTCTTCCTCCTTTTTTTGTTTTTTTTTTTTTTTTTTTTTGTTACTGTTTCCCAGCTTCCTGGGTTAGTGGCCTCCTTTCCTCCATGAGCTACAGTAGATTCTTGAGGCCCGTGCACAGCCTGGTCCTGGATCAAGCAGTGCTATTTCCCCTTAGCTTCCCTGACACCTTTCAGCCTAGTAACAGCAGCCAGTAGCTCAGCCACCTGCTGCAGGAGGGCCTCCACCAGGGAGCACAGAGTGCAGCCCTGCCCATTGTGCACCCTCCTCTCAGGAGAGCAGTGCAGGTGCTCTCTACACCCCGAGCTCTGCACTGCAGCCTCCCCTCTCATCAGCTCTGTCTGGGTGCCTACGCTGGCCACTGCCGGGGCAACCAGAGCAGAGCTGTCGAACCGGACGCTGGTCATACGGCGAGTGCTCACCATCCCGCTCGCCTGCCTGTGCGAACTGCCACGCAAACTACCTTGAACCTGCCCTGGTCGCTCGCCCTCCCTGGGCAGGTTTTTAACCAGTCAGGGCTGGTGCCTCTCCTCCTGGCTCCGCCCCCTGTGAGTCAGCTCCTCGTGTCCACTGAGCTGCTGGCTGCTGGGCAAGCCCTGTCGAGGACTTGAGGCTCCCTCGATGCCTGTTGCTGCTCCAAGTTGAAGCTTCTGGACGCCAAGCCTCCCCCCAATCAGGTGCTGCAGGCGTCCCCTCTCGAGACAGTCATTAAACACCATGCCTTAGAAAAAAAGTGTGAATGTTTATTATTGTTGGTTTATTTTAAAATAATTACTTCCATGAAGGGTTTTCTTCTTCATTTTTTAAAGAAAACATTGCATTGATCTTCTGTCTTGTACAAACTTTTAACAAAATTAATTTTGTATTAAAAACAAACTTTAATTCTTATTTATCTCAACCAGATAAACAAGGAGTCTGCTGATCATGATAATCACCAGTCAGTTAAGAATTCATTTTGAATTCCATCTCTTTGAATCACTATTCAGAAACATGACTTAGAGATTTTCTCAAGGGGGAAAAAAATGATAAAAAAAAAAAAAAAAATCACCCTACTAGTACTGCCAGTGAAATAAATGACACTGTCTAAATTGATATACATGGGATACTTCCAGTCTGGAGAACATTTTGCCGTATCTCATTTCTGTCAAAGGACAGGACCTCAGTAGCTGCACATACAGTTTTCCATGAGACAAGCACACATTTTACAGCCTCAACACAGTGAATCTTTCCGTGAGCGATGATGTGTTCTGTGTTTGAAGGTGGCTAAATCAATTCCTTATGCTTGGAAGAAATAGGAGATACAATCAGAGGAATTGAAACTAGATCATTATAAACACAGAGGGAGCTCTATGTAAGTTTAAGCACTTATGTAAATGTTTGCCATAATGGGGCATAATCAGGTGAGTCAAACAAAGTGTGGAGATCATAAAATTAAAAATCCAACATCAAAAGAGTTCAGAATTCATCCTGTGAACTCCAGAACTGCTTTAATTCCTTTTTGCAATGTCAGGTGGTCTGCTCTTTATCTAAGAATGTACTTTTAATTAGGGATCACGTCGCTGTAGTAGTTGGGTGAATCACAAGTATTCGAAAATAGGAATCCTTGCAGATTTATAGAATAGTGTTTATTTTCAGGAAGCTCAAAAGTATGTGAAAACAGGTAGAAAATTAGTGTAGTTCTCTTTACATCTGCAAGCAAATGGAATTTGAACTCAGTGTAAAACTGGTTGGAAAATGGGGGAAAAATACTATTCTACTCCCCTTGCACCCTTTAAGTAGGATCCTTTCTTTCCTTTAATGGATATTTCTGAAGCTACCTCTTCTCCTGTTCGCTTCACAGAATACATTATATATTTATGCTCCTTGCTCCTCTTTTTGTCAGAACAATTGCAGTTTTGGTTTTGCAGTAATTGTCCCTTGGTTCAGCCTGTGTCCTCTGGCAGTTGCCACAACAATCTGTATATTTTCAGAAGATTTAGAAACACAGTTGTAGTGCTTCTTCCATAACTGCTACCTCATTCTGCTGAATTTAAAAAGGCACTTTAGAAATATGATGAGCAAATATTTTACTTTTCCTCATCATGACACATTCTTTATCATTGAAGAGATGGATGAATGCATGAAAATTCATGTTAACTAAAATAACTTAATTAATCTCAGTGTCCATCTCTTTTGATTAATCTATTAGCATGTATAATGGCAAGGCAGAACTTTGGCCAATAGTTGATCTAACCGATTAGGTGGACTTCAATAATAAGAAAAAAACCAAGCGGAACCCTGGAAGATCTAGAAGGTCAGGACAAACATATTGCGTATGTATCACCTATATTTGTTTATGTAGAGATTTTTGTTTCTCTGGGATTTATTTAGCCTTTTTAATCTGTGGTTTAAGTGCCTGATGGATCAGGGCTTCTATTTTATTTTTGTATTCTGTGAATCTTGATGGACTTACATTCTGCATTTACGTGTGGAAAAAGACTTCATTTTGTTGTTTTGTTTTTCTGTGCATTTAGACGTACCAACTCTTATGTTACATTTCACTGATTTCAGCTGACAGCTAAAGTAAAATAGTTTTTTCTTTGCTATTTCTGTATTTCTGAATTGTTAATTTTCATCTGGGAGGTAAAATGCATGCACTTCATTTGTTTTCTGAGGTGCTTTTATGAATAACAACTGAGCAGTATATCCTGAGAGTATGTAACATCATATCGTAAGGGTTTTTTGACAAAGCTTTTAAATCAGTTATTTGATAACTGTTTAGAAATAGAAGACAAAATATAAAATAATTTTATACTCTCCATATTAGGCAAACATTTTGAACTCAAAGTGTGTAACATTAGGTAAAATATTCCACTTTCCCCAAAGGCAGTGATCTTAATTAAAATCCCACTGGAAGTCACATTAGGCTGTGTTTCAATGGAAGTAGCTGTTCCTTGTCACTGTCTTTGATGCTTCAGGGAAAGTAATTTTACCAAGTCATCCACTGTGCAGTGTATGAGTGTCTCTGATAAGACTTCTTCCTTGTAGGGATAAAATAAAAAAAAAAATCCATGTCAGATGGAAATCAAAGTTCTCAAAGTTTGAAGGATTGATAGAAAGAGATTTTAATGAGTGCAAATTTTAAGATTTACCTTCATAAATTTGGCAGAAAGGGCAAGCATGAAATCCCTGGGTGCAGATGTCTGGGACAGATTTTTGAAAATAAGTAGGTTTAAAAAAAGTTAAAATGAAAATCATTTTGATGGAAAGGTAGAAATATTTTTTCCATATTTTTATGTGGAAATGTAACTCAGATGTTGAGGAAATTAAATATATGCTTGTACCTTCATGAAACTGGATGAGAACCACATTCCAATTACCTTTCAATAATAAGCATAGAACTTAATTGCTTATATTCAAGTAGGTATTTCTTCTAATTTAAAACAAATAAAAAATCCCACCAAGAAGAACAGGATAACTGAAGACACTGCAAGTTAACTGATTAATGTCATTTGACTTTTTAAAAGTAGAAGACCCAATCAAGTGCAAAATATTTCTGGAAGATAAGGAAATTTAAACTTTTTTTTTTTCTTTCTTTTTTTTTTTTTAGTATGACATCACATAAAATATTCTGAAACCAAATGTTAATTTTGTCAGTGACCAATTATAGCTGTAACGAAATAAACCACTTTAATTGGTAGTTCTGTTGCATCCATGTTTTTAATATGAACCACATTTTTTTAACAGTTCTATTTTGATATTGTCCTGTTCAACCCTGTCCAATTTTTCTTTGCTAAAAATTGTGTAGTTGTGTGTACAAGTGAGAATAAAGGTAGTTGCTCTTTCTTCATGTAACTGTATCAAATGAAAAATGAGTAATAAAATCAAAGGAGAGAAATAAATGGGAAGCTTATTTACCACAGCAGTTGGATTCCATAGCTGCCAATTCCAAACCTGAGATTTGCTGCTTTCAAGTTTTTACTCTGAAATAAAAAAGTGATTAAGAAACAAATGGGGGAAGAAAGTTTAACAAAATTGCTGCAATGAGAAAACCTATTTGGAGCAGGGTATGCGCTCTACTGAAGTAGGAGCTTGCTCTTTTTGATATTCTGACTTTATTTTTTTTTCCTGTAAGTATTGTGTAGAAAACACACAGACTTAGCACAGTTTTCAGAAATCAGTGATAAAGATGTCCCTTTCTTACATGAGCTTGGGCAACAGCTACGCCTGTTTTGTGAATAAAGGACTTCACAGATAGTGAGGGTTTGAAAAAACTCTACATGCCACAGGCATATTCTTTTCCCAGGTGTGATTTGAAATAAGAGCCATTTTGTACTCAGCTGCACGAAGCTAAAACTGGCAATGGAGAATCTTCATCCTTGGAGATTCCCAACACTTGACTAGACAAAGCCCTGAGCAACCTGGTCTTGCTCTGAAGTTAGTCTCTGCTTTGACTGGTTAGAGTAGATGATTTCCTGAGTTCAAATTATTTTATAGTTCTAAAATGTACTGTGTTTCAGTATTTGTCATAAGGCCTGTGTTCAGATTGCATCTTCCTTACGTGACAGCACCAGGCCCGCACTAATAGCCATAGCTAAATATTGTGCTTTTGCTCTGACAGTTCAGATGTCTAAAACCCATTGAAATTAAATAAGGCACCTCCCCATGGACATCTCAGAACCTTCTGCTTTATGGTGACCTAACCAAAGTTTTACTTTCCTTTCTTGTTCCTCTCTACATTTTTGTCATCTTAAAAACATGCTCCTTAATCCCACAGCTTGTAATTTTGACTTGACTTTGGCTTCAGCTAATTACATGCACTTGTATTCCTCAGTGTATACATAGTAAGCTTTGCTGGCGAAGTTAAGAAAAAAATTGTGTGCACTTAGTTGTTATTTATTAGGACTATGATTGGGGGGGGAGATTAATACTCTTACAGGATAGTTTCCAAAAACTGTGATCACAAATATAATCCCAATTACAGATGTATTAGCCTTTCTTTCTACAAATAAATTAGTCTATCCCACCTTTGCATTTTGTGTCTTGTTTTGCTGACACAATTGTGAACTTTTAGCAAAGGAGCTAACTGGAAGAGACAAAGCATATGCACAGAAAGGGTGTTAGTAGGTATGAAACACTGGCAGAGCCTGACCCTCCAGTTTCTACTACTCATACTCCACCATCTTTCCTTAGCCGTAAAAAGATGCTTTGCCAGTCCCCCTAAATGAGGAACCAAACATGACAGCTGAGCTGATGGTGTTGACATTGGCAGCAGACTTGATGGACGGCACCAAACCTTGCTGTGGCCTATCTCCTACTAATTAGCTGTTCGAAAGAACTCTGTGTGCCACAGGCACATTCTTATCGGAAAAGGACATCTTTGCTGTTCACTCTGACAGCTGTGATGCAGCTGTTCATGGAGTGAATTGAGCATGGAGGGGGAGGGTGAGAGGTGAGGAGGAAGATTTAGAACAAGTGACAGATCCAGTATCTTGCACTGAAGCCATCCTGAGCTATAACAAACAACCAGAATGGAGAAGTGGGAAGATGGGAATCAAAATTTATAAAATGGGAAGGTTAGGCATGAAAGAAGAGGAGGAGCAAGAGGACGAGAACACAACCGCCCCATGAGAGTTCTGTAAGGCAACTGGAGCTGTATGCTCTTGTGATTAATGCAGGCTGGAGGATTTAACATGCAAACATTTGCAATTTCTGTAGCTTGTGTGCATGTCTGTGGATAGTAATGGGGGCTGGTGCCAAGATGTCCCACAAGTGAACAAGATAGGGAGCAGCATGGGCCTGAATAATTTATTGAGGTGCTATAGATCTGATGGCTTTAGAGACAGACTGAGGGAAAAAAATAAAAAGTGCTTTCTACTTGCTCTGAGTGATTATGGATGGGGAATAAGAGTGTCTGAGAAAGTGATCCTACTGCTTTTCAAAACAAAAGCCTTTCCTGGCACAAAAACTCTAAGTGGTAAAATACACTTATAACTTTCTTATTCAAGCTTGTGAAGTGTAGTCTATTGACACTCTTGAAGACATGTCAAACTTAGTTGAATATTAACTAGATGGTACAGAAGTAAAGGTATGGATTTAAGGATGTAGAAAATTCTTTTGAAACAGTGACATTTTAACTGGTGTACTTTTTGTTAGTTCCTATTAAGATTTATTTTCTAGTAGTTTATTTTTTAAAGGAGAGAGTGAGACCAGACTTGAATCTTTTCAGACTTGAATCTTTTGGGGTGATAAACTATCAGTTTTAAAGTTACTAATTGTTTTATAATATAATTTGAGAGGGCAAATAGAATGCACATTTTGCAATTAATTTTCAGATTGAAGTAAGTTTGCAACTTTTCAAAAAGTTGATCTTATTTAGAAGGTAAAAGATTAGTTTAGATTAAATAAGTGAACCAAGGTTGACAGCAACATTCCCTTCCCCAGAACTCATACTAAACATATTTTAATGCTGTGCATAAAAAAAAAGTTATTACAACATCAGTTGATTTTCCTCTATGTTTTCTAGAAGCAGAAAGATTAAGAAAAATATTTTGCTTGCAATATATCTGTCCTATGCAAAGGAGTGTTAGCTTGCCTGGGAAAACTTGCTTGTAAAAAGCTTCTGGTATAATTTTACAATTGAGTGGATTAGGTAGTGATAGCATTGAGATTTGGGATGTTACTGCAAACTAATTCTTTGTAAGGTTTTCTCTTTTTACTGCTGATTACCTATGGGGTTTACTACAGGCAACTTCTCTTTTCTCTACTGACATATAGACAAAATAGCTAACGCTATGCTGCAGTTAGTAGCCAAAAATGTCCCAAAGCAGATGTTTCTATTGTTACAGCAAAGAAACCACACATATGCTTATGCACATCATCAGTGCTTTGTTTTTACATTTACTACCATGCTTGCTATTACCTCTTATCATGCACATCTTTAGTTTGCCCAAAAAAGTAGCATATAGACTTAGAATATATATCAAAGACTTTTTTGCATATTTAGACATATATATAAAAAAACAAAACAAAATGCTTAGAGAAGAGAGAAGATGAACTTATACTTCAGGGACTTTGTTGATGAAGAAAATACAGATTCTTGCTCTACTTTATAGCAGGACTGCTATTATAATTTTTATTTGTGTGTTTATAATGTATTCTGTACCATATTTATAGAGACATGCAATGTCTTGCAGTGACATTTTATTTTTGTTCCTGACTTATAAGGTAATCCCAATTATCATACTGAACACTTTAGATAGTCTTCATAAATATTTGATGTGCCCACATAACCTGAAGTTTATCTTTCAGATGTTATAGCAGTCTAATGAAAAATGAGTAATACATTTTTAGTGAAAGTGATTTTGCTCAGTAAAAAAATTAAATAATTTAAGTGTTTACTCTAATTAATTTGTCCATTATTTCTGGTATTTTGTTATGGGGATTTTTTAGTTCTTAAAGAATGCAGTTTACCATTTACAAATGAGTGACTGTGTATATTTCTCCCACCAATACTTTTTGAAATTGTACAAGATTAGTGGTATTGAATGTTTAGGTTTTGACATCTGTTCTGTGTAAAAAATCATTCAGCTTAATAACTTTATTAGTAAATTTTATATCAGTATCTGTTCACAATGGATTTAAGTAGTCATTCTGCAACTTGAGATTTGGAAAATGATTAATTTTGTGTATTTTCCAGATTTACTAGTAAGATTTAGCGGTGTGCATGTATTATCATACTGCTACTACTTCCTGTGTTCTGAATTGTTGGAGTTTGCCATTGCACAAAAAATTGGTATTTCATACAAGGGTTTGTTTTGTTACTCTGCATTACTGGTCTAGTTCACTGAAAGTGGAGTAATTTTGCATCTAATTATTTTTGCTATGGCTATATTTTTTTCCTGTGGGAAAATTGTTCTATACTCATCTATTTTTCAGTTGGTGATATAACGCAATTTTGTTGCTTGTGCATGGATGGCCACAGCTGAACCTTTGCACACTGTACTGTATCAAAAACACAAAATTAGATTTACTGTTCATAATGGGTAGTTCTTGTACAGGAGATAATATATTTCACTTTTATTTAGTTTATGCAGAAGCCAAGACAATATTGTTAGGTTCTTCAGAGGTATACCTTCACATATCTTGTGAACTGTGGATGTGCTTGATATTGATCAAAAGTAGAAGCTGGGGATGTTAACTAAATTAAAAAAATAAAAAAAAAAAAACAACAACAAAAAAAAACCCCAAAATGACAAGCCAGCCTTAAGGTTTAGGCAGTTGGGCCCAGAAGGCGGATGCAATCTTCTAGTCATAAAAAGATGATTTGGAACAGCCTTTTAGGGTTAATGTGTTTAATAGTCTTGTTGCATGACAGTATCAGCTGTGTGGCAAAAAGAGGAGGTTGGGAAATTTCAGCCTTTTTATACCTTGTAGGTAACAAACCAGGGAGCTGAAAGGAGTATGACAGTTTCTTTCATTCTGTTTCTACTACCAAAATCTGTTGTTTCTTTACTGCTGATGTGATTGAACGGCAGCAGAAAAACATCCTTCTAGATACTGGCTATTAGCCATACTTAGGAAGGACAAATGCATCAGTACAAAATCCGTGGTTTTTTTATTTAGCATTCTTCTAGTAGTGAGTTTTCTTTTAATCTTCCATCTTTTTATTAGTGGCATTATGATAATCCACAAACCGTTGATGTCTACCATTGCCATGAACTTTCAGACTTCTTCTCTCTCTGAAATTAAAACAGTGCCTCTGTATGCTGCATATACAATCATTTTCATGGCATGTCTATGAGTTTCAAAGAGATGAACAGGAAGTTGTTCAGAGACGCACAACTTTTCATCTAATATATCAGATATAGTCAGTATCCATTTCAAAGTCGTATGTATTTTCAGTGTAGTTAATAGATATATATTAGGAATGCAGTTACCAGAAACACTAAAATGCTTTTTTTTTCTAAATAACACTCTAAGTAGTAATAAGCTGCAGAGCGAAGTTTCTGTGTCTTTTTCAGGAAGGGGCCTTCCATGTTTGGTTCCTCTTCATTTATTTTCCTTTGTCTTCCTTGTGCTCTTATTTTCTCTCAGTCTCACTTCTGTTCACATGTCGCTCTGCACTATTCCTGTTGCACCTGCTGTGTGCGATGTTACATGCTTACATGCTTGCTCACTCTCACTCGCACTCTCTTAAGCACACTCACACAGACTTTCATGTGCTCTCTTGCATATGCTATCACTCAGTGTGTTGCTTGCTCATTCTTGCACTCTCACTTTCTTGCTCACTTTCTCTGGCTTTCTCTTCCTCTCGCTCTCTCACATGCATCCTCCCATGCACACTATCACTTTCCCACTTTCTCTTGTGTGCACTCTGTCTTACACTCATTCCCTATCTTTCTCATCCTTTTGTATTCTCATTCACTTTCTTGCTCCTGTGCACTGTCTCTCCCTCTGTCTCTTTTGTTCTCTGACTCCTCTCAAACTTATTGTGTCTTATTTTTTCTGGGGTAAATATGTCCTTTTGTTACCTAGCAAGTGTTCAGGGCTTAGCGACACAAGATTGTTTGATCACCAGGAGTAATACTGCTTTATGAGCCTTCTTAACTGAATTCACAAGCATGATTTTTCCCCCCCCCTCTTCCTTCCACCCCCTCCTTCCTTCAATCACATCATTGCTTGGAGGCAAGAGAGTATGGGAAGAGGGGAGAGAAGCTCATTTAACAACCCTGGTAGACATAGGCATCACAGTACCAATCAATCAAAACACATGCTTTCCCACTGAGACTCCCCTGTGACCTTGAGGAGTGTGACAAATGACTTAGAGGACAGAACAGACAGAAGGTTTGTGATAAACCAAAAAATTATGTTCTTCTGGGTGATGAAGAAAAATAAAAATGAAGAGTGAGGGTAGATAGATATTTGGTTTGAACAAGACTCGATAAATTCCGTTACTACCTTTTGATGTACTGGCTGTGGTTAGAAGAGTTTACTGTCATGGTAATCAAGACTTCTTCAATAAACCTCACTGCAGTTTTTACAGTACTTTTTGTTCAGTACTGCAGTACTTTATGGCTTTGAGCCCTCAACTGTGGCTGGAGGTTGTAGCAGTTATTGATAACAGATTCCAGAGGCAACATATCTCATCAAATTCATGTTGAGGGAAAATAATCAGCAGAGTGAATCATTTAACCTGTATTGACTTGACTCATTCTGAAATCTGCAGCATGTTAACTCAGTCATGACGAGATTATTATTAATCACAAATGTTTGATACATTAATAAGTGCAGCAACTTATAGTCTGACTGCAGATACATGTTCAGCAGATTTTTAAAAATTATTTTTTACATACATAGTATTTTTTATTTTTTTTAATAGAGCAGTTGGTGTCAGCAATCTTTATATATCTATTATATATCTGTATCTAGTTTACTATGGGAGAAATGGGGCGTTTTCTTGCGCCCATCAATGTGTCCTCAACTACTGATTCCTACCCCTTCCACTTTTCTCTAGTTCCAGTTCCTCTGACCCTTATCAACATGGCTATCTGTATTCATCCCACATCAAGCCCCTAGAAATAATGATCGCTATTACATATTTCAGCCAGCCAAACCACTGATACTTGTGGTTCTATACTTAGATTTCTCTTCCTTGCAGCTCAATTAAAAAAAAGTAGTGACATCCTTGAAAAACAGACGGCCAGATATACAACAGAGGTCAGTAATGCTTGTTCTCCATAAGTGTCATTGCATTCAAACCCACACAGGACATAAACCTGTATTTCTAATCTCGTTGGCAGAGTTTAGAAAACTATTTCCATTCTAACTTCCTTTACTTGTTCAGGGAAAAAAAAGTTTATTGTAAAAAAATTTTGAGACTATATTTTTTCTAATGACAGGATACACTTTCCAAAGTAAGAAAAGGTATTTTGGTTCATTAAGCTCAGTATCAGTGCTAGTAGACCAAAGGCTAAGTGAAAGGAGGTGGCACGTGTTAGGGGAAACAGGCAGTAAAGTCCCATCATCCCTCTGGTGATATTAAAGGTGGTCGGATTTACTGGTAAAATGCCCAGATCTCCCTTGTAGCAGCCATAACCCAGTATATGTCTAATATTTTATAGTGCCAGATTGGCAAATCAGAAAAAAAATGACAGATTACCTCTTGGAGAGTTGAAATAATTTAGAGAAATACAATCCACTTTAAGGAGGAGTAAATGACAATCACTACAAGGTGACTAGAAAATTACAGGAGAAAGCAGTCTGTTACTGTTTCAAAAGCCTCATGTTAAATTTACCAACAAGGGATGTGCTATCAGAGGGCAGCAGACACATATCAGGAAAAAATTTAGGAAGCTAATTGTTCCTGGTGCTTTTAATGAGGTCAGTAACCCAGTCTTATAGAACAATTAATTTCTTCAGCATCTTGCTGAATGTAATTCTGTTTTGAAAGTGTTACGCTCTTGTCCCTCAACAGGTTTAGCTTTACTTTTCATTCAGGTAAAGCCAAATTGGTACTGTGTAACTTTGCTACCCACTCATCCTTTAGTTTGCTCTAATGAGGGCCTTCAGAGTGGATCGGACAATGGAAAATGACAGACAAGTAGGATTATAGATTAGTCTGAGATTAAAAAAAAAAAGTAGAGACAGGTTTAGGTTGTAAGCCATTAAGAATGAATTGTATTGAGTAGATGCTATGCTTTATTAAAATGTGTAACTCTTCAGAAATGTAGAAATCAAGACTCTAGCTTTCTATCCAATTGAAATTTTAAATTGAAGGTATTTTACCTTAAAATATTAAATTTCATTAAATTAAATTTTCATTAAATGGTTTTCAAGAGCTTCTACTTTTCCAAGAAAGCTGTTTTTGGGGGGGTTTCTTGTATTTTTTTTTTTTTTTTTTTTTTTTTTCTTTGTTTGCGGGTTTTTTTCCACACCGGATACCATGTTGAAATGTTGTCCACTTAGAATTAATTTATTTTAGTTGGATCAAGTCTGTGTCTACCAAAAGTAGTTACCTTAAAAAAAAATAAAACAAAAACAAAACCAAAAATTTTTGAAAATATCTTCAAGGACAGGGAAATGTGAGTGTCTGGGTATTTTTATTAGTTTGGGAACACAAGTCATGTAGCTATGTGTCTCAAAGAGATAAGGAAAATAGAACAGAGACTTGAACCCAGGTCATTAAAGTGCTAAGATAACACTTTAATCACTGTACTTATCCATCCTTTGGAAGAAGATTATTAGTGCAAGTATTTTCATCTTTTGCATTTAACAGTTTTGTAATAAAACAGCAATACACCTCAGTGAAGAATTTCTGCATCTTCTGCCTGCATTTAATACAAATTAAATAATAGGTTCTTTGTGTTGTCAATGTCCAAAGCTTTCACACTGCCTTATGTTTTGGTTTATCCCTAAAAAGAAAGGTTAGCACATTTGAGAAGAGAGTACATATCTCTTTATAAAATTTGTATTTATATAGCAGAAATGTAGATTCATTTGTCTTATTCAAGTTACTGTTGAAGGCAAAAAATATTAGAGGCCAAATTTTGAGACAGCTATATAGTCTATTTAACATAAACACACAGTTTTGAAGGGTGAACGAAACGTTTGTATTTGGCTTTTAAACTAACAGTAATTCTGGGAATTTTTAATTACGCTTTTAATGGAAAATAAAGTTAGTGTTTTTTGTTTTTTTTTTTTGGTGAGGGGTGTCAAATAGAAGTTGTGAGAGGAAAGCACAGGTAAACCAGTGCTTAACAGGCTAATCCTGTCCTTAGTGCTGTTGAACAAAACTGTATGCACATCCATTTACACAGATAAACTTCACTGTACTGAGATTTAGTTCATAAGAACATTATGAATCATAGTGATGCAATGTTTGTTAGAGTGTGGTATTTTAGGTACAATCTAATTTTGTCTGTCAGTTATGCTTCTCAGTAGCTTTAAAACTGCGAAAACCTGCTGTATGTGGCAACATAGAACCAAAACAAACAAAAACATTCATGATTTCTGGTATCAGAAATCAGACTTTGTGTTTTTCTTTTTCCCCTCCAGTGAAAACGTCCAGTGACAAGGTGTTCTGTTTGCTGCTTAGTGAGATTTAAATGATTATTAAACTAGAATTACCATGGCTAGGTAAGGGTAAACGGTAAATAAGAAAGAACCAAGAAAGAAGAAGCCAATATATTACCCAGTCAATGCTGACATTGATTCTGAATCGAACTTAAAATAGGTGCTCAGAAGGAAGGATTTACTGGTGTCAGTGCAAGTGAATTTAAATTTCAGATATCAGTTATCTTGTCAATAACAGATTAAAGAAACCCAACCAAACATAAAGGTTTATGATCTGTATATTCATGAGTCAAACCTGTTAGAAAGAAAAGAAAGACTCTCAAACTGTAATGAAATGAATTTTATTTTGCAGGCACTGGGCCCATGCCATTTCATTTCATTACCAGAATACACTGAGCAGCCTGGAATCATCAAGAACTACAGGCAATGCAAGCTGATAATAAGCATTATATCATGGCCCTAAACATATTAAATTTTTACTTATAAATTTTATCAACAGAATCTACATGGCTGGTTAGCATTTTCACCCTTCTTTCTTCACCTGCACCCCTGTTCTCTTTTGCTCTGCAAATACAACTTGTACTTGACTGTTCTGAAAACAAATTTAAAAATCATAAGTGAAAATACATCTACAGTTTAGAGCTTAATTGTCTAGTAATTATCATTCACGCTATCTTCCATACTTTGAAAATGGGAAAAGAAAGCTACAGCATGAGAAGGGTAACAACAGAAGAACCTCATTAGGTTTTGTGACAGTCTCCAGAAGATTTCTTCCTAAAACTAATGGCTTATCCCAGTGGAATATTTTTCAGTTGAAGACCTCATTCCCAGATATTTGGCCTTTATAGAATACTGAAAAAGAAGTAAAAGGTATAAATCTAAAAAAACAAAGGTCGTAGATTTGATATTTCTAATAATATAGTCAATATAATTTTACCTATTTCAGCTGGCTGTGATGGTTAAAGGGCCAAAACAAAAGTATACTGGAGTATACAATGAATTTTTTAATTAAATGTTCCTGAGGACAAGGACCAGGAGAAAACCTAGCCCTCTGTATTACTAGGTGATCTCCCAGTAATAAATGACAGACAAAAAGGGAACATAAAACTGTGAAACAGAGGGAGCAGATGATCATTTTGGTTTAGTCTGGAAAAGGGCTGGTCTTTCTGAGCAGTACTCTGAATAACTGTAGTAGCATTTTTAATGATAAGAGAAATAAAGGCGCATATTTGGGAAATCTCAAGGCGTAACAACCCTGGGGCTGGTTAGAGGCTAATTAGTTTCAGAAGTGAAGACTAGAGTAGCTGAGGGAAATCCTAATTGTATTAATAATAAATTCTGTTCTTACATAGTGCTATAGTATAGTTCATCATTGGAAATATGTTTGTAAACAAATATGTTCTTTAAGTTATGGCTGGTAGTTAGTACTGAGTGGTCTGCTGGGGAAGAAGACCACACTCACAGATATGTTGACTGCTAAAGCTATCATCTCCAATATCCTGATGTGACTGAGGAAAACCTGAAAACTCAGCACATTGCTCCTCCACTAAGCTGTATAAACTTGCTTTGAAGCTTGTAGTACAAGAATCTAGGGGTCAACAAATAGATAGGCATGATAATTACAGAAGGAACTCATTGGTCACGTAGTAAGGAAAATGCTTCAAGATCCTAAAGAAGTTTGTAACAAGTATGTACAGCTTCTCCTTTTTCTTGTTCTCATCCTTTATAAGGAAATTAATCCTCTCCTCTATTTGGTATTTCTGGTTCCTATTTTTACTGCCAAAAAAAAAACAAAACCCAAAATAAAACCTGCTTGCCTGTGAGTAAGGACTGATAAGCAGCAACAATTGGAAAAATTAGTAGGTATACTTGCATTTTGCTTAGGAAAACACCTTGTATTTTGAGAAAAACTATTTTACATTAGACCTGGAAATATGGCCAGGACAGGCTAGAATGACATCAGAAGATGATACCTGCACTATATTAATGTAATAATTTCTTACAATCAAAAGTAAAAAAGATGCATTGTTAATGGAAAAAAGAACCCAAACAGAATACTAATATTTTTCTTTAAATAACATATTTATTATTAATTTTGTTGGGGTTTTTGTGCATAATATAATTTTTTTACTAAATTTTCTAGGTACAGCTCATCCTGTGCATATTAGCCTGATGTAGGGGACATTTGTACAGGTTGTTTTGCAAAAGCTTCACGAAATACCAGCTGCCATTACAAGTCTTACAAGTGGGCAAATTATTCTTGAACGAAAGTAGGGAACCTATCTACTTTCTGATATGGTTTTCATCATTGTGGTATCTGAGTTGTTTCATACAAGTAAAGATAACAATAAAGGTTTTTCTCTTTCTTCCTTTCCTAGTGGGAAAAATACATCAATTATGGGACATCTATCACAACAAATAATTAATGATTAGAGCAGTATCTGTTCAATGAGATTATCAGGCATTGTATCAGGCCCAATGTGGCTGCATCACATTTGTTTCTATGCAGAAAGTTCAGCATGTAAAAGACTAGTGTAAATAGGGAAGGAATAGTCTATACTCTGGGTCCAGGTTGAATACAAGAAGCAATCATTTTAACTTGAAGCATTGAATACTCAGATTAAAACATTATTCCTATAATAGTAGTGAAATATCATAATCTGAAAATAGATTATCTGGAGCAACAGAAGACTTGTCATCACTGGAGGTTTATTAGGGGCAGAGTTGATAGATATCAGTTAAAAGCACCACTGACAGTTTGTCATGTCCTGGAGCAGGAAACAAATGGATGGTGTCCTGCAATTCATTCCATCCTTTTAATTTCAGCTTCATGGACAAAATACCTCAAAAGATGAAGCAGCAGAATTTAAAAGACTTTTTCTTTCATAAGAATGTTTTGTGTTTTCCTTTCACCTATGGCATATTAATTAATACTTGAGCTGTGTCTTTTTCCTAATCTTCGAAGCATCAACAAGGAGAAATTTCTTCCAGTAGAGCTCAAGACAAGAAAACTTTTTGAAAAAGTAGGTGAAAGTTTCAGGCAAATGGAAGGTGCTTCAATTGGCCAGGCAAAAGGAAAAATTATGTAACTCTATCTAATAATTTATTTGTCTTTTTTTTTTTTTCAGAGCCAGGTAAGATCTTTATTCCATACATCCTTTGATTTTACTGGAATGCTTTTCAATTGAAAAACAGATGAAGTCTCCTGTGTTCACCATCTTGTATTGAACTCGACATATATAAAACTGCAATTAGTAACATAGAAAACAAATGACAAAATAAATAATATTTTAATGAGAAAATTCTTAAGAAACTGAGACCAATTATTTGGTTAAAGACTATTTAAAAAAATCTATATGAGAAAATATTTTCACATTCTAAGATGTGAAAATCCTAAGTCTCCTTTAGGCTAGTTTGATCTCTGTCATTCATTCAACCTCCTCCTAAACTCATCTGTCCTTACTTCTTTCTTGTTGCTTTATTAATATACTGGCCCAGCATTCATTTCTCCTTTCTGTTATTTCTGTAATTTTCAAAAGGCAAATTAAATCTGGTGCATGACAGCCTTATGTGACAGTTCAGTAGTTTCACAATTCGTACAAATATTCCAAGTCTATTGCTGTCATAAGTGATGCTCTTCTGTGTGACTTTCAGAGAGCAAAAGCTTTTTATAGGCAGCTGTGCTAGTTGTCCCAGTTTCAGTTCTTCAAGTGAGCACAGTGGAAGAATTCTGTTCCGGTACGCCAGAACTCCACAAGAAATCAACTCATGCCCATCATGGATTTTGCACCTCCTGATGTTGTGCAATCCAAAGAACTTTTTCAATTTCCACATGTTTCTGCTGTGCCTTTTGTCTCAGAACTTTTGTTTTCTTTACAAAAAAATGTGTTTTGATGCCTTAAAAACAAGGCATCTAAACGTATCTGTAGTTGAATGAATTTCTCATGATTATATCACATTTCCTTCTTTTTTCTTAGCAACAACTTTTTTTCCCCCTATGTTACTGATGTTAACATTCTAATAAGTATATATTTTAAAATAAATTATTAGAGTTAGATTTTTGAGGACAATTTCAGTTTCTCCTGTTTTTATTGCTTTGTAGTGATACAATCATCCATATGTCATTTTTAAATATACAAAGCTACCTGGCAAATATAATTTCTAATTTGTCCTGCTCATTGCTATTCTCATCAATGTCATTTGATGATCTATAAGGAAGTATTGTTTCATGGAATAATACAGCATTAAACATACAAAACTCTTTTGCCACTCACCAAGTGCTGTTGTTGTTCACTGCCAATGACGCACTTTGAGCTGTGGAAAGGAAAGATGAAGTTATGGAAACAAAGTACAATAGATGGTGGCACACCAAATCATCATCTCAAAGGCTGTCAACCATCCATATTTTACCTGAAAATTTAAGAAATGTTGGCTTCTCTCTCTCTCTGTGAAACTAATCTTTAGATTAAGATAACTATTATTAGTTCATAATTTGCAAAACAGTTGTTATCAGGCTTCACTGATTTATTAATAATTCCACTCCCCTTCTATACCACCCCGCCTTCAATATCCCCTTTCCCCAAAAAAACCACTAAGATGCAAATTACAGTATATGAACTACAAGCCTCCTGTCAGTATGGTTATGTGGAATTTTCAGTTTAACTATCTATCTATCTAGCTAACTAGCTAGCGAGCTAGATAAATAGCTACCTAGCTATCTATCGTCTATCTATCCATCCTTATACATCCATATCCTGGAGTATCTAAAATAGTAGTGTAAGATACTGACAGATGTTGAGACATGCCATATAGACACAACAAGCACTTTTATCGGCCCTCAAACATGACTTAAAATATGGTTACCATCTATCTGTCATACAGCAGGGACTGAATTTCTATTACCTGTTTTTATCCTTTCGGAATAATACTTTTCTAAAAACTGTAGTGATAAAAATGTAAAAATGTAATAATAATAATCATATACATGAGCCTTGACATGACCTATTGCAATCTCTTGAGTTTTTCAACATCCCTACTGATGCAATCTCAACAATACTGAGAAAAGAAGGATAGTAACTTGCAGCTACAGTGCTCCTAATGTATGCAGTTTGCCTTATTTACTACAAGATGCACATTCCACCTGACATCAGCCACAAAATTCAGATCCTTTTTAGCAGGGCTGTTATTCATCCAAAAGCTTTCCAGCCTGCATGGGGTTATTTCTTAGAGCTTTGCATTTTCCTTTGTTGAGACTCATAAGTTTTCATTGGTCCAGTCCTCAATTTTATCCAGGTTCTTCTGGATCAAGTCTCTTCCATTTGTCATGTCAAACACTTGCCCAACATTATTACTATCTTCAAACTTGTTGAGGGTGTAGTCTATGTCATAGTCCAGTCTGTAAATAAATTTTTTGAAAAATATGGGAACAGATAGCCAGCACTAGGATAATCTGCTTGTGACCAGCTGTTAGCCAGATGCCCTGCCTTTTGTTTCATGGCAGTGCAACCAAGTTTCATCTCACCTAACAATCCTTTTTTCTAGGCCACGCATCTTCAGCTTTCATTTGAAGAAAGTGTGGGATGCTAAATCTACAGGCTTACTAAAGTCAAGATAGGTTACATCCACTGCTCCTTGATACCAGACATTTCATCAGAGGTATTAGATTGCTCAAGCATGATTTACTATTGGAAAATCCATGTTGTACATTCCTGATCACTTTCTTTTCCTCATATGCTTGAAAAAGGATTTGAAGGAGACATATCCCATGATGTGTCTATAGCCAGGGACCTAGCTGAGGCTCACATCATTATTCTCTGGGTCATTTTTCCTTGCCTTGGGTGAATATAATGATAGCATTTTTACAGCCGTCAGGGACCTCATCTAATTGCCATGCAAGTTATTGGCAATGGACTACAGTCACATCAGCCAGCTCTTACAGCGATCTCAGGAGAATCCTGTCAGGTCTTCTGGATTTGGATACATCCAACTTGTCAATATTGTCCATAAACTTTTATTAGGATTTTTTTTGACATGAGTAATACATCGTTTCTTGCCTGTTAATTATGTCATAACTTCCCCTTCTTTTGAATTTGATAAAACTGATTTTTTTCTGTATTGAGGTAAATTGTTCTTAGCAATTCCTTTTCACAATAAAACTCTTGAATGCTATTGGAACTAGTGTTCTGGATTCAAGGAACTGTCTCTACTACAGAGCATTGCATGAAAAAATAATGTTATTCATGTGATTTTTTTCATGTGTAGGGTCACTTCTATTATGCTACTGTTTTGTCTTTCTTTCTTTCCCCCTCCCACCCAAAGGCTGCTGTCTTTTGTCACCCTACTCATAGCACTGGAACTTCAACCTAGGCTAAGAACTCGACGTTCTGCAGTAACGCAAACACTGTTAATAGATCAAATAGCTTGGATTATTAGGTCATTGCTCTCAAACCTTATAGATTTTCTGAAAATTCAATGTTTATATTCTTCCACTTTTTTCTTATTATTTTCAAAATCAGTCAAATGACAGGCAGAGTTGGTTAGTCTGAAGCAGTCTGCAGCGTACTCTTTCCCCTACCCCGTTACAATTAATAATTTGCTAGGACACATGCTACAAATTACATTTTTTGCCTCATAGATATGCAAACATATGGCAGTACATTTTAAAAAGTACACTTCTAGTTCTGAAAACTCAGAAAAATCTGATTTAAGACACATTCACCTCTGAAATTTGAGCCCTTCCAGTGATGGTACCCAAAGTGTAGATTACCAAGTATTGCATCTCATATGTAAAATTTCATTAACACAGTTGATACTTATAGTAAATTGTCTCATCAAATGCTTTGCAAAGTTTGTTACAGTTTGCAATGAGGAATTTTGTAAACATTCTCAAACCTCGGTTGCTTTTTTCTTCCTCTTACATTTCTGTTGAAGTACAGACTAGTACTTCATTTATAGTTAGATGGAATAAAGATACTTTTACCATCAGGACTTTCACCACCTCATCTATGGTAGCTCCAACCCCCCTGCTATGTGCAGGTACACCTCACACTAAACCATGTCGCCAAGGCTCTGCCCAACCTGGCCTTGAACACCGCCGGCGATGGAACATTCACAACTTCCCCGGGCAACCTATTCCAGTGCCTCACCACCCTTACACTAAAGAACTTCCTCCTTATATCCAATCTAAACTTCCCCTGTTGAAGTTTTGACCCATTACCCCTTGTCCTCTCACTACAGTCCTTAATGAAAAGTCCTTCCCCAGCATCCTTATAGGTCCCCTTCAGATACTGGAAGGCTGCTGTGAGGTCTATAAGCAGATTTCCTAGATGTCTGAAGGGACAGAACATAATACAAAGAGAAAACTGAGAAGTAAATTCATTTCACTGGGACAAAAAGGGCATTCATATAAGGGGGGCATGAGAAAAGTCAGAACCCAAAACTATTAGAATAAGTATAGTGCATAGTAATTTAAATAAAAAAACACCCTGAATATCTCATAATTTCATCCTTTCTTCACCACTCCCTCTACCCCCAATATTCTTTATAGGAACCCTTGACAGTCGTGGCAAAACTTTCATTATGGCAAACACTTGGACATTTTCAGTGTATTTCAGCATTGCTGGCATCTTTCCTGAAAGTGAAAACCGTGACATTTTTATAACAAGACAAAAATAAAAGAGGAAAAAAAGTGTCCTATTCACCTACTTCTCTGTGTGGAAGTTTCACATTTGTGGTTTTAATGCAATTAATCCAAGACCAAATGCATTCGTATTCCCTGGACAGTTCAAGAATATTTTCATATATTCTCAGTGTAGCAGTGTGAAATAGTGCAGGATGCCAACGGTAATAGTTCTGGGAAAGCTATCTTTCATGCTAGGACAGTTCTTATGGGTTTTGTTTTAGATGATGGATTGCAAGTTCTCAGTCATTTGCAAGCCACAGGCTTTACATGTGCTGTCTACATAATCAAATTTCTCACACAGTTCGAAAACCACAGCATTTTAATTGGAAGGAATGCCAGACCTTCCTGCCATATCATTGTAGAAAGGTTGTTAGACTCTGAGAAATAACCTTCCTACTTCAGAAAAATGAAAATATACCATGCAAATGTTTTTACCTTAGTCATCAATGGGGCTGAAAGGTGAGTTGGCACACGTTCAAGTGCAAAATATCGAACAGTGAACCCTGTGCTACAAGGAACTCTTTTTAAATTCACTGGCTTGGAAGATATTGAATATCTGAGGGTTTAGTTAGTCTAACAGTGGTGTCAGTCTCCCTAGAACTGCCATAGAAAATACTTTCTCCTTTGAGGCTAGTTTCAGTGTATGATGGAGATTACTGGTTGTTTCAGTAAGAGAAGGGATCAGAACTAGGGAATTGGCCATTTGTACAGCAGAAGCTCTAAGATTAAATTAGTGTAGTTCATCAAATGGTGGAGTTTAATTTAGCTCAGAATATCACACAGTAAAAAAATAAAAAACCTCAGTAAGAAGTGAATGCTTAATGACCCTGACACTGTGAAATGTCTTAAGATAGCAGTGTGTAGGATTTCAAAATAAAACAGGGTCTCTATTTGAAACCACACTGCCTTTTCCAGTGTTGGAAAATACTGCCTTTTTCAGTGGTTGGAAGTTTACTTTTAGAATTGCAATGTATACATAGTTTATACAGTGTTTAGGCATAACTACTGATTTACGGGTGTGTAGGTAATGAATTTAACTTCGAGGCTGCTGCTCATGTTCTGACTCCCCACTTCTAATCCCTGTTCTGAGGACATACCTTTGACAAGTTATTTTCACACCCACTTTTGGAAAAGCCAAAGCTTATTTTAGTTGAGCTAGAAGATCAGTGAGGATCTCTGGAAATGTGAAAGCATTCTTTAAATGTTTGTTTTTCAGGTACATTTACTATTTGACTATACATTAATGTTTCTAGGGTATGTTCAGTGTTTGTCAAACAACTGTTTAAGGCATTTATTAAGACATCAGTTTAATAACTGTGTAGGTAATAAGGCTGACACTGAATTAGGGAGAATGACTAAAAATGAGATTGAAACACATCTGGAAAAGTTTCACGGTTTGAGTCTTCAGGTAAATAATACCTACTATGGTAAAATCTGACTTTTTAATAAAAATATATTTAAAATAAATATCTAAATCAGAAGTTTTGACAGTTGTTTTCAGGTGCAACTTCAAGTTTTATAAGACTTACAGAAATGTACATACCCTGTAAGTTCAGATGTAGGATTGCTTTGATGCAAATTTCTCTTTCTGTAAAGAAAGACTATAGTATGCCTCCAACTCCAAGCACTTACTCAAAGAAGTGGTTACTGATCCTGTTCAGTATATTCAAGACAAGCAGTTTAAATCTGTGGTGTTTCAGGTAAGTAAATTTTCTAGAAGTACACTTCCAATAATCATCAGGGGTGGACCACTGAAAGGAAAAATAATGACCTTTTGTTCCTGAAAGTTCTTTGACCCATTGTTTTGCTTGAATTGGGATTAGTGTTAAAAGGCTTATCTATTGCTTTCATAGAGACATATTTTCATTTTAATTCTTTGTGATTTTTCTCCCATTAATGTGAAATTATAAGTCATCTGGTAGACCTGAAGAGCTAGCAGTTATAGTTTACTGTGACCACTTTGTTTCAGTTCTTTTCTTTAAATGCAATATAGGTATATTTTATGGTCTTTACTGTGGGAGATGTGTGATGAAGCTTTACTCTAATAGCTCCCAAAGGAAAAGCAAAGTGAGTTCTTTGGCAGGTGCTCCTGACCAAATCCTCTGGTTCTGGGGCTACTTGTTCTTTTAAAGAACTTGATTTCCTAAGTTTTAAAAAGTCAAGATGCCTTGTGGAATGATAGCCTAGCTTCCAACACTGTAAATCATCAGATAATTATTCCAGATAGTGAAAAAGTACTGGTGTTATCTGGGTATACAATAAATCTAGTTCTAATGGGAATTTATGTTCATCTCATGCTCTTCCAGTTCAGGAGAAGAATATGGAATGAGATACGGGTCCTGTCATATGATATTCTAGCTTTCTCTTTGATCTCTTAACATTGGTTTTGACCCCACTACTGCCAAAAAAGCAAGTCATGTTCTTTTGCCTGTCTCCATCTCTCTGTTCCCACCACCTCTCTTGTGTCAGCACTAGTGATTGCTCAGCTGTTCTGGGAAAAAATAATTATTTGGGGAGGCAGGTCTAGTTTTTAGTCAGTTCAAAGGACTGACATAACTGGTGAGTTATGTGGTTTATGTATTGACATAGCGAAGGATATGTCTGGCAAAAAAGAAGAAACTGAGGACTCTTTCTGGTGGCAGCATGGGCTGAGATCACACAAATCTCAATGCAAGTTTACAGAATAAAAAAACTTCCTTAGAAATCTTTGAATGGAATTTGTGAATGTTTGCTAAACTCTGGAGTTTAGCAAATGGCAACTGCTTAATTCTGTTGCTATGTGCCACTTGTTACTTGTGTTTTCAATCTTCTTGTTATCTGAAGATTTCTATTAGAATGAGTCAGTTAAGCAGTCAGGCTTGGTTTTCTTTATATTTATCAAAGTATGCTGATTCAATTCTTGATTCACTGGTGAGTAGGAATATGCAAGAGAAAACTAAGATTTTGCTTTAAGTTCTGAAAATGCTGTAGCTCAATTTTTCTGGTGAAGTCAACAGAAGGAAGAATGGAAATTCTTTCTCGTACTCTTGATACCTTCTGGTATACAGTTTGCTTTCAGAGGAGCCTGGTTGTGATGGGAGACACAGTGGCAAATGTAGTGTTTCGAGCTAAGGACATTCTGTAGTATCTATATGTTGAACTCTGTAATAGTGACATTATCACTGTATAGCAGAATACTAAATATCAACTGGACCTCTTAAATCATTATACGTTTGGTTTTTTTGTTACTAAATGCTTAAAGATTAATATTAAAGAGTGAATTTTGCAGTTTGAGTAGCTAAGTATTAGCCATTATTAAAGACAGAAACAGACAAATAAAAAATGCATACCCTTGAACCTCACAGTTTCCTGTCTAAACCAATTCAGCTTTAGCTGATTTCTTTCTACTCATATGATCACTTTTATCAGTTGTTGAAGAAATTATCCTGCATAAGCATGAAATATTGAGAAAAGTTGTGGGTTTCTAAATATCTATAAGGCTGATTTTCAAATAATCAGAAGCTGGGAGAAAGCCTGAGGGATGCTTGCTTATCTCTTGCTTTTCATAGTGACAGCATGAATTGTTTGTTGCAAACTTTGGGTTTGGGTCTGTTTCCTGAAATGAAGAACTGTCTTCTTTTTTTTTTTTTCTGTAGAATAATAACTATTGCTGCATAATGTGTGCATACAAGAAGTTACACATTTATTTCAGACCTGTGAAGGAACAAATCTGCTGTAGATCCAGATATCTGAGTGTTCTTGAGTTTGTACTCAAACCATTTCACAATAGTTGCCAAGATGGTTGGAGACAAGATACTGAGCAAGGCAGGTCCTTGACGTGAACCAGTATGGTTGTGCCTTTGGAGGTTATCTGATCCAACAACCCACTACCTGTCGTGTGGAACATTCAAATATTTATAGCTATTGTGGGGTTTTCTTGTGTTGGTTGTTTTTGTTTATTTATTTGTTTTTAATTTTCTTATCTTTTGTTTACCTTCTAGTTGGGGATACTGATGGAGAAACATGATAAGATGGGGTTGTGTTAGTCATGGCACCCAGTTATGTTGCACATGCCTGAACCTTGAAGCTAGACAATTCTCCTAATTTCTGCAATTCTGAAAAAGCCTGACTGACTCTGTTGTAATTAGGATCATAGTACTTACTATAGATTATGTAATTTAATGCTTAAGCAGTAAGTAAGTGATGTTGGCTTGAAAACCACACTAGAAAATTTTAAAAGTGAGAAGAGGGTAATCATCTTTTGTACCTGAACTTCACAGAGGATTTTAAAGAATCGGGCAGTTTAATGTGAATCACTAGCTCAAATTGTGGAGTCTTGCTTTCAACTGTTGAGGCTTTCCTCCAGTCACCAGCATACTGGAGGGCAGGAATTTTATTTCTTCCTCCTACTTATCCAAGTACAGATGAATAAGTAATATATGTATATAAAAGAGAGAAAACATAGGTTGACCTGCTTCTTATAACACTTCAAAGAAAAGCCATGTGGAGAAAAAAAATTAATCTTATACACTTGTTGATTAGAATTTTTTGGGAGTAAAACAATTAGTTGAATTATCCATATAATTAATTGGAAGAACTGCAGCAAAGGCTTTTTAGTAAAACATGCTAGACAGAATTTTTGCAATTAAAAAAGTTAATCTATACATTTCTCTTCCCTGTCTTTAATGTCTAACATAATTTTCACAGTTTCTTTCAGACCTCATCAAATTATTTTATTTTAGCATGTTTGTATTTTAAGTTAAGGATTTAAAAAACTGCTTTATTTTCCTAAATTCAGAACTTAGAAGATTCTGTGCAAGGAAACATAAGATCTGTTTCATAACACTAACTGCAATCTACCTTTGCAAAATCTGACAGAAGTGATTATCATGGCAAAATGGATTCTAATTTCACTGGAGTGCTAATATTTTCTTAAGATAATATTGAATTTTATGAAAATAATAAAAAATCTATGCTGGATTTCAGAGTTAATAAAAGCTTCGAATATGTTGCTGTGTTATCAGCTGCTATAATACATCAGAAGATTCTCTATCACATCAGGGAATATTGGATTTGCAACAGGACACTAAATGTCAATGTAATATAAAATTTGCACAACTGGTATTTTTTTTCAAGTTGTTAATATAATAGACTAATCGAGTAGATGATTTTTACATTTTGTCAGTAGCTTAAGAATAATGAAGAGGCTCATCTTGGCTGCTTAAATTGAAACTGAGTCACAGAATAGTATCATCCTGGTCAGTCCTAGTTCTACATCATTGTCTTAAGCAAAGGAAAGGAAAGGAAGACTCAGACTCATACATCGTGTTTCTGTATTTTCATGTGGTATTTTCATACCATAGAAATGAAAGACGTAATAGATCTCTGATTTTCACAGTCTAAGTAATCCTGAGACAGTGGGGATCTCAAAGGATTTTTTTTCTCCTTTCTAAGTGGAATACTTCACTATAGAAGGGATGACTTAATGATGGCCCTGAATTCAAGGATTAAAATAATAGCTCATTTTATCATAGTATTACTACCTGTTAAGCATCAGCCATTTAAAATGTAAAAATGTTAAATGGAATCAAAACAGGACAAACAGCAGTAAAATTTCAACTCAGCCCCCAAAGTGGAAACAGATGATTGATCCATCTATGTAAGGGTAACAGAATGTGATTTAAGGGTCAAAGAAAGGATTCTGTTTAGGATGGCTCACACTTCTTTTACATTCCCTTGGTTTACCAAGCAAGACATAAAATTTAAAACTCAGAAGTTATGAGTTTTGTTTCTCAAGATTATGACTTGAGGTATTGATAAGTGAGAACATATAAAATGCTTAATACAGTCATGTAACATGAAGTTTCCTTCAGAGAAACTGTGTGGAGTACACCCATGAATGTAAACTTCCATTAATAATAGCCATAGCTAAGACTGTGTGTGCTTTCTAAGAAAATCCCAGAATCCACCACTACAACTATCCAACACCACCTCCCAAGAACCCCCAAATCCACACTTTCATTATATCCTTGCTTGCAGTAACCAAACTGTAAAAATTTGGATTGAAATATTCTATGAAAAATATTGCCTATAGACATAAAAGCATTTCAAGAACATCGAGTTTAAATGGTTCCACTGTTTCTAAAATAGAAGATTAGAAAAAAATCTGGTTTCCATCTCTATATAATTTAATCTGGTGAAACAGACTTTTGTCTAACCTTGTATGTATCATTCAACATGGTCTAGGGTAAGGCATCGCTGCCCATGGCAGGGGGGTAGGAACTAGATGATCTTAAGGTCCATTCCAACCCTAACTATTCTATCATTATATATCATAGTGTTAAGGATACCTAGTGTCTTATTAAGCTAACAGTTCCATGCAAAATGGAAAGTGAATCAACTCAGCCAATTGACTGGTAGTATGGAAAATATCTTTGAAAAGTGATGATAAGATTCCTCTTGCTGAACTTCTCCACAGAAAATGATAGACAGTGAAGTTCAAACACCTACACTGGACTCCATCTATATAAAAAGGATTGGCATTTCCAGAGGGCAGATTAGTACAATGCAAACTGGAAAATTAAGTTACAGACTGTGTTTCTACCTTCACCAAAAATGTAGCATTTGATGTACGGAGTTGGGTACCCTTAAATTATGGTAGGATATGCAGCAAAAGTACATTAATTTCATTTTGGATTTGGTTTACATGTGTTTTTTTGGAGAATGTGTGCTCTTTTTTAATTGCTGGTATTCTTCAGAGACTTTGGATCACATCTACAATGTCTGCCCTGTATATTTGTTAATCTGCTCTGTTTTCATTCCAACAGTCCCTGTTGAAATGCTGTCAAAGTAAGGTTTTGTGCCGTTCAGAGAGTTCCTCCTTTGAAAATAAAAAGCATTCACTGCACCGTTAGAAATCTTTTAAAGAAAAAATTCATTTGATACTGTGGTACCTACAACCCTAGCCCAGCCAGCAGTAAATACAGAGTACTGAACATATGCTTTCCTGGCTAGCAGTCAGACTTCTTTAGCAGAGATTCTTTTATGCACACACTCCCTTTGAGCTAATGGAATAGTGACAACATGTTTTCTAAAGAAAACCTGTGTATGAAAAAATTGCTTAGACATGCATAATCTTTTTTCAAGAAGCTGTCAAGGACTTGTATTGATGTTTGATGTTATGTTATTAACATGCTTACAAATAATCTAAAGGCAGTAGAGCAGGGCTGTTTATATTATTTGTGGTAATATTGCCATTACTAATTACATTATATAGTAATACTCACTGATACAAATCAAGTGCTGACAATGTCAGGATTAGTGGGGGATGGTATAATAAGCCAAGATTTCAGACCTTGAGTTTAGTTTGGCATTCTCTTGTAGAAAAATGCTTTTTTTATCTTATTCATTAACATGAGTGGGACATGTTTGCTATCCAAATTACTGCAAAGACAGCATTATTTTGTTGACTTCTTTTTTCCCTTTAGGCTTGGCTTTTGTAGAATTAAAAAAATTGTAGAGATTGAAGACTATATTGTTTATTTTTAAAAAATAGTCATGTTTGTTTACCTATTAGAAGCACAACAGGGAAAGTGTCACTTCTTTTCTTAATATGGGGTTAATAAATGACAATGGGACCAATGCAGATCCATAAGGATATCTAAGGGTATGAATAGCTTAGGGAATATCTTAAGGTATGACATCTTAGAGAAAAAGAGAAAAACCTGGGGAACTGCAGGCCAGTCAGCTTCAGCTCTGTTCTTGGCAAGGTCTTGGAGCAGATCCTCCTGGAAACTATGCTAAAGCACATGGAAAATAAGTGAGTGATTTGTGACAGCCAGCATGAATTCAGTAAGGGCAAATTGTGCCTGACACATTTGGTGGCTTTCCACAACAGAGTTACAGCTTGTTGGGTAAGGGAAGAACAAGCAATGTCATCTACCTGGACTTCTGCAAACCTTTTCATACTGTCCTGCACAACATCCTTGTCTCTAAACTGGAGTGATATTCACTTCACAGATGGACTACTTGGTGGATAAGGACTTGGCTGGATAGTCACACTCAAAGAGTTGTGGTCAACAGCTTAATGTCCAAGTGGAAACCAGCGAGTGATGGTGTCCCTAAGGGGTTGGTATTGGGAGTGGCATAGTTCAATATCTTTGTTGGTGACACAATCAATGGGATTAAATGCACCCTCATCAAGTTTGCTGACAATGCTCCACCACTGTGTGGTGCAATCAAAACACTGGAGGGAAGGGATGGTATCCAGAGGGACCTTCACAGCATCTGAGCTGTACTCATGTGCACCTCATGAAGTTTCTCAAAGCCAAATGCAAGGTCCTGCACTTGGGTTGTGGAAATCTCAAGCAAAAATCCAGGCTGGGTTGGGAATATGTTGAGAGCAGCCCTGAGAAGGACTTGGCTGCATTTGTTGACAAGAAACTCAACATGACCCAGCAATGTGCATTTGCAGTCCAGGAAGTGAACAGTAACCTGGACTACATCAGAAGCATGACCAGCAGGTCAAGGGAGGTGATTCTTTCCCTCTGCTCCACTGTCATTAGACCCCACCTGTATTACTGCATTCAGCTCTGGGAGCCCCAACATAAGACAGACATGAACCTGTTGGAACAAGTCCAGAGAAGTGACACAAAAATGATCAGAGAGCTGGAGCGCCTCACCTATGAAGACAGACTGAGAGAGCAGGGGCTGTTCAGCTTGCAGAAGAGGAGGCTCAGGGGAGACCTTATAGCAGTCTTCCAGTACCTAAAAGGGGCCTACAATAAACCTGGAGAGGGACTTTTTATTAGGGTCTGTAGGGATAAGACAAGGGGGAATGTCTTTAAACTGAAAGAGGGTAGGTTTAGATTAGTTAATAGACATTCTTTACTATGAGATTGGTCAGGCACTGGAAGAGGCGGCCTCAACAACTTGTGGATGACCCATCCCTGGAAGTGCTCAAGGCCAGGCTGGATGGGGCTTTGAGCAACCTGGTCTAGTGGAAGGTCTCCCTGCCTGTGGCAGGGGGGTTGGAACCAGATGATCTTCCAGGTGTCTTCCAACTCAATCCATTCTATGATTCTATGATTCTAATCAGCCTTTCACAGATGAGGCAGGCAGCTGTGTTAATTGTATTATTAAGTATGTAATGGGTTAAACCTCTCAACAACCCCTTGCTCTCGTAATATTAACATCAGTATAAGAACTGGGATAAGATTTGTGACATTCAGACAGAAGAAAAAATAAGATTAAACTAGAAAAAAGATATATGAATAATTGAATAGGAATGTCTGTAACAATGTAGGTTCTTTATGTAAATCTTGACAGGTATTTTTTTTTTTTTATTTTGTGAAGGGAAAAGTTACTAACTGGGCTCTGTCAATCATATCCTTGGCATTGTAATCAGGGTAACTTCTAAAGTTTCTTTCAAGCTTTGCTTTGTTTCTTTGATATCCTGATGGTCTTCATTAGTATTACTTTGTCACTATTCTTTATGGTTAAAAAAAATAAACTGATCACAATAAACTCTCTCTGATTTTCTTCTGATTATTGTCAGAAGTTTACACTTATTTTCTTTGAATGGCATCAATAATTAACTGTACCACTCTTCTTCAACCAGAGACTGCTTCTCTCTTCGTAGCTTGTTCACTTCATAAGAGAGAATTGCCCTGCTACCTGTGCAAATCATTACCAGAAAGTCTCAGTGTATATTTATTCTCAGCATGGTTTTGAGCTTATACAATTCAAAGGTTTTGAATCAAAGCATAAAACTGGGAAAAAATTAGTACATTGAGTCATAGTGCCAATTTGAAAGCTGAATCACATCTACCCTTGGGATTTTAGTAAAATGCAGCTTTTTATGACTAAGAGTCTTCCCACCAGACTAAAGTCCCCTTCTGAGGTGCAAAGGATTGTCCTTTGCAACATAATATGCTGCCTTTGAAAGAAGAGAAAATGCAAGGGCAATTTTATTGCTTTTAAAGAGGCATTCTATCTCACTTCTTTTTATATTTTTTTTGTTTTGTTTATAGCATGCTGTCACTTGGCATTTAGAAATATTTGAAGAGTAAAAAAGTGTGCTTTTTTTCAATTGCATATAGTTTACTAATGTAGCGCTGCAGATGCTGAAACAATCTGTCCCCCAGATATTACTGTCTTTTCATATAATTGACCCTTCTGTAGTTTCACCTGAAGAAATTTTCAGTTGTAAGAGGTGATATATAGACCTTTATCATACATTTTTGTCTCAGTGTATCAACAGAATAGGTACAGTGCAATGAACAACAGTGCAAAGAGCCAGTCAACTGTTGGTCAGGTAGTGGTTTGAATGCTTGATCTTTTTGACCTTAGAGTTACTAATAAGTATTCTACTTGTAGTTTTTTCATAGATAAATCACATCTACTTTGAACTAAATTGAAACCACAAATTTATTTCATGTACGAGTAATCCACACAAGCCTAAATAGTGGTTGTCAGTTTCTCAAGAACCACACATTTTTCTTTGCCTGAAAATAATAGATTAGTTAGGGTTGGAAAGGACCTGAAGATCATCACGTTCCAACACCCCTGCCATGGGCAGGGACACCTCCCACTAAACCATGTCAACCAAGGCTGTGTACAACCCGGCCTTGAACACCACCAGGGATGGAGCATTCACAACTCCCTCTGGGAGCCCATTCCAATGGCTCATCACCCACATAGTAAAGAACTTCCTCCTTATCTAATCTAAACTTCCCCTGTTTTAGTTTTAACCTGTTAACCTTTGTCCTATCAGTACAGTGCCAAATAAAGAGGTCCTCCCCAGCATCCCTACAGACCCCCTTCAGATACTGGAGGCATGCTATGAGATCTCCACACAGCCTTCTCTTCTCTAAGCTCAACAGCCCCAACTTTCTCATCCTGTCTTCATACGGGAAGTGCTCCAGCACCCTGATCATCCTTGCAGCCCTCCTCTGGACTTGTTCCAACAGTTCCATGGCCTTTTTATGTTGAGGACACCAGAACTGCACACAATGCTCCAAGTGAGGTGTCATGAGAGCAGAGTAGAGAGGCAAGATCACTTCCTTCTACCTGCTTGTCACGCTCCTTTTGATGCAGCCCAGGATACAGTTGGCTTTCTGGGCTGTGAACACACGCTGATGGCTCACGTTAAGTTTCTCATTGACCAACACCCCCAAGTCCTTCTTCGCAGGGATGCCCTGAATCTCTTCTCTGCCCAACCTGTAGCTGTGCCTGGGACTGCTCCGACCCAGGTGTAGGACCTTGTATTTGTCATGGTTAAACTTCATCAGGTTGGCATCAGCCCACCTCACAAGCATGTCAAGGTCCCTCTGCATGGCATTCCTTCCCTCCAGCATATCAACTGAACCACACAGCTTGCTGTCATCGGCAAACTTGCTGAGGACGCACTCAATCCCACTGTCCATGTCACCAACAAAGATGTTGAAAAAAAACGGTCCCAACACAGATCCCGGAGGGACACCACTCATTACTGGTCTCCATCTGGACATTGAGCCATTGACCACAACTCTTTGTGTGAGGCCATCTAGCCAGTTCTTTGTCCACCAAGTGGTCCATCTATCAAATTGATGTCTCTCCAATTTAGAGACAGGGACGTCATGAAGGACAGTGTCAGACGCTTTGCACAAGTCCAGGTAGATGACATCCACTGCTGTGCCCCCGTCCATCAGTTCCATAGCCCCATCATAAAAGGCCATCAAATTCATCAAGCAGAACCTCCCCGTACTTAAGCCATGCTGGCTGTCACCAACCACCTTGTTGTTTTTCATGTGCCTCAGCATGCCTTCCAGGAGAATCCGTTCCAAGATTTTGCCAGGCACAGAGGTGAGACTGAGTGGTCTGTACTTCCCCAACTCATCCATTTTCCCCTTCTTGAAATTGGGGGTTATATTTCCCTTTTTCCAGTCATCAGGAACTTCACCTGACTGCCCTGATTTTTCAAATATGATGGACAGTGACTTAGCAACTTCTTTTGCCATCTCCTTCATGTCCTGCCGATGGATTTCATCAGGTCCCATGGACTTGTATATGTTCAGGTTCCTAAGATGGTCTCAAACCAGATCCTCTCCTACAGTGGGCCCAAGGTCTTCATTCTCACCGTCCCTGCATCTGCCTTCCAAGACTTGGGTGGTGTGGTCAGAGCATTTGTCAGTGAAGACCGAGGCAAAGAAGTCATTAAGAACCTCATCCTTCTCCATATCCAGCATAGCCACTTCTGACTGCTTCTGGAGAGGGCCCATGTTGTCCCTAGTCTGTCTTTTATTCGCAATTTACCTATAGAATCTTTTCCTTTTATCTTTAACATCCCTAGCAAGTTTAATTCTAAGTGGGCCTGAGCTTTCCTAACCTGGCCCCTAGCTTCCCTGGCAACATCCCTGTATTCTTCCCAGGCTGCCTGTCCTTGCTTCCACCTTTTATAAGCCTCTTTTTTCCTTTGAATTTTCCTCAGCATCTCCTTATCCATCCAAGGAGGTCTCCTGGCCCTCCTGCTGCACTTCCTTCTAGTCAGGGCACAACACTCCTGAGCTTGTAGCAGGAGATCCTTGAATATCAACCAACGATCTTGGGCCCTGCTGCCCTCTAGGGCTATATCCCATGGAATCTTACTGAGCAGGCTCCTGAAGAGGCCAAAGTCTGCTCTCTTGAAGCCCAGGGCAGTCAGCTTGCTGTACGCTCTTCTCACTGTCCTGAGGATCTCGAATTTGACCATCTCACGATCGTTACTACCAAGGCTGCCCTGAAGTGTCGCATTTCCAACCAGCAGTTCCTTGTTAGTGAGCACGAGGTCAAACTTTGCACCTTTCCTTGTCAGCTCCTCTATTAGTTGCAGGAGGCATTTGTCTTCCACACAGTGGAGGAACTTCCTGGATTGCTTGTGCTGAGCCGTACTGTCCCTTCAACACATACCAGGATAGTTGAAGTCCCCCATTCAGACAAGGGTCTGTGAGCATGAGGCTGATCCTATCTGTCTATAGAGTGCTTCATCCACAGTCTTCTTGATCAGGCGGTCTGTAACAGATCCCCATAGTAATGTCCCCCATTGCTTTTCTCCTTTGATTCTGACCCACAAACTCTCTGTTAACTGCTCACCTGTCCCCACACAGAGTTTCATACTCTCCAGCCTATCACTGCCATAAATAGCAACTCCCCCTCCCCGTCTGCCAGGCCTGTTGTTCCTAAAGAGCCTGTAACCTTCCATTCCAACACACCAGTCAGAGGAGCCATCCCATCATGTTTCTGTGATGCCTATGATATCATACACTCGTAGACGTGCACACATCTCTAGTTCCTCTTGTTTGTTCCCCATGCTATGGGCATTTGTACAGAGGCATCTGAGCCGAGCTCCAAATGAAGCTAGCTCATTGGCTGGAGCAGCTGAAATATCTCTACATTGCTCCAAGCATTTATTATAGGTGCTGGCCACTGACTGGGATGGAATGATGCCCCCCTCCCCCAACACATCTAGTTTAAAGCATCCTTGACCAATCTGGCAATCCTTGTTCCAAAATAGCTCTTCCCCCTCTTTGTCAGACCATCTCCACCAGCTCCCAGTAGTCCTGACCTCCCAAATTGAGTCTCGTGTTCTAAATACCCAAACCCCTGACTATGGCACCACTGATCTAACCATTTATTAACATGGCCAATCCTCCTAGCCTTTTTAAGGTCCTCCCTTTTGTCCTGGAGAATTGATGAAAAAACAGTCTGACCTCCAGAGCTTCTAACCACCTCTCCCTGGGCTCTGTAGTCCTTCTTAATGTTCTCCTGGCTACTGCTATCTATATCAGTAGCACCCACATGGATCACTAGAAGTGGGTAATAGTCAGTGGGACTGACTAGACCAGGCAGCTTCTCTGCAACATCCCTGATCCGAGCCCCTGCTAGGCAGCACACCTCCCTTGAGACTGGGTCAGGCCAACAGGCGTGTGCCTCTATGCCTTCCAAAGTAGAGTCCCCTACTACTGTGACCTGCTGCTTTTTCTTGGCAACACCAGTAATGTTCTTCTTTACCAGTGCATCAGCCGGTTGCTCATGTGGTGAGGGGTGTGTTTCCCCATTAGCCCCTGCAGAACTGCAAAGTGGTCCTGGGTGGGGACAACAGATTTAGGAGGAAGCCTCTTGCTTTTACTTGTCCTCTTCCTCCTTTTTTTTTTTTTTTTTGGTTGTTTTTTTGTCGTTTGTTTTTTTTTTTTTTTTGTTACTATTTCCCAGCTTCCTGGGTTAACGGCCTCTTCTCCTTTCCTCCATGAGCTACAGTAGATTCTTGAGGCCCGTGCACAGTTTGGGCCTGGATCAAGCAGTGCTGCCTCCTCTCAGCTTCCCTGACACCTTTCAGCCTAGCAACAACTTCCCGCAGCTCAGCCACCTGCTGCAGGAGAGCCTCCACCAGGGAGCAGAGAGTGCAGCCCTGCCCATTGTGCACCCTCCCCTCAGGAGAGCAGCGTAAGCACTCTCTACACCCCGAGCGCTGCACTGCAACCTCCCCTCTCATCACCTCTGTCTGGGTGCCTAAGCTGGCCACAGCAGGGGCAGCCAGAACAGAGCTCCCAGACCAGGCCCTGGTCATCAGCCAAGTGCTCCCTGTCCAACTCGTTTCCTGCGCAAACTCCTTCGCCACGCCATAACAGCCACCCGCGCTCTCTGGGGCAGGTTTTTAACCAGTCAGGGCTGGTGTCACTCCTCCTGGCTCCGCCCCCTGTGAGTCAGCTCCTCCCATCAGCTGAGCCACTGGCTCCTGGGCAAGTCCTGTCGAGGACGAGGACGTGAGGCTCTCTCGGTGGCTCTTGCCGCTCTGAGTTGAGGCTCCTGGACGCTGTGCTTCCCTCCGCTCAGGTGTTGAAGGCGTCCTCTCTCGAGCTACTCATCTCAGCAATTGACCCAACTTACGTGGTCTTAAGATGACCATGTCTTTCCCTTGCCCTTGGGGTGAGTGTGGAAGTTTTCAACATTGGATTATGTTGTCCTTGTTTGTGGATTGCAATTAGATGTCTATGTTCAAACTATGCAAAGTCTTTTGTTGAAATTAGGTATTCAATACTCTACATGTGATAAAGTTTTATACCTTTCAAATGGTCTCACATCAGGTGATCAGCATTAGTTAGACATCACATAGACAATAAATAGACAAAAGCAATGAATTCACTGTAGAATATGAAAGATTAACCTCCTGCTATGTTTGCACTGTCTTTGCATCTCATTTTAACAGTAACTTGTCAAATACAACAGACTTATTTAATAAAGGAACGTAGGACAAACACAGGGAATATAGGTCTGTGAGGCAATGATAAGTAAGAGGCATGACTGACAGTAAAATTTTGGTAGCATAACATATTACACTGCAAGCGCAGAGGTTGCATGGGGGAATGACCATTCTTTAAGAATAGAAATTGAATTATGAAGACTCTTTCTGCATTCTTCTGATGGAGTAGAATTTCTCTGTGACCTCCAAGACATTCCTCTTACTAGATTTTCTGTGTTCTGTATTCACTGCTAACACCAGTACAGGTAAATTTTAAAGTAGTTAAAAAAAAAAAAAAGAAGCACTTGGTTTCTTTGTCTAACAAAATGTTCATTTGTCTTTTTAAAACATAGTTAATTGCTAAAACAGGAAAATAAATGCATATCTTGTGAATGTTTCAGTTCAAGCACTGACATTATATTCTTACTTTCATTCTTTTTAATAAATTACAATTTGCCTTTCAAGGTTTTATTTCATCCTTTGGAAAGTGACTGTGTCTATGTGGGGATTTTTGCTGGGTTTGGTTTTGAAAACTAGCAAAATTGCTTTTCTTTGTAACTGATGTAGTTGCTGCTTTTACTTTCTGATGTTTTTTCCCTCTTCCACGATGAGCAACCTTCACCAGTAGGTATTATTTATTTATTATTTTTCTGTGTGTTTTTAAGTCCTGTAAATTACAGCATTTAAAAATAAAGTCAAGCTGTAGACAAAAGAATGCTGAAGTCAATTTACCATTCCAGCTGCAAAGAAGAGAACCCAGTGAGTTGGCAAGGACTTGTCTGGTGCTGCTTCTTCAATTGAATGTTTATTGTGGAGGTATTTTGCACGTGTATTAGTGTGTCAAAGTGCAAATCAGTCCATCATCTTTATTCGTCCTTGTTTCTGTCATCTGCTGGATCTTTTATTTTTTCACAGTAATTAAAAGATCAGTAGTTCATTATGCTTGAATTCATCATAAATGAAGGCAGTGTTACAAAATCTTTACAGATATTACAGCATCTTCACAGGAAGGTATAATCCTATGTAAGAATCTGTGCAGAACTGGATCATTTCTAGACTGGATGCCAGTATGTTACAGTCACGGACTCTCTAAATGAGCAGTTAAATGCTGTGCTCTCCTGTCAGTTCTCTCATATATATACACTACTTTGCTGTTGAAGTGTAAAAATGAACAAATAAATTATCCTTGCTGAGGTCTGTTAATGATTAGCCATAAACAAGTCTCATACTCTTTCTTAGGACACTGTTATTAGTACTACCTGATCTGACAGGTTGCCGTGTATTTTATTTTTATTTCTGTGCAAGAGCTTCCTATACTAATTTAGTGGGAGAAAATTCAGAATTGCGGTGCAGTAACGATGCTACTATATTACAGCCAATAAGACAGTAAATTCTTTTGAATACAGAAATTTCTTGGTAGGTTTTGTTGTGGTGTTGTTGCATTTTTTAGTAACTCTGTAAGAATTGTCATTTTCCTAAAATGAGTAACCAACAGTCTGCAAATCAAAGTGATTTATTAAAACATACAAATAAAGATTTAATTTTATTCCTTTTAGGCAATATCAGGCATATGTTGGAGGTTGTGTGAGTCTACATGTGAGAAATGGGCTTTGAATTTCAGTCGCTTAACTCCTTATTTGCTGGGAGTGAGAGATGAGGCTTTTCAAAGTCTCTTATGTTTTTGTCTATTAGTTTCAGAGAGGTTTGCCTGATTAGAAAGTTTGTGTAAACACATTTCAGTTGTGTAATTCAGACAGCTTAACTTCCACAGGCACTATGCAACACGTCTTTATGAAAGAGGCCAAAATTAAGTATTAGGAGTCCAGGTAACCAAAGTTCTTCAGAATCGGGATTTTACTTGTGAAATTAAGCTAAACTTTTGAGAATGATGAAGTACAGAGGCTTTCTTTCTCAGGCAGGGTTATGATTTCTGGTGTCTGTATTTTTTAATATATGATCCTAGCAGGAAAGGAGAGCAAAAAATGAAAGAGTTTGATTAATGGAAGAAGCTTACAAAGAGCTAAATTTGAGGACTGATCTTATAGCTCTTAGGCTGGGAAAAATGTCCCATTAATTTTAGTGGGAGGTTTGACTGCACAAAGACTTTCAAGATCAAGTGCTTTCTTGTTCATTAAAGGATAGAAGGTAATTAGAAATAAAGCACAGAAAAGACTTTATGTAGTACTGCTTTTGTCAGCTGAAAAAAAATCCATATTATTGTAGGAGTTTTAGGCTAATCTCTCTCCCTTTCTTGCATAAAATGATGACACAGTAGGTTGTTTTCATTACACTTAGAGGTCTGTGGTTCTATCTGTTCATTTTATAGGGAGAAAGCAATTGGCAAGTTTTTTCTGTGTTATATCCCTTGCTGTTGGATTGCAATCTCATCTACGATGCTGACTTTGTCATTTCCCTCCTCCATCTAAACTGTTTAGCTCTAGATATCCCACATTTTTGTTTGCAATTGTTGGATGATAAATGAAATAAAAAGCCAGTGTGCATTTTGGTTGAAGGATTTTGCTGATGTCAGCTCATGAAATAGAAGAACAGTTGGAAAGAAAAAGATAAAACTGTACTAAGTTTTACAGAAACAAATCTTGCATGTCTTACAATACTTTAAATTAGGTTCACTTTTGAACATCTTTTGGGGAAGAAGCTATATATACTTTAAGACCTCTTGAATCCAACCCTGAATTTTAAATCTGTGGCAATAATGAGCCATTTCAGGAATCATGAATTTAGGTCATCAACTCATCAGAGTACTTTCTACACTGATCTCAGGGACCAGGCGCTTATCTCCTGTTAGGACTTCAAACCATTCTTTGTAATACTTAAAAATGCATTTCATGCTACCCGTTCCTTACAGCTACTTTATTTTCTTCCTCCCCCTACTCACCCTCATCAAAATCTTTTTATCGTCAGCCTCTAGCTGTAATTATTTGGGTGAAGAGTGTAGTCCAAGTTTAATTCCATCTGAAATTGCCACTGGTTGTAAAACTGAGAGCAGGAGCCACTTTCTTTGCAACTTTCTACCATGTGCTGGTAGGTATAGGGAAGCTATAGAAGGATGGGGAGCCAGAGAGGCTGTTGTGAAGCTGTTGCTTCCCTGGTTCTCCTTGCTTGCCTTGCAGTACATAATGCTCTTAACCATTCTGAAAAGCAAGGGAAAGTGGGAAAGACAAATTTCCCTTCTGATGTGGCAGTAGTCTGCTTTTTGAAAAAGAAGCTATGTCAAAAAAAGGCATTGCTTTTAATGATGCCCTGCATTTGTCTTTTCAATCTGCAATTCTTATATGAATGAGATTTTATTTCTGCTCAGTCATTTTATTTTGAGTCTTCCTAAGCTTTCAACTAACAAATATGATGTGGGAAATATTCATTTTTTGTTGTTATTGAAATTGCTCTTGTGATTCCTTTCCAATTATTTTCAGGAAACAATACTTATTATTTCTGCAAAGGTGACTTATTTTTGCAAAGGTGACTTTCTAACAAATAAGAATGCATTTGGTAATATGGAGTCTGCTTTTAAAAACAGATCACTTTATCAAAGTGGATAAAATTGTGCAGTATACATCCTAAAGAGAGCTTGATCCACAGGGACTCCTGTGCTTTTTTACTAGTTTAATTCTGTTGCCTTTGGGTGTATTGCTCTTCATTTGTACTCCTGTAAATGAGGAAAACAATCATATGTAAGATATCAGAGGAGATACCGGCAAGTATTAAAATGAGCATTCTCAGTGGCTTTTACCTTTCCATTAAGCTATAACTATTAATCTCCATGGATTTTTGAAATGCCTCTTCATTTAGAGTGTAAGATCAAGTACTAGTGCAAAGCATTTTTGTTTGGGTTTTTTTTCCTTTTTTAAATGAATTTTAGATGACAAAGAAGGGACTTCCTGAAGTTAGTGGGAAATGTGACTTCAGATACCAGAGGAGAATATTTTTGGTAGATAAAATACTTTAGATGACTTTTTGCTTTCAAGGGGATTTCTTGAAAAAGCAGTCAGACCCGTGAAATAATTCTCCAAGAACACAGAACTTGTATGAGATATCTAAGATACCTGTTGGGGGTATTTTGAAAGAAACATGTTTTCCATTGTGAGTAAAAGTACTCACATGTGACGTAAAGTTTTCTGAGGATTTTGCTCACTATGCAGTGGTAAAGGAATGGATAAACCACTCTGTACAGAATACTAATGTCCTTTCTGGATATGGTGCACAGAGAGCTTGTTTGCAATTTGGGCATATTACTCTACAGAGAATGGATTTGAAATTGTCTGACTTTCCAGAAACATTCCCCTTAATGTAATTTTCTGTCTCTGAGAAGGTTTATTTTCTCAAATATAATAGAACAGTACAAAGGCCTGGTGCTGGGTTGATGCCTGAGTTTCTGACTGTCATTCCAAATGCGTGTGTTGTTGATTTAGATTGTTCAGAATTGTTGCAGTCCTATTCTGCTGTCAGGTTGGATAACTAATTCAGTTCCTCTAAGAATAGGCAGTTTTGAAGGTTCTACAAACTTGGCAACCTACTGAACTTTCCCTCCATGGTATTCTTAGAGTCACATAAACACAGGGTACTTATGACTCGAGTCCTCGGAGAAGTGTTATTTTTGCATATCTGAGTATTATACTTAGGAGGGAATCAGAAGTACATAGTGCAATTTATATTCAGCAGTTAGTAACAGAGCACGAATACCCATTAATGCTCCCACATTAAACACAGTTTTTATTGCATTTTTAAAAGATCTGCTGGTTTTGCTTTTTAGAGTCTCAGGGTAGATTAATAATACCTAAATAAAAACTTAGTAGTGCATTAAACTAAAAAAAAATAAAAGTTTCTTGTTATGAGACAATGATTTCACTTGGTAGTTCCCTAAACAGAACAATAAAAACCCATCTGAAAATCTGTTGCCTGGCTGCAGCAAAATGTTGTACAGTCAGCCTTCAGAAAACAAATTGATGTTTCATGTAACATTTTAAATGTTACCATGCATATGTTCGGTAACACTAGGCTATGGCTTCTGAAGTTTGTGAACCCTCTTAAAAAGTTATTTGTCTATCTTCAGCAAAAATTTGCTCACATTTTGCTTTCTATATTACCAATATAGGGCCCCTGGGGAGGTGGGTTATCTGAAGATCTCTAGTAAGAATTACACATCTTTTTTATTTAAATATTATTGCTTTTTAGGCACTGAATTTTGGAGATATGCCAAAGTACTTGTGGGAGATGTGGGTACCTGACAAAGCATGGGTGATAAGATACCAGATCCACTGAAGTAAATAAAATAAACATGTGATATTAAGACAGGCATTCGGGCCCTGCTGTTGTTGAATTCAGAGGGCAAAACTCCTACAGGGCTCTCAAGAAGTGCATTACTAGAAATTTATGCAAGTGTGTTTTCATTCTTTTCAGTATTGTCACACTGGTGTGAAGTTCAAGTGACGCCTGCAATGAACTAGAAATGCGTGGTAGCATCTGACGGGGGAAGAGAGAGCTGCTCAGTGGAAGGTTATAATAAGACCTTTTCTTTGATCTTTACTCAGACAAACAAGTGGCTAGCTATTGCCCATCAGAGAAATTCATGGTTCACAGCTGGGCCTACTGAATAATACCTTTCTCCAGGTACCCTCTTGTTAGTCTTGTTTAGTGCTTGCTCTGGACTCCAACACAGTAAGCCAAGGAAAATAACAATCTCCTTTTGAGCACCATGTGGACTTCTCAGAAAATTAACCTGACAGGTGCTGTCTGTCCTCCACTTTCAGAGGCAGTAATCAGACAAGAACCAGGGCTCAATATTTTGGTTTCTAAAGCTCTGCAGTAAGGAGAAGCCATAGTCTATTTAGATGCATAGCTTCTCGGTACAGAGCTCTGGACAATCGGTTTCAATGGTTTTTTTTTCTGGTGTGAAATAAAGGGCTGTCCACTCTCTGTGCTTTTCGAATAGAGTCTCTCCAAAATTAGCAACAGAAAACTTCATGTAGAAGTTCAAAACTTCCAGTCTTTTAAAGGCTAAAAGTAATAAACTAAATTTAAATTTAGTTGCATCTTAGGATGTATTTAGTTACTTTTGTTCAACTATCCACACTGCAAGACTACAGTAAAATGTTGTTACCTTTATAAGTCTTTCCTCAAAACTAAGCACTCTGTGGCACTTGCTTTAAACTCCATCAGAAGTGAATTCCTGGAAACAGGAGTTTTCAGTATCAGACTTTACATTTAAAACTGTATTTCCTAACTACTTACTTGGTAGTCTACTCTCTTCTACTTCCATTCCATTTCACTTTATTCTCTCCTCTCCTCTCCTCACCTCTCCGCTCCTCCCCTCTCCGCTCCTCTCCGCTCCGCTCCTCTCCGCTACTTTGTTCTGTTCCATTCACTAAAAATTCAGGTTCCTGTATAAGTTATTAATGGAGAATGGTTAGACTGCACTGGATTCACTCAGTGGAGTACCATATCAGCCTAAACATGGTCTTCAGCTCTTAGCTCTGTTTTGGGATTTCATTTTTTGTATCGGTACTAGAATGTGATGTTTTAGCAGAAGCTGTCATGTCTAATATTTCATTAGATATTAATTACAAAATAAAGAGTTCTGATGCACTGTTATTTAAAGCTCTAAGAACAATATATATGTAATGCTTCATGGTCAAGTCCATTTTTTTTTTTGAGGGAAAGTATATTATTCTATACCTTATGTTGTAAAAGCTGGTCTTTCAAGAGTTACAGGTGTTAGGGAAATCTTTTCCATGGAAGTTGGATGTTAACTGCTAGAAAGCAATATCTAAAGTAACTAAGCAGGAAGCAAGTTCCAGACTTTTAAGCTACTTTTTAGAAGATTTCATGGAACTCTCTCAGGTTTTCCCTAAGAAAGGTTGTTCTTTGTCAGACAAATCTTTTCAGATAGGTGCAGTACTTCAAGAGAATTAAACAAATGGGTAAAAGATTCCCCATACCTTTTTTAGGTTTTAAAAAATAAGAACATTTATTCTCCTTTCTCTACAAGATGATACTGGGCATAGAAAACTTCGGGCTTTTTTTCTAGCTGACAACAGCAGCCTGGATAATCAGTTTAATTAAAGCTTTTTTTCCATGCATATGAATGTTAGGCTTTGAAAAAATCCTCTAACCCTTTACTTACGGAAATAATTTTGAGTGTTTCGTTTTTATCACTTTAATATTAATAGATCTTCACAGTGTGAGCAATAACTAAGTGATGTTGGTGGTCTGTAGAATGAATGAAGACTGCTGATTTTGCGATGTATTGTTTAGTGTGAATAAAGATGTATTGTTTACTTGAGTTTTAAAAAACAGTTGAATTACCTGTGAGTACTTTGCTCATCTAAATAGCAATTACAGTCTCTTTCTAAAGGATTCTTGGCAAAGCAAATTTCCATCAACATGGTATGTAATAGAATCTAGAAAACTCTCCTAAAAACAAGTTTCAGACCTAATGAATTTTCTATTTCTCGAAGTTAAATTTTAATCATCACTTTTTATGCTGGTGGTCACTGAACCTAAAGTTTAGATGTAGAAGTATTTATGTAAGTGTCTGGTGTACCTGATTAAGCAGCAGATCAGACAGCACGATTTTGTGGGGGAACTGGGCTGGGGTGAGATGGATGCAGAAATGGAAACACAGCACTCAGTGATGAATAATCTAGAAAGTATTTAGCATGTGGAGGGATGGCAGCACGTGAATAGCAATTTGTCTTTTAAGAAACCTATTTTACAACTTTGAGGTTTCTAACACTGTGGTTTCCCAACCAAAATGTGTTACAGAAGTGTGAAGCCAGCAACAATTACATGATGGAGTTCAGCTAGTGCATCTTTGTTTTCCATCTCATACCAGGTTAATTTAGTTATTTGCATATGGGCAGATATAGTCATGGTCCCATTTATCTGAACAATGCTTTTGGTTAGACTCTCTTTTGATGTGTGATCAAAATTATCCCTTCTAGGAATATAATGGTACTTTGGCATCAATAACATTAACATCTGTTCCTCTGGGGTGGAAACACCCCCTCCCACTCCAACACATGAACAAACAAATCTGGGAATATGCATATATAAGAGGGATAAAAACTGCCTGGAATAATCAAAAGCATGAGGCAGATTTGTGAAGGATATATTGTGAGAATGAAGTTTATGACTGAGCTTGTCATAAAGTAACAGAATCCTTCTTCGAGGGAGGAAAGATACAGAGCTGCAGGAAGTGGTCTAAGGTTAAATGGAAGCATCTGAGACTACTCAAGTATCTCATCTGAGTATGTTCCATACAAATGACTTGGTTTTCTGTTGTGGGTTGATCCTGGCTGGATGCCAAGTGCTCACCAAAGCCACTCTATCACTTTCCCTCCTAGACTGGATGAGGAAAGAAAATATAATAAAAGGCTTGAGGGTTAAGATAAGGACAGGGAGATCACTCAGCAATTACCATCATAGGGACATTATTGGGGAAATTAGTTTAATTTATTACCAATCGAATCAGAGTAGGATAATGAGAAATAAACTCAAATTTTAAAATGCATTCTCCTACCCCTCCCTTCTTCTTGGACATAATTAGACCTAACTTTACTCCTGATTTCTCTTCCTCCTCCCCGAAGCAGCAAAAGGGGATGAGGAATGGGGATTGTTGCTAGTTCATCACATTCTGCCTGTGCTGCTCTTTCCTCCTCAGGTGAGGCCTCATACTCTTACCCTGCTCCAGTGTGGGTCCCTTCCATGGGTGCAGTCCCTTAGGAACACGCTGCTCCAGTGTGAGTCCCCCATAAGGTCACAAGACCCACCAGCAAACCTACTCCAGCGTGGGCTCCTCTCTCCATGGAGCCATAGGTCTTGCCAGGAGCCTGCTTCAGTGCGGGCTTCCCATAGGGTCACAGCCTCTTTCAGGCACCCTTCTGCACAAGTGTGGGGTCTTCCACGAGCTGCAGGTGGGTATCTGCTCCACCGTGAATGCCCATGGGCTGCAGGGGCACAGCTGCCTCACCATGGTCTGCACCACAGGCTGCAGGGGAATCTCTGCTCTGGCAGCTGGAGCACCTCCTGCCCTCATTCTTCACTGACCCTCATGTCTGCAGAGCTGTTTCTATCATATGTTATCACTCTTTTCTGTGGGTGCAATTTCTTTTCTTAAATATTTTGTCCCAGAGGTCTACCACAGTCACTGATGGGCTCAGCCTCGGATGGTGGTACAGTCCCTTTTGGATCTTGCTGGCATTGGCACTGCAAGACATAGTGAAAGCTTCTAGCTGCTTCTTACAGAAGCCACCCCTGTAGCTACCCTGCTACCAAAATCCTACCATGCAAAGCCAATGGATTTTCAAACAGTAGATAATGCAGGAATATTTTTCTTGTGTAAAAAGAACAAAAAATAAAAGAAATAATTGCTTCAGTCAGGATTCTGAGAGCAGGAATGCTTTGTGCATTTTATATTTTGGAGTCTGCATATATAGATATTGTTATTAATCCTGGTAGAAGTTTTCACAATATGTATTTTGTGCTGGTCATAATTCTCTGTGCCTATTAGCTGATAAATGAAGTCTCTTAACTTGGATGTAATTCAGAGATGTTGGACAAACACCGATCGTCTTTGTAATTAGATTTTATTATGACTTTGTTTTCAAAAGTAAGCCACTTTTTAGTGTAGAATCATCATTAAAATTATTTGTGAAGCAGCCCATTTTCAAATGAATAAAAATAGGTGCTGGTCAATGAGGTACTACTTTCTCATATGTAGCTGAAGTGAAACTATGCAACTTCAAGTTTTTATGAAAATAAATGTTTACATATATATCTTGACTTCATTATTCTCCCTAATTAGTAGCATGCAATGTACCATTCTGATTTTTGTTTCACCCCCTTGGTGCCTGTGGGATCCCAGCTGTTTTCCTCTCCTGCTGTAATTGAAATCAAACTTGTTCCAGCCTGTAACTGATAGTCAATCTAACCATCTAATGTTTTCTATGAGACAGATGCACAGCAGAAGCACATGAAGCAGCATATGGAAAAACAAGTGCCCTACCGGGGTGAAGATAGATCCACTCGTTTTGTTATAAAATAGTCCAATACTTTAATCAACTAGTTCACCTACATTTTAGTAAGTTGAGTATGAAATTCAGAGTATATATGCTGTATTAATTGAAATTATTAGGACATGTCTCTCTGCCTTTATGAGGGACTATGCCTCCAGACTTCTCTTACCTGTTATCCTCTTTGCCTGCTCTTTTCTCTTGCGGCGTAAAGAAAAAGTATTCTAGTGTCTGTCTGCGTGTTGTTATGACAGGTCTAATGGCTCATATGGGATTGTAAATCTTGATGTTCTCTCCTACCCTTGTTTTAGCATCTAGTGCAAATCATAGTCTTGTGTAAAGAGTGCAACTTTTTGTCTCCAGATTAAGATATTTGCTAAGAACCTGCCATTGGAAGCAGGATGCTGCTGTCTGTCAGTACTTCAATATATTCCTGGTTTTCTCTCTCTCTTAAACCATATAATGCTTCCATTCTTTGGGAATAAAAGATGTTCCTCAATCCTATAGCTCTCTGTCTCACTGTCTGTATGTAGTTGTAGTATGTAAGCAAAAAGAGCACCAGTCATGAAATTTTATATTTAAGTAATATATTAGTATTTTAAAAATGGGGTTTTAGTTGTTTGGTTTGGGTTTTTTGTGGGTTTTTTGTTTGTTTGTTTGTTGGTTTTGCTTTGGTTTTCTTTTTTTTTTTTTTTGGTTTTGCGGTTTTTTGGTTTTTTTTTTTTTTTCCTCTCTGCTTGGAATCTACCCTAGTTCCGACACTAGAAGGGTTATATAGTTTAATAGAATTCTTCTGCCTCTAGCTGATAACAAAATATTCAATAATTAAATATAGAACTAAAGAGAAGTCATAGGTTAATAATAGCTTCGACGGCTGCTGGATTTCTTAAGATATTTTTGAGGCATATTTTCTTAGCAGAAATAATGTAATAGTCCCCTGTGTGGATTTCCTCATATCTAGTTTTGAAAGGAGCCTCATGTGTTTCTTCTAGTGCTACTGATAGAGAGGTTGTTATCAGTACATCTGAGTCAAGCAGACTTAGGCTTTGAGCATTTGCATCTGCAGCTATATCTGAGACCTAGCTTAAATCAAAAATCACACTTATTCTGTGCTGTTCTTGACTCTAAATATGGTTGCCCTGTGTAAAGTTCAGCAGGATTTCTCCTGGGGTAGCAAAGTTCCTTTAGGTATATCTAAATAAATATTAGCTTTCTGGTGAGTACTTATAAAGAGATTTGGAGGAAAGCTAGTTATTCTGTAACTCCTTAGATTATACCTGGTTTCTCAGGGACTTGAAAAAAAAAAAAAAAGGGGAGAAGTTACCTTTACACTGCTCTAAGTCACAGTGGAGATCTTTCTCATCAAATATTTATCCATTGTGGAGGAGGAAAAGAGTTGAGTAATCAAACGGTGCTAATTTAAATGTCATAACCACAATTAGAAAAAAACATCCTTGCAATCCTTGCAAACAAATTTTATTGTGGTTTCCCAGTCTATGTTCTGAAAATATCCTTCATTCAAGGATTTCCACCATGAAGGAAGAGAGTACAATACGGGTTTGACTCAAGTTTCCTGAACTTCTTTCCTCTTTCTCAGAATTTCATACACTTTCTATGCTTCAGTGATCCCTTTATAAGATGTGCTGGGTTAACATGGGGTTGTCAGTTGTTTCCTGCAAATAGATTTGCCTCTAACTTGATCACCATCTACTGTGAAAGAATAGTCTGAAGCCACTACTTGTACTTTCTGTGTGACCTTAATGAAGCCAATACAAGAGGGAGCAGAGGGAGAAGTTGGTGTGTTTTTTTAATTGTTTGTCATCATTGCTGTTTGTTGTGGGTTTTTGGAAGATTTGTTTGTTTATTTTTGTGGAAATGAAGCTCATATACCTAGAAGGAAGTTTTTTGGTGTTATTACAAAATCAACTAATTTCATACTTTCTCTGTGAAATTATTTACCTGATGCTATTTGTAATAGCATAATCAGAACAGTTTAATTAGTTAAAAATAGATCTAATATTAGATGTGCAATGTGTAAATAGATTAGCTTTGATGTACGGTTAGCTTTTTTGTGTATTACACAGAAAAAAATTATTTATTATCCAATGAAATATTATATAAAAATGAGAAGTACTAAATCTATTAAGGTTAGGCATGTGATTATTCTTAATACTTTTGCTATATGCAAGGAGTACTGTTCTATTAGCATGGAGTAATCAAAGTTGGAATGGACCTTCAGAGGCCATTTGGCGCAATGATGTCTTACATGAAAAGTGCAAATTTCAGATAAGTTTTTTCAGAGCCTTGCCCAATCAAGTTTTGAATTTCTCCAAGGCTATGTCCAAGGTTTGCCATGGCTTCAGTGGGCAGCCTGTTCTAGTGTTTGATTATGCTCGTCATAATATTTTCCTTTGTATCAAATTAGAATTTTCCTTGTTGCAACTTGCCTCTGTTGCTTCTCATCCTATCACTGTGAAAAAAGTCTGGCTCCATATCATCCAAACCCTCCCATTAAGTGGCTAAAACTGCAATAACTTTTGCATGTTGAGGGTAAGCATATGCTTTCAGAGGCCTACTTGATACTCTCCAGCCCGTGAGGCTGTGTCCAGTCTTCTACTACTGTATATGCCTAGATGTGACTTCTGGAAGGATTTGCTGAGTAGTGAAGCTTGCCTGACTGGCCTGCAGTTCCTGCAATGATCCTCCTTCCTCTGTTCAAAAATGTGTAATTTTCCCAGTCATCAGAAACATACCTCAAACACTCAGAACTTTGTAAGACCATAGGCAGTGTCATTGCAATGACATCGTCTGGCTTCCTCTGCACTGTTGGAGGCATCCCATCTTGTTCTATGTCCAATTTACTTAATTTGTTTCTGCCCGGATCTTTTACTGTGGGTTGTTCTTCAGTCTCCCAGATCCTGACATAGGCTCAGAGGACTTGGGAGGCTTGAAGCTGTCCTTACCAGTAGAAGCTGAGGCAAAGAAGGCATCTAGTACCTCAGATTCTTCCATTTCCTTTGACACTAGGTTTCTTACCACTTTGAGTGGTGATCCCACATTTTCCTTCTTCTTCCTTTTGCTGACAGTGTAACTTTGTTTTTATGTTTCACAGTCCTCACTAGTATCAATTCCAAGAGGGTATTGGCTTTTGTACTTTAGCTGAGCTCAGTCAGGATTTTTTCATTACCATGCTGAGCATATGCTGTGCCTGATTCACTTCCTGAGCATCATACTGGACTTTTTCTGAACCTTGAAGAAGTTGTTGCTGATGATCAATCAGTTCTCTTGAGCTTCTTTACCCTCCAGGGTAGTCTCCAGTTAGCCCCCACCAAGCAAATATCTGGAAAAGTTTAAATTTTCCTCTCTTAAGTCCATTTTGTTTTATTTAATTATTATAATAATTTAATTTTATTGGGGGAGTGGGGAGCAAATAGGTCCAACTGAGTATCTCCTCTGGTCAGTTTGTCAGCCACCCGTACACCTTTATCAAATAAATTGGTTCTTGATGCTTCACAGAAATCTCTTGCAATTTTTCTACTCCACCATTTCGCCCTTCTAGAAGATGTTGGGGTTGTTCATATCCCACCTGAGAAACACCCTTGTGACTGTGAGGCTTCCCCTGGTTTTCTAAAGGAGGCTTCATTTAATTCCTCTTCTTGATCAATCAGTCTTTGTCAGACACTCATCACTGCACCCACCCTGGTCTTGACCCATCTGCTCTGGACTGGTTGGTCACCTCTTCTAGTGCAAAACTCCATGAATTCAAACTGTCCTTTTCCATAGAGCACAACCTCTCCTCCTCATTTGCACCCCCAGCTGAGCTGTATTTGCAAGGGACATTATCTGTGTGTCATGCTTGCTCCTGGGAACTTTCTCACTTTCTGTTATCCCTTCTCTAAGTCTCAGATCTTTTGTCTACCACCTCCAGATGTTGAAAGCCCCTTTCACTAGATTAGCAAGCTTCTCTACAAGGCTGGGTCTTGTATTTATTAAATATGCCATGACATAAAAATATTTTCATACATATGTTTAGTATATGTTTAACATGTATGTACAAAATATCTATGCTTTTATTTAGTGTGTAACTGTGCTTAAATATTGTAATGAAGTTCATGAAGAGAACAAACACATTGTATATATTGCTGTGAGTTTGTGCACAGCAAGAGAAAGAGGAGAATGTAAGAAACTTCTAAAAGTACTGAATAATTATCTTTTTGTTTGGGAGTGTTGTCTTTAGCTTTTTATCTCCTACATGCTTTACTGGCACTCTTGTCTTTCAGTCTGATTTTTCAAATGCTACAATGTATTTTTGTTTTTTGTTTTTTTAAATATCACTGAAGTGTGAAACAGAAAGCAGTCTTATATATGCCTGGCCAATTTGATGGTGATGGTTTATTCTTCTTTGTAAAGAATGTGTTGTAACATTTTGGAAAAGCTGGTCCTGTATAGGGATTCAAAACACAGGAGTTAAAGAGATACAACAATTTTCATGTTCTTTTCTTCCAGAACTATAATCATACATAAAAAAAATTTAAAAATCATCAGCATATATTATTATAAGCACATTTGAACATAGTACTGCATTATGCTATCAGAAAAGACATTTTAAATACTCCCACGGATTCATTTTATTTAAAAGCTGTTTTTCTTGGGAAAAAAAAAAGGAAAATATCATCTTCATGTATCTGAGTATTTGAAGAAAGATATTATCTACTATTTAATGTTACTAAGATGCCAGTTGTTTTTTGTTAAGGAGGGTGCCAAAGACGTTATCCAAGTGGTTTGGGTTTTTTTCTGATAGTATATTTGTATGAGAAGTCTCTTGGACATTCCTGTTTGTATACCACTGTCTAGGCTATTTTGTTTACTTAAACCAATAATTATCATTGTAGGTGACAGAAGTGAAGAAATATGCATGAGAACAGTTTTTCACAAGTTTTCTTCACCTGTCCTATACCTATTAAAATAAATTTACGTTTCATACTGAAGGAAATGCTTTTAATTTCATTTTCCCTTGGAGGTGGAGAGAATTAAAAAGAACATTATGTTCCATAATCAAAAGGTTTTAAGATCTAGTGTTAAATGCAAAGGTGGAGTAAGATAAAAAAAGGTACAATTGTGATTCATAAAGTTAATTTTACACTGTTTGCTGGGTTTTTTTTTGGGGGGAGAGGTGCATTTCGTTTGGTTAAAAATTACAGTGTCACAATTTTTTTTTCTGTTGATATTTACCTGATACACTGTTTCTTAGGTATCATATCTTATATGCTTCTAAATGGGTAGTTTACTGTATTAGAGAGGCTGCAGCATTCTTTATAGTACCATCAATATTAGTAGACTCCATGTTTAGACAACTGAATGAAGTCTTAGTACTTCGCTGCCTCAAGTGGAACTTTAGCACCTATATTGTAAGGCCAGGTTGGACAGAGCCTTGGGTGACATGGTTTAGTGAGAGGTGTCCCTGCCCATGGCAGGGGGGTTGGAACTAGATGATCTTAAGGTCCTTTCCAACCCTAACTATTCTATGATTCTATGATTCTATGGTTGTGGATGCTTAACTTGGGGTGTCCAAGCCTAGACTTGAAGCGCCAGTCTTCAAATTCATCCTTTTTTTTTTTATTTTGGTTTGTGGATTTTTTGTTTGTTTGTTTGATTTTTTGCATTTGTTGTTGTTGTTTTTTCCAAATTATATCCAGTGAATTGGTTAAAGAAACTTGGTAAAAATCTGCTAAGAGATATTGAAGTGCTGTATGGATGCCTAACATTTTTTGTTTATCTTTTTTGTGCCATGTGATATCAGACCATGTCCTCAGCAAGACCTGTAAGAAAACAGTTCACATGATTGTTACTGAGGACAGAATCCGATAAGCTTTCAAATGCAGAAATTGAATGAGGACATGTAATGTCAAAATAAGCTAGCAGGAGTGTCTTGTGGGGAAAACCAGAAGTGATACATAAAATGTAATTCAGCACCATCTTTGTCGATGACTGAAGAAGTATAGATAAGGATATGTTTGTCCTGATTAAAGTCAGTGGACATTTACCCTTGACCTTCATAATGCTTCTGTATTTTACCCACTCTATCTGACTGAACTGAAAGTTGGCCAGGTATGCGCTGGTGATTCCTCTCATCTGTGGAAATTTGGTCTGTTCTGGGTAAAACCTTTGTTACTATTCCCTTCATCAGGGTGAGATTCACAGACATTACATAATAGTTAAAAAAAAAAATACCTCATTTGTGATGATTTACCTGATCTGAGCAGAGTAGGATCAAACATTTGTAGTGAATTTAGTGGCCTCTGAGGATCCAAAGTATGAATAAGAAAGAGGTTTCAAATATTTTTGCATGCATGATGTATCAGATTAATTGTTTCTGGTTTAGGATTAATGAGGCTTCATGGATAGGGGTAGAGTAGGTAACTAGTCAGTGATCTTTGTAGGAAAGTAATGGAAAGTATTTTATTCTGAAATGTTTCAACAGTGCTGATTTTTTTAAATCAATTTTCTAGGTTTGATACAGTTCCATTTTGAGCTGTCATATTTCTTATATATTGCAACACTGTAAATGCTCACATCCTGGACCTTCCTTTAGAAGACTGGGCATACACATTTGGGTACATCAATGTAGCAATGAGGAAACAGCACAAAGTGAAATGGCTGTTACGGCATTTTCTTCGGCATGACAATGTACTGCAGATCTGAAGGACTTATTACATGAGGGTTTCTTTCTCTTTGTTTTGGTTTTCTCCCCTTTTTTTTCTTTTTTTTTTTTTTCCTTCTTCAGATGATCTCCACTGTGCTGCTTTTCTTTGTTGTTTTTTTTTCTTTTGTTATGCTATTCCATTGTCAGAGGCGGTAAATCCATTAATGATTACACTTCATTCACTAAATACTTCCTTAACATAGAGTAAAATAAATCATTACATTTTGGTTCATACTCCAGTTTCCCCTCCTCCCAAAAAACAACCTAACCACAACCAACTTCTGTTAAGTTCAGAACCAGAGGCTTTACAAAGATGAAAGCTGCCAAGTGTATTTGCTAGCAGTTCATTTGTACACTTTTCAATTTACAGAACAGGCCCTCAGTCTTAGTTTTTAATTTGGTGCTTTAGATGAAATCCTATTTGGGGAAGTCAGTGAGAGGTTAACCAAATCCTAGGCAGCTGCAGTGGTTAGAAGTCAACAGCTTGATTACATGCCAAACTGACATCTAATTCAAGTTTTTCTGTTTTATTTATTCCTCATTCTCCAGCCTTTTACCATATCATATGACATTATTATATTAAGCTTTGCTACTGGGAGGGGAAAATTAGTGTGCTTAACAGAGCTTTGCTTGTTACCTTTTACAAAGTTGGAAATATCAAATGAAAAATAACTATATGGCAAAAACTGATAGTTAAGGCAGAATTTCTGACAAGGTTCCAGCCACTACACCTGTTACTCTGACACCCTTCACTGCTGCTGATTTCAATGAGGCGAGTGATTATATCATGTCATAGGTGAAAGGTAAAAGGCCAAAAATGAATTTATATAACACAAAATGATACATACAAAAATACATTATTCATACTCAATGCAATGTCCAAATTAATGTTGGACAGTTCATGTTTTTCACAAAATTTCATTTCCTCTTTTCTGTTAAAAAAAAAAAATAAATGCTCTTGATTAATTAATATGGTAGTTTAACTGAATGTTAGCAATGAAATAAAGAAATTCATGTTATGTGGCATAAATTTTCCTCTGCCATCTTAATAATATATTTAAGTGGGGAGAAAGAAAAAACTAAAATAAATAAAGACAATTTTCAGCTATAATGTTATCTACATATGGCCATGTGTACGTTATTATTATATATATTGTTACTCATGTAAAAGCTAGCATGCTGAGATCAGTTAAGAAAGTGAGCAAAGTGTTCCATACATTCAGTAATGGGCCTGATAACAGGACCCAGATTTTCTGTGAGTCTTACAGTGCCCGTACCCATTTTACCACGTAATTCTAGCCTCCAGATGTCCATGGTACAGAAAACCAGGCATTTGTGTACAGCGTGTAACAGAATAGCTTTTATCAGCCTTACAGTGGCAGAAAGCAAAGGTTAGTGGGACAAAAATTAGACCGTGATGCTGGGAGAAGGTGGGAGCAATGGGTACCTGCTTGTAGCAAAGATCCTTCACTACTTGCATGAAGGCCCCTGACATGTGCAGCACAATACTCATTGCAGCTATGGGCTATGAAATACAGCTTTGTGTTGAAGGCAAACACCTCTGGTAACACTGTTCCATTACAGGTACAACTAACATTAAAGGCTCTTTCAGGGAACCTCTTACATCATGCTTTTATTTTATTCCAGTTGGCTGAATCTTTCCTGCTGAAAGTAGGTATGAAGGAAGAGTAGGTATTTGATCTTGCTCTGATTAAAGTCAATGCAAAATTGGTTTTGAATTTAACAGCAAGAGTTCAGTCTATAGAGAGAAAGCATTTAAGCCCTTCCAGCACGTTTAGAATATTTCCAGTGTGAAATGGGAACTAAAAAGGGAGAGCTTACCATTTTTTACTTAAACTTCCTTTTTGCTACTCATTTGTTAAGCAGCCAGAGAGTGCTTTGATGTGCTATTATTCACTGTAAGTTTGGAGTTTAATGGAATGAAAAACCAGGAGCAGAAAATACTTTATTTCTTACTGTACTTTAAATACTACCTCACTATTAATTCCTTTTTACATAAGACCATAGTATGGTTTTCAGATGGTGGCCTATAAACTGCTGGTGACCCACTGTTTCAAACATATGCAAAGTATAAAGCCCTAAGAGGTAAAGTTAATTACATTAACATTGAAATTACTCATCGTTGTCTGTGGTTATAGTTGGCTGTGTGTCATGGTTTAAGTCGCAAACCACGCAGCCCATTCACTCACTTCCCCCTCCTTCCTCCCCCCTACTCCTGGGGGGGGGGGGGGGGGGAATGGGGAGAAGAATAGAAAAAATGCAGCTCCCCCGGGTTGAGATAAAAACAGTCCAGTAACTAAGGTATAGCACAAACCACCGCTGCCACCACCACCAACAACAGTGACCAGGGAAATAATACAAGGAAAGAGGATACAATTGCTCACCACTCGACAACCGAGCTGTGAACTGAACTCTTCTGGGTTCCTGTCCCCCATTTTACATCCTGGGCATGACGTGCTGTGGCATGGAATAGCTCTTTGGTCAGTTTGGGTCAGGTATCCTGTTTCTGCTTCCTCCCGGCTTCCCTTCCTCCCTGGTGGAGCATGAGACTCAGAAAGTCCTTGGTCAGGCCAAAACATTCTAAGCCATAACTATAAACATCAGTGTTATCAGTGCTGTTCCCAGACCGAAAGTTGAAAACACAGCACTGCGCCAGCTACTATGAAGGAGAAAAATGAGTGGTACTGCTGAACCCATGACATATTGCTGTCAAAGAAGTTAAGAACTGAAATTAAGCACAGTACCAGCAAGAATTTTTTCTTCGGTTTTGGGGGTTGGGTTTTCTGTTGTTTTTATCCATGAACATAATAAATTTGGGGTAATTTCTCTTGTCTAAAAATCACACAGTAATTTTAAGCTACCTTCCACCATATTTGTGGTTTGGTTTTGTTTTGTTCTGTTCTGTTTTGTTTTGTTTTTAATGACAATAGAATGTACATTCATGTAAGCAGAGAACTGCTTCTATTCATCAAAGTAGTAAGTGCTTGGTGTTCAAATTTGGCTTTCATCTAAGGTTGGAAGTACAACTAAAAGTTGGAAAGACTATAGAAACAGTGAGAGTGCAAATTCCCAGATGAAGAGTGGTGCTTAAAGAGGTTACCATCTAAGCTGTAGAAGGCAATTTAAAGTCCATAAGTATGTAAGGCTTTTCAGGTAAGGATTCTATATCTAAAAATCTGTCAATGTGGATGCACAGAGGAAACACCCAAATAGGCTGAAAAAAATATTTTGCTGTCAAAGCTGTGAATTCCAAATATGTTTAGGCAAAAAATGGTCACCCCTATGAATGATTCTTGTGAGAAGATAGATCAACCAGCAAGTGGATTTTAGGAATACGTAGCATGTGCTAACTGCACTGAGTACAGCATGAAGCTTTACCAGCCATCACCATTTTGCTTGGAGATAGGTGAAAGCAGAATCCATGTGCAATGAAGGACTCCAGCATGGTGGTGTGCAGCATTCTACTGGGACAGAGCAGAGCACTGTCCAGGGAGGACATGACCTGTTGCATAAAGATCATACTGCGCATCCTTTTACTTTGTATGTGAAGAATTACAATTTTGAACTTATTGTATTTATTCAATGAAATTGTATTGGGCAATGGATCTGGCATCACAGATGCTTAGTGCCTTTCCTTGAAGCTAGTGCAATTCCTGTATGACAGGGAACCCAAGATTTGTGGTGTAAGAAAAGAGGGAGAGCTCAAACAAAAACAAAAGGAATCATGGTTTAGTAGCAGATTTTCAGTCATTCTGGCATGTGTGTGCTTTTCATTTTCTGGGTTCAGTTCTAGCACTGTTACTTGCCCAAAGATTCTAATGCAAAAGGAGTTTTAAAAGAGAGGTATAGAATCCAAGGCAAAAATTCAGATTGTTAACCTTTAACTTACCTCTCATATTAAAAAGAAATAAACCGCAACCAGTCAAACACACACACAAAGCACACATAGAGACAACACCACCAAAAAAGAAAAAAGAACCCAAAAAAACCCTGCACAAAACCAAGCAAACAAAACCCAACAGCAGATAGAAAAAGACAGTATTTTGTGAACAAATGCACAGAAATTAAAGGTGAAGTTAATTAAGTTTTAAACTGTAGTGTCACAGTAATGTTTAACTTAAGATTGGAAGTATGATGAAGTCCAGGAGTGAAAGATGCATCTATTTGGTGTTTCCTATTCATCAGCATAGCTGTTCTCCTCCATGACTAGCACTATCTGCCTGTCCCATCACACAGCTGCAAATTCCATTCCAAGAAGTTCAATATATTACAGAATTTAGGCGCGCAGCTTCTTCATGAAGTCTGCCTTGAGAGTAGGTACCTACACAGCTAATGTCATTTACAGGTCTTTGCTGAGATCTATGGTTTATTTAGAAACACATTTCTCATTTGTCAGATTACAAATTTCTTTTTTAATGCTACTTAAAGGTGCAGAAACATGGCATTAGTAAGCTTTTGAACAACACAAACTAAAAAAATGAGAGAGGAGCACATGTATTGTTTTTTACTATTAAAGAGCCTAAAATCTCTGCAGTGAGGACACCCCCAAATATTTAATTCTTACTAATAAGTAATACTGATTATGAAATAAATTTGATAAGTTGAAATAAAGCACTAATCATTCTGAAGATTGTTTTGCACTTCTATTGCAGTGACTACACTGACAATTACAAATGATAGAAAATTACAAAGCACACGATACTGCCCCATATCTTTATCCTAATACTGCAACATTCAGAGGGCCTGAAACGACTGTCTGCAGATTATATGCAACTTCCATTAGGTCAATGGTAATTTTTGACACGCTGTGTAATGGCACTTAGGTGTACAACTTCAGTTCTGCATCTACTTTGTTATATTGTATTACGTGATATTTCATGATTCTTTTCCTTGGAACTAGGTGCTTTCTTATTCTATTTGTGCAGGCTATGCTGTGTGATCCACAAAGGTTCTTTTGTTTTTGCTTCTGTGAGGAAAATATAAATCAGTTTATTGTGAAACCAAAATACAGCTCTGAAGATGCATTCTGAATTACAAGTGTTAATGATGTTAAGTTTACATACACTGGAAGATATGTTGAGAGAATGACTGCTTGGGCTCTCTGAAACTAGTTATTGAACCCCAGAATACTAGCATGAAATCCAGGGAAGATTTATCATGACTTCTGTAGAATGTCAAATTATGCCTGAAGAAAGATGGACAGCTGTAACTCATAAGCACCGTAGGAACAGATAAATTACAAGGTCAAATTTCATTCTGGAGTAAGACACTCAGATGATTTTTATTTCATTTTTAACTCCACCTAAAGATTAAAAAATAATGAAATTAGATTTTCAAGCTTATGTATGAGTGTCCATAAGGTCTAAGGGCCTTCTCAAAAGTCTTTTTTTTTCTCAGCATTTCTAAGTATAGAGTCTTTATGGGAATATAAAAGAAGATGACTTAGGAGAGTAAAACTTCTGGAATGGTGAACATATGTAATTTTAAAGGAAAGGAATTCATGACCAGTTTTCTTGCAAATTTTCATGTGCAAAATTTAAACTCATACATCAGTTGTACAGAATAAATTTACAACAGCTTTATCAGCCTGCTCCCTCTTGAAAAACAAAATCTGTAAAAATTATACCAGCTGCACACAGGGTGTCGCCACAAAAGAATTATATTATGTTTAATCCCTTAATACAAGGGTGAGTAATGAAATAAGTAATCACCATCTGATACTTCTGCAAGTTTAGGTTAAATGAGCTGACCTCCATTTAAGTCCCGGAAAATAAGATATTCTTACTGCCCTTTTGTTAATTTTGGCAACTTCTGGCACTCCAAATGAATAAATTCAGGGACTCAAATATTCCTCCATCCTTCACATCCCATTTCAGGATTGCTGAATGTGGTGCTTTATCCACCTGTTTGGGGTTTGGCACAGGATCTGGATAAGGACAGCTTTTCAATTCACTTGATCTGTCAGCTGATCTTGAACTAAAAGCAATCAAAGGAATTGCTTTGCAACTGGGTGATGTCTGAGCATGAAAGGAAATTGCTTGCCATTTCAGGTATTCTATTCTGTATTATTCACAGGCTTTCTTTATAGTAGGTGTAAATTTTCAGAGAGTGTTTCTTTTCTTCTTTGATAAGTTCTTGAAGATAACTGAAGTGTTCCAGGAATGTACTTGTTTCTAGCACAAAGTCCAGTTTTTGAATGTCTCAGGTCAGCTAAATCTCAGCCTGAAAAATTAACTTACTTAAAAAAATAAATGGTAAATGCAGTGTAACTGATTTTAATCCAGAGTTGCTGCCTTTGTCACTCGTGAATGAGAGCTACGTATGGAAGTAGCAGAAAAACTGAACCAAGTCAAATACTAGCTAATTTAAAAATAGTAAACATATAGAATCATAGAATCATCGAATAGGTAGGGTTGGAAAGGACCTGAAGATCATCTAGTTCCAACCCCCCTGCCATGGGCAGGGACACCTCCCACTAAACCATGCCACCCAAGGCTATGTCCAATCCAGCCTTGAACACCGCCACCAATGGAGCATTCACAACTTCCCTGGGCAACCCATTCCAGTGCCTCACCACCCTCACAGTAACAAAGTTCTTCCTCATATCCAATCTAAACTTCCTTGTTTAAGTTTGAACCCGTTACCGTTGTCCTCTCACTACAGTCCCTCATGAAGAGTGCCTCCCCAGCATCCCTATGGCCCCCCTTGAGATACTGAAAGGCTGCTATGAGGTCTCTACTCAACCTTCTCTTCTGCAGGCTCAACAGCCCCAACTTTCTCATCCTATCTTCATATGGGAGGTGCTCCAGTCCCCTGATCATCCTCATGACCCTCCTTTGGACTTGTTCCAACAGTTCTATGTCCTTTTTATGTTGAGGACACCAGAACTTTCACAAGATATACTCCTAGAGATTATACGATAGAATTCCTGTTGTCATAGATGTTATTAATTGAGGTTTCTAATTTGTTAGTCATAGAAGCATAGAATGGTTTGGGTTGTAATGAATCTTCAAAGGTCATCTAGTCCAACTGCCCTGCAATGAGCAGGGACATCTTCAAGTAGATCTGGCTGCTCAGAGACTCATTCAGCCTGACCTTGAATGTTTCCTGGTATGGGGCTTCTACTACATCTCTGGCAACCTGCTCCAGTGTTTCACCATCCTCATAGTAAAAAATTTCTTCCTTATATCTGTCATGAATCTATCCTCTATTAGTTTAAAACCATTACGCCTTGTCCTATCTCAACAGGCCCTGCTAAAAAGGCTCTGTCTTTCTTATAAGCCCCCTTTCATTACTGAAAGGCCACAATAAGGTCTGAAACTAGGTTACACAAAGTTCTCAATAATGCCCTGTGGGAAATACTTTCCTTTAGAAGAAGAAGAACTAAATGGTTATATTTATTTATATATTATTCTGTGGTGCTTTAAATTAAAAATCTGTGTCTTACAGTTGAATCTCCGGCAAGAAATGAAACTGTTGTGAGAACTAAAAAACATATCACATTTAATTCCAAGTCAGAATATTAACTGTTCCTTAAATAACAGTTTAGGAAGATCACTCATTTCATTTTTGATTGTTCTTTTGATATGTTACTTTCCAAAGCACTGTGTATTACATGCCCAAGGCATTAAATATCTGCATAGAAAAAAAGCCCAGAATTTCTTCAATTTATTGAATGGCAATCTGTTGAATGTCTCTTATTCTTTCATGCTGGTAAATGTCATCATGTATGTCTTTTTCTTTCAGGTCTGTTGTTAGGTTAACTGTATCACACATTCACATGTCTGAAAGGCAAATTTATGTCTTAAGTTGCGTCTAAACCTACCTCACCGATTTTTTGGAGTAATATTTGGGCTAAGATTTAGAGAAGTAGCTATACTTTGAAACTGTTGTTCTGGTGTTACTCTTTTTATGAAAACAAACTTTCTGAAATTCCAGTTACCTGTGTAGAGTTTTATATATTCTGGCTTTTCTGGCTGTGACTCAAGACCCCATAAAAGAGATTTCTTTCAATCTCTATTGCTGCATCTGGCACAGATAAAGAGGCACCTTCCAAGGAAGATAAAATCTAGGCTGTAAAGTCCTCAAAGATTAAAATCAACAACTTCAATTATTCTTCATGCTAGTTCTGAATTAAGTGTCATTTAATCCTTGTAATTACTTCCTCTTAGCAAGTGAGTCACATATTTTGTATCACATGAAAGCTAAGAGCATTCTTAAGTGTAGCTGAGACGGAAGCTACCACATATAGATAGTTCAGCTGGACATCAGCATGACTAATTTTTTTCTTGATTCAGTGCACAAGATTTTTGCATGATTTCAGGAAAAAAAAAGGTTTCTTTAGTAAAAATAAATTATTTGGTTCGGTTTTCTTTCACTTTAGAAGTATTTTTTTTACATATTGACTGTGCCTGTAGTGTTATTTAAGAGTACACGTGGTTAGCTATCCAGCTTTGACACTGAGTGGTTCATGGCAACAGCACTTATGCCTAAAGCCTTCTGTAGCAGATCTGTACGTAAAGAGATTATTGAAACTGTTTAGAAGAGATCCAAAATGTAATACAGAAATGTGATTGATTAAGGGTCTAATTTTGGAGGCTGCTTTTATTTGTTATGCAAACACATTGTTATGCAACATGATAAATGGTTATTAATTCTTGAATAACACCTATATTGAACTATATTTCAATGATTAATACATGAAAGATTAAACATTAAGCATTTGATAATTTGCATTTAGCAGTTCCTTTTTTTTTTTTAACCTTGTTGTTAATACAGCATTTAACCCATGTACATTTCGTTTCACTTACAAGTTCAGCCTTCCAGAGGTACTTATGCCTGGCCATTAACTGGGAAGCACATTAGTCAACTAGTCATTTACATTATTTAAGAAATGCTGAATACAGAAATCCGTGTTTTTGCTCTTTTTGCTTTCAGAGTGTTCTCCCATCATCCAGACCCTTCTGTTACACAAGGGACTGTAACACTTCCTTCACAATACAGAGAAAGTAATTTTTTGCAGAAGTCATAAGTGGAATTACTCCCATGAAGTAATGTATTCAGCACCTCATAAGAAAACCTCGTTCCAAGCACACTAATTACCAAACAGATCATGCAAACAGATTTGTCTGACTCCCTCAGTATAGCTGCAAACGTTAGTCCCCTATCTAAGCAGCTAGTGCTGGCCTAATATATTGGCAGATGGCATGCTGGTCCTTTTCCAGTAGAGTTTGCCAGCTCACATGGCTACCACCTACTCCTTTCTTCTTTTCCCCACCTTACACCTCCTGTATCTTTTTGGTACCCTTGCATCTTCCCAGAGCTCTTGGAAGATGGTATATTTAAAGAAAGGACAATTTCATGTTCCAGAATTTAAAACTGTAGCCAGCTATGGCATAGCTGGCATGCTGAAGTTTGCAGGAGCATCTGTCTATAAAACATTCTGACTACATCTTGCTGATCTCTGTTGGAGGCTTTGGGGGAAAGTTTGCAGTTCTTGTTCTACAAACTAAAAAAAAACCCCAAACCAAACCAAAACAAAAAACCTAATAAAAAAATAAATCTTTAAAGTACTTGAAGCTTATTGGAAAGTATATTTTTCTGGTACTAAAAAAGACAGCTGCAAAGCTACTACTCTGTCTTTTTTCTCCTGCACACCATGATTTATTCTAAGAATTTGTGCCCTCAACAGAAAATTTGGAAGACTCTTCAGGATGAAGGCTCTGGGAATAGACTGTTTAATAGCTGAAGTAAGCATAGCACTTTTAGTGTCCAAAAGTGGATATATTAAAATACAAAAAAAACATGGGCAAACAACTGGTGTCAGAAAGTTGAAACCATTAAAAAAAAAAAAAAAAAAAAAAAGGCTATATTTTTAAGAGTATTTTCCAGCTATTAAAAAACCTTTTGGGTGTCTCTATCAAATGTAATGACAATTTTTGTAGGCAGAATAGGTTTGGTGCTTTTATGCTTTAGGTTATGGTGCTTCTAAACTTCATCCACTATTTGCATGGAAAAATGTACTCCTAAACTTCATCCACTATTTGCATGAAAAAAATGTATCATTACATGAAGGTAATTAGGTATCTGTCATTGCCAAATGCTGTTCCCTTCTAAAGATTGGGACATTTCAGCATTGCATTGTGACTGGATTTTGAAAAGGTAGTTACAACAGACCTTCTCTACACTACTGCCTTATCATAAAGAACATTGCACCTAAGTATTGTAGTTTTCTTCATGCCATTTGCAAGGAGTGCTGTTTAGGGTGGAAAATGGGGCTCAGAGTTTTTGAGAAAAGCTGGTACTTTAAAGCTGGCACAAATTAAAGCTGTAGTTATGACTGAAAGTTGGCAGAGATAGACTATGGAGTAGTTTGCTCCAGCATGTCTATCCCTGCACAACTGGTTTCATTATCGGCCAGCAGAGAAATAAATGCAGTGAATTAGTAATCAGAGCCGTAGTCTTATCTTCCTTTACTTAGAAGTTTTCAGTGAATAAATGCAACAAATCATATGAAAAATGTGATGATCACTGCTTTGATGAATTCCTGTGTTTAAATGCAGGTTGCCTGACCAGGTGGGGTTTTTCATAGGGAAGAGCTTCTAACTTACTCCTTTGCACTTCAGTGAAACCCAAGATCTTGTAAGCTTGTTATATTTTCTGTGTCTATGGAAGCAGAGATCAAAGAAATATTCTTCATCATCTCTATGCTCCATTTGAAAAGTTGATGAGGTATAAAATATCTTTTTGCTTTGGTTGGTCTCCATGGCAGTGTCTTAGTTGGGTATTTGCTTCATGTGACATTAACAATTCCTGTAGGCAATGTTTTAAATCCCAAAGACTTTATTTGAAATAAGATACCCAAAATGAAGGTGATGTGTTTGCTGGTTTTTTTTTTTTTTTTTCAGCATGTAACTGAATAAAACGTGGCGAACAGAAGACTGTGATGACTGAGTAATACATCTATTGTCTTAGTATTTCCAGTTTTCATATATTGAATCCAAAAGATACTTGGTTCTGCTTATATCAAATTATTATGATATGTCTCTAAGTCATTTTATGGCAATATTTCCACTGTTGTCATAAAATTGTTAGCAATATAGGTTTGTATAGTAATGTCTTAAAAAAATAATTATTAACTTTGAGTTCAGTTGTTGATATTTGCTTTTTAAGCCTGTTTCTTTAAGTGACTGTGGTGTAGTACTATATCTTCACAAGTGCATAGACAGTAAAGTTAAATACTTAAAGAGAAAAGTCCTGTAAACCCTATGTAGTTGCCTGCACTCTACACCCTCACATCTTGTAGTCACTGCTAGCTCTGTGGGTTTCTAACCACTTTCTAATTGCAGCTGCCTCCTGAACAGGTTTTTCTCTTCATGATGCAGGTGAAATTCAGGTCTTCACCACAACTCCAAACTGTGTCTTTTTTAGTCTAGATGTTGAATCTGGGACACCTTTTTTGTATATCAATGCAGTTCTAAAACTTATGTTACCCTAGTTACAGATTTTCAAGTATTTTTCAAGAAGTTAATGAATGAATTTGCTTTTAGCTCTGTCTCACTTAAAACAGCAACCATAGAAAAGTGTAGTGAGTGTAGAAGTTTCACCACAGAGTTTCACCAGGTCTGTCACAGGATGTTAAGCAAGTTTATTGTTTGACATAACTTTATTAAAATGCAAATGTTGGCATTTTTCCCAAGCTGGCAAATCCTTTCCACTCAACAGTGTGAAGCACTAAAATGCGCAGAACTGTGTTCAGAAAGAATGCAATATTGCCAGGACAATTTGCTAAAACCAGTAAAAATTTCAAACTTGGATAAAGAAAAACTATCAGAAGATTCTGAAGGGAAAGAAATGAAAACATTATCTGGTTTTCAGTGTTGTAATCCTACCTTTCTTACTCGTCAACTGGTACTTTCTCAGTTTTTTTACTGTTCAGTATTGACCTGCATTGTTTGCAACTGTACTTCAGAACAAAATGACTCAAATAATGTCCTAAACATTTTTGACAACAGCTTACCAGTGTTCTGGCTCATATATACTTGAATATGGGTTACATAAACTGAAAGAAATTGTACAGTTACATTGTGAATTGTACAACTGAAGAAAAAGGGGAAACGTTTCAGTAAAAAAGAATGGTGTTTGACTAATTGGGTGTGCACTGAGGTATTCAGCATGCTATACGGAAGGGAGCATAGGGCTCATTGAATTACATTCCCATTAATAAATTAATATCTCTGTTATCAAAACCTTTTTATTTCTTTTTTTTAAATTAAACTGACAGAATTGGCTTAATAGCAGCTAACAAGCAGTTTACTATTGAAAGACATTTACTATCATTAAATAACTACACAAGTCAGACCATGACAAAAGTGTGAAAAGTTATACAAGTTAAAGAATATCTAGCTAATCTTGAAGAAATTAGATTGTATTTAGCTCAAGTAGAGACAGAGGAATAGTTACTGGTCAGAAGGTCTCTAGTTTATAAAGGGGTGAAAAAGAACTAGAGGGAAGTACTTAAAGCTTCTTAACCTGTGCATGCGGAGTACAGTACCACCTTAATGCTTCTTAACCTGTGCATGCAGAGTACAGTACCACAAATGAACATGAAATTAGTCCTCAGTCTGAGCATTATGTGCTACTATAAGATACAAAGTAGTGCTAATTAATTATAGGTATGACTGGTCTAAATTGGTTGGCATGAGCTGCTGCAATTCATACAGAGGAATCAAAAAGTTATTATAGGGCTAGAATCCACCAAAGCTGTTAAAATACTGTTTAATAACAGAAAAGAAACATTAGAGGTCTTTTGTAGGATATTTTTGTTACAAGGCATGCTGGACTGTTTAAAAAATATTATAGACACATGCTGGCTTTGTTACTGACTTGTTTTAGAACCAGATATTTGTGGGATTTACAGTTGCAAAGATGTGTACTGTTGGACTGTGGCAAACTATTCTGAAAATGGAGACTGAATGGAAGGACTACTTTTTCTCATTAAGACCAGAAGGATGAAGTGAGTAGAGTCTTGGCTGTGTTTCTCTTGGCAAAGAGACAAATAGGACTCTTAAAGAGTTAGGATGATGTATGAAAAAAAAAAGAAATAACATTTTAACTAAACATGTAACATGCGAAAAGGATTACCCTGTATCTCCAGTGACTGCTTTTACATTTTTACAGCCAGAAGAGACAGAGAAAGAGGCTGATTTAAGGACTTAGGTCCTTGTTTCATTCAGAATAAATTAGACTTTCGCTCAGAATAAATAAGACATTCACTTCAGTGGCAGGGCTAAACTTTCAAAAACAACAGCTTAATATTGAGGGTGAAATAAATCACTGCACTTTTAATAATCAGAAACTGGCAGATGAATAGAACTGTTGCAGGCTTCACCTAGTAAAGAGAAGAATACCCTGAACATATCCCCGTAGAGTCCAAAACATTTGATAAATATTAAAAGTCTCAGCTCATTAGATTATTTTAAAATGGGTTGTATGAGTACTGGAGACTATATTTCATGCTTATTCCCACATTTAGGAAAACAGCACATGCCCTTGAATAAATGTGCTGTTAAAAATCTTAGAAAATGGAATAATTCAGCATTGAGCTGTTTTGATGAAGCAGTCTGATGGCATGATAATGTCATTTAATTTCCATTTTCAGGACAGTGGTTGTCAATATAGTCTACAAATATATACATTTAAAGTATAAAGTAATCTTTGATGAGGTCAGCTCAATGTTTCAAGATCTATCAAATAGAAATTTTATACAGAAAACTAAGACATTTGGATTGTGGCACAAAGCCAAGCGGTATGAGTGGCAGGTTAATCTTCATTAGCATGGAAGATTACACTTGGATTACATAATGACTGGATTTCTATAATCAGAACAAAACACACTTAAAACCCCACCTGTGTATAATGTAAAGTCTAATCATCACATGATAAGTCTGTAAAACACAGAGACTAATCAAATATAGAAAAGTTATTTTGTTAGGAGAAGAAATAAGCAATTAACAAGAAAATGGGTAAGAGAACTAAAGGAAACAAAACCAAGACACTTAATCTCTAACTAGCATTATTGACATCAAATCCTAAGAAATTTTTAAGGTATTTAAAGTAAAATTATAAACTCACTAACTAGAATTTTAAGTCTTTCTCTACTGAAAAATTTAATTACAAAATCATTTTTCTCTCACTTTTATCAAGACTTCAAACTTTGATATTCTAAGCTTCATATTTCTAACATGCATGCATCTTTCAAAAGTTGACAGAACAACAGAATTAATCAAGACTGGTATGCCCTTCTTTCAGCTAGTTCCTTGTAATCCATCGAAAATGTTTCTGTAAGGACTGAATTAGCCTAGGGAATTCTAAAATGCTGCAAGTGATAAAGACCATGTGCTTAGACTACCAAAGTTTAAAAAATTATGTATATATACATAAAAAAATAAATTCCACTTTTTGGACATATTATGCCTTTGGCAATTTTATTAAATCAGTTATAAATTTATTAATCTGTTATAGTTCTTTAAAGTTATTACAAAGCAGTGATCCTTTATATTTATTGTTTTAGGACATGAACAAAAGAAAAATCTGGTTTGAGTGTTTTAGTTCTTTTTTGAAGTCCACACCCATCTTCCTTATTTCATCTCTTACTCAGTTCCAGTTTTCTCTACGCTACCATCTTAGATTATAACACAAGAAAAGAAGTTACTCCTCAATATTACAGTTTTAAGTACAAAAAAAAAAAAAAAAAAAAAAAAAAAAAAAACAAAACACCAAAGCAAAACTAAAATTGCGTTCCTGAATGTAGCTGTTAATTAATTGATTAGTACACGCGTACTAATCATGCTTCCTCATAAGAGCTATATATGCAGTAATTTTATTTTGTTATTTCTACTGTCATGTATTCTGTACAGAATGATGTTATATCTATTATATCAATTTTTCTGTATCTATTTTTCATTTATACTGTACAGAATGATGGCAGTGGGAGATTCCAGTGGGAGTTTCTGTCATTATTCGTGTTTGTAATTCAGATTTTTTTCTCCTTCCTCCTCTGTAGTCACCCAAATAGCTACTGCCTATTCCTGTGACCCTTTTCTTCCTTTATAATTTTTCTTTCTTAGTTATATTTTATATTTTCCTTGAAATTATTTTTTTTAATTTTTAATTCACACAATTTTCTTTTCGTTTGTTCATCTCAGAGATATTAAGGCTTGTGTCATGAACATATCTTCCACAAAAAGAGCAAAAAAATGATTATTTTCCAGTCAACTCCTTTATAAAGATATTTGCAGGTATTTTTTATGCCTCCGTGTCATGGTTTCTATAACCCAGCAGAAAGTTAGTGGATTGTTATCATAAAGTATATATTAGTCTCAAGAAAATGAGAAAAGTCAGTAGGAATTATGGCATATTTTAATGTTTTAGTGTGGAACATTTTATCTGTACAGGAAGGCAATGAGCATTATTATGAAAGTTAAACACAAATAAATCCTTATAAAGAAACTTTTCTTAATCAGTATTTTCCCAGATAATAAAAAGAAAGCCAAAAAGATGAAATTGACAAATGTAGCATATAATGGTCCTTCTTGGAGCAGTACTGCAGGGGCCTCATTAGTAGACATTTTAGTACAATCATTTTTACCCCTATGGCTGTCACTTCAGACTACTCAGGAAAGGTGGCTGTAGGAGCTAATCACAGCAATGCCTTTCCTCAATTTTATTTTCCTTGTAAAAATGAGGCACAAGAGAGCTAGTAAGTTATAATTGAAATCAGAATTATCATTGCCATAGATGCATGCTGTGTCTGTAGGGTATGTTTGTGCCGGTGAAACTTTTCCTTTTTCCCCATAAAGCTGGTGGGCCTTAGACTTAAATGTAAAGTTGTGATAAAGTCAGTATGACCACACATTTATTCTGCTATTTTCAACAACATTTCTATCTTGCTGAGAAGGACTACAGTTGTCCATTTATGTTTAACATTACTAACTGTGGTTGATAAGGGGAAGGCCAGACTCCAAGGAGATGTGCCATTTAAATTGCACTTTAAATGGGCTCTCTCTAGCATGTAATTCCTTTTCCTTCAAAATTCCTCTATTTCTCTTACAAAAATAACTTTGCAGTTTAATTGCCACCTTGACAGACACTGCAAAATCTCTGTTGCTCAAAAAATTGTGTAAGGCCAAGCAGAATATTGTGTTTTAAAGTGGGGGAAAATCTCCATTTTATTCAGCTTCAGAGGCATATCAGCCTGTAATGGTCCATCATGCAGATACCAGGGGGAAAAAAAAACACACGACACCCCCAAAAGTTCCTGAAATTCAATTTCTCCCACCACTGAGTTTATATGATAGTGATTCAGTGAATATTCAAAAATATTCACCCCTTCTGCTCTTTGAAAATTGGAATTTAATAGAAAGCAAAACAGAGAAATAAAAAAAGGTTTAGAAAGTTTTGAGCTCCATTAAAAATGTCTTTTAATCTCTGTTCATGTCCTAGAGCTTTCTTGTTTTGAAGGACTTTCTAGTTTTGAGGCACTGACACATCTCCATTTTAAAAGAAGGGAAAAAGGAAGAATCCTATCTTACTGTATAAGTAACTGATGAAACGTAAAGAAAACCCTCAAGAGTTTCTTTCTGAAAGAGGATGACACTACAGTTCAATTAGATGAGTCTCTATGAAAACACAGGTTAAATAAATTAAACCTTGCCTTGGTTTTAGTACAGTCTTTTGATAATTGTGAAAATGGAGACTAGACCTCAAAGACCTTTCCACCCAAAATTTTGTGAGTGTGTGTTTAATCCAGTTTAACCTGTTTTCTAATATCCAAAAATGTGATTTTGAACTTACAAAGTTTTTATACCATATTATTATTCCATCTGGAAAGATTGGTAATGTTGTCATAACTAAACATCTGAAAGTAAACAAAACCATGATTGTTCTTTAAATCTTAGAAACCAGAAAAATTTTAGTAGTTTAATGAACTGTGGTTTTCTGATATAAGGGTAAAGAAACCACTGTGGCACATGTTGTTGTTTAAGCCCAGCCAACAACTTAGAACCATGCAGCTGCTCACTCCCTCCCTCCCTTCTTCCACCCACCCCACTCCCAGTGGGATGGGGGGGAGAATTGAAAGAATGCAACTCTCATGGGTTGAGATAAGAACAGTCCAGTAACTAAGGTACAATACGAAACTACTACTACTACCACCAATAATAATAATGATAAGGGAAATAACAAGGAGAGAGAATATAAAACTAAAGGGGAAAAGGACCAGAAAACAATAAATGCAGGTGATGCACAATACAATTGCTCACCACCTGCCAGCCGATACCCAGCCCGACCCAAGCAGCGATCTGGGCCTTCCGGGTAACTCCCACCAGTTTATATACTGGGCATGACATGCTGTGGTATGGAATACCCCTTTGGCTAGTTTGGATCAGGTGTCTTGTCTCTGTTTCCTTCTGTCTTCCTGTGCACCTCCTCACTGGCAGAGCATGAGAGACTGAAAAGTCCTTGACTGGGATAAGTGCTACCGAGCAGCTACTAAAATATTGGTGTGTTATCAGCACTGTTCTCAGACTAAAGTCAAAAACACAGCACTGCATCAGCTACTAGGAAGAAGAAAAATAACCATTACAGTCGAACCCAGGACAGCACAGCAGTGAAGTGTCATTGTTATCAAGCAAAGCTTGTTTAAAAAAAAAGAAAAAAACTTAAGGGCAGAAATTCTAACAGTATGCCATGAGCAAAATGGATATTCACTGCATGTGGTTCTTGCTGAGGCTGACAGCTGAAGAGAAAGGGTGAAGCTTTTAATTGATGAAAGTTGCTATCAGAATTATAACTAAATATGGGCCTTTTAGACATCACCTAAAATCATAGAATCATAGAATAGTTAGGGTTGGAACAGATTAAGATCATCTAGTTCCAGCTCCCCTGCCATGTGGCTACTTTATCCATGATCCCTCCCATCTTTTGTCAAGAAAACAAAATTCTGTTATGGAGTGATAGCTATGGTAGCAGAGTTTTTCTGAATGTTTCTATTTATCCAGAGTGCTATTGAGGCAACAATAAGCAGAGAGTGTGAAAGCAACTAGCTATAAATGGAAACTGGTTTTCAACTTTAACTGAAGCAGATTTTATTACATGGTTTTTGTGATACTGACTTTTGTGGAAGTGATCAGGAGTGATTAACCAAAGAGGTTATATTGACAGAGGTGAAATTAAGGTCAAAATAAGTACAATAAGTCTGTGTGTTTCATAAATACCTAAATCCAAGCACAGATATTCTTAGTTGTTTTATTTGTGAGCAGCAAAACTTTTTGTTGTTTCTTTTTTTTGGGGGGAGGAATATAGTAGTGATGATTTCCTAATGTTTTACATGTTTGGGGGAGCTGGGAGAAGTAATTCTGAAGCTGATGTCTACAGGGATAAACACAGCTTCCAAAGAACCTGTTGTAATTGAGACATAATTATTTGTGTGCCTAATCTAACTGGACAAAAGAATTTAGCTTACAGGAAATCACATAAATTAAATTTATTTATGAATTATAGACTTCTGAACCAATCTGCTATATATTTATAAGTAGAGACATTATGTTACAAAAACACTTGGATAAGTGCCGAACTACTTAATATGACTGAAGATTTCTGTCCTGATTTTGGCTGGGACAGAGTTAATTTTCTTCCTCATAGCTGGTGCAGTGCTGTGTTTTTTACTTCAGTCTGAGAACAGTGCTGATAGCACACCAGTGTTTTAGGTGTTGCTGAGTAGCACTTACCCTGATCGAGGACTTTCCAGTCTCTAGTATTCTGTCAGTGAGGAGGGGCACAAGAAAATGGGAGAGAGCAGAGGCAGGACGCCTGACCCAAACCAGCCAAAGGGGTATTCCATACCATAGCATGTCATGCTCAGCATATAAACTGGGGAGTTGGCAGGGAGCCACCAATTACTGCTTGTGATGTGCGGGGTATCAGTCAGTGGTTGGTGAGATACTTTACTGTGCATCACTTCATTTTTTTTATTTTTACTCCTCTCTGTCTGTGGTGCATGCCTCCCTTACACTGTCTGAGGCTTGGGCTTCTAAACTGACCAAAATGCACACTCATTCCGATGCAGGTGGCCAGCCTGCATTGGAAGAAGTGGCCGGTAATATTCATGCCAATTTACAAGGGTCGACAAAACCTAAACATCATAACTTAAGGCAGCTTAAAAGTAACCTGAGATATAACACTGAGGTAACACTAAGTAAACATAGCACCGAGTAGATACATTCTTAAAGCAGTTGTTGGTGCTCTAACTGCTTACAAGGCCCAAAGATCAGTACCATGATGATTGTTGCGATCGGCCCTGTTCAAGCACCTATTTGTAGGGCTGGTGACTTGATTCTCACGAAAGCATCACCACCCCTCCCAACGATGGTCATTTTGTCGTGGTCTGGATTCTGCCAATGTGGAACTCCCAAGCTTGGATGGGACGCATGACGCTGAGGTATACGGGCTACGGGGGCGTCCGATGATCTAATCCTGTGAACAAGACTCACAATTTTCATTAGATTTATTCTGGAGATCTGGTTTAATACACTTAAGCGGACACCACTTAACTCTACCATCTTTTTTGACGGCAGCGTACCCTCGCCCCATCAAAACCAACCGCCACCCCTGCTCCCATTCCCCCAGCTCATTTTTAATTATGACTAATGGACCTTCTTCTAGTGCGCGAGTGGCCCAATGTTTTTGAGTGGGGCTATTTACCTCCTCTCCTCTGGGAAATTGATTTAATGCTAGCAGAGCAGTCGCCAATAGGCGTGCTTGATCTCCCGAAGGGATAGCGTCAGCAAAACCTTCTGCTTTTGCTAACACTTCCAATTTAGATTTAAGAGTTTGATTCGCTCGTTCTACTATGGCTTGTCCCGTACTATTATACGGGATGCCATGTATTAGGGTAATACCCCATTTGAGAGCAAATGCCTGAACTGATTTAGAAACAAAGTTTGAACCATTGTCCGTTTTGATCTGATTAGGGACCCCAAGCCACGCCATGACTGTTAGCCAATGTTGAATAGTTGCTTTGGAATCGGTTTTACGATGTTGAGTGGCTACTATCACTCCACTATATGTATCTACAGTTACTGCTAGCCATGCTCGAGGTTTCAACAACTGGCAGATTGTAAAATCCGTCTGCCACAATTCGGAGGCTTTAAGCCCTCTGGGGTTTACCCCACTGGACCACAGTGGTGCTTTCTGACAGTAAGGACATGTAGCTACTATATGTTTCGCTTCAGGAACTGAAATCCCACATCTCTTTGCTAATGCTTTGGCTCCGATGTGGAGAGACTCATGTAGCTGACGGGCGTCTCTTAATGTCCACAATCCTTTTGCAGCAGCGTCTGCTTTATCATTACCGGTCTGGAAAAACCCTTTAATTGGGCTGTGGCTATTGACATGGATGACTGATATAGTGCCTTTTCGAGAAAAAAGTGCTTCTTCCAGCATCAAAGCTACTGTAGATGTTGACACGCCAGGTCCCGACATGGCCAAACAAAGTTTGGCCACAAACATCGAGTCAGTTACTATATTAAGGTGTTCTGTTGAGAACAGTCCACACGCCAGTACCACGGCTGTCGCCTCTAACTGTTGAACTGAAAGAGCACGATCGCTCATTTTAACACAATGCCACTCATTTTCTGATTGCCACACCACAGCCGCGGTTGAGGTTGTTGAAGACGCGTCAGTAAAGACTGTTGGTCCCGGTTGAGGCCGATCCATGATTTTCTTTGGAAGGTCGATGTCGACTATTGCTAACATTTGAGTCCAGGGGGGCTTCACAGCATACCGGACCTCTCCACCGAATTCAACAAGAGCTATGGCCAAATGTTCTGACATTGCCACAGATTGTACTGGAAGCTGTTTACGGAAGGGCAGGTATATCCTGGCGGGTTCAATGCCTAAGTGTCTTAGGGCAAGTTTTCTGCCTTTCATAATAAGGTTGCCAAGGCACTCGACTCCCGGAGAAAATGCACGTGATGGTTTTCCCAGGACTATCCATTGTATTGGTTGGGCTTTTTCGGGAGGGCCCTGGGCTAACGCGCCTACTCCCCCCCCCTCTGTGAAGTGCACATACAAATCAAGTGGTATACTCGGATTCCACCTGGCGAGTGTACTCGATGACATCTGTCGCTCGATAAAGTCAAGAGAGTTCATTGCTTCCACCGTCAGAGTTTTTGGTTCCCATGAGTTTTTTCCCTTCAAAAGATCGTACAGGGGGGCCATGATTTCGGGAGGAATCAGAACAATATTACGAAGCCATTGCAAGGACCCCACTAACTGTTGCATATCATGAAGTGTCTGAATATCTCGACGAATTTTTACTTCGGGAGGGGTTATGCAAGAGCTTGTAATCCCCACTCCCAAAAAACTTACACATGGTCCTCTTTTAATTTTCGCGTTCGCGATCTCAAATCTGTTTATCCTTAGAACTTCTGATACCGTTGACACTAGCCGGTCCACCTGATCTCCTGACGGTGCAGCAATTAAGATATCATCCATGTATTGAATAATGGTTGCAGTCGGATCACTGTGCCGAATCGGTGCCAGTGCTCGGTCCACTATGATCTGACAAATGGTGGGTGAGTTGATCATTCCTTGGGGCAACACTTTCCACTGGAAGCGTAGATTAGGGCGTTGGCTGTTTGGAAACACAACTGAAAAAGCAAACCGCTCCTTGTCTTCCTCATGCAGGGGTATCGAAAAGAAACAGTCCTTGATATCAAGGACAGCACAAGGTTGTCCTTCTGGTATCATAGAGTTCATAGGTAACAGCGTTTGAACAGGACCCATTGGTTGAATTGTCTTGTTTACTTCCCGCAGATCATGAAGGAGACGAAACCCTTCGCCAGTTCGTTTGGGTATTACAAAAACTGGAGTATTCCATGGACTAGTGGAGGGCTCTATATGACCACGTTGTAGTTCTCGGTCAACCAGCTCAAGAAGGGCATCCATTCGAGGCTTTGATAGGGGCCACTGCTCAACCCACACTGGGTCAAACGATTTCCATGTCAGTTTAATTGGTAGAGGTGGGTATACGGCAGTGGCCCTTAGATTAAATTTGTCACCCTGGCTTCTAATAGGACTAAAGCGTCCCTTCCTAATAGGGGTGGGACTTCTGTCATGACATAAGGGAAAAGGGTGATAGTTTTTTCCGGTCCCTTTTCAGTATGAATTGTGATTGCTATTAATTGAACACTCTTCCAAGCTCGGGTTAGTCCCCCGACTCCACCCACCATAGGGGCTTTTGTCAATTTCCAGTGTGGGGGCCAATTCGTTTTAGGAATAACTGTAACGTCTGCTCCGGTGTCAATCAAAAAGGGGACACTAATAGTAGTGTCATCTGAACTATTATAAAGGGAGCAGATTCCCCACACCACTGGCGGATTGTCACACTTTATTGCCAGGGCCACCCTGGGGTCTCGCCCCCACGAGGTTGTCCTTGCTGTCCCTGAGATAGGGACGGATTCGGCTGAACTGACGGTTGGGCCGTGAAATTGGTCGCTTCTCGGAGGGGCAGTGGGTTCGAGAGCGCTTTGCCCCACGCGGGGTTGGCATAATTGGGCCGCCTCATATCCCAAGCGGGAGAGGGCCGAGTGCGGCCCAGACGCCCTCTCCCCCTCCCGTTTCCCGGGATTTTAGATCTACATTCCTTAGCGACATGGCCTTTCTTTCCGCAAGTCCAACACGGCCCTCTAGATTGATTATAATGCGAGGGGGATGCCATTGATGAGTTCCCCTGCTGGGGGCAGTTTGCCACCACATGGCCCACCTGACCACATTTAAAACACCCCCTCATATTGGCCATTGCTGTAACAGCTGCTTGAAGCGGGGTTAACTGCTCCTCATTTGAAACATGTTTAATCATGTCCGCGGCACTTGATCCCATCGGCATCGACCGTAAGATTTCTTTAGTTTTTGCATTACACTGCTGGCATATACAATCTGCAATGACTGGACCTTTTGCCTCTGCGGGCAAGGCTGAAGAATCGACCGCCATTTGAAGGCGATCCACAAACTGTGTAAAGCTCTCACTTTCATTTTGCTTTACTGTTGCCCATGGCGAAGGCTTAACAATAACTCGAGAAACTGTATGAATAGCATCTCTAGCTGCACGAGTAGTTATCATGACTTCATGGGCCCGCAAACCTTGGGCTTGTGTCTGGGGAGTGAGCATTGTTGGATCAGTGCCCATTAAACGTGGCAGGCTGGAACCATGTAACGGATGGCGTTTCCCAGTTACTAGGGCTAGCTGTTTCTTACAATTATCTTGCCATTCTTGGTTGAAAACAATCATCCCTGCCCCTCCAAAAATCATTCTGCAAACATGTTGTATATCAAATGGGAGCATATCATCTCCCCCAAAAACCCCATCTATAAGGGTGGAAACCATAGCAGAATTAAGCCCCTTATCTGCAATTGCTTTAACAATTGCCTGTATATCTTTAGGGTTTGCAGGGGAAAAAGTCCTCTGTCCTCCATCCGTTACTCGGACCGGGAATGCTAATGGGGCCGGTGGAACCCACTCAGCACACGTAGTCTTTGTTTCAGGCTTCCTTTTATTACAGGAGGGGGTAATTTGGCTTTTGATTTTATCTACCCCTAGTTCTTCTTTATCTGAATCGGAATTGGTTAAGAGGCACTCATCCCCGTCAGTGTCTGATTCCGGATCAGAGCTCGACTGACTAGGTACCTCCGGGTTCCGATACTTTGTTGCTGGGCTCCGGGCCCGCCCGGCTCCCTTGCATGCCCCACAAGTGGGCCGTGCTCTTCCTCTGCTCCGGTCCCGCCCACGTCCCTTGCAGGCGGGCCGCTCCCCCCCTCCTGACTCACCCCGCCTTCCACTCAGAGGGGCGTTTACCTTATAAGGGCATTTGTTCAAACGGCCGCTCTGATTGGCTCCCCGCGCCTCACACGCGCTCCGCCCCTCTTCCCCTTTGTGTGTGCATGTCAATCCTAACACTTCCCCCCTGTGCCCGACAGGGACTTTCTCGCTCCGCCCTTCCCCCCGGCTCCCGACAGGGACGTCCTCGCTCCGCTCTTCCCCACGCGGTTCAGCGCCATCTTGGGGCGCATAGGGCGGCGGTCTAACCCAGTCCATTAATCCACCCCAAAAGGATTTCGTTTCATTCTGTCCCTCCGTAAGTGGTTCAAGGTCCGGGGATTCGTAGGGCGCATCACCCTCCCGCGAGTCGTCAGACTCAGCAAAGGTGCCCCCGTCCGATGGGTACGGAGTCTGTACGGCTGCCCCATACATGCAGGATTCCTGCTCCTGCAGAGCCTTTCGCAGAGCCTGTTCAACTTTCCCCCATGACTTAAGGTATTTCCCACAACCCGAGGACTTCATCTCCTCGGCTAACGCTATAGTACATTTAACCCACACTTCTGGGTGGAGAATATCTGCCGGCTGATCAATAGCCCCAACCTGTAACAGCCTCACAACGGCTAACACAAAATCTTTGGATTTACAATCAACACCCCACTGCTTATATAATTGCAGTACGACCTTCTCAGGAGCTTCCATCCTCCTTACTAATCCGGGAGCGTCCTCCCCGCCGGGCCGGTCCCGCCGCTCCGGCCGCCGTTCGCCTGACCCCAGGCGAATTTCCCGGGTTTCGGCACCACTTGTTGCCTCACGGAGGCGTGGCGACCTGGTTCAGGAACGGCACGGCGACCAACCCCTGGCCGCTCGGTCCATTAGCTCATACACACCAATATGGTGAACAGCAAAATGGCGTTTATTACAGGAAAACACAACATTATATATCCACGGTTTACAACGTCACTTCCGTGTGCTTACATCATAACGTAGACACTGTTAGCTATTAGGGGAGGAGTTCTGTCTTTCCGTACAGCACGACATCTTCCGGCCGCCAGACCCTAGCTTGTGCCACAACATGTCTCATCCCTATTATTATTATTATATATATAAAATATAATACATACTATGTATAATGTAATATATTTTATTATATATCTATTATATATAATTTCAATTATTAAACTGGGAGAGGTGGGGGTAAGCAAGTGGCTGTGTGGCACTTAACTGCTTGTTAGGGTTAAACCATGACAATTTCTCAAGAAATATAAAGCCAGAACTGATTGCCTAAAGCTGGTATAATGGCCTATTCATAGTGTCAACTATATATCAACAGAATTTTATTAACAAAATATTAAGAATGAAAAATTCAGTTCTAAGGCATGGGAGGAACAAGTGGGAGTGCTTTTGTTACTATTAAATTTCAATTATTTTAATAATTTTAAACAATGTTTAAGTTAGAGTTAGAAATAGGAAAAGGTAGTGTAAGCAAGATAAGTTGATACTTGATGAATGAGAAATGAGAGACTGACTTCCTGATCTCTTTTCACATTGATATGTGACAAGTATCAGAAAATGATCCAAAAGATGTAGAAATAGTCTATGTGTTGAGGAAGCTTTGGAGGTCATGGAAGGAGCTGGAATGAAGATATCAACACAGAAGCCTGCTAATACTCTTTCACTTTGATATCATGGATGATGATATCGGTGCTAAACTGACTTTCTAGTCAGTTGTCTGGGCTTTGTGTCTGAAAAACTAAATAGCATTCAGATTAATTTGGTTCATTTATCTGCCTAATCAATCGTCTGGTTCCTTCAGCCAGTGCAGGCAAAGTACTGTTTGTATTTTTTTCCATTTGAGGTATAAGCCTTGTAGCATGGAACACTTACTATCCTTCCATTCCTTATTCTTCTATGAAGATGGATGTGGCAAGAAAAGTATTTGAAGCAGTTCTGTTATGGATAATAAATTACACTTCCCACTGCTTCCTTCACCTAAATCCTGTTGTCCATGTGCTAACCTGAAAGCATGAATAATTAGGAAGTCAAGTATTACAATGCTGGCAAGAACTGATTGCAAATTTTTTTTATAGGAAGAACCTACATCATTTACAGATGTAAATCTTTAAAACCAAAATGTTTATCTCTTGAATTTCCTTTTAGATTTTTTATTAAATTGCTGTTCTTTACAGAATAATAGAAAATGCTAAAATGTCACCAGCATTATATTTCCATATTGAATTTTTTAAAGAAAATTTTGTGTTGTCATATGAAGTTATATTTGCATATAGAAGAGTCATGTTAAAAATATGGGGCACAGATACCGTGAGCATTGCATTGGAGGAGCCAAACAGATTCTTCCCACATTCTTGTTCCCAAGTTATATTCACTGTCTCTTTGTGTGCTTTACTTTGCCTGCTTAAACACATTTGTAAGTAGGACAGATCTCAATGTGGGCTTATATACAAGATTTTAATGATTTTTTTTCCTCTTATAATAATTTCTTGCTGGAGGAATGTTCGTGGAGCAGTTTGGGAATATTCTTTATCCTAAGAGTGGATATTTCTTCCCTTTCTTTTTCTTTAATTTTAAGGCAAATAATGTTAATGAATCATGCTTGTATCACACAGCCATGAATATCAGGAAGGGCTCTGTACTTCACAGCAATCCCAGTTTGTTTCAGAGACTATGTAAGTAAGTTTTAAGACTCATTCCCCAACCTTTGGATAAACAACCACAGCATGTAATGTGTATTGTTACTGATGCCCTCATACATTGTCTCTCTGGGAAAAAAAAGGAAAATCTTAATTGTCAGAATCACATTAAAAGTGAAGGAATGGAGGACAACAAAGGACAAAGAGCTACACTCCACACTACAACTCTATATTCTGTTAATGCAGATGTTGTAATTCATCTTTCAAGTCAATTATCCTGCTGGTGGCTTATGGGGAGAGCACAGACATTAATATTTCCAATAAACCTGATTGTAGTCAGATAAAATTTCAAACAGTTTTCAAGCAGAAAAAGAAAGAAGGTCAGAAGAAATAGCCACTACAACTTAACGAGCCCACTGATAGCCTCACTATTAGCATCGCTATTTCCAAAAGCTGTAGAGTAAAATATCAGACACTATTTCACTGTCTGAATAAGGAGAAAACGTGCCATTTATAGCTAGGGTTTTTTTTTTCATTTCTTTTAATACACTGAAAGGTTTGCTGCTAGAGCAAGTGGAGTATAGATTTTAAAAACCATTAAATATGGGGGGCATGTTTGTGTGGTTCCTTTGTTCTTCTGTGGTTTTCTAAATGATAAGCATTTATTCTTTAAAGTATTAATTGCAGGCCTGTCTCACAGAAGTGCTACTGTGTAGTATCAGAGTTATCCAGAAAGAAGGTACAACTGGGGGTAGGGGTGGGGGTGGAGGAAGGAAGCTTTGACTATGTATATAAATCAATATATTTTGTAAAATTATCACCTAATAACCATTTTATTTTAGAACAGAAGAAATGTGAGAATCATGTTCTTTGTCACTCTTTCTCTTGCTCTACTACTAAAAAGCATTTATGTTTCTATAAAATAGATGTGCGTGTGTGTGTTTGTGTGTAAACCCATGTAGTGACTTCAAGATGCCACAAGTGGTGGCTCATTGTCGTGGTTTAAGCCTCTCAGCCACGCAGCCCATTCTCTCACTCACTTCCCCCTCTTTCTTCCCCCAGCTCCCAGAACAGAGTCTGCACCTTCATTCCTACCCATCCTTCCCCATAAAACACCATTGATATTCTCTGCTCCTCTGCCTCCTCCCCAGAAGAAAATTGGGTGATCTCAGCTTCTCTTGATATTTATTTTTGGGATGAGAACTTGTTCTGGTTTTGCATATTCTGCAGGATTATTCTGGTTCTATCAGACAGCCTGCCTGCCTGCTCTGCAGGATTATTTTGGTTTTACCAGACATCATTCTTGCCTAGTCTGCATCCTCAGTTCCTATCTTGCAGAGTTTAATACTTGCACATTTTTTATACACCCTGTTTGTGCCATTATATTGCAACTCCATCCACTCTTTTGCAATTTAGGCAATTATCTATATAGTAAAGCTGAGCTTCATTGCAAGATGTTGCATTTTTACAATGTTGAGATATGCTCATATACTGTACCTGTTTATAATATTTTAGTGTGCTTATGTCTGTGTTGTCAGTAAATAATTTTCTTGCCTAGTAGACATCCAATTACTGCATGCAACAGGCTTTATTTTTGGCTACAGCATGTCATGATTTAAGCCCAGCCAGTAACTCAGAACCATGCAGCCACTCGCTCACTCCTCTCCTTCTTGTCCTTCCTTCTCCCAGAAGGATGGGGAGGAGAATTGAAAGCATGTAACTCCCACGGGTTGAGATAAGAACAGTCCAGTAACACAAAAACACTACTGCTACCACCAATAATAATAATGATAAGGGGAATAAAAAGGGGAGAGAATATAAAACTAAAAGGGGAAAGGAAAAAAAACAATAAATGCAAGTGATGCACAATACAATTGCTCACCCCCTACCAACCGATACCCAGCCTGACCCAAGCAGCGATCTGGGCCTTCCGGGTAACTCCCGCCAGTTTATATACTGGGCATGACATGCTGTGGTATGGAATACCCCTTTGGCTAGTTTGGGTCAGGTGTCTTGTCTCTGTTTCCTTCTGTCTTCCTGTGCACCTCCTCACTGGCAGAGCATGAGAGACTGAAAAGTCCTTGACTGGGATAAGTGCTACCGAGCAACTACTAAAATATTGGTGTGTTATCAGCACTGTTCTCAGACTAAAGTCAAAAACACAGCACTGCATCAGCTACTAGGAAGAAGAAAAATAACTGTTACAGCTGAACCCAGGACACAGTAAAACCAAGTCACAGTTTGGAGGTAAGAATATTTCAATGTAGATTGAAACTCAGTCCCATGCATGTATCAAACAAAGGTTTAATCTCTAATAAAGTTCTAATTAAACAATATATATTAAAAAGTAATGTCACATCATAACTTACTGAAGCTTGAATATGACCTAGGTGGTGTATTTAGCAGGCACAGACTAAACTGCTCCTGTAGGAGAATACTCAGAATATTCTGAAACTTTAGGCTGGTATGAACTTTCTTCACCATGTTAGAGCATGAAGTCTAGATGACAATATAGTTTAAAACAGAGACCTCTTTCCCTAAGTAACAATTCAAAATCATGAGAGTGCCTTAATCAGAAAAAAGTAGGACTAGCTATTCTGATTACTACTCAAAAAACTGTGTCAACACAATTTTTCATTAACTATTTATCTTAAAAAGTAATTTTTAATTCCCACAGATCATTTACTTGAACAATTGAGGGAGAGACTTGGAAAAATGTTGTCACTGGAAGAAATGGGGAAACTTGTTAATAGTGAGCAACTTGTGTTTTTGAACATGCTGGCTCTCCTGCAGAGATTCTCCTGTAACCTTACAGAAATTGTTTGCATAAGTTAGCTGCATACGCTTAGGAGACAACTTACAATCACTTGAGGCAGCTGAACATCAGATCACCTTTGGCTGTCACTATGTTTGGCTATATTAGAATGTCATATCTGCACACAAGTATTCAAGCTGATTTTTTTTTTTTTTTTCTTTTCTAAAACTAGCATTGGGCACATGCAGGCTTTTTTTCTCATTTCCCTTTCCCTTCCCCTTCCCTCCCTTTCTTCCTCTCTATTTTCTTTCTTTTAATATGGCAGGTAAGTAGAGTTTTACATTTTAATTTTTTTATTAGAGAAATGTGGATAACTTGTGGAGGGCTCTCACAGGAACACAGGTCAAAGTGAGTAGCTAACAGTGCAGTACATCCTGATTTACAATGGAGAATTAAACTGCTGTTTAATTAAACAGAAATTTGGAAATCAGATGCAAGTCATGTTAGAAAATCTATAGTTATTTTAGAAAAGTATTTAAAGTTTCTCTGCATGTTTTGTGTCCAAAGTGGAACCTGTTCAATACACAGTGAATGCTTGGACTGCCAACAAACCTTTTGATTTGTGATACTCTGATGCTCATTGTAAGAGAACATCTTTTACTTACAACATTACTTGTTAGAGGCAGCCCAGTCCAAGTGATTTGCATTCTTAGAGGTGTTTTTTTATGCCCAGCTAAGTGACGGAAACCATTGGAGGATTTTCCTGCTGTTCTATTTCACTGTTTCAGGCTACAAACAATTGGACATCTTTGAACATCAGTTTGAAGTTATGTAAAATGAAAACTTAGAATCATAATTAATTTCATTGTACTGCTGAGAAGCCCATACAGAAGAGTGTTGGAAAATTTTTGTGAGAACTGTAACTGTCAGGGCTTGAAATCATAAGTGTTTTTTCATTATATTGCCAAGGCCATTTAGGAAGGAGAGGAAAATTTACCCCCATACGCCAAAAGGCACAGGGAACATGAAAGATTTGCTTGACCAGCAAACTACATGACATTTACAGCTTTATAGACAAGTAAACTCAAAAATATTTCACAGAATCACAGCATAATTAAGGTTGGAAAGGAACATCTAGTTCCAACCCACCTGCCATGTACAGGGACACCTCCCACTAAACCATGCCACCCAAGCCTCTGCCCAACCTGGCCTTGAACACCGTCAGCAACAGAGCATTCGCAACTTCTCTGGGCAACCCATTCCAGTGCCTCACCACTCTTACAGTAAAGAATTTCTTCCTTATATCCAATCTAAATTTTCCCTGTTCAAGTCTGAACCCATTACCCCTTGTCCTATCACTACAGTCCCTCATGAAGAGTCCCTCCCCAGCATCACTATAGGCCCCCTTCAGATATTGGAAGTCTGCTATGAGGTCTCCACATTGCCTTCTCTTCTCCAGGCTCAACAGCCCCAACTTTCTCAGCCAACCTTTATACGGGAGGTGCTCCAGTCCCCTGATCATCCTCGTGGCCCTCCTCTGGACTTGTTCCAACAGTTCTATGTCCTTTTTATGTTGAGGACACCAGAAATGCACACAATACTCCAAGTGAGGTCTCACGAGAACAGAGCAGAGGGGCAGGATAACCTCCCTCGACCTGCTGGTCACACTCCTTTTGATGCAGCCCAGGATATGCTTGGCTTTCTGGGCTGCAGAAGCACACTGCCGGCTCATGTTCATTTTCTCGTCAACCAAAACCCCCAAGTCCTTCTCTGCAGGGCTGCTCTGAATCTCTTCTCTGCCCAACCCGTAGCTGTGCCTGGGATTGCTCCGACACAGGTGCAGGACCTTGCACTTGTCATGGTTAAACTTCATCAAGTTGGCATCAGCCCACCTCACAAGCGTGTCAAGGTCCCTTTAGATGGCATTCCTTCCCTCCAGCGTATCAACCAAACCACTCAGCTTGGTGTCATTGGCAAACTTGCTGAGGGCGCACTCAATCCCACTGTCCATGTCACTGACAAAGATGTTGAACAACACCAGTCCCAACACCGATCCCTGCTCTTTGCATGTGGACATCCAGCCAGTTCTTTTTCCACCGAGTGGTCCATCTATCAAATTGATGTCTCTCCAACTTAGAGACAAGGATGTCATGCAGGACAGTGTCAGACGCTTTGCACAAGTCCAGGTAGATGACGTCAACTGCTCTACCCCTGTCCATCAGTTCCGTAGCCCCATCATAGAAGGCTACCAGATCAAGGAACTTCCTGTATAGCTTGTGCTGAGCCGTACTGTCCCTCCAACAGATATCAGGGTGGTTGAAGTCCCCCATGAGAACAAGGGCCTGCGAGTCTGAGGCTGTTCCTATCTGTCTATATAGTGCCTCATCCACTGAGTCCTCTCGGTCTGGAGGTCTGTAACAGATCCCCGCAATAATGTCTCCCGTCGCTGTTCTCCCTTCAACTCTGACACACAAACTCTCTGTCGACTGCTCACCTGTCTCCACACATAGTTCCATACTCTTCAGCCTATCCCTAACATAAATAGGAACTCCCCCTCCCTGCCTACCGGGCCTGTCTTTCCTAAAGAGCCTGTAACCTTCCATTCCAACACACCCACCATAGGAGCCATCCCACCATGTTTCTGTGATGCCTATGATATCATACCCCGCTCATACATCTAATTCCTCTTGTTTGTTCTTCATGCTACAAGCATTTGTATAGAGTTATCCTACCAATATTATATTTATATTTACCAATAATTATAATAACTATATTTATAATTAGATATCTTTATATACTATTATATAAATAATAATTATAATATAATTATTATATAATTAAATATATTTAAATTAGATATTGTATTGTATATATAAATTATATATTTATATATTAAATATATATTATATTTATAAGTATTATTATTACATCACATTTATACCTTGTATCATAAAGATCTGTCATATATTGGGGAACTGGCTTCATTGGAATAAATTTAACAAAATCTACCAATTTCAGCAAAAACAAGACTTTAAGAAAGATTATCAGCGTCTTGTTGTAAGTGAAATTTCAAGGAGGAAGTTATTCTTGCCACCCCTGAATGCTTTATCCTTTTCTTTGACCAAGATGTTGGAATTTTATATTCTTTGAGCAAATCTCAATGCTCTGCAAGAGATAATGTGAAAAATGGAAAGACACATGAAGTAATAATGGAAGAGAAACTTTTAACTTGTGGAATTTTTCTAGGTTTAGTAGCACAGAATTTTATGAATCACATATTACTTTTCTTCAGAAACAATTTCAGTCTGTCATGGTTTAAGCCTCTATAACTCAAGCAGTTTTGCTCACTCACTCCCCCCTCTTTCTTCCCCCTGCTCCCAGAGGGATGGGAAGGAGAATCGAAAGAATGCAACTCCCACAGGGTGAGATAAGAACAGTTTAATAACTAAAGTATAACGCAAGACCACTACTGCTACCACCAATAATAATAATGACAAGAGAAATGCAAGGAAAGAATACAATTGCTCACCACCTATACCCAGCCGGACCAAGCAGTGCACCCTCACCTTTCGAGGTCTCTGCTCTCTGTTTTACATCCTGGGCATGACGTGCTGTGGCATGGAATACCTCTTTGGTCAGTTTGGGTTAGGTGTCCTGTCTCTGCTTCCTCCCGGCTTCCCCTCTTCCCTGGCAGAGCATGAGACTCAGAAAGTCCTTGGCCAGACCAAAACATTCTAAGCCATAACTATAAACACTGGTGTTATCAGCACTGTTCCCAGACCGAAAGTTGAAAACACAGAGCTGCACCAGCTACTACGAAGGAGAAAAATGACTGCTACTGCTGAACCCAGGACACAGTTTCAGGGAGAATAAAGTTGATTGCTCTTACTCTGCCATAAGTCTATCCAGAAAGCATTTTCCTAAAACACACTTCCACAATTAAAAGGTACAGAGGCGGTGCAAAAAATAACATTTTGAACACTGGTGTTGGGAGATATTTTCCAGTTTTCTTTCACTGTCACTAAATTCTTTTCAGCTAATTTCAAGAATATCTTTAATTACTTGTGTGAGAGTTGACTTTTTGTGATATTTTTCCTAGAAAAATAGGGTCACATCAAGTAGGAAGGACTTGTGAAATTGATGTAAAATCTTTGCAGTTCAGATTTAAGAGTTCACATTTGAGGAATCACAATTTGTATACTTTGAGCAAAACAATTTTATATCTGCATTGAAATGCATTTTTAGTTAGCCTTTCTCTGGAGGGCAGTGGAGTGCTGTGAATGTTGAACATTTTTTTGGTAAAACACTGAGTGCATACCACAGCCATTCCTGCTGGGTAAAGGGTACCTACTCTGAAGTTAAAATAGTCAGAACAGGTCCCCTACTTGATAACAGCCAAGTGCTGTAGTCAAATACAGTTATTGCAGCAGGGTTCTATTGATTTATACTGGACAAAACTGGTGCTTTTATCAAACACTTTTGTGGTTACTCAGCAGTCTGTGTCAAGCCATAGGGAAAGATTTTCAGGAAGTTCCTGGCTTCCAGTGAGACAGAGAAAACTGGTTATTATACCAGGCAAATCTCTCAAATCACTTATCAGCATGCCTACCTCAGTCAGATGGAAAGCGCATTCACATTATTTGGATTATACTATAAGCTAGCACAGCAGAAAGATTAGGCCACATAATTTTCCAGGTAGTGTTTAAAATCTTTTCTCCAGCTAAAGGATATAGCTGACAGTTCACACTCCAGAGTCTAGTTAATCTGTAACATTATCCACCCATTTTGCACTGAGCAGTCCCCAAAGCAGTTTGTAATATGCATATGAACTGAACCATTGTTGTGATCAAATTTTAAATACCCTTGTGAAATGGGAAAAAAGGAAAGATAAAATAAAACCCTGCTGCTCTGGTACTGAAGATTGACAGCTAAAGGAGAAGTATTGCTTCATTGAGTGCATGGCTCTGGCTACAGTGGCTGCATTAAGTTGCTGGTGGGACTTCTAGTCCCTCCTCTAATACATGGCTAATAGATCTGAATTAACTCTGTAGAGGTAGGAGATGAAGCTTTCCTATTTCAGAATATTATGAAGTTGCACTGGTGTGAAATTAGAGTGATAGTTATCATAAATTTGTTTTGAACAAGGGTACTTGGTTAATACAGCTCATGAATGTAGCTCTGTGCACAGTAGGTGTTTCATGGTAGCTCACTACTGCAGCAGCAACAGTGCAAAGCAATAGCAATATGTATTATATTTTCTGAATTTTATAGCTTTTGAAATTATTTCTTGCATTGGAGATCACACATCTGTTTGAAAGTGAGAGGAGGAATGGAGTACAAGGAAAAATTTGCCATTATGGCAGAAGGTAGAAAACAACACATCCTTGTTTGTCTTCTGCTGGCATGATGCCCTTTCCTAGAGTGGTTGACACTATAATTAATTATATGCAATTGTTTCATATTAATGATATTCACTCCTGACTTTACTGTGTGCTCAGAATTGATCTCATTGGTAAAACTGTATAATTCACTTTAATAGCCTCAACACCATCAGCATGCCATGAGATTAATAAAAGTTTCTATACTTTATGACTGTCTTGTTAAACAGTGCTCTGTTAGTGTGTTCTCCACTATATGGGGCGAATTAAAATTAGTAATCTATGGGATTTGTATTCTTGCTTGCTGATAGTGTTTTAGTTCCTTATCTGACTTTGTAGCAATTTACTTCTTATCATTGCCTTTACTATGGCTTATTCTTGCAAAATAAAAGATAGGCAAGAATTACTTTTCTCTCTTTGCATTACATGAGTTTAGCCAAACACAAGTATTTAATCCAGGTTTCCCCACTGAGCAATAGAGAAATCTAAGTAATGTTTCCTCCAACTTTCCTAAATTATATTTAAAATATTATTATGAATAATTATGTCTCTGTTATTTGACAACTTGTATTTTAGGAGCATGTTGAAGCAATTTTGAGTCTGCAATTCAAGCAGAGAACTGATATCTGATATTACTTTTGTAGAACCAGTACTGGTTATTCAGTATTAAGGTGATTTTATAACAGTTTTTTTTTCCCAAGACTTCATTGAAAATACAAACATATTCAACTTTCAGTCCCTCAAGCTACTTGTATAAACATTACCTAAACAATTAGAAAAAATTTTATAAATTCTGGAAAAAGGATGCAAGCAGCGGTGTAGCTTCATGTGATAGTTTATTACATGATCTTACGCTTGGTGATATAAAATGTATGATAAAGTCAACAAAAATATTTATCAGTTTGCTTTGAACTGATAAATTAGAATTGTATATGATATGACTAATATGAATTGTTACAAATCCTGAATTAAATCCAAATGCAGCTTCTAGAGGTAAAATTCTAGGATACTACTGAGTTTTCATAGTCATTAAAAATTAGGCTGAAAAAATAGTGTTACCTAGTTGTGCAGACTCATTAGTTTAGGATTCTGTGGCATGTGCCTTAATTGATTTACTCAATATTGTGAAAGTCTTTTTTGCGTTAAAATTCCTGTATTTTATCTTGAAATAAATGTAATTATAAATTCTGACACAAGTATTATTTGCATAGCAAGTGATCACAAAGAATAATTCATTAATATTCAATGAAGTGTTAATTTGTGCAGAGCCTGGAGCAATTGTAAACTTCCTTTTGCCTTTAGAAGGAAATTTGTTAGAGTGTACATATAACTGTGTATAATTGCATTAATCAGTCCTGAAGAGTGTTTGAGGTAGAAACATACATTGTTTTGGGTTTTTTTTTTGACCTACAGTGGCGCAATATGAAATTTTTATCATGTCAGAGAATGGATTTTCTAATATTCTTAACATCCTGCTCCACAAATACAGTTAGAAGCAACTGGGTTATTTTGTGAAGACTCTTCTCTTTATTATTTGTTATCTGAGTTATGAATTCAGAAGGATTTTCCCTACTATTTTCTGTTTGAAATATGGGAAAAAAGAGAAGAAGGACATAAAGAAGTTACATTTGAGAGAGAGAATTAACTTTTGAGAGATATATTTTCAGAGCACCATTTGATCACTCTGAATTTTGGGGTTCTTTATTTGACTGTGAATATAAACCTTATTTATTTTGCTTTTAAACAGGATAATTCTGTATGCACCTATACAGCTGATAATGCAGTTGCATGTCATATATTTAATTCAGCATGTATTTATGTACATGTATTTATATTACGCTTAAACTAACACACTTTTTAAGTGAAAGTAGGCAAGTGAGTCCCTGAAGCTTGTGATAAAATGGATTTCTTGACTTTTCATAACTTCAATGGGAAATGTAGAGTGTGAAGGAATGGTAAGCTAACATAAACCAAGCATGATACTGGAAAGGGTTCTTCTAGCAACCTACTAATGACTCAATGATTATATAATGATTATAAAATACACAAAAATAATGCTGAACATGCTATGTATTGAAGATGCATTGAACTTTGCCTCTGCAGCTAGTGTTTACCTTCGTCTCATATCTTATAATTGTAGAATCAGAGAATCACTTAGGTTGGAAAAGACCTTTAAGGTATTTGAGTCCAACCACTAATCTAATGCTGTGAAGTCCACCACTAAACCTTGTCCCTAAATGCCACATCTACACATCTTTTAAATACTTCCAGGGGCTGGGCCTCAACTGATTCCACAAGTAGCCTTTTCTAATGCTTGATGAAACTTTCTATGAAGAATGTTTCCCTAATATCCAAACTAAACCTCCCCTGGTGCAACCTGAGGCCATTTCCTCTTGTGCTATATTAGAATCATAGAATCATAGAATAGTTAGGGTTGGAAAGGACCTTAAGATCATCTAGTTCCAACACCCCTGCCAGGGGCAGGGACACCTCACACTAAACCATGTCACCCAAGGCTCTGTCCAACCTGGCCTTGTACACTGCCAGGGATGGAGCATTCACAACTTCCCTGGGCAACCCATTCCAGTGCCTCACCACCCTTACAGTAAAGAATTTCTTCCTCATATCCAATCTAAACTTCCCCTGGTTAAGTTTGAACCCATTAGCCCTTGTCCTCTCACTACAGTCCCTCATGAAGAGTCCCTCCCCAGCATCCCTATAGGCCCCCTTGAGATACTGGAAGGCTGCTATGAGGTCTCCACGCAGCCTTCTCTTCTGCAGGCTCAACAGCCCCAACTTTCTCAGCCTATCTTCATATGGGAGGTGCTCCAGTTCCCTGATCATCCTCGTGGCCCTCCTTTGGACTTGTTCCAACAGTTCCATGTCCTTTTTGTTTCTGGATTGTCAGTAGAAAATGGAAAATTAAGAGAGAGCAAAAGGTACACACCCTGCGGAAAAATGGGTATCACCAAAAACAATTTTGGAGATCAGCAAGTAAGGATACCTGTAGTTCTTAGCAGTTCTTCCTGGAAGATTACTGCCTGCTGAGAAGAAGAAAAGCCTGTATCACTATAGGGAGACATCATGGAAGTAGGTCAAATGCCCACAGGTGACTGACCAATATGGATATGTTAATACACAGATCATTCTCATACATTTTCATTCTGTTTTTTAGAGATTTGGATTTCTGGGGGGGGGTGGGGGGGGGGTGGGATGTTGTTGTTTTGTTTTGTTTTTTTCACCTAAGCATCTTAATAGTAGGCTCCATACAGCTTGCTAGCTATCTGTCATTTAGGAGAAATCTTGGTAGCAGACTACTTGCAGTATGCTAATCCCTGCTTGTTATTCAATCCAAGTACTCTTTTACTTGACCTTTAAGTAGTAAAAACTACGTGCAGTATTTTCACGTGAAAGGATAAGCTAAAGAAGCCTTGTTTGAAAATGATAGTTCATGTTAGACCAGTTAGCTAGAATACCAGACTTGACAAACTAGGATTACTCTTTTTGAAACCATGAGAAAATGATAGGTTCAAGGGTTATTTTTATTATGTCAAGTTATCTTGCAAAGGTAATTTCAGTCACTGAACTGTTACAAATGTAGTTCCTTAATAGCTTGTATAAATTCCAGCACTCCAGTTATGATTAAATGGAGCAGCTCATTTAGAGAGAACTGATCAAAAGAATGCAGGATTTTTGGATAGAATAAACAATAGAAGCAGTGATGGAGTTTATGTACACTCTGGTGTTTAACAGCCATAAGCTTTTGGTTTCATGTGGAAGAAACGAAACAGCAAAATAATTGCAGCACAAACACAGATAGGAATCATGTTCTCAGATCCAAAGTATACAGATTCCATTAAGCTTTCACTGTTACCTGGTTTCAAGCTTTTTGATTCTGTATTCAAGACGGTAGAAATGCAGTTCTTAGCCAGTATTTTGGACACTCAGAAATTTGTAGTGTTTTTTAAACCTAAAAATCTCATGTTGACTTAACACATAGGAAAACTTTGATCTTGTCTGACCATATCTCAGCACCAGCTGTTTACGGGATCTCTTGTACAGATATAGTGCCCAAATCTCTTTTTCTGTCAATAAATGAGATTCGGTTTAACATTAGTTAGGCTATGTCTACCTATTTTCATAGACTATTTGCACCACAAGGTTTATCACAGGAGCTTCAGTTTTGCATTTCCTTTTGTCACTCAAGCTAGAGAATTCTTTATTCTGATGATTTGAATTGGATTTCAGTTACGGAAGACAGAACTCTACTCTGCTCTTGTGAGACCTCACTTGGAGTATTGTGTGCAGTTCTGGTGTCCTCAACAGAAAAAGGACATGGAACTGTTGGAACAAGTCCAGAGGAGGGCCACAAGGATGATCAGGGGACTGGAGCACCTCCTTTATGAAGATAGGCTAAGAAAGTTGGGGCTGTTGAGCCTGGAGAAGAGAAGGCTACATGGAGACCTCATAGCAGCCTTCCAATATCTGAAGGGGGCCTATAGGGATGCTGGGGAGGCACTCTTCATGAGGGACTGTAGTGAGAGGACAAGGGCTAATGGGTTCAAACTTAACCAGGGAAAGTTTAGATCGGATATGAGGAAGAAATTCTTTACTGTAAGGGTGAGGCACTGGAATGGGTTTCCCAGGGAAGTTGTGAATGCTCCATCCCTGGCAGTGTACAAGGCCAGGTTGGACAGAGCCTTGGGTGGCATAGTTTAGTGGGAGGTGTCCCTGTCCATGGCAAGGGTGTTGGAACTAGATGATCTTAAGGTCCTTTCCAACCCTAACTATTCTATGATTCTGTGAACTGTTTTTTACAGCTGATCTTTCAAATCTGGTCTGATATGTCCAGTTGAAAAAAAGTAGCTCTCATAGCACTATTCCTTAATTCAAATCTGTCCCATTGTATGTAATTCCTCCAACTAACAAAAAAAAAAAAAAAAAAAGGATAAAACAGGAGGAACTCTGTGAAGTGGCACTACAGAAGTTGTATCATATTAACACTGTCATCTGTGTATCATGAAGATCTTCTCCCTAATCTTTTCCAGTGCCATTTGCTTACCTGAAAATTAATTGCATAATATTTTTAAACAAGTCTATGCCTTTGTCCTATTTTCCTTTTCACAGCCAGCAAGTGTGGCTGGTGAACAGTAGGTTTCCCCATTTTACTTTCCAAACAGGAGACAAGTTTGACTTGGCAATGCTGCCAGCAGCTAGAGCAGTCTGGGGGCACAGCTTAACTGACTGTCACTAATTGAAGGAGAAGACTAATGGCTACATGTAATATTTGCACAGTAATGAGACCACTGCACTGACACTGCTGTGTTTCTCTGTGAGTCTAAAATGTTTTACAGGGATGGCAAGGCAGAACCACTCTTAACCCCCTCCACCCACACAGCCTAAATGTCATAATATAGTGAACAAGCTAACTTGGCTGAGGAGTTTCAGGGTGTTTCTTTTCCAATTCAAACTGGGAAGAAAATTGGGCCTAGTGGAAAAACAGAGGCCAGCTACAGCTCAACGCCAGGAGCGCTGCTTAATGAACATCTAATGACAACCAAAAAAATGTCCCCATGCAGACCACAGTAGTTACAGAATCCTAGTGATGCCATGTTAACACGATTGCTTAAATTACTTTTGAAGGTATGCTGCACTGGTGACAGAGACATGGTTTCACCAATAAGTAGCTAATGCAGTAAATTTAGTGTGAAGAGGAAAAGAGGAAAAACCTGCCCCAATAGGTTCAGTGTACAAGGTAAAGGCTGGACAGCATCTGCCAGCTCCCATCAAAGAAATGAACAGGTTACATATTCAGGAAGCTGAAATAAATTACTACAATGTAGCAGGTGGGAGGAGGAGGTGGAATGGGAGGGGAGCAGAATTGTCTCTTTAGACTCTCCAGAAGGTCCTGTTTAAAAGCTTCAGTCTATACAGTGATTTACCATATTTTTTTCTCAATTGTACACTATACTCTGGCTTAGAAATTAATTTGCTCAACATGCGCATGTTTACTGTTGCTTTCAGACTACCTAACTGGCTTGGCAGACAGGCAGTTCAGCTATTGAGAAATATGGGACAGCTGCTGGATCTGCCTGCCTGCTTTATAAAAAGAGAGGAGGAGACTTCACCTGAAACTTTATAGCTGCTCAGGGCATTCTCACTGATCATTGTCCACCCTTACACATGTCCTGTTCTAAGAAAAGTAATGAAGAGGATAATAAGGTGTAAATGGTATATTATGATGCATGAGTTATTAGAAAAAAATGAGGAGGTTGTGTTCTTCCAGGTAATTTGGACAGGGTTACACATTTAGATATCTATCAGGAAGATATTCGGCTAGCAGAAAATTCACCTTTGTAATCTGTTCTCATTGTATTCTTTTAGGCCTGAAGACATTAATCTTTTAACAACCAAAACATTACCATTAGAAATCCCTTGCCAGGATTTTAACATAGAAAGGTATTTGTAGTGTTCATTTGGCCCTCCCTGGCCATAGAACTGATCGAGTGCTAATTCCAGAACAGGGAGAAGTTGTAGCTGACATAAATGCTCCTTAATTAATGCCTTAACAGCATACAAAGTAAAAATCTATGTTTATGTACCAAAGAATTGTTAAGGTCATATTGTTTGTGGAAGAATTTAGATATCAGATCCCATAAGAGTGCTTGCATGATATTATCTTCTCCAATTGGTCCTGCTGCAAGACTTGAACCTGCCTCATATTTTAGGATTACATACGTCACCAACTGAGGCAAACTTTTGAACATACTTTAAATGCTATTCTAAAGGAAAATATTTTTCTCTCTCCTACTCCAGCTTAAAGGCCACCAGCTTATATATTTTCTCACATCAGTATTAAGATGTCACTCCTACATCAAAATCTATTATCTCTTCTGAATTTGGTTGTGTTTTCTTTAAATAAAATTTCTTAGTTGCACTGGTTCATAAAAGACATATAATGGGGTCTGTGGCACAATTTATTTACTTATGTATTTATTTTTGTGAGAAGTGAGGATTAATAAATTGTGCATTTGTGGAAAAATGTTTTTAAAAATCTTTAAAATAACCCCCTTTTTGTTAACTAATAGATAAATTAAACCTGCATTTTTGTACTATATGCATTTGTTATTACTCCATTTGCCATATTATTTGATTAACAGCTTTATCAATGAAATCTAATTTTGGATTAGTGATGATGTTAGTCCTATCTCTTGAGTTTAGACGTAAACTGCCTGTAGGTTTGGACATGGTTCAAGGACTGAAGTTTATTTGTATGCAGTTTCCACTCAGTATACAACATACAGAGATTTGTTTGACAAGTTTTTGCTGTAACACTTTAAAGAAGTGGTAGGATGCTACTGACAAAAAAATTTGCATGATGGATAGTTACTGAATACACGTAGGGTGAGATATTCTCAGATTTAAGGTTCGAGGACACCTAGAATGAGCTGGAAGTGATGGGATACCCATAGCTGTTTTCCAGTGTAGATCTCAACCTTAATTCTAAAAGACTGTTAGAACCTCTGGAGGGGTGGGTGATAGTGGTGACTGTTATCCTAAAAAACAGATGGTAAAGTGAGTGACACCTATAAATGTGCAGGCTATGTTACTTCGCTGAAAAGGTGCTAAGCCCTTCTGGCACTAAAGTAAAAAGACAGGTGTTTCTGGCACAAAAAAGTAGTATTGAAATTCTGCCTGAAGCCATGTAGAGAGTCAGAGCCAATTTTTCAAGTAAAAGTAACTAAAAGTCTAAATTGTAGTGTACCTGTAATAGTACGACAGCTTCATACCTTTCCTGTCTATACAATTTTGATAAGTTCTAGTGCCTGTCTTATGCCTGTAGAATTAGCCAATTGCTTTTCAAATAAAACTTTAATTTCAAGGTTTGAATATATAGTAGCTTTGCTCTAGAAATCTTGTGCAGCTCATTTCCAAGTGAGTGAAATGGCAAGCAGTATTTTTGGGCTTTTGTGATAACACCCTTTAAGTTTGGTGATGGAGTCTCTGAACTACCTTTATGTCTGCCTTAAATATAGTATGAAGTTAATTAAGCGTTCACATACCAGATATTATAATTGTAATTAAAAATGTCAGGTTTAGAGATTCATGTGACCAATAGAGAAATCACAATAGTGTAAAACCCTATGTAATGAGTATATTTACTTTAAGATCCATTATCACTTGGTCAACAGATTACTTTGTTTAAAAAGGCATTAAAGTTAATAGCATTTATCTGCTTGCTTGAATGTAGTAGCACTTTTCAAAAACCAATGAAAACAAAGCTTCAGTAATCGAGCACTACCAGATGGTAAAATCTCCAGTGCAATTCTGTCTCAGAGAAATTAGGTTTTTATCTTCATTTCTGTTTTCAAATTTAAAAAACTTATTTATGTTTGTGGATGACAGGAATATGTTAACTAATAAAAACTGACTTAGGTATTCACCAAAATAAAATCCACTGGCACACACTTAAAAAAAAAAAAAACATAGAAATTAAAAACAAAACAAAACAAAACAAAACCAAACAAAAAACACGGAAATGTGCCTCTGCTTCTTGCCATGAAATGAAATTAGTTACATCCAGTAAAAAGTTAAAAAGCTTTCTTGCATTTGTATGACAAGGTTTTTATGTATCCCCTGGTCTGCTTCTTGTTTTCAACAAGTACAATGTCCAGTAGAGTATATAATCAGTACCAGAATATCCTGTTCCACTTTCCTCTTGTCTGTTACCTTCATTTAGTCAGTGTAGTTGTCTTCTTGGCAAATGGTCTCCTTGCACATTTAGATTTGTTCCAGCTGGAGAATTATTATCTCAGTTGTGGTGAAAACTGTGTTCAGTCTCTATGTGGTACTGACAGCAGGGACACTTCGGCAATGTATTTTATTATGCTAAGAGAATTGAATGAAATTGTTGTTAGAGGGTATTGCTATTTCAATGACAGGTACAGAGCATACAGTGAATGATATGCTAGTGACCATTTGCACATTAAAATATATCTCATGTTCTCATCCAATGTCAATATGATAGAAAAGTGATATTTAATACAAAAAATATTTACGGGTCCAAAAGAAGGCAGCAGAAGAGGAAGCATGGCTCCACTGTCTTCTTTTGGGATTACTAACCTAAGAGGGGAAAATTTATTCAAGACTGGTGGTTTGGTTTGGTTTGGGTTTTTTTTTTTTTTTAACTTCTATTTGAACAGCACTGGATGAAAATCTGGGGAGCAGGGACTAGAGCCCCAACTAGAGCAATTCTGCATCGTTGATTTTATAAGAGGTTTCTATAAGAAGAGTAGAGAATACTTATATTCTATCCTGGTGATCAGGATGTCCTCCAGGACTACAGTAGAGACTGGGAGGACCAAGTTTCCGGTTTCTTGAGTAACTCTCATAACTACATAATTACCATGCTGAAGCCGTCATAACCACTTCAATTTTCTGATAGCCATGTTAAAACAAAACAATACAAAACAAACAAAGCTTGATTTTTTTGCTAGGGATGACTGTAATTTACTGCATCTCATCTACTGAAATTCAAGTGAATGAGTATTCCAAGAAACTATTTTATTTTCACATCCATAAGTTTATATATGCTGAAACTAGCCTCCCTTTACTGCCATTACTAATACCAATAATTCTCTTTCCTGATTGTTTTTTACATCTTTTTACAATTTATGCACTCCTGTTACCCACAATAATGTTTCTGTTGAGTGTTTGAAGTATTATATTCTACCCAACTCATCACAGATATCATTCAGTTTGAACATGTTTGTTTCATTTGCTTCTTCAAGGAGTACATAATTTATTGATATGTTTGATAGATCACTATCTTTCTAGCCCTCAGATAATTTATTTCCTAATAGTCCCCCAGCCAGTAAGTGTAAAAAATGTAGTATTCCTCATGAAAAAGTTATTTCCTTTTCATGTCTTACCATTTTTTCCTAACAACAACATGGAACAAGAGACTTGTTTCTCAGCCATCATCTCTTGTAAGACTGAGATCTTTATATGGATGTCTTTTGGATAAACATCAAATTTGAAGTGTTCTGTGATGCTAGTTCTTTTTCAGTAGTTGCAGACTTTCATCTGTATTATCATTCATGGTATTCCAAGAATAACTAGAGGGAAATCCAGCTTTTCAAAATGTGAATTTTTAATTTGACCTGAAAGAACACTGGAATGCTTCTTCATCTGTCTTCTGTACTTCATTTAATTTGGCTTGATAGATGCAGCTCTTAGTGCTAAGTACTAATGTAGTAGCTACCTGTATAGGAACCTGAATGTATACAAGTCCATGGGACCTGATGAAATCCATCCACAGGTCCTGAAGCAGCTGGCAAATGAAGTTGCTAAGTCACTGTCCATCATATTCGAAAAATCATGGCAGTCAGGACAACTGGAAAAAGGGAAATATAGCCCCCATTTTCAAGAAGGGGAAAATGGATGAGCAAGGTAACTACAGACCAGTCCGTCTCACCTCTGTGCCTGACAAAATCTTGGAGCAGATTCTTCCGGAAGGCATGCTAAGGCACATGAAAAACAACAAGGTGGTTGGTGACAGCCAGCATGGCTTCACTAAGGGGAAATCCTGCCTGACCAATTTGGTGGTCTTCTATGATGGGGCTACGGAACTGATGGACAGGGGTAGAGCAGTTGATGTCATCTAACTGGACTTGTGCAAAGCGTTTGACACTGTCTCACATGTCATCCTTGTCTCTAAGTTGGAGAGATATCAATTTGATAGATGGACCACTCAGTGGATAAAGAACTGGCTGGATGGCCACATGCAAAGAATTGTGGTCAATGGCTCCATGTCCAGCTGGAGACCAGTAACGAGTGGTGTCCCTCAGGGATCGGTGTTGGGACCGGTCTTGTTCAACATCTTTGTTGGTGACACAGTGGGATTGAGTGCGCCCTCAGCAAGTTTGCCAATGACACCAAGCTGTGTGGTTCGGTTGATACACTAGAGGGAAGGAATGCCATCTAGGGGGACCTTGACATGCTTGTGAGGTGAGCTGATGCCAACCTGATGAAGGTTAACCATGCCAAGTGTAAGGTCCTCCACCTGGGTGGGAGCAATCCCAGGCACAGCTACGGGTTGGGTAGAGAAGAGATTCAGAGCAGCCCTGCAGAGAAGGACTTGGGGGCATTGGTCGATTAAAAAATGAACATGAGCTGGCAGTGTGCACTTGCAGCCCAGAAAGCCAACTGTATCCTGGGCTGCATCAAAAGGAGTGTGACCAGCAGGTCGAGGGAGGTGATCCTGCCCCTCCATTCTGTTCTCGTGAGACTTCACTTGGAGTATTGTGTCCAGTTCTGGTGTCCTCAACATAAAAAGGACATAGAACTGTTGGAACAAGTCCAAAGGAGGGCCACGAGATTGATCAGGGGACTGGAGCACCTCCCGTATGAAGATTGGCTGAGAAAGTTGGGGCTGCTCAGCCTGGAGAAGAGAAGGCTGCATGGAGACCTCATAGCAACCTTCCAGTATCTGAAGGGGGCCTATAGGGATGCTGGGGAGGGATTCCTCATGAGGAATTACAGTGATAGGACAAGGGGTAACGGGTTCAGACTTAACCAGGGGAAGTTTAGATTGGATATGAGGAAGAAATTGTTTACTGTTGGGGTGGTGAGGCACTGGAATGGGTTTCCCAGGGAAGTTGTGAATGCTCCATCGCTGGCAGCTTTCAAGACTGGATTGGACATAGACTTGGGTGGCATGGTTTAGTGCGAGGTGTCCCTGTCCCTGGCAGGGGGGTTGGAACTAGATGATCTTAAGGACCTTTCCAACCCTAACTATTCTATGATTCTATGATCTTAAAGTCCTTTCCAACCCTAGCTATTCTATGATACTATGTCAAGACTTTGGTGTGAAATTAAGTTCTTCACTGTATGAAAAGTCACATTGTCTATAGTACTACAAGTTTCTAAGACTTCAGCCAAGTGTGTAAGCTTTAAAGTGTAAAGTATAAAATTGTCCCTGAACTTTATTCTGAACAGATCTGGCATAGATATGCATGCCTAGCAGTCATAAAGCCATAAAATATTTTAGGTTGGAAGGGTTGTCTGGACGTCCAAAGCCCACCTCAAAATGAAGAGCCTGAAACTGGACATTGTTCCAGGTAAGGCCTCACAAGTGCTGAAAAGAGGGAGAGAATCCTACCCTCTTCAAGCTGATTAGATTTGTGATAATACAGCCCATTATGCAGTTGGCCTTGATGTTGCAAGACCACACTGCCAAGATTCATTTAGCATATTTTCCCTGAGCTCCCCTCAGTGTTTTTTTTTGCCATGCCACTTTCTATTTAGTTGGCCCCTGCATGCGTTACTGCATGTGTTTTTTCCTCCCAGGGGCAGGACTCCATGTCTGACATTGCTGCACTTCTCAAGGTACCTGTAGCTCATTAATCTGGCCTGTCAAGCTTCTTCTGAATATAGGCCCCTCCTAGCATGCAGAGCATTTGCCTCCAGCTTGGTCTCATCTGTATATTTGCGGAGGATGCACTCTGCCTCTGCTTATTAGTCAAGATATCAGATGCAAAGGCAACATTGGCCCCATTATCCAACCCTATTAACTAGTTGCCTATTGGACTGTGCATGTCTGGTCACAACCCTTTGAACCTGGCAGTCCAACAAATTTTTCCAGGCAGTTGATAGTTCACCAATCAAAACTTTTTCTGACCAATTTATCTGTAAGAATACTGTGGGTAACAGTGTCAAAAGCCTTGCTATCATGACTGTACACCTTCTTCACCAAGATAGCCATCTCATCACAGAAGACAAACAGGTTGGTCAAGAACATTTTGTCATTGGTAAGTGCATGTAGGCTATTTCAATCTCCTCCTCCTATTGTATATGTGTGGATATGGCTTCCAGGATGATTTGCCAAGTAGTGAGACTATGCTGACAGGCCTGTAGTTCCTCTGCTGTTCTTCTCCCTACTTGAAAATGGGCAGGAGGTATGCCTTTTTTTTTTCATCAAGAACTCTGTCATGAGTGGACTTCATAAACTTACAGAGGATTCTTGTCTCTTGGAAAGATGTGGATGTTAAACCTGAAACCCCAGTTGACTTTTATGCTCTGAAATGTACACGGGATTTTTTTAATTGACTAGTGTTAAAAAGAAATAAAAAGGTAATTCATATGCAATTGTTTTTGTCTAGAAAAGAAAAGCCCTTTTTGTCTAAAATTCAGCTTTGAAGTATCTTTTTGTGAAATTGGAGAACAGAGGCTGTTTAGAAAGATATTAAACTGCATTTTCTAATGTTTCTGTGGGAAGCAGCTATGCTTCATTAAGGGTAGGAATTTTATATAAATTATTAATATTATAACTAATTTCCAACTGCTATGTCAATGGGCAGTCTGTACAGTAATTGATTGTGCTGTCAGATAAATTTAAGTTTCGGGATGTCTGAGTTGAGCAAAATTTAATTACTCAAAATGAAGTTTGCAAAGGTGACCAAATCTAACACTGATAGTACTTTTTATATGGGGAAATATTTCATGAAATTTTAAGCAATCCCCAGTGATCTGGATCTTGATTTTCTTTCTTACCTGAGGGGTGGTACGTTAGCATTATACTCTACTGTCATTGTTCATTACTGAGCATGTCGTCACCTTGCAACTGTCTTTGAGACAAAGAGGTAGATACCAATGAAATATAACTTACCTCCTGGATTGCCAGTATTTCCACTGAGAGTCTTCCACCCTATTATTTACTGATCTGCATGGTGTATAATTAATGTCTGACTCCCTATGCAGATAAAATATATTCTCTTTAAATGTTGTGTTTTGAATCTGTTGGTGATAAGACTATTAACCTACCATTTGTATTCCTCAATAATGAAATAATGTATTTTTATAAATGTATTTTAGAATTTCATTGTCTTTACACACTATAAATTATTCACAAATAAGTTATGCTGAAATCAACCTCAGAAACGAAAGATTCTAGTTGCATTTAATTGGATTACTCTGCAGAGTAGAATGAAATCATTGCATATATTGACTAAAATGTTACCTTCAATTTATTTAAACAATGGAATAACACCTGTGTATCACTATTACCTCTTAAGGAATGTAGATCATGACATGTGCACAGACGTTATGTAGCCATTTATGTACGTCAATATTTCACCAAATAAATTTACTAAGACATTGGTGATATGCTGTGTCAATGGGCAGTCTATAGAGTAACTGATTGTACTGTCAGATAAATGTAAGTTTGGGATGTCTGAGTTGAGCAAACCTATGTTATCTTATTGTCTTCCTATTCATGTCTGCCTTATTTTTTGCGTCTGTGTCCCTGCAGATATGTATACCTTTACTTAGAATCAGAATGAAGTTGATGTCTACAACCTGTTCTATTTTTTTTCTATTGAAAAGCCCAAACTATTTATGAAATATTTTTGCCTTTTTGCCTGCTTTGACTATTCTACCATGCCAGTCACACCATGATTCTTTTAAATTTAATGTCTGCTTCTTAAAGACATTTTTCCTTCTGTTCTAACTTACATTGTAAAATGAATACTACTGTCTTTCGTGTTCATTGTATCTTTTGGGATCCAGCAAAGCATTTTTTCCCTTATCTGAATCTGATTCATTTAGAGGTATCTACTGTCTATATGGTGATATGTATGAAATGAGTATGTTTAACGTTTATCACAGAATTAAGTTTTTAGCATGGAAGACCAGCTAGAATTTTGGGCAATTAACATCTTTTATTCATAGCAGGGAAAGATAATAGCTCTTCAGAAGAGTATACTATGAATAAAATATTCAGCATACAGCTCTGCCTAAAACTGTGGTGCAGTTTCCAGTGCATTAGGCCAGCCTGTTCCTGATTCACCCACACAAAACTGTCCCCAACTCAGTATATATGAAGTTATTTCAGAGGCACTTATGATACCTTATTTCTTCCCTCAGTGACCCCAAACTTATAATAATGAAGATGAAGAAAAGGTTAGTGCTCTTAGCATAAAGATCACATTGTCTGTACAGCTTTCCACTCTTGCAAGCAAGAGCACAGGAGTCTGTAATGATCACAGTTATTCATGACCCCTTTTATTATTATTTTGTCATTTCCAAAACACAGTTTAGAACATTTAGCATCATGATAGTAAATTGGCATAGTACTCCAGGAAGTGATGAATACTGTAACCTGTTCAGTCAAGTATGATAATTCAGTTAAGTTTTTTAGGCATAAAATGTGAGTTTATAATAAAACTGCTCAAAAGCATAATACCATTAAGTGTGTATAAAGCTATTTTTCTCTACTGATATCTGCAGGATTTTTTTTTTTTTAACTGCTGCTCAGGTTGCCACTCTGCACAAACTGCTGCTCCATTTGTTCTGCCTTCGGATGGTCAAAAGTGTTATGTCATGCTTTTGGCTGATTCCAGTGAGTATTGTATCAGGTATAACAGTTGGGTTAGTTAGGTATTTGTAAGACTGTGTGTATTCTAAAGGGATAGAAAACAGTTATCATAGCTAATCTGTGTTCCCCTCTGCAAACCATTTTCCATACACCAGAGAAAAAATTTGGGTTCTGAACTAATAAGTCCTTAAGAGATAGAGTCCTAATTCTAAATTCCAGTGCTGCTTTTTTATTCCTTTGTAATCTCAGTAACAATTTTAACACCTTGTCAGGCATTCAGGAACTTCCATCTGTGCACCCTATTGCATTTGTGAAATAAACCCATCTGTACAGCTGATTAAAAGTTGGATGTAGTCCATGTTTTGTCTTTATCCTGAAAGAGACAGTACTGCTGCAGCAGTTGTTGATGTAGGGCCTGCATATAGAGTATAATGCACAAGGCTAATGGAGCAAAATAGCTTTTAGTGTTTTCATTTGTATGTAATAATTGTTTAAAATAAAATCAGAACAAATATAGTGTGACAAGCAAGACCAACTAAAAAGGCTGCAGAGTTCAAGTCTGCAGTTAGATGCAGGAAGCAACTCTAGAATTACTGTCATTTCAAGTATGTGTTAAACAGCAAGGTGAATTCAAGCAGATTACAACTTCATGTACTCTTAATCCCCAGCAAACAAACTTCTTCTAGAGTGCATGTGTGGTTTTCATTGGTGTGGTTAGGCAGTTTTCAGTTGCATGCTTTTAGAAAAGTGCACAATTCCGTACCTGCAAAACTAGATCAGTAGAATAACTGCATCTGACTACTTGATTTGCATCTATATTTGGTAATCAAAGATAACACCTTTCATATTCCTATTAATAATCTTTATGCCACTGCTAAAAGTTTTATGGATGCAAAGTTGTACCTTCAAAAGGTTTTAAGGAACATCTCATCTTTATAAAAACAAAAATAAACAACGAAAAGCCAGCTAGCCAAATAGGTTACTAAAAATTTCAGATGAGAAGACATGGATAAGGAGTAAATTATCCTCTCACATGGGCATATGGAAAAGAAAAAGGAAGAGAAGGACAAAGGGAGGGTAGTTTAAGAATCAGAATGAGAATTTTTGTCTTGTAGTTTTCCAGTATTCTCAGGACAATAGTTATCACACAACTTTCTCCTCTAGCATAGAAATGCACACTTGCTTTTGGATATCAGGAGAGGTATAACAGAAGGTTGTACTGAACACATCCACACTGAACTAGGATGAAAGTAACATAATGACATAGGTTCTGATATATGTATCTGTGAACTAATGCTAATTCAAGCAAATAAATCTGCATCAGATGGCACATCACCATGAAAAAATACAAGGTCATATTTTACTGGTGCAATGTCAAGGACCTTTTTTCCTCAGCATTGCATAAATGTGTCTATGTTATGTTGCTAATTATTCTAAAGGTATTTCAAACGCTAGCTCAAGGATTTATGTCATGTGTTTGCTTGTGTTGTATAGGCAAGCTCCTCAATGCTCGCTAAATGACAGGAGGTAGAATATAGTGATAAGGTAGTATTCATCACTGGATGCTCAATGTACTGCAAGACCCTTTAATCCTATTACATCAGTAAAAAATATCACATGGTCTTATTTATGAAACCACATCTAAACTTCCTGAGCTATGAGTAGGTCTCTTACCCTTTACTCCAACATAATTATAGGGTTCATATCCATTCTGCCTATCTGCAAGGACTTCCAAAGCCTGTAGACTGAGAAAATTTTTCTGGCTACGCAAGTGTAATTAAAAGTGGAATGCAACCTTAGGTATTTAGGTAAGAAATATGGAGGATTTTAGCTAGCTAAAGATGCCAACAATACTGCATAAAATACTGTAACTCATAAACTGGAGCACCACAGTCTCCTATACCACTAAAAAAAAAGGGATGAGTAAGGGCTTTTTGCCTTTTTTTTTTTTTTTACGGTGTTTATAATAATCCACAGAGAAACATGACCTTTATTACCATGTTGATGCAGCTGATAATTGCATTTGGTACCAGTGTCATATAGTCAAAAACCAAAACAAAAGAAATGTCAAACTTCAAAATCCAGAGTTCGTCTAGAAAGGAAGGAAAATCCAGATGTTCCAATGAAAGAATACTATAAGTGGGATTTATTCAAAGAATCAAGATAACAAATTGTTTAAATATTAATATGAAACTCTTTAGGTGTTTTGAGGGGTGGAGAAATGTGGTTTTGATGCTTAGTTGTTGCTGTTGAAGTTGAAAAGTGAAAACACAGTTAATCCAGGGGTGGGAAACAGCAACTATAATTATACACTGCAGAATTTCTGCCCACTGAGTACTGTTTTGTTGAATATGGTTCACTTTTTGTGATAATAACAATATGTCATTTGGTGAATTGTGAATTCCCTCAAGGAATTTATGATACAACCCTGGAGCTGAGCAAATCCCAAGTGCTGGTGTCTTACTTAAACTAGATAATGCAGTTGCTTCGTATTTAGGACAAGTGTCGCTAAAATATTTTAAAAATACTGTGTCTAGTTTTTCAGTTTCAGGTTGTCCAGCTAAATTGCCTTGAATGCACTTCAAATTTTATTTCATATTTTCTTTTTCTCCAAGGGCATAGTTTAGTAATCTGTAGGTGAAAAATGATAGTCATGTTTTTCCCCTCCCTTTTCAAATACATTTTTTGGTCTACACAGTGCTGAGCCATCAACTTCAGCTGTACCATCTTTAACTTCTCATAGGTACAGAGGGCGACTCATTCAGGTATAATCTAATCATTACCATTATTTGAGAAAGTTTTCCTTAAAGTCAACATACATGAGTGATGACTCATATCCTGGTTCCTTTAATAGACTAATATACAGAAATCTTTTTCATTGTGAACTGAATGACTAAAAGTGCTCCAGGGAAGTACTGTACTGAATACAACAGAAAGTAATAATTTAAGCAATGTCATATGTAAATCCCCATGGCCTTTTCACACCAGAATGTTAATTCTAGGGATATGCGACCCCACTGGAGTTTGTGTCAGTCTCCGGCAGGATAATATAGAGGTATAACACAACTGAGGGAATAACTTTTAGGTTTGAATAATGCTGACTTCAATATAATAATGAGAAATTCACCAGTGGTTTACACTGATGTAACATAGGATATCATTTGGGTTATGAATTGTATAATAAAGAGAAGAACTTGTCCCCACATTTTTGCATGAAAGATAAGGCAGTTTTGTATACAGTGTAACTTATTCAGTTCAGTGTCAAATTAAGCTAAATGTAAAAAAAACTGGGCATCAAGTTTGCAATCAACTAAATTTAAAGGGCTAAAACTTAACATTTATGTTTGCCTTCCCCAGTATACTTTCTGAGCAGACATCTTTTTCAGTTAAAGTATTTGAGCAGCTGATCTAAATTCATTAATGTAACAGTATTTCAGCAAAAGTCATGCTGATAGCTATTGGTTCATTAGTGCCTGAATCCAGAAGGCATATAGAAATCGAATCAACTGACAATCTTGGCTTCAAATGTGATGCACTCACTTATAAATAGCTTAATGATGTTTTGGAGATTTTTGTCTGTGTTTTGAGAGATCAAGATTATATGTTTTTTGATAAAATTACTAATAGATCTACTTTGATATTGCATATTTATTTCTCACACCAAGTTACAAGTTAGTTGCCACTTATTAATGATGTGTTTTTTGTTATCTTACTAGGTCATGGTATTATACAAACTTTTCACACGATACCATTGACTAAAACTGACATCAGTAGTTATGTCAATTAATATATTGCTCCATGGTGTAGTTCTAATAAAATGAAAGTGTTCTAATAAAGTGAAGCTGTAGACATTTTGGAGATAGAAAAAATAATGAACAAGAAAAGTTGCAAAGTCAAGAGTTCTGAAAGTTAAAAATGAAAATATACACCCCAAATGCTCTAATTCATAAAAGCGAATAAATCATAAATGATTGGAAACCTACACCACCCCTCATATGCTTCCATACATTTTTCATCTCTCTGACAGATACTGCCTCACCTTGCTAAGGCAAAGGTACTTGTTGTTGATTAATGTTATTGTTCATTAATAAAACATGTGCTTACTGTGTCTTGATGGAAAAATTATGAGGCTGGAGCTGTTTCATTCTCTAGTCTGAGTAGCATACGAGAATTCTGTGCTGTCCAGAGAGTCTCATTTGTGTTTTGCCCATAGTCTTAGTAAGAAGGTGAATGAGCTGTGAAAATACAGGTGTTGGAATGTTGGCAGAATCGCCCGATTTGTGTGGGGGCATGGGAGGCTTGGACGTATTTTAAAACATTTACAGAATTCAATTTCCTCATCTATTGTATATAATCTCAAAAATAAAGATGATGAGTTAGTATTGAACTAAGTTATTTTGCATGCAAATAAAATTTGCAATTGAAAAGAAATTGTATTTATTTTGAATGTTATAATTTAGGAAAGAACATATTGGGTTTTTCAAAAACATGTAATTTCTTGCATCTTCAGGTGTTTCCTCCCCCTAAAGGGGGATTCAAGTGTGAACTCTAACCACCTTTCATGTGGTATTAGTAAAGCTTTCCTACTCTGCTTTCCAAGTTGTCTAATGGACAAACAATTCCTCAGCTGGATGCCGAAGTTTCTATGACACTTATAATATGGCATTAAATTGTTTCTGTTTCAAATGGTTTAACTAAAATTAGTCCTTGGAGCAATTCTGAGAAGCAGTTATTCTTTGCAGCAGTTTACCAGGTCTTTAGATTCTTCTTTTTCTTTTCTTTTCTTTTCTTTTCTTTTCTTTTCTTTTCTTTTCTTTTCTTTTCTTTTCTTTTCTTTTCTTTTCTTTTCTTTTTTCTTTTCTTTTCTCTTTTCTTTTCTTTTCTTTCTTTTCTTTTCTTTTCTTTTCTTTTCTTTTCTTTTCTTTTCTTTTCTTTTCTTTTCTTTTCTTTTCTTCTTTTCTTTTCTTTTTTCTTTTTTTCTTTTCTTTTCTTTTCTTTTCTTTTCTTTTCTTTTCTTTTCTTTTCTTTTCTTTTCTTTTCTTTTTTCTTTTTTCTTTTCTTTTCTTTTTTCTTTTCTTTCTTTTCTTTTTTTTTCTTTTCCTTTTTTCTTTTCTTGTTTCCCTTCCCTTCCCTTCCCTTCCCTTCCCTTCCCTTCCCTTCCCTTTTTCCTTTTTCCTTTTTCCTTTTTCCTTTTTCTCTTTTCCTTCCCCCCCCCCCCCTTTTTTTTTTCTCTTTAATTTAGCGTTGTATTCTCAGGGTAGATTTCTCTTGAAAGACATGTTTCTACTGCAGAAACTGTTGTGGTGTATGCATGTGTTAAAATAACAGCTCATTTAAACTGTAATCACTGAGGGTGAAACTGTAATCACTGAGGGTGAAACTGTATTTGAACTACTAATGTACAGAGTAGCTACATGTGGTTTATAGGTCAAAGTATAATAGTGTGAGCATTTTTTGATTGGTACAAATTGTAACCATGGTTGTCTACTTGGCTCCAAGAATCCCATGCACTTGGGGAAAAATAATAATGTGGTTTTTAACGATGCCAAAGTACTTCAGGATATTGCTTCACCAAATATTATTTCTTCTGTGCAAGTTCCACTTTCCTCTTAGTGCTGCCCCCAATTAAAGCTTTAAGCACTTAACCTGTAGTTGCAAAAAAAAAAAAAAACCAAAAAAAAAAACAGTTTATGACGGGTGTAATCTTACTCCCAGAGGTCTAATTATCTCAGTTGGTTCCCAATTAATCCATGAAGTTGTTAGGTCTTCCTTTTAATTAGATCTGTTCTTCTTGAAGAACAGTTTTATTTTTCATATTTCATTTTATTATTTCCTTCACTGGAACCCTGTAGGGTGGGAATTCTACTTTGAAATGTTCTTATTTGTTTGATTGCTGGTTGATGCTTAATGAAGATGATGTTCTTTACCCACAGCTTTCATTAAAGTTCAGTTTAGAGACTGGAATGCAAGTCCTTTAAGCATGAAAATTTGTGAATATGTACCAATTGAGAGAGTGAGCACTTCCTTTGTTCTAAAATGTTCTAAAGCTATTCTTTAATGTGGGGTTTATTTGTTGTTTTGTTTGTTTTTTGTTTGTTTGTTTTCCTGTTAAGGCACAATTATCTTTGGTCAAATCTCATAAAATTGAAATTTTACTGAATTTTCTGCATTTCAGTGTGATTTTGTGTTGTGGGTTGTTTTGTTTCTTTTTCTACTTGGCTTTGGTTTGGTTTTGTATTTCACTAATAAATATATTTAAGAGTGTGCATATGGAGGAAATTGGCTATAAAGCCATGTTTTCCTTCTCACTTTCACCTGCAGGGATCTGCAGGCAGGAACAGAAGCTTCATTAAGCAGTGAGAAAAACATCAAGTAAGTGGAATATTTTCTGAAGACTGATGGGGATTACATTTACCTTCCACTTCTGTATCAGCTCTGCATTGGTTTATCTGACAGTGTCTTGTCCTTTGTTGTGTCGCAGTGATACTCCCTCGCTGTATTCCATTAAAAAAATCAGTTTACCCTCTGGAACTGTGACTCAATTCTAAGGAAAAAGTTATCATCTGTGGTCTTCTTAACTGTGGAATTTAGCCAGTCAGTGAGACTCAATTTCATGTATGTATTATGACTGAAACATTTTCTCTCCCATGATGCACAAGTTGTGTTCTAAAGCCTGCATCAGTTTGTTAGGTGTTTATTTTTGTATTAGTTTTACAGATAGTCAAATAACTGTCCTTTCAGAATTCACTATACTATTTAAAGAGTACTTAAAAATCAATTAGTATTCTTTATACAAAAATAGTAAAGTTCAAAGAAGAAATCCATATTCAGGAAGACAGGAATGAAAATAATAACCAAAATAGAATCATAATTGTTGTTCATAGATTGCATTCACCTTCTCAGACATGCATTTTAATGAAATTACATAGGCTACATAAATGAGAATAAGAAATAATTGTTATAGAAAGAAGATATATTTTTCTACAGTAATTGGTGGTAATGTTTTGCAGTAGTGAAGTAGTCATCATTTTGTGTTTTGGGTAGGAAAAATGTAAAAAATACTGGTTTAGCTTGTGCCTGGTTTTAGAAACAAGCAAAGATGTCTTTTTCTTTTTTTTTTTTCAGAAATTAAGAACTGTGAAAATAATTTATAACTCCCTCCGATTTCATTGTAACCTTTTACACCTAGGCCTTTGCGGAGACCATTTATCAGGTGTTGTCCATATAGAGAAGGTGGTGGTATTTAAGTTACTAGAAAGAACAGCAAGGAAGAGCCAAGAAATGTACATTGTCCTCTTCTGACCCCTGGATAGTAGTTAAAGGGTGGAAATCTGAAATATTGTTTCTGCTGTTTATGTTTTGTGTAGGTCTGTAAGAGCTTCTATGACTTCCACAGAAATGACAGTCATTCTAGCAATGTCTAGCTAAGTCTGTAAAAGAGAAAATTATTCTAATTGCGATTTGAACAATCACCTTGAAACACTATTTAAAAAAAGAAATTAAAAATTAAGTCCAGTGACTACACTTAGTATAGGTAATTTTCTGCTGATGTGATTTGCCTTTCTGCTTTGTGCAAAAATTGCTTTGTTCTTAAAAGCAAACCAACCAAGTAACAAAAAAAACAAAACAAAGCAAAACAAACAAACAAAAAAAAAAAAAAAAAAAAAAGAGAAAGACAACAAAACTTCCTAAGACCTACTCAGCTTCCTATTTTGTTTTGTTTTGTTTTGTTTTGTTAGGGTTTTACAGGTGGTTTTGGAGCTCAAGTTTGCTCTTTCTCGAAGTATGTAGGCAACATCTAATATTATCAAGTAGGGTGACACAATAGACCACCTTAGAGAGAGCACCTTATGCTCAGGTATTGAAATCTAGAATTTAGCTACGTCTGTCTCTTGTCTGGTCCTGTGCTGGGCTCCCTGGATACAGGAGCACATTTTACCATTTGGCTGAATTCAAAAAGCTAGTCTATACAATTCCATACCTCCACACACTGTAAACCAAGGCTCAGTCAGAGATCACAATATGCATGTCCATTTCTAAAACTCGCTCCTGATTTAACCCAAAATGCTCATGTAGGTGAGCCCCTAGACACATGCAGATTTCAACTGATCTAAATATAATGTGGACTTCTGGCAGTCTAAAAACATTCAATATGGTTGAACAAACAGTACCACATCGTTAATTTTATTGAAAACTGTATGTTACCTGATTTTTCTGCTAATGTGTAGTTAGTTGAACAGTGCAACTAAAGTAACTTTTTAGTTTGTAAGGTGAATCTTTTTTTAATAAACATTAAAAATAAAGATTAAAAATAAGTTTTATGAGCAGATGGAACTGTGGCAGAAAACTGAATATTGTTGTAGCTACATTTTGAGGAATAAAAGCATGATATCACACTGTGCATTGCTGTGAAATTGTATTGAAATGTTTAAATGGAAAAGGTAGTGAAATTCCTCAACATTTTTTCTTGTTGAATTGCACGTATGCCAGTGGCTGAACATTTTAAAGAACAACCATTAATGTGTGCAACAGAGGTGTATGAATATTCTGCTAAACTTCCCAGATGTTAAATTTAATATAACATGAGGAGAATGAAGGGGGCAGAAAGCTGGTGTTGTCAGAGAGACTGCTGATACTGGACCTTGCTAATACCTAGCCCATGGTATTTTGACATTATGGGGAGACCTTCCACCCTTTTCATCTACTCTAACCTTAGAGTTTCACCATGTTATCATAATCTCAGGTCTTCAGGCTAGCATTAATACAGAAGTATTTTAGGTAGTGTAATTGATGTACGAAGCAGGTGGCACAGGGGATGAAATGGGACCAGCTGTTACACTTTCTGTCTCCATTAGAAAGAATATCTTTACTGATACCTATGCAATTGGAAATATTGGGAAAAAAAAATAGTTTGAATAAGCTTTGGAGTTTTCTAAGACAAATCATTGGGCTTTGTTTTGTACAAACCTGGATGTAAAACTTGCCAGTAGGTGGCATGACCCTGCCCCTCAGTTATCAGCACTCCCTAAGTAAATGAAATGAGAAATCAAGTTCAGCCCCAGAGCATTGATCCATGAAAGTTAAGTACACTTCAGGGACAATGTGATAAAGCTGAAGATGTGGCTGTTGGCAGGTAGATTAAAAGGGAATGAAGAAAATAGCAATTTTGTATAACTAGAAGAATTTATACAAATATTTTAAAAACCCCAGATAACTTAAAAATATAATTTTGTGGTGTGGATGATTTCTATTATGTGTGAAATTTTTAGGTTGATTTTTATTAAAATGGGGTTCCTAATTGTGAAGTTTAACCTCTGAAATTGCTCTAACAGACCTTTGTTCATGAAGCAGTAATTAGAAAGGCACCATTAGCATCTATGCTGTGAACTTTTCAATGTAGTTCAGGACACATGGTAGTATAGCCAATTAAAACAAAAACATTTAAGTGGGTAAGAAAACTATTAAAGCCAATTCATTAGACCTGCATATTTTGGGGTCAGTGGTACAGAACATGCACATCAAAGCAGAAAAAGCTTGAGTTGCTAATATGCCCCAAAGCACTGAAGTGAGCAGCATTGCAGATTGTGAATTTGAGAGGTAGGGCAGCCTTAGGGTACTGATTACATTGATGAGGATATGGTAATGACTTAAGCATCTGTCAAGAGTTACAGAGACCAAAATCCACAAGGATGTGTGACTAAGTAACAGATGCCTTTAAAACTGTCTGTTTTCTTACTGTTCAGTAACTTACAGAAAAACTTTAATGAGGTGACCTCCACAGCATTTTGCACATAGATTGGGGTTTTTTTTAGTTTTAAGAAGCCAGGTTTCTTACAGCAGTGGATGAGCTCAGATCGGATATTAAGAGCTACCAATACTTATGTCAGATCAGAGAGCAGAAATAGGGGAAGAATGTGGTCTGGAAGAATGCTGAATAGTAAATTAATCCAATCAATACAGGCTTTTTCCCATGACAATACAAATCCAGCTGAGAACAGACATCAGTGTTCCTTGAAGGTGTCTTTTAAGGCCAGCATTCTGCTGGACAATTGTGGTCAGGTTGGTCTAATATCCAGTCTTACTGCAGATACTTCTGACAATATGATGAAAGCCTGCAGACCAAGAATCAGAGACAGAAGTAGGTTGTTCAACAACTTAAAATAATCTAGTGACCGAAATTATAATTTATTTTCAGTGAAAGTTTCTCTCAGAAAAATTACTCTTCTAAAAGTTAGGTGCTAGGTCCAAACTAGTCGTCCTAGGCGTGTCTATGGTCAGTGCAGAAAAACAAGCATCTCAAGGGAGTGAATCGTTCTGCCCAGTGTATCTAATTTCTGATGATAGAATTATTGTCTGGTGGATCATCCTCTTTTGTCTATAGAGGAGGACTGGATGAGTAATTTAAATTGGATGCCTAGCTTTCAGAAGGCAGCAGAAAAGGAGTTAAATAATACTATGCCTGTGACAAATTATCCAGTTAGTATGACTATACAACTATCTGCCCGTATCCTACCCATTTTGCTATATTCACAAATTCCAGTGCTTGCAGACTACTTATTAAATATATAGAGGCAACTGTCTTTATTTTTTTTTTTTTCCCTATGCTGTAGTCCCTACAAACGTTCCACCAATAAAACTGAATTGTGCTATTTGGACAGTATTGTCAGTAGTAGGGTGCAAAGTTGTATTGGCCTCAGGAGATGTGTGGGGAATCAATGACATCTGACCTCAGGTAAGCTTATACAAAGTGCTGAAAAAGACTCATGCTGGTTGTAATAATTCTTCAGGGATCACCATTCTTCCCTCCTGCAGTTCATATGTAGCTCTTTTAATGAGCAGCTCAGTGTTCTTATCCACAGCAAGGATAGAAGTGAAGATAGTTGATAACCAATCAGCAATGTGATTAATCACTGTTAACATAAGAGCAGGATACTGCTGACTGTTGGTATGCACTGTTTGGTTTGAATGCATTTATCTGGAGAGGTAGAAGTCTTTCCTTACTCTGCCTGTAGTGAAGCCACGGCTTCCAACAGCTGCTGAAATCAGGCATGTTTCATTGCTATTAATTCAACACAAGATATCGTTATCATTGTGTTGAGGTGCTGAACACCTGTTATTCTTTCTTGTCTGAATTCTAAAGTAAAATTAATAAGATTCATGTGCTCTCAGTCAATTATATTTTATTAGGTAAATGGTTTTGTCCTGGTCGGAGTTTAGGACTGTCATTTTACCTGGCAAAATGATGCAGGAGGCATTCAAACTAGTAAGACTCAAGAGTAAATTAATAAGTCTGTAGTTCTCTTTTATACCAGATGTGAATAGCCCTCTATGCTGACATACTGTGTGATAAAAGTCAAGGATTTATGTATCATTCTTGCATCTCAAAATTCCACTGCCTTTTCCCTCCTGTTTTTGTCAGAACATCATTAAGATTTTTTTTTTCTGCTTTGGTTCCTCATTGAAGATAATGGATTGTTACTTCCTTTTACTGTCAGCTAGCCAGTGAATAACTAGTTGAGAGGAGAATAGAGTACCAAGCCGCTTTCCATTTCATAGAGTCTTAGACTTTTAACTGTGAAGGCAAGCATTAAATCTACCCTAACCTATTTACTGTAGGCTGCTGTCCATCAACCTGATATATGAGTGTCGTTTAAATTAAATAAATGGTAGTAAAGAGTCCATATCTGAATGATAGCACCCTTCCTGTCTGAGATAATTAAAACCCCACCATGGTCACAGAATGTTTTTATTGTTTGTGGAATGATTTGCTTTCCCCTTCCCCAGATTACGAAAAGCTAGATTTTCGGTATTAAATGACATTTGTATAGTGAAAAGCTTTTCCAGACAATGAGTTTGTGGAACTTTATTTTGAAAAATTTTATGAACTAAAGATATTCAAGCTTTATATTTCTGTGTCCTTATGGAACATCTTTAATAGCCACCCAGTTTCCGAACGGTATTTTGGACTCATACCCACCATCATAATTTGAGTGTACCAATCACAAGCAAGGACATACAACATCATTGTGTTTTGGTTTTGGGTGGTTTCTTTTTTTTTTTTTTTTTTTTTTTTTTTTGTTTCTTGTTATGAAACAATTAATTAAAATTAAAATAAAATAAGTTTTGTGCTAATTCATTCAAATATTATTTTAGAACAAAAATGGAGAGTTCACTAGTTTGTTAACTTTTTATTGCTATTTTGACTTGATTATTTTATAGCTCTGTTCCTGAATAATTAAAATCTATAAGGTGGTTAATGTTACTGTTGCTTTTATTATTATTGTTATCGCTCTTGGTGTTTTTCTTTGAAATAAATGCTGTTAATTTGAGTTATCATATAGGTGGCATCTGTACTGTCAACTGATTAAAGAGTATTGCTGAAGTAACAGTTTAGTTTGCGTAGTCAGGGGAATATCATCAGGCTGCATGCAAAAACTTGTTCTGCCTTCTGCTTTTGATACTAGGCAACAAACAGGAATATTTGATATTTATGCAGATATTGTTGGCTTTTATTTATATTTTCAATGCATGAATTCTTGTCTTTATACTTTTCCTTCATGTGGTAATAGAATCCAGAAAATTTTGAGTGTTTCAAGTGGATGGTGTCTTTAAAGAGTTGTGTGTAGATTGAAAGTTGGGTTTCTATTATTTTATCCCTCCCTGCCCCTTTATTAAAGCATGACACTGAGTAATCTATGCAGAAAAAGTAGGATATAGAAAACATTACTTCCCAGTCTCAACACTGTGCCTGGCAAAATATTGGAGCACATTCTCCCAGGAGGCAAGCTAAGGCACATGAAAAACAACAAGGTGCTTCATAACAGCCAGCATGGCTTCACTAAGTGGAAATCCTGCCTGACCAATTTGGTGGCCTTCTATGATGGAGTTACTGAACTGAGGGACAGGGGTAGAGCAGTTGATGTCATCTACTTGGACTTGTGCAAAGCGTTCGACACTGTACCACACAACATCCTTGACTCTAAATTGGAGAGATATCAATTTGATAGACGGACCACTCAGTGGATAAAGAACCGGCTGGATGTCCACATGCAAAGAGCTGTGGTCAATGGCTCATGTCCAGCTGGAGACCAGTAACCAGTGGTGTCCCTCAGGGATCAGTGTTGGGACCGGTCTTGTTCAACATCTTTGTCAGTGACATGGACAGTGGGATTGAGTGTGCCCTCAGCAACTTGCCAATGACACCAAGCTGCATGGTTCAGTTGATACACTGGAGGGAAGGAATGCCATGCAGAGGGACCTTGACATGCTTGTAATGTGGGCTGATGCAAACCTGATGAAGTTTAACCATGCCAAGGGCAAGGTCCTCCACCTGGGTGGGAGCAATCCCAGGCACACATACAGGTTGGGCAGATATCATGGGTTCAGCAGCAGCAGTCATTTTTCTCCTCCTCGGTAGCTGGTGTAGCACTGTGCTTTTGATTTTGGGCCTGGGAACAGTGCTGATAACACCAGTGTTTCGGTTACTGCTTAGTAATGTTTTGGTCTGGCCAAGGACTTTCTGAGTTTCATGCTCTGCCAGGGAGGAGGGGAGCCGCGAGGAAGCAGAGACAGGACACCTGACCCAAACTGACCAAAGAGGTTATTCCATCCCACAGCACGTCATGCCCAGGCTGGAGAGCAGAGAGCAGAGACCCGGAAGGGTGGGGGTGCACTGCGTGGTCAGGCTTGGTTTTAGGTGGTGAGAAATTGTATTCTTTCCTTGTATTTGCCTTGTCATTATTATTCTTGGTGGTAGCAGTAGTGGTTTGTGTTATACTTTAGTTACTAAACTGTTCTTATCTCAACCTGTGGGAGTTTCATTCTTTTCTATTCTCCTTCCTATCCCTCCGGGAGTGGGGGGCAAGAAAGAGGGGGGAGTGATTGAGAGAGAGTCTGCATGAGTTAGGCTTAAACCACGACAGCAGAGAAGAGGTTCAGAGCAGTCCTGAGAAGGACTTGGGGGTTTTGGTTGATGAAAAAATGAACATGAGCTGGCAGCGTGAACTTGCAGCCCAGAAAGCCAACCATATCCTGGGCTGCATCAAAAGAAGCGTGACCAGCAGGCTGTGGGAGGTGATCCTGCCCCTCTACTCTGCTCCTGTGAGATCTCATTTGGAGTACTGTGTGCAGTTCTGGTGTCCTCAACATGAAAAGGACATGGAAATGTTGGAACAAGTCCAAAGGAGGGCCAAGAGGATGATCAGGAGACTGAAGCACCTCCCATATGAAGATAGGCTGAGGAAGTTTGGGCTGGTGAGCCTGGAGAAGAGAAAGCTGAATGGAGACCTCATATCAGACTTCCAATATCTGAAGGGGACCTACAGTGATGCTGGGAAGGGACTCTTCATTAGGGACTGTAGTGAGAGGACAAGGGTTAATGGGTTCAAACTTAAACAGGGGAAGTTTAGATTGGATATGAGGAAGAATTTCTCTACTGTAAGGGTGGTAAGGCACTGGAAAGGGTTGCCCAGAGAAGTTGTGAATGCTCCATCACTGGCAGTGTTCAAGGCCAGGTTGGACATAGCCTTGGGTGGCATGGTTTAGTGTGAGGTGTCCCTGCCCATGACAGGGGGTTGGAATTACGTCATCTCAAGGTCCTTTCCAACCCTAACTATTTTATGATTCTATGTTTACAGAAATTTAAATATAGTTTTTTACATTCTTGAAAAAGAAAGAAACACAGCTATCCTTAGTACCCTAAATAGAAATCTGAATATAAATATTCATCAATGTGTATTTGAAGTTTTATGTATATATGTTTTGCTGGCAGTATTTACTTGCTTGCAACGCATACCCATTGCTAGTATTTATTGCATGTCCCATGTCTATTTTCTACTACATGTACAGCCATTTAAATTGTTTTGTTTGCTGCTCTGGTAATTTATAACAACAAGTAGTATGATATGTTAATAAAATAGATAGATAGTAACAATAATAGAATAACTGTACTTTGAGTGACAGATCAGTATATGAAATAAAAGAAGTCTCAGTCAATAAATTCACAGCCATTTGTCTGGCGTAAGAAAAGACAAACTATTAATGCTTCCGATATTTCTTAGCATACCAGTACCAGACTAGTAAGTGCCTTTTAAATAAAAATATGATATATAATCGAATGTTGGCGTGTTAACATGAAAACTCAAGCATGCTGCATTTATGGACAGCTTAAATAAACTGACTTATCAAATGAAGAGTGTAAATAGTAATTATATCAGGTGTTACTGGTATTATCCATCCAGTGCATCAGGAACCAATACCAAGAATGGTTTGAAAGAAAGTTTTGCATATTATAAGGGCAAATAATTGGTGTTGTAAGAGATAACCAACCTGTTTTCATAAAACCTGTGCTGCAATGTCTCTATTGTAACTCTGCTTGGATGCGCTTAATTCAGATGGCTACATCAAAATTAGATGTCAAGAATAACATTTTTTAAAGATTAGGAAATTAGATTTCATTTCTAAAGGTAAGCTTGGAGTCTTGGTTTCATTAATTATGGCAGTGTGCGATTAAGTTCAAAATGCTGTGAATCACCCAATGTCTGAGTTCCCTTTAAAACACTTCTGACTTGACCATAGTCGAGTCACAATGCACAATAGTATATGGCACTTCGGATAGCTGATGAGCTTTGGCTGAAGTACGGCTAGAGTCCTCATTTAAGATTACATTGCAAGAATAACATTTAACATGAGGTAAAAATTAGATTCCCACATTTGAGTGTAGTTTTCAACTCATTTAATTTTTACCAGCTTTTGAAAATGTATTTCTTGGGGTTTAATTTTTAAAATTATACTCAAAAAGGGAGTTATTCAGTATCTTTTGAACAGGTGTTTTGTGTAATCATCTAAATCTGAATTTTAGAGAATACTGAAAATGTTTGCTACCTGATCATGAAAATGTCATCCTTTCTTTTAATTTAATTTTGCAAATTAGAAATGAAAAGAGCAGCCAGTTTCTGATTTGGTATATGTATTCTGAAAGAATATTAAAAGCAATTATTAAAAAATCATTTGTGTTTCTTTTTTTTTTTTTTTTTTTTTTTTTTTGGTTTGGGGTTGTTGTTTTTTTTTTTGTTATCACGGAAATCTTTTGAAAGCCATGACCTTAGTTGTCCTAAATATTGTGGGGGGCATTTCTTCCTGATAATTTGAAATAGCTATATGGTGACTCCTAAATTACTTGCATGCTTTAAATCAATCTGTCCATTTCTCATTCTCTATTACAAGTTCTCAGTTACAGTGTATGTTAAAGAGCTGAATCTTGGGATGTTACTGAAACAACCCTTCAGAAACTGTTACTGCCTTTAGCTTAGATTTGACAAATGTTACCTCCTGACATCTTGAAGTTTGTCAATAACTCCTTGCATGCTGGAATGTACAACATGCTTAAGAACTGCAAGTATTTAATGATGCTTTGTCAATTTCAATGGAATGCTGGGAGGCATATTTTCAAAATGACATACTGATATCACTGTTTTGGGAATACATCATGTTTTGCAACAATTACAACATCCACAGGGCAATAAATCAGTTAACTATACTTCTTTAGGCCCAGAAAATGAGCTAAATTGCTGTTTCAGAAACAACTTTTCCCAAGCTCATTTAAAATGAGGAGGGCTGTAAAGGAATCATTAGTACAGAAATAAATGGAAAGGCCAAGTGAGGTATATATAGGTACAATAGAATTGCATCATGGGGACTGCGACCAGGATTTTTTCTTTAACATCATACAGCTAGAGATAATGACAAAAATGTGCTGTAAATAATATATAATTGTGAAGAAAACTGCAATAAGAAAAAAAACAGATATTTATGTTCTCTGTATTTTAATCAAGATGGTGGCTCTGCAGTTTTCTTCCAGCTGTGGGGATAGAAGACAAAACAAAACCAAATACCCTGATCAAAAATTCTTTAACTCATGATGCCCCCTCTGTCTATAATGTTTTCTACATTAGTATCATAGAATCATAGACTCATAGAATAGTTAGGGTTAGAAAGGAACTTAAGATCATCTAGTTCCAACCCCGCTGCCAGGGGCAGGGACACCTCCCACTAAACCATGCCACCGAAGGATCTGTCCAACCTGGCCTTGAACACCGCCAGCGATGGAGCATTCACAACTTCCCTGGGCAACCCATTCCAGTGCCTCACCACCCTTACAGTAAAGAAATTCTTCCTCATATCCAATCTAAACTTCCCCTGTTTAAGTTTGAACCTATTACCCCTTGTCCTATCACTACAGTCCCTAACGAAGAGTCCCTCCCCAGCATCCCTATAGGCCCCCTTCAGATATTGGAAGTCTGCTATGAGGTCTCCACGCAGCCTTCTCTTCTGCAGGCTCAACAGCCCCAACTTTCTCAGCCAATCTTTATACAGGAGGTGCTTCAGTCCTCTGATCATCCTTGTGGCCCTCCTCAGGACTTGTTCCAACAGTTCCAGGTCCTTTTTATGTTGAGGACACCAGAACTGCACACAATGCTCCAAGTGAGATCTCAGGAGAGCAGAGTAGAGGGGCAGGATCACCTCCTTCAACCAGCTGGTCACGCTCCTTTTGATGCAGCCCAGGATATGGTTGGCTTTCTGGGCTGCAGAAGCACACTGCCGGCTCATGTTCATTTTTCATTAACCAACACCCCCAAATCCTTCTCTGCAGGGCTGCTCTGAATCTCTTCTCTGCCCAACCTGTATGTGTGCCTGGGATTGCTCCCACCCAGGTGGAGGACTTTGCCCTTGGCATGGTTAAACTTCATCAGGTTGGCATCAGCTCACCTCACAAGCGTGTCAAGGTCCCCCTAGATGGCATTCCTTCCCTCTAGTGTATCAACCGAACCACACAGCTTGGTGTCATTGGCAAACTTGCTGAGGGCGCACTCAATCCCACTGTGTCACCAACAAAGATGTTGAACAAGACCGGTCCCAACACCGATCCCTGAGGGACACCACTCGTTACTGGTCTCCAGCTGGACACTGAACCATTGACCACAACTCTTTGCATGTGGACATCCAGCCAGATCTTTATCCACTGAGTGGTCCATCTATCAAATTGATATCTCTCCAACTTAGAGACAAGGATGTCATATGAGACAGCGTCAAACGCTTTGCACAAGTCTAGGTAGATAACATCAACTGCTCTACCCCTGTCCATCAGTTCCGTAGCCCCATCATAGAAGGCCACCAAATTGGTCAGGCAGGATTTCCCCTTAGTGAAGCCATGCTGGCTGTTACCAACCACCTTGTTGTTTTTCATGTGCCTCAGCATGCCTTCCAGAAGAATCTGCTCCAAGATTTTGCCAGGCACAGAGGTGAGGCTGACTGGTTTGTACTTCCCCGGCTCATCCATTTTCCCCTTCTTGAAAATGGGGGTTATATTTCCCTTTTTCCAGGCGTCAGGAACTTCACCTGACTGCCATGATTTTTCAAATATGATGGACAGTGACTTAGCAACTTCATTTGCCAGCTCCTTCAGGACCCACAGATGGATTTCATCAGGTCCCATGGACTTGTATACATTCAGGTTCTTAAGATGGCCTCGAACCAGATCCTCTCCTACAGCGAGCCCAGGGTCTTCATTCTCACTCTCCCTGCGTCTGCCTTTCAAGACTTGGGTTGTATGGTCAGAGCATTTTCCGGTGAAGACTGAGGCAAAGAAGTCGTTAAGAACCTCAGCCTTCTCCAAATCCAGGGTAGCCAGTTCTCCCGATAGCTTCTGGACACACACACATAAATACCTATCTGTATATATAACTTGTTCAAGTTCATTAAGGCTGCCATCTTTGAAAGTAATATTTTAATCAAATTTGTGCATCCACACACAAATATAGAAATTTCCTAAATTTTATTAACCTAGGGATAGGGAGTCCTGTTAAGTAATTTAGTATCTCATAGGCAACACAATTACATATAATATGCAGGACTATGTCCAGGGCCTGCTTCAGCTTTTATTGTTAAGTAAGCAAAAAGCTGTGAAATTAAATAAGTTTCATAGGTATAAACCCAAGATATCTCTTCAATTGTCCACTATATTTAAAATATTGAAAAATATTGGGGCATAAGCAACTGCAAATGATATAAATAAAGTGCATATTTCCAGTTCAATGGGCTGATACTGAAGACTGGGAAATGTATCTGCAAAAATATTGACAATTTGCTGCAGTTCTGGAGACTGGGTAAACTGCAAAAATTTCTTCTAAAACAAGACACAGAAACAGATATGGGATGAGCAGCAACATCAACATTTCTTTGTTTAGTTGGACTGAAGAAAACTGTGAACATGATGGAATCTCCAAAGTACCTGTGTTTCCAAATTTACAGTATTTATTGATACAATCATACTGTATTTACTGATACAATCAAATTTATCTCTATTTAGCTAATTTAGCTCTTGGGGAGGATGGGTTAATGTATTTCAATGAGTCTTTTTCATATGTGAAGCTGTTCCCAGAGATGATAACTAGTCCCTGGAGTTCCTGATCCATTTATGTGTATGTCAGGACTGCTGTCAAAGGGATGACTCCTGTTGAAACGTTCAACCAAACTTTCAATTAATTCATTCATTACTGGGTGTGATAAGACCTACATAATCTTACAAAATATTTGCTTATCCTAGATTCCCTGTTACCACAGTATGTAAGTCTGCCGGATATAATTAGCAAAGTACAGCTGTGTGAGCTGCAGTACATATGCAATCCTATGCATATAGAACATGCAAACTGCAATGACACCTTTGATTGAAGAATGCACACACCTGTCTTCCCTCAAACTGCATGTATGTAATACATAGAATCATCATAGAATAATCTGGGTTGGAAGGGTCCTTCAAGGTCATCTAGTCCATCCCCCCTGCAAAGAGCAGGGACATCTTCAACTAGATCAGGTTGCCCAGGACCACATCCAGCCTGGCATTGAATGTCTCCAGGGGTGGCACATCTACCACCTCTCTGGACAACCTGTGCCAGTATTTTACCACCCTTACTCTAAAACACTTTTTCTCATATCCAGCCTAAACTAATGGTTTTAGTTTAAAACCATTACCTCTCATCCTATCATAAACATAAGCACGTATACATTAAAAAGATGCCATGAAATATTACAGACTTTTTTTCTCTCCTTTCCTAGCTATTCTGCCCTTTTCTTCATGTGAAATTAATTCATAATCTTAAATTAGCCTACCTGGCAAATAATATTAGAATTAAATATATATAAAAGTACATGTGTTCTGGGATTATCTGTCAGTTAATTTCAAAATACCATAAAATATCTTATTGTCTGTGAAAAAGTACATATTTTGGGGGCTCTTACTGATTGGTACATTTCAGTCGTTATAAGTGTTGCTGCTATACTGTACTTAATGCAACCAAGACTTGAGTCCTTGTAGGACTTTGTGTCAATCTGCAATAATAACCCAGACTGAGGTACATGTAGAAGTGTATGATCTTCTCATCTTAGAAATGCTGGTCATTGTAGGTTTTCTATTCAAAGATTGGGTTGACAAAGCATACATTTGATTTCTGATATTAGATAATTGAAAGGATGAGGCTCAATTGGTGACAATCCAGAGTAGAAAGACATGAACCAGTTGAAAAGAGTTCACTGCAGGTGATCTGTGGGAATGATCAGATGCCTAAAGAAAAATATAATCCATGAGCAAAGTTGTAAAGAGCGGCAGTTGTTCCATCTAGACAATACCAAACTTGTGTGGGCATAACAAATAGACTAAAATCAGCAAGGAACGTTTAGATTAGACTTTAGGAAATATCTCATAACAGTAAGGATGCCTAAGCACTGGGTTAGTTGTTTGAGGAAGGTTTTGAAAACTTTATTGATAAAAGTTTTTGAAATCAGACTGACATCAGCTAGGATAGAAAGAAAGCTGAGGGTTTTTTTTCTATAGAGGAGAAAAGCGATAGAAAATATGAACTTTTGAACTTTTTTCTTGTGTGATTATATACTCTACGACTCCTCAGGATTGTTTTCAGTCCCCTGAATTAAGTAAAATATAGAGGATTTTCTTTGTGAGAGGGAGAAGAAATTATTTATTTGGTGTTGTTACAAAGAAACTCATTTTCTATGTGTAGAATTGTCACCTCATGTGTCTCTTGTTACCTCATGTCATTCACAAATGGGAGACTGACCAGAATTATGACACTTAAAATTTACTTTGGGTAAGTGTATAAACTAATTTGTTGGATGACATCATAATGAAATTTTCATTTTTAAAAAATTCCAATAAGCAGGTAGCTTATTCTGCCTTTTGTTATCCTTTCGTTGCTGCTTTTCTTATATTTAGGAGAGACATATTCTTTGATCTGGTTTCTTTTATTTATTTTATTGAGCTGGTATTTTTATTTCTTCCTTATGGGTTCATGATAATGAAGTGTACATGGAAATAAATGTTTGGCATTTGAGGTGATTAACTATGAAAAAAATATTGAAGATACGACTGAAATTCTATTGGTACTTTGAAAAAAAAAAAAAAAAAAAACCCAAAATTGAAAATAATGATGTTTGCAGCAGTATTTCCTCAAAATTCCTCATAGACATAGCTGACTTAACAGCGTGGGCCGTTCAGTTGGGTCTGAACTGTTGAACAATATCTAGGATGAGAAACATGAAACAGCAACAGGATAGCTGCTTTTCATCTTTCCCATCCTTATAGTAATTCCTAGTCAAAATAATGCAGAAAGAAATATGGTTTATATGCAGTGGGTAGTAGAACCAGCCTATGGCTGAATAAGAAAGAAATAACTTAAACAGGGAAGCTGAGAAGGTGTTTTCATGACCTGAGCTGGATATTGGGAGGTTAAAGGGCTAGAAATGGAAGGAAAGACTGTAAATACTGGTTTGGCAATAAACTGGCAGCAGTCTACAGGTTAAAATTTTTGAAGTAATAACTTACTGATTTTTTAAATGGGATTTTATTTTATGCAGACATCCTTTCACTGATGTCAGCTTTTTTCCTGGTCAAAGAATATTCTGCATTAATGTGGCATGTCTGTTTTGATTTGGTTTTAAGGGAGCTATTCTAGGGATTTCTATCAAGCAGTGAAATTGCTCCTGTACTGTATGCAAGTTTGTAAGTGAGTAGTAAATAATATAGAATCATAGAATCATAGAATACTTAGGGTTGGAAAGGACCTTAAGATCATCTAGTTCCAACCCCGCTGCCAGGGGCACCTCCCACTAAACCATGCCACCCAAGGCTATGTCCAACCTGGCCTTGTACACTGCCAGGGATGGAGCATTCACAACTTCCCTGGGCAAACCGTTCCAGTGCCTCACCACCCTCACAGTAATGAATTTCTTCCTCATATCCAATCTAAACTTCCCCTGTTTAAGTTTGAACCCATTAACCCTTGTCCTATCACTACAGGTCTCTAATGAAGAGTCCCTCCCCAGCATCCCTATAGCCCACCTTCAGATATTGGAAGGCTGCTATGAGGTCTCCATACAGCCTTCTCTTCTGCAGGCTCAACAGCCCCAACTTTCTCATCCTGTCTTCATACGGGAGGTGCTCCAGACCCCTGATCATCCTTGTGGCCCTCCTCTGGACTTGTTCCAACAGTTCCCTGTCCTTTTTATGTTGGGCATACCAGAACTGCACACAGTACTCCAAGTGAAGTCTCAATATAAATACCTATTTCTTTCCATTGACACAGGTATAAGGTTATGCAATTTGAAAGACAGAAAAAAACCTCAAGCAATCCAAATGTAGTAGGTAATTATTTTTCCAGAGAGGCAGCTTATGTCTGAACAGCAAGAAAGTAGATAGAGGAGACTGGTCACGACACAGAGGGAAAGCTGTCCCAAGTGGTTGAATGACACAATCTACAAAAATAATGAGATTGTGTGAAAGGATGGAGATGCACCTTAGTTGGTGGAAAGATGAGAGATAATCAGAAAATTTAATTTGGACCAAGTATTGAAGTTTCTATTTGTTGTGTTTTAAGGAATTATGTTTTAATTTCAGCCTTTCTTCCTTACAAATAAATAAGACTGAGTTGTCTAATGCTTTTATGGTGTGCAAAGTTTTAACTTCTGAATTTAATAATTCTTCAGTTTATGTAAGTTAAACTGTATTTCTCCATGTTACAGAAAAGATTGGCCTATTAATAGTGTCCTTCTCAACATATGGTATTATATTCTGTCAGTACTTAAACAGGACATGATTCTTTTTTTATCCTGAATCCCACTTGTACATCTAAACTGATGATGTAGAGTTATCAGCATTAAATTTGTTGCAGAAATCTTGCCAGATCTTTCTCATTGCCTGATTATCTGTTCTGTAGCTTGTATTCTATCAGTTTCCCAGAATTCAGTGTTCTTTTAACCTTATTGAGTGATTTATTTTTGCACTAAGCAGGCTCTGAATATTCATTTTTTTATGTCACAGAATTGGATTTTTGCATGCAACCTTTTTTTTTGCCATTTTTTTAAAGGAATGGAAAGATGTACAGCCTCTTTTGGACTCTTTGTGTTTTTTGCAGAAATCTTCCACATCCTCTCTGATTCTATCATAGGAAGAATGGAAAGTGTGTCTAAACAACTTACAAACCACGGGTTTTATATTTATCTGGCTTCTTTTAAATAAAAATATAAAAATAAGAATTTATAAAATTAAAAAAACACAAATAAAAATAAAAAAGAAAATTAAAGTTAAAACAAAAAATTAAAATTAATAAAAAATAATAAAAAAAAAAAATAAAATTAAATATTTCTTCTTTCTTGAGATAATGGTATCTTAACAACATTTTAGAAATTATGCATTCTCAAGAACATTCATCCCATTTGTACATCATCAATATCTTGCTAGTACCGACTGTCAGGCTGATAAACTGTTAAGTTAAAGGCCTATGTCTGATTATTGTAAAATTCTGTTGAAGGTTTGTATAAAATGTGTAAGCATGCTGATGGGGAAAAAAATCATATAGCTTACACAAGCAAATGTTGATACATTTATATTCAGCCAATTAAGGCACATATGGTAGTGTCTGTCCAATATGTGATGGATAAAGAATAAATACAGACTAATTCATTTACTTGTACATGGGGAAATAGAACAGCCTAGATATGCATGTGTTTATGTGGCTGGGTTTTTTTCTGTAAATCCAAAAACTTCTATGCAGATGATCAGAAACTAAGGCAGAGGACTTTTTAAAATACTTTACATAATAGGAAAAAAAAATCTCAGGTTCTTCCATTATTTTTAAATAAACAAATCCGTATTGGAAGAATTTGAGTACTTGGTAATCAAACATTAAGAGTTTGCTGGAAAAAAAATATCCATAAAATAAGCCTGAAATCATAGCATCATAGAATAGTTAGGGTTGGAAAGGACCTTAAGATCATCTAGTTCCAACCCTCCTGCCAGGGGCAGGGACACCTCCCACTAAACCATGCCACCCAAGGCTCTGTCCAACCCGGCCTTGAGCACCGCCAGTGATGGAGCGCTCACAACTTCCCTGGGCAACCCATTCCAGTGCCTCACCACCCTTATAGTAAAGAAATTCTTCCTCATATCCAATCTAAACTTCCCCTGTTTAAGTTTGAAATGGATGATATGATAATGCCATTTCTTATAATTCAATTTGCCAGATATGAACTGCTTGGTGCTTCCAGGGAGGTACTGTTCATAGCACTAAGAGTAACTGATGTAAACTTTTAATATTCTTATTCTGTTATAGACATTTAATGAAGTTTAACTGGAGTTACGAATAGCTAAAGTCAACCTAGTGTGGCTGATAAAAGCTAAGGGAATCGAAACAAAAGTCACGCTTTCGATGCGGTATTGTAATGTCAAGTTCACCAATACAAGGTTGGCAGTAGCTTTACTGCACTGCAGTGTTCATGTTTCTACTGAATAATCTTTATGCCAAGCTATGAGCAGTGTGGTTCTTGATATGTGAGACTCAGAAGTGTATATAGTGTAGGTTTTTTTTGAGATGAGTAAGACAGTCTTGACCTATGCTTTTGGAAAGTAAAAAAATATGGAAAACCTCAAAGGTGTGATTTTTGCAATTTATAGATACTGTCCCTGTGATTAAAATCTCTGTAGAACTTGCTCTAGTTTCTTCCTGAAGATGAGAAGTAATCTTACTCCATCAAAGTACTCTAAAATATTGTTCACAGTGGAGGTAGGTATGAATTCACGATTATAGGTATCAACAGTCATTTATAATAAATGTAACATTAGTATTTGGCACTTCCAGATATTAAAAAGTCCTCCAAAACTCTTAATCCCAAGCCAACTGAACACAAATGAAGAACTGCCACGATTTTAGTGATCTTCTCTTGCACCCCTAATATACCACATTACAAACTGTAATCCTATTCTGTTGCATTTAAAAGCAGTTCAGTATCTTTACTACAGCATGCCGGAACATGTTTTTGTTACTTAGAATTGAAAGATATTTACAAAGCCCTTTTTTGTCTTCTACAGCAGTTTACTTAAAAGTTGTGTGATTTCTTGTCTGTATCAAAAATATTAGATTTTTTTTTCTTCCATGCCCACTGGGATCTTGGTCACAAACTATCAAGATTATAAAACTCTAACAAAGAACATAGGTGAGCACAAAACAAAAAAAAAAGTAGTAATACATATGAATATCAAAATCACTGGTGATTCAGGTTGCAAAGAATCCTTGAAATAAAATCAGCCTTTACTTCTCCAAGACTCCAATGCACCTAACGTAATTACAGTATCTCTTTTCAGTGGATGAGATGATCAAATTCTAATTTCGGTGATGTGAGTGCAGAATTGATTTGTGTTAATCAATGAAGTACTTTAATCAGGGTGCTCTGTGGTAGGGATTAATGTTTTTTTTTGCATAGAAAACAAGCAGTTTTCCTAACTTTTGCATAGCAGCCACTTTTCCTAACTTTACCTTTGCTCTGCTTTCATCATTACTTATAAATTGCAACTTTAGGAACATTTCCAGATAAATTTAATATAACTCTGGAAGCATGATGAGCCCACATACAGTATTTATCACTCTCAGCCTCCAACTGTCAATACAACTATGGGATTCAAGGCTTTTCTGTCCTGAATTATACCTTAAAATAGCTTGACTATATGATATAGATAATGGCAAAATAAACAAAATTGAGTCCTGAAAATGCACAGAAGTTGGCATGAATCTATCAGTTGTTGACAGATCAGGATTAAGTGTCTGACTTTTAAAAGGGATTTGTTCTTCTCATCACAACTATTTCTAGTTTTTTGGTTATATTCCTAGTAGGTTACATTTCTGAGTTGTTCTGATGCTTCAAAAGCGTGGAAAATAAAATCTCTACTATATATTTAATATACTTTATTGTTGTCTTTTACCAGCTTGTAGTACAGAAAAAAATTCTGTTTATGGAGAAGAGCTATCTACCCCTATTTCATTGAATTTTGTCTGGTTGCTTTTTGGGTTTGCCTGTGTATTTTGCTGAATGTTTTCTGTTGGTTTTGGCTCCTCTGGAGTCTAAATACCTCAAAACTGTGTTAAGAACTATTACTTGTGCAAAGCAATTGTAGAATTACAAATAGACACAAGTAATTATCCTAAGCCTCTGGAATACAATAATTTTTTCATTGCTTCTATTTGATATAACTGAATTGTGTAAGCCTCTTATATTGTATGTAATTTAAATAGATACTCAGTTTTAAACATGCCAATTTTCTTTGGAAGACTAGCGATCTTCCTTTTAGGATCAAAGATATATGGAAAAGAGAAATACATTATTTTAAGACCTGAGAGGAAATACATTCTTGAGGTCTTAGAAAGAGAGAGACATTAACTTAATGCAGAAATAAATTAAAACCAACTTGATAACTTGGAGGCTTCTGTTTCTAGATATTGGAGGTCTTTCACAACAGTTTTAGGAGGCTATACTTTCTTGGGCTGAAAATACCTTAAAAGTGTAGGTGGCTTGAGTTAGAGTGACAAATAGTGTTTTAAGGACAGCTTAATTTAAAAACCTACCCTAAATAATTATTAGAATTACCTGATTAAAAAATGCATAAAACGCTTCTCTTCTATTGTATTTTCCCCTTACATCTTCATCATACTGACATTTAAAGCCTCTTTATGTTTTTAAATTGAAAAACTTTGTCTTAAGACGTATGAGCATGACAGAACGATGCTATAGGATTTTCCTTTGAAGTTCTGAAAAAATTTTTCTCATCACATTATGTGACAATTTCTTAATGAGAAGATGTTGGTGGAGTGGAAGCCCAATGATTTTCTGTGTGAGTGGCAAGGGTTTCCTTTGAGTTAAAAAGGACTGTGAAAGCAAACTATAATGTTCATATTGATCTAGACACTATCTATAGATGTCTCTATTACATTTGCTTATTTTGTCATTATTTAGGACTAAATTACTTGATGGTGTCTCAGGAAGACCAAAAAGGAATTTTTTTTATTAAAAAACAAGCAAACAAACAAAAACCCACAACTGCAAATAAAACCACAAAATCCACCTCAAATACTTGTTTTAATTGTTAAAAGCCTTACTAACACAAAAGAAAATTCAAAGGGGTAAAAAAAGCAGCTATGAAAAATGTAGTATTTAAAAGACCTGCCTCAGCATAAGACACAGTTAGCAATTGGTTTACTTCGGAGCAGATTATAAAACTTTATGTTGGTCAAATGAAGTCTTAACATTACTGAATTATTTAAACTTTAGTTTTAAAAGTAAATGAATACTTAGGGCTTCATACTTTTTTCTTTCTACTGAAGAAAGAAATATAAACTCTTTCTATCAAAAGCTCTGTATCATGTATAAACTAGATTTCAGCCTGTTTTGTTTTAAAATAAATTGTTTAATATTTTTTATACACAGTCTAGAAACCCATGCAGATAAATAAGTAATCAGTTATTTACTGTTTCACTGGGAAAAAAATGCAGTTTTATATTAAAAAAACACCAAAACTAAACAAAAATCATTTGGGCCTAAGCTCTTCTCATTCAATTTCGTGGTAGTTCTTAAAGACAGTATAAAGCTGCAGATCCTGGAGATGCGGTGTATCATGACTGGCAGATGTTGATATTAACACTTGATACAGTATTGGGCCCTTCATGAAAAAATACCAATTCCCTCTTCTGCAAAACCACACTATACTCACACATGTTGACATGCTCTATCCAAGCAGCCTTCCTGCTAGGTTTTGAAGCTTACCAGGCTTCGTCTGTTTGACTGCCATCAGACTCTTCTTTGCTCTGCCAAGTTAGGCACACCTGTGCAAAGCAGCTGAGGTTGTCTCAGGAGCAGATCTGCTCATTGTAAATTGTTACAGTGCTGTTGACTTCATAGTAGCTGTGATAACAGTTGCTGCCTTGTTTGACTGATGTCTTATTTGAGAGGATAATCTAGTTTAGCAGTGATTTACATTGTCTTTGCAGGAGTGTAAATGATTACTCAAGCTAAACCACCACAGCGGATCGAGTCTTACTTCTTGAGAGCTACATTGAAGAGATAGACATTTTCGATACACATGGTGGAATTTATTGCATAAACAAATGTATTTCCAGTGTACATGCTTTCCAATTAGTTTCTGTCAGAGTTACTGTTTTGTAAGCAACTTTTTTCATGGCCACATATGATAAAATCCTGCAACAAACAGGAGGAAACTTTTCACAGTGCAGTATCTTTTCCAAAATATATACATTTTTCCTCATTAAATGAGGCTTCAATTTGCATTAATTAAAGCTACTTTCTGGGTGGTCAAAGACATAAGGTGAAAACTTCATTAGGATATCTTACACTATAGCTAAACACCCTTGTATTTTATTGCTGATTTTCACATTTTCACTGCAATTCCTCATTGCTTTGGTGAGCTGTGAAATTAGTCTTTATTCCCATAAAATTAGGTAGTTTGCTATAAATGGGCAATATTTTCTGAGTTCTTATTTCAAAGTTCAATATATTTATGCCGATTACATTTAAAAATAGTCTCATTTCTACTCTGCAACAGAAGAAAACAATAGATGTCATCATTCCACCACTTATGCCACTCTGGTTGAAGGGCTTTCCCTCTGGTGTCAACCTGGTTGAAGTAATGAATGAGTCTAACCTGCAGTCTCAGAATGTGCCCATTAACCAGAAGATCCCCTCTAAAGGTCTAAATCACACAAACAAGCAAACAAAAATGGAAGTCCAATAAGGTAAACTACAAAAGAGCTTTTTCCAGAGTTTGCACTACTACCTGCAGGCTAACAATTTTCTACAAAGATTGGCTTTTAAAATCCTAGTAAACCTTCCAAACTCTGAGTTGGTACTTAGGCTGTGGCTTTTTCCCTCTGCAAGACTGTAGAACTAGTTTTGTGATGTGGTTTAAATTAAAAGATACTAAAGGGGACACTTTGAAAGGAAAGCAAAGAAAACAAAAGCAAAGAAAAAAAGAAACCAAGCCAACACTATACATTACAAAGTTGAATTTGCATCAGTTTCCCTCTAGCAAAGAGGACATATCATTTCTCTAGAAATTGGTTGTCTCTGATTAGTCTGGGTAGGAGTTATCTCATGTCAGTTGTCTAAGAATTTTTGTCAAACTGTAAACTACGGCCAGTGCAAAGAAATTGACACCAAGTGATAAATACTCTTCAAAAATCAGGTCTCTGAGAGTGATGGGAATTGTCTTTGAACTAGATAAAAAAGGAGCCTTTGTTTGTAGATAAGACTTAGATGACTAATTTTAGATGGGTAAGACTGAAATGCTTTTTTGGCAATTAGACTTAATACATCCCTTGCTGCAAATACAGTACATCATACTTAAGATATTTAGCAAGTACTTGGTATTAGAAGTCAGTATCATTTTGCAATTGGGCAGCAGGACTAATTCAGAAACCTATTTAAGAATACCTAATGGAGGAGGCATCAAGTATTTTTCCTTTCCTAAAGTATCTCGAAGAAGTTTGCCACTTTATCTCATGTTCAGAATTTCAAAGGAAATTTTCCCTTCTCCTTCCTGTCAATGGGGTGTGTGTGTGTGTTTTTTTTTGTTTTTGTTTTTTTTTTTTGGGGGGGGGAGGGTTGTGTTGTTACGTTTTATCTGTACTTAGGATTTTTGGAAATCATATGCTTATATTGGGAATATCTGTTTTCAGAGTCAATTGGTCAGAGCGTTCATATCTTTCATATCAGTTTTCCCTATTAGAAAGTATAAATAATGGATTCAAGTTCCTTTGCCACATAAATCTCTGAATATTGACACGATAAAGATATTTACCATTGTATAAATTATTCGTAGTTTTTGCTGAAGAATAATTGAAAAAACACAGGTTTGAAGGGGAAAGAATGCTAGAGACACTAACCTCATAGAGGTAATATGCTGTTACACACTAACAGTTAATTGAGAGCAGTTCTAGGGTATGATGAATTTTGTGATATAAAACTGCCTAGTACAGTTGGTTAAAAGGAACAGCTTTTAGATACACAGGTCTTCTCTTGTTCCTATTATGTACAATACCAATTCGTCTATTTGTGAAAATGATTAGCTGAAAGTACAAACTTTCTGGAATTAATTTTGTGTTCAATTACAGTTTTAAGTGTGCTTTATTTTTATAAATAAAACAAACAAATTTTACCAACTTCATTCATTCTGCTAAAGTGAAACTTGCAACAAAATTAAAAACATTGCCGAGGGGGTAAGTCATATCTTTTTTTAAAAGAATTGCTATATTGTCATAGAAGTGATACACCTGTATTTAATTTCACTTTTGGTGTGGGAGAGCCTTGGCTAGGGGACAGACTCCCACCCAGCCACTCAGTCATTTGCCTTTCTTTGTGGGAAGGGCAGAAAATCATCTAAGAAAGCTGGTAGACTGAGATGAACACTGGGAGGTTGCTTAATATGTCTTGGGGAAGATTAAATTTTTTGCAAATTAAAATATATTTGGGCAGTAATAAACAAAACCAAATATTAAACCAACACGTTCACTCCCCCTTTATTCATGTACAGCTTCACTCTTGGCTCTGCTACTTTTCCCCACTACCATGCGGCAAGCAATACAGGAGAACTAGGAATGGGGGTTGTGGTTGGTGTCTAACAGCTCCTCTCTGCTACTCCTTATTCCTCACACTCTTCCTCTCCTCCACTTTGGTCCTTCTTATGGGCTGCCTTTCACCTGCTCCAGTATAGGCTTTTCTGCTGTCTGCAGGGGAATGTCTGCTCAACTACCAGAAGCATCTCCCCTCCCACCTTCTCTCATTTTTGATATTCATAGGGCTTTTTTTCACACTTCCCCCACCACCACCTACTCTCTTGTCAAGTGTTTTGTCCTTTCTTAAACATGTTTTTCCCAAGGCACCACCAGGTTTGCTGATGGGTTCAGCTATCTCCTGTGGTAGGTCCACTCAGAGGCAGCTGGAACAGGCTGTGTCTGGCACAAGGCAGCTTGCCACTACGAAAGCTTTGTCATTTGCAGCCTGCCCATGGGAAAAATAATGCCATACATAACTACTTCAAGTACTGAGAAAGTTCTGAGTGAATATTTCCATGGGATATCCTTGTAGCAAATGGACCCCTCCTGGCATAAAACAAAATCGAGAGTGAGGTTGAAACAAAGGCAGTACGCATTTCCCAGTGCATTTGTAGTATGAATTCAGAATTCAGTCCTTTTAAATTCTCAGAGTAGCAAATTACTCTTTCATCAAAAATACATGAATTTAGTAGGGAGATAAGTCTGTGAAGTATATTCAGGATTTGCAATTATATGTGGGTTTGGTTTTTTTTTTTTTTTTTTTGTTTGTTTGTTTGTTTGTTCTGTTTTAGATAGTTACCTCTGTTTATGCAAAGAATTAAAGTATCTGATCCCTGTAAGTATTTTTTCACTCCATTACTAGAATAAATGTTGAAGTAATTCCAGTTTCAGTAATAGTATTGAGTATTTGTAATTGCAATTTCTGTGACTACTACATAGAACTGTATATTAACCAATATATAGAACAACATTCATATTTGCCTGATCATATATTTAAGAAGTTGTGGAGTCCCTCAGCCTCTTTTAATGACTCCGCAAAACCAGCCACAATTAACATATTCACCATCCCCCCAGTAATAATAAAAAAGAACAGTAGTACTATATAAATGGGGCAAATGGCATAATTTACATTCATTAACCTGATTGGGGTTTGGAAATGTTATCTTTTACCGCAAGAAGTTTTCAGTTCGCACATTTTGTAAGATTGTGTTACTGTATTGCTGGGTAACTTTTTTTCTTTCTCTTACACTTATGTTGTAAAAAATGTTCCGTTATTCTAAGTTATAAAAACATTGTGAATCTAATAGTCACAGAAGAAGCCAATCTTTGTTATTCATCAATAAGACAAGGAGTAACAGGTTAAAACTTAAACAGGGGAAGTTTAAATTGGATATAAGGAAGAAGTTCTTTACTGTAAGGGTGATGAGGCACTGGAATGGATTGCCCAGAGAAGTTGTGAATGCTCTGTTTCTGGCAGTGTTCAAGGCTAGGTTGGACAGAGCCTTGGGTGACATGGTTTAGTATGAGGTGTCCCTGCCCATTGCAGGGGTGTTGGAACTAGATGATCTTAAGGTCCTTTCCAACCCTAACTATTCTATGATTCTATAGAAGTGATCTCAGAGACAAAAGAAATCTCCTTGCCCTTGCCTGTCCCTCTTAAAGGAAAGCTAGCCTAATCATGTATATTTGAGTGATTCATGTGCAGTTGACATTTATAATGATACATCTTAAAAGCACAAGTCTTTCCCAAACTGACTTAGTCAAGATTATGATGAATGTAGTAACATGAGTAGACCTGATATTAACATCATTAGTAATAACGTCTTAGAAATGGTTTAATTGTTGATGATAATAGGAAACCTTTGTCTAAATCTTACAATATCTTGATGTTGTATAACTATGTAATTAAGTCAGTGAGAAAACATAGTCGTATTGTATGGGTATAAATTGTATTTAAATGCAGATCATTCTCCAAGTCTTGTGGAAAGTTGTTGGGTTTTTTATTCTTCATTTGTATGAGTTGTTTTAGATGGACAGCCAGATAAGTTGAAAAAAAGAGAGAAAGTGAGACATGGAAAACAACCAAGGTATTTTCCATTTCCTAAGTAACCTTTCTGAAATCATGCTTGATCTTCAGAAACAAAATGAAAAGTGTTCTCTTCCATTAATATTGAGAAAATATTTCCCTTGGTATACAAGAAGTAGCAATTGATTTAAATAACACTGTGCATAGAAGAATTCTCTGTGGGAAGCTTTTATTTCGTCTTGGAAGTAGCTAGTATATGATCTCTTGAGTAAGTATAATAGCTAAGTAAGTAATCCATACACATGCACAGTGTTTTAAGAAGGTGTGAGCCAGGGCACTCACAGAACAGAAAGAGCACACTTGAGGCCCAGATTCATGTCACTTAATATGAGGCACTTAACTGAGACAGATGAAACATGAGCACAGCTGCTCCAAGTTTCAGCGGTCAGAGTGTGACTGAGAACTGAATTGACTTATCGAGATACCTACCTATCATTACTGACTAAACAGGAATCCAGGGAGGAAAAACTTTAGTATTTTTAAAGGCTGTGCTTTGATGTTTCCCATTTCAGTGATTTTTGGTTTTTGCTAACAATAACAGGAATAGAATGCAGTATGATTTTGTTTTCCCCTAACCATCTGATATTGTCGGCATAACAACAAAAGTAGCAATAACTGTGTTTGAGTTAATCTCAAGGAAGTGAGCCTGAGAGCTGTATCTCTAAAACCACTTTAGTTAAAGGTTAATGTTCATTAGTGTGGAGTCAACAGCACTCTGATAAACCTCTTAGTTTAAATCAAATGACAGAATAAGAGCTAGTAGTACTCTAGTGAGCATTACAATAAAACATGATGCATTGCATTTATAAAAATAAAAACAACAGACTTTAGAAAGCTGGATAATGCTTCCATTTGATATATTACAGGTGTAGTTTTACTCACATTTCTTCTTGCAGTATCATATGCAACATTTCTGTTGCTTAAATTATATAATAAAAGAGAGATGGCTTTCATTGTTTAAGATCAAAATATGAGACATGGGTGGATAAAGGTCAGGAAATGCATCAGCTGGCTCACAATAGCCTGTGAAACAGTGGTAGGTTTGGAGAGGGGGAAGAGACAGTGCGTGGTACATTTTCTCAGTTCTATAGGAATACATGACTGACTTGCCAAGTGCGGGCTATTTGGCAGATCTGCTCCAGCAGTGATTCAAAGCAAGACAGGAACTAACCCGAGGAAGAACAAAGCAAATGTTCTCTACACTGAAAAAAGTATTAATTTAAACTGAGGTTGAGCAGAGGCCAATGTTTTTCAAATCTGCATGTGAGCATTTTTTCTAGACAGCTATTGGGATCTGAACCCCAGATCAAAAATAACTTTTTGACTGTAACTAGACAGCATTTGCTATAGCGAATCAACATGATAAGATTTTCTTGAATTACTTTACTAAAAATCTAAAAGAACAGCAATCACTTTTGGAGGTTGAGCATGGAGTAGGAATGAAAAACAAGTAAGACTCTGAGAAATAAGAATGACCAAAGTCTGAACTTAAAATTAGTTCTGGATTTCCATTTAGGACAGCTCAAGTTTTATTCCTGTTTTAATACTTCAGAACTATAATTGGTTAAACAATAAAGTTCTAACTCATAAGTGAGGTGATTTTTTTTTTTTTCATGACTCCTGTTCTGTAACTCATGAAGGAGATTATAATGAAAAACAGTTCTTTCTTGAGGTGGAAAGGGGTCATGAGAAGTGGGAGCTAAGAAACAGGTACAAAGATAAAATAAAGCTGTTGCTCTGGTAGTTTGGATCAAATCTTACACATATCTAGCTGTTCACAAGCAGAGGTTAAGTGCCTATTCCAACTCCTGAAATAATCAGTAAAAACAAATATTGCACTCAACTTTCTGTAACAGCTTCAGACATTTCAAACTGAAGGCACACACAACAGAACTCTAAGTATTTTTAAACACGGTGCAAGTAAAGTAGTATTTGTTCATTGTTTGTGTGTCCAGGTTTCCATAATTAGAAAGTAATAATTGACAATAATTGACAGTAGAAAGGACTTGAATGGTTCATTTGAACAGTACATTTATTTGAAATAACAGTTTTAAATATTGCAGTATTATTTTTGGATTAATAGTTGAAGCCCCTCAATGCCTTTTTGCTTGAAAACCTGAAGAAGTTGAAAATTTCCCCATGAATCCTATTCAGCTTCTAAAGAACTCCCACAAACTGCTACTGTATCTTTACAGGTGAAGACTGTAAAAATTGAAGACTTTGGATTCCTTTCTCATTTTAGATATTTAATCTCACCTTTTTACTCCTTGTTTTTAAAGCTGAAAACATGTGAAGGCCTACTTCCTCTCTAACAGATAATAGAGTACCAAATATTGTCTCCCTTCCCTGTTTTAATGGAATAACCCAAACTGGTTCAAAATAGGACTCTAATACAAGAATGGTTTTGGGGTGGGTTTGGTCTCTTTTAGGGGTTTTTTGGTCGGTTTTTTTTTTTCTATTTTTTTTTTTTTATTATGAACTATGTAGAACAATATAAGAGGATGTCGACAGTTTCAGAAGTGAGGAGCATTGAAGTGTCAGTATATGACTAGTATTTTGGTGCTGAGTTCCTTCAAAGATGAGAATTAGCTGGTCTTTCAATTGTTTTTCATGTCTTTGTTGTTGTAGTAGAACTGTAATTGGTTTCTGTTGGCCTCTCTTGCACTGTAACATTGCCTGCACATATAAAGGTGATATACCTAATTAATATAAAAATAAATGTAAATGCATTCAAAAAGTCTTCTTAGTAAGTACTTCCAATAAGTAGAGCCAAATGTTACATCATTCTTTCTCTGTATATATGTATATACTTTATAAATACATTAAAAAGTAATTCTTTGTATACCTCTGTATATCTCACAGCAACAGCAATTGGCAATCAACATTATTTGTATACAGTAAAACTGTCCTTAAAACTTAAGCTGTTCTTAAAACTGAATGGTGTAAGTAAAGACTCTCCTGACTAGAATAAGTTCATTTTAATTGGATCACCTAAGATCAATGACTCACAATAGCATTTTGTGAATTTGGAGATACTTTTTTTAAGTGTTTTATGATGTTCTATCCTCTGAAAATAACATCCAAAACACATTTCCCTCTGATGTTGAGACATTTCACTTCCATGGGTATATAAGAGCATATTTGCGTGCATGTGCATATTCATGTATATAGACATCGGTATTTGTAGTTTTGTATAGCAATTGATTTTTTTTAGTCAGTCAGTGTGAAAAAAGAGATTCTATAAACATAATTTGTAGAATGTTCAAACTTGAATTGGTATGTTTTCTTAAAAATGAAATTCATCTTGTTAACTTGTTGATTTGGGCACTCTGAGAGTGCCCCTGTTTAACCAGTATGGTCTTTTTTTTGTTTTAATTTTTTTCTTTTTTGGTGTGTGTCTAATACTGGAGAGTGCACGGCAAGTCAAGGTAATCAGACATTTGCAAATGGAAAAAAATAAGTATGTCATTCACACCACCTTTTTTGTATGTTCTGAGCTCTGCTGAAAGCAGTTAAGTTCTTACTAACCTTGCAAGATTGTTCCAGAAACAAATTAATTGTCAGTGATTCATTTCCTGGCATTATTTTCCCTCAAAAGTATTTATCTGCTAGTTCTACTAACTACAGCATGTTACATTTGCATAATAATTTCAGTATTCCTTTTGCTTTAGCTGTTTTAAATTCTATAAACACTATAAGCACCTCTCAGTTCTCTGAGCTTTATTTCAAGAAAAGGATGATGAACTGAGCTACAGGTGTAGTAAGCTAGAATAAAAAAAGAGAATATTTTCTTTGTATTCCACAGTGCTTTTGTTACCAGAGTCTAAGCAATGATTTAATATTCTATTACTATAAGGTCATCTGTGATTTTTGTTACCCCCTTACAAGGATAGTACAAAATGTTATAAACCCCCGTGCTGTTCTGAACAAGAGAATACATTGAGCTATTATTACCCAAAGCTGTCCCTTCTTCAACTATGCTTTTGTTGCTAACTCAAATGACACCAAAACATATTTATCTTCCAAATATAATTGTTTTCATATGTTTCCTCACAGGACCTTTCCTGTCCCACCTTCTGGTTTCTTGTCTCTTATTAAGCATTAGAGCAGCTCTCACATCTGAAGAGGTATTAATAAGGGCCACCTGCCACTGTGACTCATTTAAAAAGTCTCTGCACAGTCTAAGATGAGAGATAATAAATATGTCCAGGCCATGGGGATCAGAGAGGAGCCGTGAGACAGTATTGGTCAGCATGATGGGCAGTGGTCTCAGCATGAGAGCAACCTAACCTTATGCTCCATTATTCCTCTGTGTAAATGCTCAGCAAATGTCACAATCCCATCCGTACGCTCTAAGCATTTTGTGGCAGGTACCACATGCTGCTGTAGGTCTGCATATAGCCACTGCATTGTTAGCTTTTAACAAGCATTTCTTGATACCTCCCAAAACATTTCTGAGCAGTTGCCCAAGTACTTTTTACCAAAAAGATCTTGGCACTTCTTTTGTACATTTTCAATATAAGTTAGATTTGCTTTTATTCATGGAGGAGAATGGATATGCCTCACCCTGCTGTATTTTTGAAATATTTTTTCATTCAGTCATAATTCTAGCTCTAAGCATCCCTAGGTAAATTACTTAAGCTACTGTTTCTTCTATATGTTCAGCACTTTTTCTGGAAACCTTTTCACAACATTTTTCTCTTTGATGACATCACGTTACCTCTTCAATATACAAAGTTTATTTGCTTTCATCTAGCATGAAGCTAAGCAGGACACAAACAAGAAGTGGATAAAGTTTAGTAAAATCTTATGTACTGAAAGGGGTGGCAAAGGCACTTTTTTTGCAGATGGAGAACATGTGTCTGTTTCTCACTGAAATTTCATTGTGTATCCAAAAATTATATAAAAATGAAAATAAAATCAGAACTATTGTTTAACAATAATGAGCTAAAACCCCCAAACAAATAAAATTAAACAAACCAAATGCCCACCATAACTGGACAAAAACCCTGAGAAAAAAAATGAGTGCTGCTGTAAAAGGAAATAAGGTTTATTCTTTTAATAAAATTTAGTAAATAATATGTAATATTTTCCTAAGTCTTAGATTCAACTTTCTAGCTGATTTTCTGGGGATCTGATGTATGCCTTCTATTTATTGTAGCATATTTCTTCTGAAGTTTTGTAAAGTCTCTTTCTAAATGCTCTTGGCATTAGAAAGCAAATTTGGAGACTAAAAATCTGAAATAAAATAATATGGTATTTTAATCAACCCTGAATTTATAAAACATAGGCCACACAGCAAAGTCACTGCCTTTGAAAGGAATGGTTCTTCAGTTCAAAACACTTCCGACTTCTCCACGTCAACTTCCAGAGAACAAGAATTCAAAACCGGCATCAAATTCAGTCTCACACCATGGAATAATTTTTTTTTTGTGCAATGTGAACATTACATTCTTGTAGAAATTCTGCCAACTTTCCTTAGGTGAAGCACTAAATTGGCAATAGCTGCAAATTAAGTAGATCAGTATGATATATATTAGTGAGACTGCTCATGCAGTATATAAAGCCCTTCTTCTCCCCAGTTCGAGTGCTAGGAATGCTATTAGTCTTAGAAGTATTATCTGTCCTTTGTGAAGTCTATCTGACTGTAAAGTAGATGTTGGTTTTATTCTATTTTTCTCAGGCAATCATCATCTAGTTTCTGTACCTCTTTCTTTAGAATGTCACTCTTCATTTGGAAATGATCAGAAATATTCCTTGCTGCCAACCCAACCCAGCCTAACACTTTTAGAACTTTCCTCTGTGCCTCTGGAGAGCTAGCAGATAATTTGGGTTATTCAAGTACACTGATTCAAGGACTAAGTGTGAGCGTTCATTCCCTTCATACCAATAAGTGCAAAGATGGTGTGATTTTTCCTTTTGGGAAAAATGTCTTTGTCAAGTGGCTATATAAGACATTTCAGGTGAAATGCTATTTAACATCTTAGGCATTTCTGTTTCCAGCCTGTGGTAAAAGGGACATGTTACCAGTAAGACATTTTGTGGTATTTTCTGACTTCATTAAATATCAGTTAGGAAAGAAGGGAAGACAGCGTGGATTTTGTTTGTTTGCAGCTTCAGCTTGTCAAGGAAGTACAGTGGAAATGAAACGTAGTTAGGGTCTCATGTAGCAGAAAAAGATAGAAGAAAAGGATGTCAGAGCTATTCTATATGCTAAGTTCCTGTGACTGAGATGCAGTTAAAGAATAATTGTATCGTTTACAACCAGACCCTCTTAGAAGATTTCTGTCACTGATCCATTGCTTTAGAATAAGCCTTCTTTTCCTGGAACGGTAGATAAGTTGTCAAATGCTATGATCAACTAGCTCATCCAGGCTTATCGAAAAATTAAAAAGCCCTGGGGATTTTCTTATGGCTAAGATAGTCTGTCTCACTTGTGATCACATCCCAGAATGTACTGTGACCTCTTAAGCTGTGACAAGGCTGCTTCTGCTTTGTCAGTCTGTGGAATTATGATTGACTTCTCAACCCAACCACCATAAATCTAGTTGGGAGGCAAGTTTCAGTCTACAAGCTTAGTTTCACTGAAGCATATGGAGTCCTGCATGGTCCTACTAGAGCAGGCAGATGCCAGAGTTTTAGCTGTTAGACAGAGTTTTCTGTATTCAGGAGACTCCATCCTTCCTACTTGGATGTGGTGCCCAAAGCATAATTCTAGGTTTGTTATCCCTAAGGTATTTTTAATTTTGACACACATTTTTCCATATTGTCCACTTGTGTATGAGTGTATTCTTCAGTACATACAATGTGTGTTTATATTAAGTTCATGAGCATCTGTCTACCCTCACAGGTAAATTGCCACATAGGAAGCACTGTTTACTCTTCTTTCTCATCTTCTGAAATTTCATTGCCAATAGAAGTGACTTAAAAATATCATGTTCACAAAAATGATAAAATAAAGTTGAAAACAGTTTAAATATTTGTCAATTAAAAGAAATGCTTCCACTGTATTTGCTTTCTCTGAGCATTAATCTCTTTGATTTCCTGTACTTACACTGTTTAACTCTCTTGCTATGCCAAACAAACACCTCTCAAAAAAGGCAAGGAGAACGCAATTTAAAAAGGGCAAGGCACGTTGGCTGAGCAGAGCTGGTGTCAAAATGCTAAACAACTGTTCTTATGGCACATCCAGTATGGTGAGACTACATTTTCTTTTAGTCTTAATATTAGCATGATTCTCAGAGGTATCCAGTATATAGTCTTTACAGAAATCTGTCTCAGACATGTCTTGGCTAGGTATTCTTATTTGAGCGAAGAATAATTCCTCCCAACAGATGAGCACAGAGACTATTTGATACAACTGTCTATAGATAGCAACTTCTGTTCTTCCGCCAGCTTTTAGTGGTTGCATATCCCTGCGTAATTGTCTGTAGTGTTTCATGAAGAGCCTATTAATCCCTATAGGTTGTGTAAAGTGATTCCCCATGGAAGATCTAATTGAAGCAATTAAAGTGGGTTTATTATCACTGTTTAGTAACTGGACCCATAGTCTTTCTGTGGTATTCTCAGACTGAAAAAAAAATGCTGGCTAGAAAAGGTTGTGGGTATTTCTTCTTTACAAGCGTGAAGAAAATTAAATAGTATCAAAACTAAGCTGTTAATCAGGTGGGTGAGTAAGGGGTTAATTTGCAATTAGAAGTTTTTCAAACATATTAGCTAATTCTCCTTTAATTTAATTTCTGTTGATAGCCAGATTTTGCCTTGATGTTCTCTTTATTTTATCTGTTAAAAAACAATGGGTCTGAGGAAAGGTTTTACTGAAATACAGAGCAGAGCACAGGGAAGACTTAACGGAGCATGTTAGCATGTAGAGGTGAGGGGTTCATCTCCAAGGTGACAAATTTCATGAAGTGCTGTATATTCAGCAAAGACAGTGATAACTAGGCCCATGCAGGTTAGGAATATAATGCGTCAGAGCAGTAGTACTGTAGTAACGTCCCTGTTCTACTGCCTTAGACGGACTGCTAACAGAAAACTGGATACCTTGATGCTACTTGCTACTTCAAGCTTTACTGGTACTGTTTTGTTGTGTTAACTAACAGGTATATTGATATTAGAAGGTCTGCTTTTTATACAGTAAAAATATGTCTGTGATAATACACAGTTCTTGTCTTAATATTTTGTCTTTCTCTTTTTAATTTAGATCTGCTCTCCACAAAAAAATGCATCAATAATATGTCAATAAGAGTCAGTAAGAATAAGAGTTCCTAACATACTTTCCTCAGGCTTTTTATCAAAATCAGGAGCCTAGGCTGTCACACAAAACTTTTTGGACATTTATATCTAATTATCTGCATATAATACTTAGTTAAATACAGTCTTCAGCCTAATAGACCCAGAATGCTTTAGGTCGTTGAACTATTAAGAAGGCCTTGCAATTTTTGGTAGACTCTAATGCACTCTTTACTCTCTTTTTAATCTCAAAATGCTATTGAAAATGGTGTATTTATAGTGTGCTGAACTAACTGCAGAGCCACTTAGCCTGTGAATAGCCAAGAACTACTTTTAAAAGCTTGACCCCTAAATAAGACACATCTGTATTCAGGATCATGTTTTCCAGCATCTCCATTTCTTCAGGGACGTGTTTTCAATTGGAAAAAAAAACCCAAACCAAACAGTACAAAAGCTTTTAGTGTGTTGAACAAGTTCTGATTTTTTTAATTGCACTTGGCCTTGCACAGTATTAGGCTTTTTTTTTCCAGCTTAATTGAAAGAAATTTTCATCCTATTTGCAGTTCTTACATAAACGTAAATCATGAATAGCTGTGCTACTGTCAGAAAAGTTATTCTATATTAACAGTCTATAGTCAAGAGACAGAATTTGTCCTCTAATTGTATTTTTTTTTCCACTCTTACAGTCCTTCAAGCTACAGGGGAAATTGCTAGTCTGAAATGATTAAAATGGACACATCTCATTAATGTTTATAATCAACTGTTGTCGCATTAGTCCTCTCTTGAGAAAAAAACAAAGATCTTGTGTAGGGATTGTCAGAAAGATGTGCAATTTTGTCTTTTAAGTTCAATGGATAGCCACAGCTGATATCATTTTCTTAAATCTCTGTCTGAACCTCCTTAGAATTACAGTTAGGGGCAAAATCAGAATTAAAAAAACCCTTTTACTATAAACCACTCCTACTCCTGTGGCTCTCTGAAACTGCAGGTGTGATCGAAGGGGAACAGTAAAATTCCCATGGCTGTACTGTTTTTGGAAATGTAAGACTTCGGAAACCAGCCTGCCTGTAGCTGCTCCCAAAAGAGTTTGTGTCAACATCAGAGGATGTGTGTGCTGGATGTCAAGCTTCACCTATGACCAGTTTTTACTACCCTCACTCTTAGTGATGGCAGCAAGCCAAAGCTGTTTTCCTTCTGGCTTTCTCTTACAGGTCTGCCCTTGCCCTGTTTCTCTGTCGTACTAAGGACAGTAAAAATTAAATTTCAGCTGATATCCTGAGAAGTGCTTAGATTGCTCTAGTTAGATCCCAGTGTTCAGCCAGTGTGGTGCTGGGTCTATGTGAACTCATTGCAACGGGTGGAGATCTCTTGTGCTTTGTGTAAGTACTGTCAGGCACTACGCAAATGAGCACAAAATGTGCAATAGAGACCACCACTGCAGATAAGAACTTTGTAGCAGCACTGAGGAAGAGATTTTTGCCTTTACAGATAACTTTCCCTTCCATCCAAAGCTGCCCTACGTTATCTCTGTTTTGACCAGGAAAGAAATAATGAAATAACTAACAAAGACTGTCAAGCCTGCTACTATTTAATACAGCTAAACCAGTGCATTCTGATGAATCTTATAAATACTATAAAAGCAATTCTTTATGTATAGCTTTTTTTAGATAAAGTGATGCTGAGCATTCATAACAGTGTTGGAATAGAGAAACTTTGATGTCTTTTCTGTGATGTATTATTCGAGAAACTTGTTATAACATAGTCAAATCTATTGTTTTACAGCTCTGAATCTCTGTTGCCCTAGCCAAACACTGTTTATCCAGGTTTCAGACTGTAGTCAGTTTTTGATTCAATTTTTCTCATAATATTGAATGACTGTATACAGCTTCTGTGTGCTGTTAATAGCTTTCATGTGCTGTGCAGCCATTTCAGCAATAGATGGTTTCCTCTCTGCATTTGCAAGGCAGAGTTTCTGAATTGAAAGAAAGAACATAATATTGTAGAATGTGAAGGTATAATATTGTAAAAGAATCAGCAGCAGAATAAGAGATTGTTTTGAAAATCTTCATTGAACAATGGGATTAAGATACATCAGATAGTCTGTGTAAGATTTTGATTGCAGAGTTTAGGTTATACACAACCTGTGTGCAAATAATTTTTCAAAAAAGTTGTGAATCTTTAAAGGTTGCTCCTTTCTTACTTTCTTACTAAGTTTTTTTACCCAAAGTCAGACATCCAAATAAGAGATAAATGACCCAATCCATGTAAAAGAGTAGGTGCCTATCAACCACAATTCATCTCATTTTTAAGATTAGTCAATTAGATTGCAGGAATCATCATATGGACGCACCTGCAAAAGAAGACAATCTGGCTAGCTTGCGTTGAAATACACCTTCTAGACATTAAAGTTACATGTATTGTATCAAAGTATTGCAAGAATGTAGGAACATATGAAATATGTACGAAATTTGTGTTTTAAAAACTTAGTAATTATTCAGTGGACTTTATTGGTCTTTGTTAGTCACACTGAGTATGCTGAATTTTAAGGATATTTGATGGAACCAGTATGATGTACAGCTGAAAAAACAGAACCACTGGAAAAGATGTCGTTTAATTAAATATACCTTCCAAGTTATACTTAAAAATCTTCTGCCACATGCTGCTACTTCTCAAGGCTACTGCTGTCATACTAGGTCAGTAATTCTCTACATCATCATGTTAGAGTCATAAATACCTCATTCCATTTAGAATCATAGAATTATGGAATCATAGGTTAAAGTTGGAAAGGATCTTAAGACCATCTAGTTCCAGCCCCACCGTCATGGGCAGGGATACCTCACTCTAGATGATGTTCCTCAAGACTCTGTGCAGCCTGGCGTTGAACACTGACAGGGATGGAGCATTCACAACTTCCCTGGGCAACCCATTCCAGTGCCTCACCACCCTTACAGTAAAGAATTTCTTCCTCACATCCAATCTAAACTTCCCCTGTTCGAGTTTGAACCCGTTACCTCTTGTCCTCTCGCTACAGTCCCTCATGAAGAGTCCCTCCCAGCATCCCTATAGGCCCCCTTCAGGTATTGGAAGGCTGCTATGAGGTCTCCACTCAGCCTTCTCTTCTCCAGGCTGAACAGCCCCAACTTTCTCAGCCTGTTTTCATATGGGAGGTGCTCTAATTGCTTGTTAATGCTTTCTATCCAAATGCATGTTCTACCATACAAAGACACACAAAAGTAATACAGATTATCCATAGCCACCTGCCCAATTAGAGAAATTGCTGTTACAATTCAACCTAGTTACACAAAGCTTCAGGTCCAGGAAAGGTCAGACAGAGTTCATGTGACAAGCCACACTTGAGAAGCCTTGCAGATTTAGTACAATGCTTACTCCTGTTGCTATCAACAACAATACTGTATTACTGGGCTATAGAGTTACATGTAAATGAGAGTGAATAAGTGAAATAATGGTAAATAAGAGAAAATAATGTGTATTTGACTGCAAAAGAGGATTCCCCCCATTCATTTTGTTGCTTTACACAAATATTTGCTTACTACATTCCACCATTTGCAGAGAGATTATCTTTGTTTTTATATCTTTTTACTTAATTTGATGTTTTTTTTACCGATGTCTGTACAAAACCCTCAAGGAATTGACTGTAACAAAGGCTCCTAAGCTTTTGGTATAACAAAGCATTAACTATGGGTCAACTGTCTTACCAAGGAAAATGGAGTTACTTATTTTTGGCTATTAAATCAGATTGCATTCTTGCAATTTGAAAGGCTCTACAAGAAAAATATATTTAAAAGCTGTACCATTAATGTTGCTATTCTGCTACTGGTTTCCTTTTTAAATGTCACAGTGATGACATTGGACATGATTATTTTCTCACACAATTGTAATAATAATATTGATTTCAGCGGAATTATTATTCATTTGCCCAGTGCAGAGAATCAGATTAATTCACAAAAATTATTTTCTAGTCATGTTATAGGAGCTTATTGCATTTGCCTGTCAGACATTATCATAATGTTTTTAGTAGGGAATAGGTTAAAATAATTTTCATCCAGTTGGGCAAATAGAGTCAGCCTGCTGCTGTGTTATATAGCCCGTCTGTTCTGCCAACTTATTTTTTATGATCTTCTTAGAAATATCTGCTTTTATGCCAGTTACTTAGGGTAGGATTGTCTGTAATTATGCCCTTAGTGACATTGCAAGTATAAAGAAAGATGGCAAAAAAAAGAAGAGACATAGGTCTTTTGTGGGACCTCTTGTAGGCTTCTGTCTCATTATGTTAACAATCTGCCCAGAGAATGGTGTCAGATTTAGAGAGCAGATGAGATTGATTTACTTTCCAGGCCCTTCTACCCAGCCTAATTATTGTGTTACAAATGGCGATTCTTTCACCCCTCTGAAGGAGCACTTTGATTAGTGTCTGCAATGCAGGTGCCAGGGCTTAATACGGTAAGTGCATGTCAACTAGTTTCTTTCATCACATAGTCAAACTGTATAAAACAGCCATTGCACAGCAGGAGCTGATACATGGTTTTACCATAGCTTTCATGAGCTTAAAATTGATAGAGATAGAACAGCTATGAAATTTGCCATCTTGCTTTGTTTAATGGTTTCTTTTGTTATTCTAGTAAACACGAATGATGGGTAGATGTGAAAGAGAAGTAAAATGAATGTGAATAGATACTTTACCATTGTAGAATTTTATTTAGAATTCAGATCAGATTTCTCACTTCTTCCTGCCTGATTGAATGGTTCTACTCACAAATTAAGGTATAGTTTCGATATTATAGGCTCTTTTCTTTGCTCATGTTGTCGGTGTCTTGGCTTATTTGAATGGTTTTATTATTAAGAATGATGATATTTTTAGTTGGCTAAAGATTTATTTATAAATACTTGGGGTTTTTTTTAGCAGTTGACAATGACTAGATAAATATGGGCTTGGAAGTAAACAGAAACACAGGATTTTATAGTTAATTCTAATTACTTTAAGAATTAAGAATCAACATTCATGCCAAATTCACGTGATTCACATCAGACACTATACTTCCCATTGACTTATTATTGCAAGTTTCTCACTTGTTTGATATGTTACCTCATTTGCCAGAGAAAGTTCTAATTTTTTTTCACTTTCTGCATACTAAAAGAGAAAAATGTAGATGATAAGCAGTGTAAACTTCTTTCTTAAATAATATTATGTAAGCTAGTACTACAGATTGAAGGGAAATTGTAGGAATGCTGCTGAGTGGCAAACAGAGGTGAGGTTTTTGAGATCACTGAATATAGTGTAATGTTTCTCAAACACCTGTGCATTTGAGTTTCTGGCTCAGAGAACACCAGCTTCTTCCTCAGTGAATACATTCTCCTTGGATTCTTATTATGAATTCTTGGCAGCTCTTATCCCACATTTAACTAGGATTGAATGTTAATAGGTATCATTTACACCTCAAATGATTTCTCCATGTTCAATCTAACGCATGTTCCTTTTGAATTATGTCTGGATATGTTCTGAATTATGCAAAAATTGTGGGTTCTGTTTCTTAGCTATTTGATGTGCAATGTATTTAGTGTAATTATCAGGAAAGAATAATCATTGCAATATTCATTACTCATGCAACAAATATATCCGATGCCCATTAATTATCCTTGATCATGAATTCCGCTATGGATCACCATATGGCATGTACCTGGTAAAACTAGTATATGTATTATATTAACGCAATTTTTCTAGTTTTAATAAAATAAATGGAAAATGCAAATATCAAAAGTTTAGTTAAAATATACAACCTGTTGCCTTAGTAAATTGTCCAACTGTGCTAAGATCCCACAAAATATACCTGTATATTGTTGGCAGTCCAGTAATTGATTTTAATGTATCCAATAAAAAAATGTGTTTTCTCAATTAAAATAAAACAGTAAGATTATATTTTCATATCTGAACTCACTGTAGTCACCTGTGTTAAACACAATACAGTCTTAATGTACATGTATAGACTCGTTGAAACCAGACATTATTGATATATAGGAATATAAGAATTTAGAAATGAGAGTAGAAGAGAGTTTTTTGCAGAAAAGCATTTCTGCCCACCCATATTTTAAAATTAGGCTACCCCTGTAATTTCTTATTTGGTTACAGTAATATTGACTCCAGGAGTTGTTCATAGCTTCCATGTTGATCGATTGAAAAATTATTTGCTTTTTCTCCATTATCTAGATCTCATCAAATTGCGTTTTTTAAATCCGTAGTATAGCTTTTCATCCTTCTGTAAGACTTCTCCTTTAGCTTGTGAAGTTATTTATAATACTGCTAATTTTTTTTACTTTTTTATGTGTGTGTGTGCGTACAGTATTACTGTGCACAAGCCTGACTTCGTCCTTTTCAACTTCTCAATTTTTTTTCCACTTCTCAATTTCTTTTCCCTGCATCAAGATCATTACCAAATCATGAGGCAACTTGATTGTGGAATGTTTTTTTCTAAGAGTTCTTCCCCTTTCTCTATACCTTTGAAACATTTTACGTGTTATCTCTGACCTCATCTCTTAATCCACTTTTAATCACCATGCTCCACTGGGCTGTGACATTCCGTTTCACCCAGATGTGTAGCACAACCTGTTTGCACAACTAAATGGACAGCAGTGAACCTGAATCCTCAATCACTGCAAATAAGAGTACACTAAATGATTTAGTTGGGATCTTCTGTAAAAAAGTTTATATGCTGTATTATCACTAGTTATTTTTTCTGGTTTTCTGGTATTTTATTGTAAATCTATGCACAACTAGATAATGCTGTGTCTTGATAGCTCTCAGTCTGTTCCTGTGAACTGTATAAATATGGTCTAAGAACTCCGGAAGTACAGGTGAATTTAAGACTCTCTATTACTAAATAAAAGAGAGACAGAGCCAAATCATGGCCCAGAGGCTGAGTCAACATTTGAACTGTGTAAGGGTATTCCTTTTCCACTGCAGATTTCTCTTGGAGATCCAATAAGTTTGTATTTTTCAAAAATAAGACACCAAATTGTGCCAGTTTTGAACGTTTCTTGTAAAATCCTGGAAGGTGATTGCAAGGTACTTGGCAGAATTTTGGGGTTCTCTTTAAGCTTTTCTTTTTTGGAATGTTCCAGAAGTACATAAAACTTCACATTTTTTGTTCTGGATAAAAGTTATGGAGTACAATATAGTATTATAAAATAGCATTCCATAAAGGAATTCAATACTTCAGTAAGCATGAAGGAATTAAATCTTTCACAGACATATCAGAGGCTTTTAATGTACGTTGGGAAGCTGGAAACAGAAGCAGATTGATGTGATCTGAACACCAAATAGTTAAAGGGCTATTTAAATGCTAGCGGTATATGGAGGTCAAAATTTGTCATCCAGTTTAAAAAAAAAAGAAAGAAAAAGACAACGAACAAACCAACAGAAACAGGAATATAGGAGACACAGAGTAAAAGCAAAAATAGTGACAAAAAGATTAGTAAGCTGGATGGAGTCTTGGGTGATATGGTTTAATGTGTGGTGTCCCTGCCCATGTCAGGGGAGTTAGATCTAGATGATTGTCATGGTTTAAGTCCAATCACCCATGCAATTTAGCTTTCTCACTCACTCCCCTCTCTTTCTTACCCCCTGCTCCCAGAGGGATGGGGAGGAGAATCAAAAGAATGCAACTCCCACAGGTTGAGATAACAGTTTAGTAACTAAAGTATAACACAAGACCACTACTGCTACCACCAATAATAATAATGACAAGAGAAATACAAGGAAAGAATACAATTCTCACCGCCTAATACCAAGCCCGACCATGCAGTGCACCCCCACCCTTCCGGGTCTCTGCTCTCTCTTTTTTTACACCCTGGGCATGACGTGCTGTGGTATGGAATAACCTCTTTGGTCAGTTTGGGTTAGGTGTCCTGTCTCTGCTTCCCCCCAGCTTCCCCTCCTCCCTGGCAGAGCATGAAACTCAGAAAGTCCTTGGCCAGACCAAAACATCACTAAGCAGTAACCGAAACACTGGTGTTATCAGCGCTGTTCCCAGGCCCAAAATCAAAAACACAGCACTACACCAGCTACCAAGAAGGAGAAAAAATGACTGCTGCTGCTGAACCTATGACAATGATCTTAAGGTCTATTCTAGCCCTAACTGTTCTATGATTCTATGTGTATTACTGGGTATTAGCTCCCCTAAATTTTGCTAGTGAAATGGTAACTGCAACCTTATTCTTTTGCTACTTTTTACTATGCTGACTCATTGAGTCATATGCAGTCTATTCTGTAGATAATTTCACTTTTGGGGGATGGTGTTTATGCTCAGTGTTTGCAGAATATGTGCCATACATGCGAGTATAATTAAAAAAAATATCATAAAGGGGCAGTGCCATTCTGACGTTCATCTTGCAGCAGAATGAGTTTGAAATTTGATTTTATAATCCCTTAATGAAGTAGTAGTCAGGAATTTTAATAGACTACGCATTCTCACACTGAAGAAACCTCACAGTAACAGAATATAATTTGACTGCGTATTTTCAGTATTTTAACTAACAAAATAAGAAAATCCAGCTTGATCTCCAGACTTGTGATTTTTAATTCAAATCTTTGATTCAGATTATTCAGTTGCTATCTGCTCAAATTAAAGCATGAGGATTTTCAAAGCCATAGCAATATATTATCACACTTGCAGCACTAATTACAACATAGCTTTTTTCAACAGCATGAGAACATGAAGATCATCTGTGTCATCATTCTTGCTTGATGCATAATTATGACCCAGTGCTTTAATTTGAATTGTCCAAAGCAAGGTTGAATTAACTTCCTTGCTAGTAAATACAACAGCTGGGATTCTGTTAGTTCCCTCCAGAGATCTCCAGGCAATATTTATCAGAAATTTCAAGTACAGAATAAACTGTTGTGCTACAGCAGTCAGTCTGCACAGTGGTATGTGTACAGCTGTAATAAGTGGCAATATGCAGTTAAACAGTGTGAATTTGATCCTGTTACACTTCTCCTATCAGTAATTCTTGCACATTTCAAGTGTTATGATGCACAAAGGTTTATCTCATAAATACAGTTTTTAAGGGAGTGTGTAGCTGTAACTTTTTCCTACTGTGGAGGCCAACTATGTATCATAAAGTTCTTTCCAAAAAAAGGAGGTAATGCTGGTAACAATAACATTGATGCTTTGTATATCTCTGTCTTCATTGTATGACTTCTGATTTGTATTTTTTTTGTTCACCCATCCAGATTTGTTAATGCCCTTTCATGTTCTTATCTTAAGCGCATCTTGAAGGTTGTCCAGGGAGTCTTGCTCTGGCTTTCGAAGGTTAGGAGGTTTGAAATAGTACTCTTTCAGTTCTGCAGAGACACTTAAAAGTAATAACGACAGCAATAACTACAATAACATTATTATTAATAATAATAAATTAATAATTGCATAATAATAATAGTTATAATAGCAACAATAGCAACAATAGCAATAATAATAATGATGTAGCAGCGGAGCTGCAGAAACGAGCTGCGGCTCTGTGACGCCTGCCCACCTCATCTCCAGTGAGCTGGACTGTTTTGTCAACAGCTCCATCTGCAGCCCATGGCCAGCTGAGTGCCGGTAACTGCCATCCTGGGATATGCTCATTGAACACTGTTGTCTGTTAAAATTAGATTTGAAAGGCAACACCTTAAACCACCTTTTTGTGGTTGAAATTTTGGCACTGTCAGGTTTTATGTGATTTCTGAGAGTATAGCCGTAGGCTCTGTCAATGGAAACTCGCTGGGAAAGAAGCAGGGAGGGAGCAAACAGAGAAATGAGCTATTGCTCTTGCTGAAGGCTTGCAGTCAGGCATAATAATCTCTCCAGTCAGCTGTTTAAATATGTACACACAAATTATTGATATTATTTTTTCCCTTTCCTTTCTGTGAATATGCCTTTATTTGCAAAGGCCACTTCTAAGTTTATGGCCACTTGATACCATCTCCCTTGTGATGTAAGAGTGAGAGCGGTGTAACTCAGTCTGCCAGAGCTGTGACTTCAGTTGTCCAAACAACTTGTGTGCTCAACAGTGGCAAAAGTCAGCAGGGTTTCCTTCAGGGTGTGGGGCAGAAATTGGTGTTGCTTTGGTCTATTTTTAGCCAGGGTCTGTAGTTTGGCAACACTAGAGGGCTGTAGAAGTCTTTCCTAGTCACCTACAGGTGACGTGTTTTATTTTGGTTTAATTTGTGGTTGTTTGTGTTTTTTTTTTTTTTGGAGGGGAGGGGGAATGTGGTGATGCTAATGAAAGTACTTGTGCAGGGCAGGAGACATAAATGCTAAACAAGTTTTGAACCAGTGTTTGTTTTAAATGTCTTTTCATTATCAGAATGAAAATTTAGTTATCAGTGCTATTATATCTTTTTATGTCCTGACTTTCAATAATGTAGTAATTATCAGTACTTTATAGAATCATTCAGCATAAAATTTGTTTCTTCCTTACTTTATTTCATAATTTAATTAATAGCGTGTGTACGCTTGTGGTTGTTTTTTTTTTTGAGGGGGAGGGGGTAGATCACTGTTATACACTGAGCTATTTCTAATGTTACTGTCTTTGTATATATAGCATTAAAACTCCTCATGTTGTCTTCAGAACACCTTCAGATATCTTTTTTGACCTATTGGTGCTCTTGACAAATTAAAATGCCATTCACAATGGATAGGAACATTAGTCAGTAGGCAACAGTAGTTCCCTGGCCGCAGAAAACTGTACACAGAAAACCTTCCCTTCCCCTTTTCACTTTTCATGACAGCAATCCTACCTACATGTCTCTATAGAGAAATGGAGTTTTGGTATATTCTAAAGATTAACAAATTTAGATCACTTCAGATAGGTGTGGAAGTGAATTTTGCAGTAAAAGAGCACTCATATACTTTGTCATTGGTTCTCTACCTTTCACTCAAAGGTGCTTCAGTGCTGTCAGTAATCTTAACACATGGGGAAGTGAGTCAGTCTCTCAAAGCAAGCTTCAAGCCATTTTGGGCTTTATAGGTCAAAAACAGCACTTCAAACTCCACTTGAAAAACAACAGGCAGCCAGAGCAGAATTGGAAAGCAGATGTCAAATGCTCATAAAGGGATACAAAGCATATCAAGCAGAATGGCACCTTCCTATAACATATTGCTTCCAGGTTGATTTAAGGTGCAACCCAATGTAGAGCTCATTTAAGTAGCCAGATCAGTTACTTGCAAAAGACATGTTTGCAAATGCTGTGTTACGATAGCATTTTATAACACAGAAATATAATTCTGCATTAAAAGAAAAGTTAATTCTCATACTTTTGTGTCATGTAAGACTGCATTCAGAAGGGAGCAATACTTGTCAGCATACTTCAATTTCACCCAAAAAAAAGTGCCGAAACCCCACCCAGTTGGCATTGTTATTGCCATTTTCTATTTGGGAAAGGTTTAGGGATTGTAATATACTTCCTGGGAGACCTCGAATTAGACTGGGAGAAGTCAGAAGCAGAAAAAATAACTCCTACATGTTCTTCTGATCTTAAATACTTCTGCAAGTATTTGCAGAGTTGTAAGTTTATGTGCATTATAAGTAGAACTGTTTCTTTTTCTGGGAACAATTCCTCTTACTTTCAAAGATAAAGAAATTTTAAGTATTCCATTTCAAACATTAGATTTTTGAGATCTCTTAATGACATGCTATATAAACAGCAGTGATGTAGTCAATTTCTTTTCTCTAGATCAGTCCTTCATTTTAAATGAAAATTTATTTTTTCCCTTTGTATCTCTTTATTGTTGCAATAGATTTCATTTAATTTTGTACATCCATGGAATTAGTAGAAACCGCAACAGAGTGCTTGATTTGGTTGGATGGCTAAGGACATATGAACCATGGACATTTTTCATAGTACCTTTCTTAAGAGGCCCTCGTATGTTTTATAAACTCAGTCAACCAATGCTTATATTATTTGTGATATCATTCCACATCATGATGAAAGCCAGATATCTATCAAGAAGGGAGTGTCAGGTCTTAGGAATGCATATTGATGTTGTGTGACAGATTAAAATAGGAAGGAAAGAATGAAGCATCCAGTCTCCAATATGTCAGGTATATCTTACTATGGTCATCTTGTTAGCAATATTTTTTTTCTTTTGTGGTTTAAAATCAAATGGATTTTGTTTTAAAGTAGCTTATAATAGCAAAGCTTTTGCGATTGTTTCCAACTGTCAAAATACAGTGCTAGGGCTTGTTATCCTCTATTACTGCCAGATATTCGTTACAAGAAAGGAGAACAATAGGTACTCAGTCTGGGTAAAGGGGGAGAAAAAGTAATCATACAAAGCTGGTAACAGAAATCAGCATCAGCACTATCCCAACAATTCCCTGTATTTTCTTCCTGTTAGGAAAATATGGTAAAAAATTCCAGAAAAGGGCAAGTTAGAAATGTATCACAGATTCCCACTATGACTGCAGCTAAAAGGAAATTTGGGAAAAAATGAACCAGAAGGGCATTGGTGCTGCATGAGTGAAATTGGTTCTTTTTTCTTTGTTTTTTTGTGTGTTGAGGAATTAAATTGTAAAATCGGTAATAATAGTTTTCTGGTGCCACATAAGCTTGGTAAGCGGTTGTTAATAAAGGCATAAATGGCTAATTCTGATCAAACTTGTTAAACTGATATGAATTCCACTGTGAGCTGACAAAATCCTAGGAAGATGGACCATATTTACAGATGGGAAACTACTGCTTCAGGAAAGCAGTCAATTTCACAAAGTGAAAAGTTTGCAGAGAGAAATACTGGATAAACAAAGGAATGTGAGCTCACAGAAGTGAAAGGGTTTTAGAGATGTGGCTATGCAAATATTGAATAAGACCTAACAGACTATATTGCCCCAGTTCTTGGCATTAGTAGGTTATTTCATGAATATTGTGCCCTAGTCTGGTGCCATCAGTTAGGAAACCAAAACACTAAATGTCAAAGAAGCACAAAGAAATGATTGAACAGACTGGAATTGCAGTTAAAAGCTGATCTTACATTAAAAAAAAAAAAAAAAAAAAAGTAGAAAAAAAGAAAAGAAAAAAGCTATAAATAACTACATGGGGAACAAAAATTTGTTGATGCTGCTCTATTAAATCTGTAGGCAGGAAAATGTTCAAGTGTAATATCTAAAAGCAGAACATCGACCAAATCAAACTAAAAATAAGCTGGATATTTTAACTAATCCTGGAAACTACTTTCTGGTGCAATTGATAGATTTTCTGTCACTGGAAATAAAAATCTGACCTTTATTCATTTTCTTCTCTTAAAAATATAGTCGAAATCAAGCTTAAATATTGAATTTGAAGCAGAAATAATTAAACTGTAGTTTCTATAATATACAGGAAGTCAAATAACCACAATATTATATCCTGTCCTTAGAAGTGCATTAGCCTAAAATAAAAAGCATGCACACTTTCTGTTACTTTTAATTTCCTTTCTATATCCTGTTGTCTGCTCCTGAAAATATTTTGTGTAGAGAGCTTCCATTTATGTCAATAAGATTAGGAGATATAAGGGTCATGCCCTTAATGTAAAATATAATTTATTTGGATATTGGCTATCTTCCAGTTGACACCATAACAAATTCTACTTACCTGAAAGCATACAGATTTTTTTTTTTTTTCACACTCAAGAATGTATAGCATTGCACAATTGACCAAGTGTATTATGGGAGAAGTTCATCTTTCTATAGAGGATTAAGTACTACCCTTCCCCAGAGGCAGAATGCCAGATTGATTTGATGGACCAGTTTACCATAGCAAATTGCATATTCCAGGAGCACTTTCGACCAAGAGTTATGGTCTGTAGTGTACCATCTGTTAAAAGTCTGATATCTCTAAATTTAGATGATCAGTGCAGTCAATTTGGATAGTAAATTATTCATTAAAACATTGTAGTGGACACTTCACCACATGAAAGCTTGTTTCTGCTTCTTCTGAAATTTTAGTTAAATAAGATAGAAAACTGGTGGATAAAAGAGAATACATTTTTCAGCACTTTGAACCTGTACATTTACTTACATCCATAGAAACCCATGTATCAGTAGAATCGTAATTATAATATGAATACACTAATTTGACACTCAGCACAGTAAGTTGAATAATGATGAACTCAGGCAGCGTAAACTAATGGCACTGTGTTTACATTACTTTGGGATGACAGTTTATAGGATGCAGCTTCACACCATGTGTATCTTTTAAACTGTTCTATCCTGAGAGCAGGGGAAAACAACACAGAAGGTGCAGCTGCAGATTTTTCAGTTTTTCTTCCCTATTACCTATTTGTCCTTGTACCCGATGGGGTATTGTGTAACTCCTTTGAGAAAAATGAGTGGCGACAAGCCTGACTTGCTGGTTAAGCAGTGGAAATTGACAATGTGCCTGGGCTAGACTGGTGCTAGACCAGTAGTTTGTTGACTGCCCGTTGGGTGAAAAAATACGAATTGGATGTGTCTCATAGCCTTGCCATCAAAACTGAAGTTTTCTTGATTGTGGGATTTGCAGACAGCCCACTCCTGTTGAAATGACAGCTGCAGGCTGAGCTAACAAGTTAGCAGTTTCCACAGATATCAGATATCATTGGTTTTGCTGGTAACATTTTTCTATCATTTGGTTTCTAAATAGCCTATGCACCAACAAATTGGAGCACACCAGGAATAGTGAGTTGGGTGTTTTATTTCATTTCTTTCCTTCTACACTTCCTCTTGACAACTCTTGAGACAGGATGGACTGCACCCTCTCATGTTCTGTGCTTCTCTCTCAGCATTTCAGGTTTTGCCTTTTCCAGCTGTCCGAAACGGGCTTTACTGGTACTGTGGAGACATACATAAAGCCTATCAGCAGCTTCAAAGCCTTTGTAAATCTCATGTCTAAGTAAAGGTGGCATTTCTAAGTAACTTTGAAAGGTAGAATTAAAGCACATGTAGTACATTAGGATATTCCAGTGCTGTTTCAGATATAATTCATGCTGGGGAATTGAGGAAGTATCTCAGAGCTGATGCTATTTTTCAGTATCATCCACAGGAGCCAGTTCATGGCTTGTTACTCAGACATATGCATGAAAGCAGGATAGGCAATACTTTTAGTATTCTTGCTATTAATAACTGTGTTACCTGTAGGGTAGTATAATATATTGATATATGTGTCACTGATAGTTAATAAATATGAATTTTTCCAAAGGTGCTAAGTAAAAATGCAAAGATAATGTACACAGAGTTCAAGCAATCATAAAAGCATAAGTCAGAATTATGTAATGTTTAATTTGTGTGCATGCTTTTCTGTTTTCTTTTCTTCCAGATTAATGATGAAAAATATTGGTCAAATAAAAAATTTTCTTATTTAGATTAAAAATGAAAATAACTATATATGGCGTGTTGGGGGGAGGTTGGGTTTATTTGGTTGTTGTTTTTTTTTTTTTTTTTAAGTAACTAAAGACTGCATGTACATTATTATGAAACACTAATTACTTAAAGGTCACAGAAAGAGTTTCCTTTTTTTTCATATTCCATGGTTTCCTTTTTATAAAGCATAGTAATTAAATTCCCTACCAACCAATATTACATGATGTTATTTCATTGCATTATTCTAAATGGAAATATGTAGAATTTATGCTGGTATAGGATTTATGCTGCTATTTGCTCTTTTTACTGACTGACACGTGTCTGGAAGACACCTTAAGAAACAATATAATTAGTCTATTTGCATTGTCTGGAATTAGGTGACCTTTGGTTTTGGCAGTAATTAACTATCCCTGCTGTTCACTGTTGCTTGCTGGTAGTCACTAACCAGGCAGAAAAGGAGTCCAAGCAGCTCATTTAGTCAGCCACAAAAGCATTTCAAATGTCATTAAAATGAACAGGAAATTATAATTAATAGTGCAGTATCATCTTATGGAGGCGTCTCATAAAAAAAAAAAAAAAAAAAAAAAAAACACAAAACCCAAAAGCATGGCTGGAATCAGTTATTCATCTAGCCAAAAAAAAAAAAAAAAACACAACAAAAAACAAACAAACAAACAAACAAAACAAAAAAAAAAACCTTAAAATAAACCAGTATTTCATTGGGTACAACTTCTGTAGCCTCTAATTCTACAGTTCTCCAGTGCTACCAGAACCTGAGAGCACGAGCTTGTTCTGAATGCTTTCTTCTTAGTATGTGTGTATGCAGGCGTATATACTGAGCCAAATTTTACCAAAGGTTTTTATAGCTGGTTCTCTAAGGCTACTCAAAAATTTATGTAGCTGTGTATATTATTTATTTAATCCAATGCTACATCTTTTTTATAATGTTTCAATGTCATTAACTACTTGTTTCAGGAAGATATTAAAAGGCAATGTTGTAAATTTTGGAATAATATGTTTTTACACTATTCACAAAAGTTCAGAAAAATCACTAAGAACCAAATTTCCAGGTACTTTAATGCTTGATCATATACAGATGATAACTTCCTATATAAATCCAGCCCTGCAATAAGAAAATCTGGATTGCCTTTACAAGAAATTGAAGGTTCATGCTTTCATTTCTAGCAGTTAATTGAGGCACCCAAGTTGATAGCCTAGATTAAATAGACTCCTAGTTTAGGTCTCGCTTCTGTGCTTGAATTTGCATGGTAGAATGAATCAAAATTATAAGAGTCCCATAATAAATGACTCACCAGAACTGAATATTTCACAGAATATCAGGACTGTGTCGAAGATTTACCAGTAAGTAATGACTGCATTTCATCACTTGGTTAAAATAATTGATCTATGTATTTTTGTGATTGGCTTGTAGTACTGTGGAATTAGAAGACAGATGAGGCATATTGACAGGACAGTATTAAAAAACTTAAATTGCCACAGTCAGCTAACTTCCATGATATGCTCTTCCTTCATTGACCATAACGGATATAAGTTAAAAATCCTATAAATTCAGGAATGCTGAATACCAACAAAGAGGGGTTTGGGTTGGGGTTTGTTTTTGTTTTTTTTTTTTTCAAAGGATAATTGGATCCTTTTTCTGGGGGTTTTGAAAACATCAATCCTCAATTTTTTTTTTTTTATACATTATCTGTTTTTATATACATGTCAAAAGTTATTCTATTAGCTGAGTGCACTGTATGTATACCATAATTTTGCATATTTTGCATTCAGTTTTAATGTCTCTGTTTTCATATACACCAGATGTTGAAAATGTCTTTTAAATTCAAAATAGTTAACATAATATAGAACTAGATGCATTTGAATTAAAAAATTTTTAAATGTAAAGTAGCAGATATGTTTTTCACTGCTGCCACCACTGCTTCAAATCCTCAACCAGTAAGTGGTATGGAAAGGTGGGCAAGGTGACTTTTCTTCTTTGGAAAAAAAATAATAAATTCTACTTTACTATAAACATTTAAGCCCCACTTTAGAAGAGTAATCTTTATGTGGTCAGACAAGATAAAATAGATGCACTGCTCTCTAGAGATGCCTATTCCTCTAACCACTTTTGCCTCTGAATAAAAACTTAAGGGCAAGTTATCCAGGATGTGTAATTTCAACTTAAATATCTTATTCTTATATTTCAAGACTGAAATACATTGATCACACTGTTCTCTAAACTTTGACAGCTGTGTCTGAGTATCATCAAAGAACTCAGCTGAAAAAAAAGTTAACTTCAGTACCTTACATTGCAGTTCCATAGTTAATCCTGTCACTGAGTTCACTGAGGGAAGGCTAGGTTCCCTTATTACCATGCTACCCTTCCCTTTCACTTGTTTGGGGATTTTTTTTCCTGCCTTTTCAAGAAGCCACTTTATTAGAAGCATGGTCACACATGCTCTTGACTTGCTTGTTTGAAAGAGGTAGAACTTCACAGTGTCACAGCTAAGATTTCTGAGCACTCAAAGAACCACAGTCAGTTTTGACAGTAACAGTAGGCAGGTGGTCACAAAAATGAATAAATTAATTTAGAGCATTCAGAATTTGCTGTTAGAAACAGAATATTGACAGCTTGCGAACTTCTTTTCTCAGACTTGAAAAAAAATTTTACTCTTGACATTTCATAGTCTTTTGAAACACTGGTTCAGTGAGATGTCAAACTCATATATGTAATTTTCAATACAAAATGTTTATTTTCACTTTTTTTCTGAGATAGTAAATTTAATTTCTTAAAAATACTTATCACAGAAACAGCCAGTTATCAATAAAATTACGTCATGTGGATGTGCACATAGAGCACTGCTGGCAGACAGCTAGCCTTTAATAGATTGAACTGTCTGAAAAATTAGACACCCTACGATTGTCTAATGAAGTAGAAAGATATAGGCACCTTCACAGGCTGCTTAATCTTAACCATTTTAGATATATTTGTACCTAAATACAAATACATCATAAGCTTTGCTATTTTTAATTAATTTTTTGACGATATATATCAGTTACATTGAATTAGGTTTAGACAATTAGCTGAGATCAGAGCCTTAATTTTAATATCTATTGTTAGCTGAGATGCATGTCGCTCCAGAATTTTCACATTGTTTGGCTGCCAGTGATAAAATGTGTGAAATTTTGTCTCTCATTCAAAGTATAAGAATTGTAATCAGCCCTATGCAGTGTGATCCATCTTAGAGACAGTGACGTTCAGTTATAGCATTTCATTAGTTCCAGAAAATATTAATCAATCTCTATCCTGAAACAAACCTGAAATTCTTAACTGAGGACTGCTCTAAATGATCTCCCCTGAGCAGGTTTGGACAAATAGCCACTACCTGACTGAAAAACAAAACACAGATTTTTTTTTTTCCTTCATTTTAGTAAATTAATAATACCTGACAAGTTTATGTTAGGAACTTTCACTATCCAGCCATGCTGTTCTGGTTTATAAATTGCCAAACATAATAATGATGTTTCATTTTTTAGTACAAAGTTATACAGTGCAGAAGTGAAGGGCAGGGAGTAAAACTTTAGATTAACTGATTGAATGCCACGTCTTGTGACATTTCATTATGAACAGATTTTTATGTTTGCCATTTCACATTTACTTAATCCCTCATTTCGTGAGCAAAGTAAATGATGTTGATTTGCCTACTTTAAAACAAAGTTATTAAAAAAAAATACTTCACAGAAAATATTTACCTAGCTGAATGTTAAAATATTACAAACTGTTACTCTTTTCTATCTATATTATTATTCTGACAGTGTTCCATGTATCTGTGGATAAATGAAAAGAAACACACACCCCATTGCCTACCCTTTTTACAGAAGCCAAAACTGTCATTTCAATACCATCCCTGGGTAATAATATAAAATATTTATGCACAATTCTGGAGTATAGTCTGTTTATCCACCTATACATTTGCATGTTTACAAAGACATTTAAATAAACAAAGGTGCTGTGCAGACACAGATATATTGGCTGTGAAACTGAAGGAATTTTTTAAGTTCATTTTATGTCAGATTTTCATGTGAAATTGTGAATAAAAGCTACCTAGATGTAATTAGAATTATATATATATATATATATACAGTGAAACAAACTTTAAAAATTTTTAATTATTACATGTATAGTTAAGAAAGATTTGAAGGATACTTTTGGTTCTTTTTTGTCTGGTTTTGGGGAAAGAGTATATTATCTACCAACAACTTACCAGAATAATGTCTGATGTTGATGTCACAGTTATATTAATGCCACATGTGTTAAACCATTAAGATAACAGGTGCAGACCTGATGAGCATCAAAGGTGTTTGCATTTCATGTGCACACCATTTAAGCTCATAATTGCTTTTTGGATAGCTCACAATTAAATTCAGTATTCAAATTCATAAAGAGCAAAAGATACTTTCTATTCACTACTTTCAGTTCAGAATATTTCTAATTTATTTTCCTAATGAACATCTTAAAGTATAACCATCTTACAAAATAAAGTGAAATTGTCTCTAACTATAGCCCACAAAAGGTTCTGAATGTTAAACTTACTAGAAAACTACACAAAGTCTTATCTACAGAGAATGGCTTTTTCAATTTCTTTATATTTCAAAATTGTTACAGGAGAAATAGTAATGTGATATGCTTTTATATAGAACTTCTAGATGTACAGCAAATATGGTTGTAAGAAATTATCACAAAAATTGGAATTTTTCTGTGTATAAGTGATGTGAAAAATTTTCCCCCAAAAAAGGATAAAAAAAAATCTGGTTTCAGTGATACTTAGAATGATAATAAGTTCATCTTGCTTTAATAACACACACACACACACACACACACACACACACACACACACAAATTGTTTCAAAACTAATGTGAGTCAGTGGGAAGTGTGAAGGAAAGGTTTTTTGTTATGCCGTGAGCTTTCTAGTACTCTAGAAATACCCACAAATGCATTCATGGGACTTTAGCACAGAAGCGTTTGTAAATTATAAACCTATGAAATTAGGAGTTTAGGAAAAAAAAGCACTTAATGACCCTTAGCTACCAAGGTATCTAAATCCTTTATAAAATTCACTCCTAGCATTATAGCTCTGAAACTGCTGAGATGACAATTATGGCCATATTTTGGCTCAGGATCAGTTTTTTGAAGTAATGAAGTAGCATTATCTGAAAGGTGTTGTAACTCCCCCACACCTTGCAAAACAAAACCGAATGTCAATATGGAACATAGTTTTACTCTCAGATTTTAGTATCTTTTTTCCTAATAATGTGTGGAATTTGCTCTAGCTAAAGCATGGATGCATACAAGCTATCAATTTTATTTTTATGCCTAAATATTGTAATTGGAGCAACTCATATTACTCTGTGTTATTTGTAACAGATAATTCCAAGCTCCTGCTTATTCTTTTAACCTGAGCTAGATTTAACTACCTAATAAAGGAAATGGAGATATAGTACTTCATCTGCAAATATTTTTCCCTTCTGTATTTCTCATTTCTCTACCAAACAAGTAGCAGAATACTTACTTAGAAGTTCTTTGGGAGTTATTAAAACAAGGTGTCATCAGCAACCTAAGATGTTAAAATAGAAATTTGTCACTGACATTTTATCTATGCAAAAAAGATTTCTAATCTCAAAATGTGGAGGTAAAAATGACAGATAAATGGTAAATAGAAGTACAGTATAAAGGTGTCACTTCTTTTTTGCATCTCCAGCTGCTTTCCTCCTCAGCCTTATTCAAATTTACTGCTGATTTTTTTCAAGGCTATAAAATCCTGGAGTGTAACACAACCTCACATAATGCTTCCCTCAACTTTTATCGCAGAGGTATGATTTACTATTGCAATAAAACTCTGCTATCAAGTATTTTCTAACTGCTTTTATCTCTTCTGTTGTTGAATAAAATGTAAAATGAGATTCCCATATGAATATGTAATCGAAGACAAAGTTACTTATTGCAGACTACTTTGGGAAGCGAGATAGATTTAGGTGTGTTAGTTTAACACTGACACACAAATGTCTCACAATGTATAATTCTTATCTTTGATACCCAGGAGCCTCAGAATTTAAGCAGACTGGTAAAACCCAGAAGACTTTGACTCTGGAATCACAGATGCATACAGTAATTTCTGTGTTTGACTTCTGTATCAAACAATTGAATCATTACTGCTGTTCTGATAACAGAGTTCAAAGCTGATCCAAAAGCAATATTACTCAAGCTGTTTCTATATATTCCAGTTATGCTTCACTTTATTTTGATCAAGAATTACATTTCTAAATGCTAAAATTCTGAATTCTTTGCAAAGAAAAAAATGCAAAGCATTTTATTAATACAAAATATTGTCATGTACCAAGCAAAATAGATTTTACACTTTCTTGGTTTCCTTTTAGTTCATTACTCATTAGCTTTGCAATACCTTTTTCAGTTGCATGAAGATAAAAATAGAAGAATAAGATGAAGAAAGAATAATAATAAAAAGAATAATATTGTATATTTCCTCCAGATGTGAGTACTTTAAATGCCACATCTTAGAAGTGCTGGCATCCACCGAACATGCTGCCCCATGTGGCTTAAAAGGGAGTTTGGTTGGTCTTAAATTCAATGAGTTTTTTTTCACAGGCCTGTGTGGTGGAGTTGCAGTTTAGCATAAAAGAGCAGCATGTAGTTTAAACTGTGTGGCATGAAGAAACTGTCAGATGCACAGGGTGGACATAGAAAATGGTGTAAGTTCTAGCTCCTCTGTTGAGGGATTTCTCCATGGAACTATCTTAGGCATGAATGGAGGTGGTAGCATGCCATGCTGAGTTGACTTTTGTGCTTTTATTGCAGTGTTCATGCTAGACTTACATACTGTTTCTCTGCTAGTTTCTCGTCTCAGATGAACAGTGGAAACTGCGCTTACTGTTTGCTACCAATTCTTCTGTTTGCTGCTCTGTCAGTTTTATTTGAAAAAAATTTCTGAGCAATGGAAAAAATGCTATAAGAAGGTTGCCATTTAAAGGAAGCATTTTTTAGTCAGGTTTTTTCTAGGCCTTTTTTTTTTCAGGCCCTTTTTTTTTTTCATGAATGACCTCAAGGTTTTGAAATGTGTCTTCCTTCTGAATTGAAACTAAATCTGAAAATTCATACAAATGGATTTTGAAAAAAGTATTTTCAGACTAATCACTTTTATTTTAATACTATTTTGTACTGTAATACGCAGAATAATATAAATAGAAAATAGAACAGGATGACATTTTATGGCTGCCTGTGGCAGCATAGTTTTGGATTTGCTAACCTAGTAGATCTCTTTCAATTCTATGAATAGTAATTTCAGAAGAAAGTATTAAAGACAGTTGACATCATCAGCTTTTTGCTTCTTGGAAACAAAATTTCAGCAAAATTGCAACACTGTGAGCTGTTTCACTGTTCCAGTAGCAAACACAGCCAACATTTTCTCAAAATACACGAGATGTCTAATATTGTTTTAAAAAGTTATTTATAGAAGTAATTTGACTGCCATTTTGTAAGTAAGGTGTATGCCGAACAGCACTTTCGGTTTCTGCTGGCTTTTTTCTTCAGGTGAAATTGTGTTTCTAAACTTGTATGCTGTTATCATAACTCAGTAATCCTACAATGCTCTACCTGCATTTTTCTTCCCCTTCCTATGGGGTTTTATTTTAGATTGAATGAATGTACCATCTCATTCTTGGTGTCATTTTCTAGCCAACTTTGACAGGAGCAGGCAGAAAAGGAAGGGTGCAGAACCAGAAGACTACTGTCTTGTGGGCCAGTGGACCTGGCATAGGAGAATAGCAAACAGCAATGTGATACTGAAGCACTATTCCACTCAGACTTTCCCTAAGCACTATTTAAAGAAAGAGGTTTCTATAAGTACTTAAGAAGTCGATCTCATGAGCAGTGTAATAATAATCTTTTAGAAAGGAAATTTTAATTATAACTATTTCAGAAATTAGAACCTGGGGGAAAGGGGAAGGTGCTTGTCTGAATCCAGCAACCACAGCAGGGTATAAAATTCAAGTTTCCCAATTTATAGCCTTAACACCAGAGAAGGTGTGTATAAATCACTTATCTCTCTTAATCAATTGTCTGCCATTGCAGAGGAGTTTGGATTGGTAGCATCTGTTTTTCCCATTTTCTCTCTGCCTTTGGCCAAAAGCTTAGTCTTCTGAGAACTGGAGTGATAACTAAAGTCTTTGGACTTAATATAAGAGCTTGTGGGTTAAGCTTAATGGCTTATGATATATGGGAGGTCAGAGCAGATGATCAAATAGTCTCCTCTCACCTTAAACCATATGAAACTATGTAGACTCCTGAAATATGGTAAAGCTAGTGCCAGTGTCACAGATCACAGTGATAAATGCTGAACTAAACCTTCTGCTTGGCTGCAGCCTGAGAACAAGACTGACTATGAGCATTCATTCTAGTGCTGTGAAGAGATTCAGCCTGCTTCTGTATGCCAGAGAAGAGCAGCAGTGAAAGAATCTGAAATAGCTGTTCCTCATGTTATATCTGGCATTTTTTTGTGGAAAAAAAAAGAAAGAAAAAGAAAACTGTTGGAAAGTAAACTTGTACTCAAAAGAAGGATGCTAAACAGTACATTTGAGAGTGTGGCTTACCTTAATTAAAAGCTCCCAGTTGTTTGGTTTGGTTTGGTTTGGTTTTGTTGGCTTTTTTTTATCAGAAATGGGAACTGTTATATATGGAGGACATTAATTCTTTGTTTCAGAGTCTTTTGGTTTAGCTACATATGCTCTGAACAGGTTCTCTTGAAAGAGGTTTTATTACCAAGTCTCAAGTAAGGGGCTGAATCCCTTATGGTCTATGTGAGTGGATTTCCAAAAGGTTCTGAACCTGTTTTTATGCTACCCTGCACCTGATATATGCCAGTGAAAAATGCTGCTTGAGAAAAGTATTGCTTGTCCTTGGTGACAGGTTGAAGAGTGTGTTTCAGTCACAGCAGGCTGGAATTCGGAGGCTTCATTGAAGAATGGTGAAAAACTGCTGTGGAATAAAAGCTGATTAGAAAATGTCTCAGAGGTGGGATAATTTTGGCTATATGGAAATATGCCTGCTTTTTGTGTGCATATTCCAGGCAGGAAAACAACTACCACTCTCATATGCGTAGAAGCAAAATAAAGAGAACTAAAAAACATACGTATCTCCTGAAATATGTAAAGAGGCATCAGTATTGCATTTCACTCCAGTTGTTCTCATCCTTTTCCACATGCCCTCTCCTTCAGTGAGCAGCATGACTGCTTTTGCTTTTGCTTTGAAGATTTACTCAGCAGGTAGGTCTTGGAATGTGGGATGCTGCACTGCTAGCTCTGCTGCCCTTGTGCAGTGACAAGGGCCTCATACTTTATGAAGATAAACAAACATACATTCAGGGGAGAAAAATTTTGTAGATAAGCTTTATCATTTTCTTCTCTTTTTAATTCAAATTCTCATTTATTGTCATTAAAACGTAGGTAGAGATAATGCAGTTAGATGATATTTGTGATAGTATTCTGAATGAAAATGAATGGACCAGGACTGCATCTTATAAAGTATGAGGAAGAGGTGTTGCTGTAGTCAAAGTATAAGATGAAAGAGGGATATGAATTTTTAGTTGTGCAGATATAGCTGAGAAATATCTATTTAAGTCTGTCAGACAGGAAGAGTCCTTACATTTAGGGAGTATCTGGATGTAAAGACCCAGAGAAAGGTATCTAAAGAGAAACACCGCCCAGAATATCATTATTTTAAGTGACACAATAGAAATAAGGAAGCAATCAGAAAATTGAAAAATAACAAAAAGTTAGCAAATTCATTTTCCCATAGGTCAGTTCCTACATGCCAATGCGATTCTGAATGTACAGAATTCTTCATATGGAGCTTATAATTTTCTTAAGAACTAGAGAATTAAAAAGAATATTGTCCTATCCAAAAAAAAAAAAAAGTTGTTTAAGAAAAAAAAAAACACCAAACCAAAAAATTATTACACATTTATGTAATAAAACACAAGTAAATATCTTTCAGGAACACAATACTTTCCCTGAAAACCCATATTGACTGAGAAACTGCAGATCTCTCAGTCTCAGAAACCAACAAAAATACAAAAGCAGCTTCATGGAGTAAATTCTCAACTGGCAAAACTGGGATGTTGATAGATTTTCAACAACATATGCTTGGCTGACATAAATATATTCTATAGAATGTCTTTCTTCATCATACTCAGAATTTGTGACTAGCCAGATCTTTAGTATCTTGTTGCCCAGCTTCTTCCTTTCCAGTCTCAGTACAGATGAAGATCTCGTTACTCTGCAGGTCTGCTGAAATCTGCTTGCAGGTGCTAATGCACCTTCTGGCTATATTAGAAATGGGTAATTGAAACAGTAAAATGAAATTGGCTTGTATGGTGCAAAACCACTCTCCTTATCCCATGGCAGGGGGGTGGAACTAGATGATCTTAAGGTCCTTTCCAACCCTAACTATTCTATGATTCCATGATATGGGTCTGTTAAAAATATTTTATTTAAATGACAGTGTTGTGAAAGGTGGGGATTTGGGGAGTCTTTGGGTTTGTGTTTTTTGAGGTTTTGTTTGTTTGCTTTTTGCAGGCATTTCATCATTATTCCTATTTGTCACTATCCAAAAAGGAAGAAAAATATCTACATAAAATTGCACATAAAAATTGGAGACTAAACCACATTCTTTTTATCTATACATTAAACCTAGTGTTGGCTTCTATTTATATAAAAGTGTACTGGAGTGCAGATAGAGAAATCTTATGCTTATATATTTAGAAACCTTATTCAGCTAAAGAGAATGAATATCATTGAAGGGCATAAAGCTTCTTTTGCTTTTTAGCGTTACTAAATATTAATCAGGGGTTTTAAGGGTTTCCCTAGCAATGTCACCCTAACTAAGGGAACCACATCCCTCCCTAAGCAAACATCATCAATGCAGTAAGTGTCTTGCCATGATTTTGCGGAAGTTATTCAGCCCAAGACTCCCTCTTAGATTCCAGGAAGAGTGATTTCCCTGTCAGCTTTTCTGGTGATGAGAAGTTTTTCTCACTGTCTGTATTTAGCAGCATCAGGCTACAAAATGACTTCTTACTTAAGTAGTTGGGATTCATTTCTTGTGTCAGCATTATGGCATTTCAGTGCGTCTTCACTGAAGAGGTTTTGGGGTGTATGTAACTTTTAAATCCAATCCCACCTTACATTTATAAGAATTAAACCTCACTGAGGCATCCTTTAAGTGTAAATCAGTTGTTATATAAATGAATTTTCCTGAAAAATTTTCTCTTGCTTCCCCATAAACATGATTTTGCATTTACTGATAACCCTTTGCAATTTTCTGCCCAGTGTATTAGATTTCCTTCTCATGATTGCTGACTGCAAAGAAATTGTTAACCCAATGTGAATATACTAATTTCCATCTATATAAGTACAGTCTGAATCATGGAGTATAGCTTCTTTATTCACAGGAATATGTATTTGTAAGCATGCATATACTGGCAATCACTGGCTATGCATGTAAGTTATTATTGGGCTTTGGCTGAAATAACATATGCTGGTAACTGAGCACTTTGAGGTTATGGTGAGCCTTCACTCAGAAGAACATAAAAAAAAACTTTATTAGATTTCTTTCTGGATATGATACAGACAGTAATGATCTTGTGTTGATAACAAAAGACAACCCTTGTTTTATACAGAGTATGTTGCATTTGCTCAGTGACTGTCTATTAATCAAGAGGTAGGGATGGAGTCTGATGGGGACAGATGACGTTGCTCCGGAGATATTCTGTTTCTTCCTTGCTGGGATGAGATGCTAGGTAGCAGAGAACAATTGCTCACCCTCCATGAAGGTCCTCTTGCACATGGATCGACTTAATTAACTTTCCTGCTTAATATTTGAGGTGATGTAGTGATTTTATTAACCAGGTGGTGCCTCTTAACAGATGGATAGTGCATGCTATCTGTCTTTAAAGAACTGAAGTGATGATTTTGATTTGCTTATCTAGTATCTTGCTGTAACTGGGTTTTGAATAAGGTCATCCTAATTATGAGTCATTTCACAGCTGACTGACTTTATTCTACTATTAGTAAGAGTGATACTAGTCCTCTTTATTCACATGTATGTCTGCTGCTGCCAACTGCCTTTCTTTCTTCCACTCCAATAGTTAAGGTCTTTCTTTCTAGCTGCTATTTGTTTCAGCACAGTAAACAGAATAAACCAGCCTCTGCTTACTATGTGTTGGGGAGGAAACAGAGAAGAGAGTAAGAGCTCTGTGTGCATAGGTGAATTTCAGCCTTAACCAACCACATGCATGCAACATATTCTTCCCAGTGCTGGATATTGGGAATTCAATGTGAATTCATTGATACCTTTATTTCCCCGGTCTAAAGAGAGCATGGAATAGCATACAGGGCAAATAATTTTGCTGTCTGATGTAAGATTAGAAGTTTCTGAAAAGTGAGTATGATTTTACTGTTTAATGTTAAATTCAATTGCATTTACTGGTGGGTAAAAATGTTGTGAACTAATTTCACCAGTTCATTTCAGACCTTTTCATTTAAACTGACAGAAGCAAATTATGGTGCTATGGCTCATTCATCCACGATTTCACGCTCCTGCACTGTAGAAAAAAAGAGGCAAATCTCAACGGGTTTTACAATGGTAAACCATTTTTAATTAGTAAATAATTCTGAAGCTATAAATTTAAAAAAAAACCTCACTAAGCAAGCCATATTGTCACTTCCAATGACAGCACTTTCAGATTTCTCAATGACTGCATACATAGGTTCACTTTCCACAGCAGCTTTTTCTCCAAAGAGAGTCCTGAACACTGTTGTTGTTTCTTGCCAGTTAGACTAGCATACAAATTGAGCCAAGTATGCCTTTGTGGAAGCACTTCAGTCTGCAAGCCATGAAACTTATAAATAGAAACTAAACAGTGAGTGTTGAAAAATGTGAGTGAATTTCAAACAAATATGCATTTGGCTTAATGCAAGTATGGTCAAAACCTGTGTTTTCCGGTGATGGCTTTAACAGGCAGAGTGAAAAACAGAAACTTGAATGGCTTTGTAATGTCAGTTTGGTTTTAATTCATAAATAAGAGAAGCAATTAAAACTCCTGGGTTACGATAAAGAGGATATAAATAAAACAAACAGGGAAATACTGAGCCATGTTTCCAAAAGATTTAAAAGGACCTGGAAAAGATGATTGAAGAAAAAGTGTGCAGAAACTTAGATTTTGTTTTCAATTACATTAATCTTCTTAGCTTTAAAAGGATTATATCTCATACTATGTGGACGTCTTGGAAAGACATCCTCTCTCCCTACCTGTTTGCAAGTTGCTGTGGTAAATCCAGTAAGAACAAAGTATATTTAAACATAGTTTTAATGCTGCAGATTCTAGCTAACCCAGAAGCCAGTATTAATGTTGCTACTTGGAACTCCATTCAGCCCCCCTCTATATAGGAATTAAAATACGGACTTTAATTACCTCATCATATATAGTTATTATTTCCAAAGAATCTTGATCTTATTCAGCGTGCAAAATATTCAGTTCAATTTAATGAGCTAAGCTCAGTATTTCCCTTCCTTCTTGTTTTTCAGTATATGTTGATGTTATTTGTTGCAGTCTTCATATCCTGTTTTCAAGAGAGAGCTATTAGCTTTCTCATGGAATTTGCTATGACATTTATCATTACTGTATCTGAATGCTTTGCAAATATTAACATATTTATTCTTCAGTGCAAAATCAAAAGGTTATTAGAACCCTTTGAAGCTATGAAGAAGTGGAAGAAAGGCACTGTTTCATCCATGATCTCAACTCGCAGACCCTAAATTAAACAGGAAATAAAGAACGGAAACTAGAAGTAAACTGACCTGACTTCAGTAACATTTCATCTTATTTACAGGAAGTCATGTAAACATTGCTTTTAGTAAGGGAAAGTAAATGGCTCTGATGGGAAGTGATTTAACCCATCTTAAGGATGATGCCTAAAACATGGTATCCTTGGCAAATGCGCACTTCTTCCCACTGACTTTGAAAATAAACCTATTCTTTTCACCCTAATTGGTCATTTGTAGAGAAGGTAACAACTTACCTAGTGCTATATACACATTTTGTATGGAGAAAGCAAGGTCAAAACCTAATTCAGAGTGGGATTCATCATTTAGCTTTTCCAGGGAACATTTTTTAATCCTTTAGTCTCTATATTGTAAAACAATGATTTGAAACAAATTATCAATTTCTGATCACTATACTACTATTCACTACTAAATTTTGTTTTATTTCAAGGAGAGTTTTGTCCTATTGCACTCAGAGAGTGTTTTCTTTTAGACAGTTTCTTTCTCAGTGGATTTCTTCATGTTGCTTCCATCCATTTCCTAGTCCTAAGTGTGCAGGCCACCTAGAAGCTTTTCTCCAAATTCTTTTTCTGCTTCCTTTCACCACCTTCCTCTACTCCCATTGTTAAATGAGAATTGATATCTATTCTTATTTTGTCCTTGGCCTGCTATAAATCCTTGGTCTTATCTACTGTCTTTGTGCTGCCTTTCATTTCATTCTTCTTTCCTACTTAACAAGTTTCAAACTGCTTCCTTGACTCCTGTCCTCCTCTTTTGGTGCAGTTTCAGTCATCCTTTGTTACATTTTTATTTCTAGTCTCAGCTTCCTTGCACTTCCCTGGTTACAGTGTACATGCCTTGCATCCTTTTACAGAGGTCTAGTTTACATCCCCATGACAGTCTAACTATTGCTTCTTACATCTTGTTCCAAAAGACAAAATAAAGTGTTGTTTTTCCATAAATGGCTGTATTCTAGGAAAATGTAATGTATCAAAAATAACATTCTGGGTTTTTTTTGTTTGTTTTGTTTTTTTTTTTTTTTTTTTGGGGGGGTCCCTCCCCACAGCCCCCACACCCAGATTTTTACTGTTCAAATGAGAGAAATCAAGAAATTAAAAAAAAAAGAAGAACCAAAAAACCCCAACCAACGAAAAAACACCCAAATACCACATTTAAAGACATTATGAACTCTGGTTGAAATGGTAGCTGCCTTGCTAACTCATCTCCCCCAAATCACATGTGCTGCAATTTGCAGGTAGAAAGCTTTCCTATACTGTTTACTTTCCTCAGGCTTCCATAGTCTAAACTGCTGCAGAGCAAAATTAGCGTCCTTCTCATCAGTCTCCTACTGCTGGGAGAGTTTTGAATAGCAGCAGGAAAATATGACAAAAGGCTCTTGTCAGTTTTAACTCTGCTGTAGCCTGTCAAATCTTTGGGTTACAGCAGTGGCACTCCAGCTGTCTGTCTGCTGATTTAGAATGCAAGCACCACATTGCCTTAATTCAGTTCATAGTTTTGAGGCCTTCTTTTCAGAATTTTTAAAAAAACTTAGGCTCTGCAGAAGCTGATAAGGGCCTGGAAGGAATGAATATATTCACTAATAACTCAGAGCAGATTTCCAGGTTGACATTAATTTGATTCACCCATATAAGTGGACTCGAATTTAAGTACTATATTGCATTTTGATATCCTGATATTTCTTTATGATGAATATCTCACAGAGTGTAATTAAATTAACCCAAGTACTAGAAACATCACAAGAAGGTGATCCTGCTGAGTGTTCAACTGAATGAACATAGATGGGCAAATGGGCTCTTTTAACATCTGAGTGTGTCTCAGAGGAATTATGCAGGTGAGTATTGGCATGTAGGAAACTAAAGCATTAAGCACTTTCAAAATATGCTGCTTCTAAGATTTCAAAAAGATTTTTTTTTTCTGCCTGTACACAGTTATGATTTGTATTATTGACATCACTTGGAGGATTGCATACAATGATGCTTCATGTGACTATCAGATAGAATCCTCATATTGAAATCCTCTATTACCTGTAACTTTCTTGTCACTTCAAAACAAAATGGCAAGTGAAGGAAAATCTTTACCCTGTCAGGCTTCACTAATGTATTGCAGCTCCTGTAGTGTTCTACTAAAGTGTCAGAATGCTGTGCTGAATGTCAGCACCATTAAAAAAAAAAATCAACTACTTCACTAACCCACACACCTGTCCTTTACTTTAAAGCATTTTAGAAAGAAGATGTTGTGTTGGGATTGCTTTGCTCAAGTCCTTTAAAGACAACAATTGCAAAGAAATCAAGCTGCCCTCTCTCTCCTTGGCCTGGAGAGACCTGAATATTCTAGCTGTCTCTGCAGCCTGTCTCTACTGGAATTGAAGAATTTCTTCAAAGTTTGATTGTCGGTATCCCAACCCCTGTTAAACTCTGGACAATGCTTAGGGAATTAGTTTCAGAGTAATATTTAGGGTCTGAAGAAGTATGTCTGTTTAATCTGGCAAAAGCCATCTCAGCAGTATTATTAAGCCAGTAAAGGAATTTTCAAATGCTGGTTTCTTTGTTCTTCTTTATTCTGGCATCTGTCCTGAATCGCTCCCAGATCAGAGAGATGTGAAAGTCCCTTATGATTAAGGGTCTTTTTGTGAGAGTGTATGAGTGGCCCTGTGCCAGACCACCGCCTTTCATTTTTGTAAAACCCTTCAGCTACAGATGACAGATAGTATAGTGACTGAGTGGTAGTTGTTAGAAGGAAGGTGAAAGAGAGAAAGCCGTCATTGGAGTGTTGGCAGATTCACAAATGTGTGGCTATTCTTCCATGCTTATCTCAAGGTGAGGTAGTGTCCATTGAACTGGGTATTGCTTTACAAAATCACTGCCATTTAGGCACTGGAATATAGAAAAACTTTTAGGCATCTCAGGTCATAAAGCCTTAGAAGTTATCCTTGCTCTTTTGCTCTGCTGGTGCACAAGGTGCTGCAACTTGCTGCCTTCAAGTGTTGGTGAAAAATTTGAGAATAGATAATGCTATTGATTAAAATAAATATGACAATGATTGAAGTTTCTTATATTCTACCAGTTCCATGTTCAGCCATCTCTACAAGAGTTTGAAATGACGCTGTTGGATTCACAGATTTTCATGTGGGCATCTATATACTGTAACTATAGAATTAATACATCTTGCTCTTTGTAGAAGTCACTTGTCTGGAAAAAAAAAAAAAAGAAAAAGAAAAAAAAAAAAAACCAGCAAGGTTTAAAACAATGTTTCGATACCCTTACTTTTAACATACCGTATTAGTCTGGTTCTAAGTCATCATTGCCTTCCATTGCAAAGCATGGAAGCTGACATACTAGGCATTTTATTACCAACGTATGCCAAAAAGATAGGAAAACTATTACTAGAGTTTACAGGGAAATTATTACTAGGTAAAAATATTAGGATTTTGCAAAATATTTCTCGTTTGGAAAAACATGGGTTTCAGCTCAATCCTGTTTTTCATCAGTCTTTTAAAAAATGTTATTTGTATAAGGTTTTCAAAGATATCTGTGAAATAAACCTTCCAGATCTCTTGCATTACATATTCTCTAGGTGGGTTTTTTTATGAAAAAGGATGGTGCTTACTGGTTCATAAGTGAGAATCTTTCCTGGTTTGCATTTAAAAGGGTCAGATCTGTATTCTCAATATGGTTTCTAATCTAGAATTTTTAGGGAGTTTGATCAAGATCCTCGTGTGGACCTGCTGTATAAAGTTATAGAAACTATGGATTTTGTATAAAACTGTGCCTCAATCATTGAAATTAGGTACACAGATGGTTTAGTTGCAGTTGTTGGTAAAAAATCCCAAAGAAAACTAATCACAAACCTTGAAGACAGTATGTAAAAAGATAAACATAATCAAATTTTCCTTGAGGGCAATCTTGAAAGGAGTTTACTGTTGTAGTACTGTTTATGAACCAGGGAAGGGTATTTTCACTTGAAAAGTGATTTAAGCATGCAATTTTCATTTAGATTCTATTCTTACAAGTGGATACACTTGATTCTTTGACATAATTGTGATTCTATAGATGTGTGTGTGTAGCCGTAGTCTTGATCAACACATTATTTGTAAGTGCACGCAGTGCTATGCTGTGTAAGCACTTTTGAATTCAGGACCCTCTTCATCATGGAGAATAGACTTCTTAAAGGAAGGAAAAAAAAATAATTTTTAATTAACAGAAATCAAAATGAACCTGGTCATTTCTCCAAAACAAAGCATAATTGCTGAGAATAGTAAGTGTTCCAATTGTAATTCCAGAAACCTCTCATGGTATTTCTTATTTATTTATGTAGCAAAATGCATGTGAAAATTTCAACTCCCTGGTCTAATTAATTCTGCTCACTAAGATTCTGACTGGCAAGTCTTCTCTAGTCTGAGCTTTTGTGGTTTTGTTGTTCATATTTCTTAATCATTTTGGTCAAAAAACTCTCTCTCTGCTCATTTGCCTTAATTAATTTCACTCAGTTATGACTGGATCCTAAGCAAAAGTCTTTTAAAAAGAATTTTAAATTAGTTTTTGCTTTTATATCCCCTAGACTTTTTCACTAGTTTTGCCAACATATCTGCTTTTTTGGCATACCTGCTTTTGCTGACTAGATTGTGTTAGTTCTTCTCTCAGAATCAATCGTGAGCAGCTTGCAACCAGATGCCTGATTAAAAAGTTAGCAGACCTTGAGTGCAATTACTTCAGCTCTATGGCATTCATGCATTAAACCCAGTGTTAAGTGTTTCCCATTTTTGTAACGATCCTTATAATAGGAAAAAACCAGAAGAGATCATTTCTTGAAGTTAAACCAGCAGAAAATAAAGACATTCAATCTGATTAATCATCTCAATATGAAATTAAAAATAATCACAAGTAAACATAGAGGGTCTTTGTGTTAGATACCAGTGAAATTTGTCATTGGTACAGTTTGCAGTATTTATTCACCAAATTTATTATTTGTTATATTTGAAAGCAGGATTGAGTAAGGAAGTTTCTGAATTGCTGGTTTGAAGGGGTTTCACACCATTATCATATAAGCAATATTTGGATATTATAATAGATAAACATCCATATCATGTACTGTTTATAAATGTTCATAATTTTTCCAGAAATGAACAGATTTATGGTTTCACTTGGACTACTTGCGTACAGTATTGCATGACTTTAATAATAGCTTTTATATATTTGAAGGAATCCTAGCTAAAAATATCTTTGAAGAGACAATAAAGGATAACCTGGAAACAGAGTTAACTGAGTGGTATCACAGACAAATGACCTCTTTTGAGATTAAAGCAACTCCTGTAAATATTGGAAAACTTATATTTGCATATTTGCATAACAATTTAATAGAAATTTTTTATGCAGAATATCCTGTTCTTGCCATTAATTTATAGTGGCTCTTCCTATGTTTATTTTCCCGAGCATGCCCTACCTGTTTGCAGGTAAAATACCGCCAGATTTTACAAAGAAATGTTAAAAAGGGTGAGGAAGAAATGTAATTTCTAATTATGATTGTTTTAAAAATCAAAGCCTGAAAAGGCTTGCCATGAAAGTACAAGTCTTTACCATAAAAATAAAATTAGGAGATTAAAGAAAAGAAGCCAAGGAAAATCTGCCTTTTTTTTTTTTTTGGCAGGAAAATCTATTCCCAGAAAGGACCAGAAAGCATAATGATTATGATCCATCAAGCAGGACACAATCACCAACCATAGTACTCATATGGAGCTGTTACTGCTACCTTTGTTATTTCCCCATGGCTCTGTTGTTGTCTTTACTTCATTGCATCTTCAGATTGTAAATTTTCTGTGGGAACAGCATTTTTTCCTATGTTATTTGAGTGTTACCTCTCATAGTGCCACTCTTATGCTTTTCCTTTCAGCCTTCCCCTGTTAAGTGTTAAGATTTTTACAATTAATTAAATCGAAATTATAAATTTATTTCTTCCATCTCAAATTATAAAATGATAAAATATTTATGTTATGGATAGCATTTGCCATCTGAGCATCTTAAATTCATTTGCAAATATCATGCTAGCTTTCATAAGCGTTATGCCTAACTGAAAAAAAAAAAAAGGCAATGATCTTTCCCACTTACCAATAAGCAAAAAAAATTGAGTGTTTCACGTCACTGGCAGATGACAACAACTGGCCACTGTCAGGAGGTTCTAAGTACCTGAAAGATAGACCCCAGGTACCTGATTCTGAGTCTAATTGCAGACTTTTGATTGATTACAGAGACTTACATGAAATCTGTCACAGAGTCAGTCTTCTAATGCCATGTCCTGTACTTTAACCACATGATCACCTTCCATCCCCAGGGTGAGAATGACTACTTATGTCCCCTCACATTAGCTTCTCTGTCATTTTCAGTTTTGCTTAGAAACTCAGTATCATGAATTCTTTAAGATGCTACTTGTCTGACCTGGCCACTGATTTTGGTTGTTAAGATTCAGGCTAGTATTCCATATGGTGCCCTCTACAAGGGCTGCACGAACTGGACCTGATTGGTGTTTTGCCATTTCTAAGGAAAGTGCCAGCTGTTAGTCATTGTGCTTGTTACTGAATATCATTTGAGATCATACTAGTGGGCAAAGTCCTAAAGGATATTTGGCATTACTGCTCTGGTGAATATCTGCAGCCAGCATTATTGAGTAAACGATTTCATCTACGCGTGAAAATTTATGAGGGAAAAAAAGGACAAAGGAAAAAGAAATCAAGAAATTAGAGCACATCTGTCTTTTCTTTCCATCTGTCAAACCAGGGCATGTCCCATATCATTTTTTTCCTAGTGTGGAAAACATTTAGCTTCCTTGTTATGAAGTTAACTACATACAAATCGATGTTGGATTATTTTATTATTTTTGTTACTTTTACCTTTGCTGTTAGGACTGCTATTTAAAATATATTATCCAGTGGGTTTCCAGTTCCAATTCCACAGATTTTGAACTATGTATAAAACAAATAGTTATAATAAACATTATCTGGGAATATTCCTATGTAAAAAGGTAATTTTGCATTGAGCACTCACCCAAATGTAATTTTACCTGCTTTTTTCCCTAATTCTAGGAAATATTCCAGAGAAATGCCTGATACCAAAGACTTATCTAATTAGCTTACCTGCTGTTTTTCTCCATTACATTATGATAACTGTTGTCACTCTGCCTCAGTGCAATGTCTGCGCTGTTTTAAGGAGCAAAGGGAATACATCTCTGCCAAGTGGGATTTCTATGACTACTCTGTAACCTGCGTATATATGTGAGGAATGGTCTGACCAAATGTGATGCATACTTGACACTTTAGTAGTTTGGCCAGTCTGTCATTCTGTAATGGAAGTTTTAATTGAATAATTACCTGTCAGTAAAAACAGCAATCCTTGCTGCAGTGCAAGGCCTCCATTACCTTCTGAAGAATAACTGCAGGATTTAGCCTTTAATGAAACCTGCTGTCATTTTACACTGAAATGTCGATCTGACTTTGACTGCCACATCATTTCTGGCTGTTTTTTTGGCCATTGTGTAATTCAAAAGTTGAGGGCATGCTTCATATGTAGTTAATTAACTACACATAACAATTTGATCTCCATTTAGAAACTAGAAATATAAGACATTAAAAGACTATATATTTCATTGATTCTAGGAAGTTCAAACACAGGAAGCTGCACACGCAGCGAATACACTGACACAGAAAACACTTCATGTCAAATCTAAGTGATAATTTAATATACTTAAAGCTTGTTTAAGAAGCCATAATCAGATTTAAATTTTTTTATATCCAAAGAACACTTATTCGCACATACTGGAAAAGAAAATCCAATGCTACAAGGCAAAAAGGTAGATAATGTATGATACATGTCTTCACTTACCATGAAAAAGGTAGTATCTGCAAATAACGTGATTTAGATTAAACAGGTTGGCAAAGTCAGAGACATTCAAAACAATTACTGTTAGATGACAAGAAAAACTTGGAATTTTATTAGCTTTAATATTAGTGAAAGTGCTGATAAACAAATCATAATCCATTGATATCAGTAGGAAACTTTCCAGTACCTTTACTAGGTCCTAGGTTAGGCCCGTTTATTCCTTCTACAAATGAAATCCAAAGTTCTGTGAAGAGTATTGAAGTCTCTATTTCATAAAATTTTCTCAGACTTGAAGTTGTTTTGCCTGCTCTTTTCATTGCTTTTTTATGTTGCTAGTAACTGTAATGTAATAATGACTTCTTTCTCTGCTCATTCTCTCTAAAAATAACCAAACCAAAACAAACAACAAAAACCAAACCAACCAACCAACCAAACAAAAAACCTCAATTTTCAGATTTTTTCTGAAGTAGATGTAGTTATCTACCATTTTGGACTAGTTGTTGCCCTACTTGCAGTTCCTGTGGAAATACATCAGACTTACATATCTGTGACATGTCAACAATAGAGTTTAAACCAGGGAGTTTAGGCGTATTCTTTATAGGCCTTGTAAACTCATGAAGACTGAGATAAGGTGGCTTCCACAGGCACGGAGCTCTGTTATGCATTCTACAGTTTGGTAACACTTTAAATCTCCAAGTACCACCATGCATTTTATTTCATCTGTCATAGTAGCCCATGTCAGAAAGGATCCTGACCTACAGCTATATGACAAATTGGTATTAAATCAATAATGTAACTCAGTTCAATCTGTCCATAAGTGGATATAATTTATTTAATAATTGCTCTAATGCTGAATTCTCATTCAGAAATGTGTCCTGTCTGTTCTGAAGACAGCTAGTAATGTAACCCAGAATGGTTCATGACACAACAGCAATACTCATAAACCATTGGTTTAGGTTTAGATAAAAAATCTTTGGACTTCTTTTTTTATTATTCAATGAAAAACAAAGAAACAGAGGCCATGTGCATATACAGTTTTTTTTGTAAAATGTGATTTCATTCATTTGTGGCTCTGTTTTTCATGCTTTTATTTAGTTTAATATTGATGCATAAAATAAAATAAAGTGAAGCATAAGGTTTGTGTGTGTCAGTTTGCCTACTGAAAAGCTAGCATTTGAAAAATAAATATAAAATACCCCTGAAATATTAGTAAATATTGGGCCTAAAAATCAACAGTCTTTGCCTGTCTGTATTAATAGAAGTGGTCATGTGCTCTGGGTGTAAAGCACACAAGTCCATCAGTTTTAAAACTTGGATCAAAAGTGATGACATACAACAAATTATATGAAATGAGAGCTTGCTAATATGTACATTCGGAAAAAATATGCACTAATCACTAAATGGTTTATATTCGAAATAACTGTCTAGTGTCCTGCTCTCTTCATTTTGCAAGCAGATAATGTTAGAGAAGTCACAGGGCAAGGTAATTTGAAAGTCTGTAGTTCTGACTATTTGACTTGAATGCATTTCCAACAGAAGCTAAGCAGAAGTAGATGGGTATTACCACCAGTCAATGTAACTTGACAGATTTCTGCGAAGTTATGATTTTAGACTACAGAAAGAAAGACATTCTCCAGTGTGAGTTCACTTTACTAACACTAAACTCAGCTGGCACAGATTAATTTCGATCATCGATACCAAAACATGAACATGGACTATCAAAATTACCTATTGGCATATTCTAAGGGGACCCAGGCCACTGGCATTATTTTTTAAAAGTATCTGTATGATTGTCAGAGTTGTTTTCTCTGTAACTTTTCATGTGGCAAGAGCATGCCATATGTAGTTTGTGGAAAATACTGAAAGTTGGATAAAGTCAAATAATAATAGTGATTCTTGTCAGCTCTCATTTAACTTCTACCTGAGGCCAGCAGAAATTGTATTTCTAACTACTCTCACAGTAAGAAACCTGTAAGGGTATTTGATGTTTTGATAGTACAGTAGTACCACTGTCTTCTCTGTGTAGCTGATTTCCACTAAGTCCTTATTTTTTTCCTCTTTCTTTTTTCATCTTGTTTATTAATAAATTAGGTTTTAGCATTATAACAGACTAAGCTGCTGAAGTCTATTTTGTATTTTTTTCTAGAAGTCTCTGTGTGGAAACACCTTAATATACTTACTCTTCATTATGCATCTGTAGCAGAGATTTGGTCTAACGATCAACATGGCACAGGAATGAAAGACCCATTAGCAAAATGAAAAAGCCTATTCAACCATGGAAAGTCCTAACACCCTCAGTGGATTTAGTTTTTTGAGCTTTGACATCATAAGATATGACCAGACAGATGTTGCTGTATGTGGTGGAAAAATAATTTGTAGTTGATATTTGTAATATGTGTTGTTCTCTGTAGAATCCTAAATGAAAAGCTGGGAATTTGATTTTGTTGGTTTGGGTTTTTGTTTGTTTGCTTGTTTGTTTTTTAATTTTCTTTATCACATGTTTACATATGCAAAATGAGAACCCCAAGGCTTTGGGAGTTCAAATTAAAAAAAAAAAAAAAACCTGCTATTAGGAAAGCAGTTCTTAAGGTCATTTTGTTCAAGTAACAAAACATAGGTGATACATTATTGCCTAGTTCCTTTTCTAGTACAGATGCAGGTATTTTTTTACCAGGGGTGTTTTATTAACTTATAGCATGTGCAATCAATTGTGATAATAATATTAGTTTCAAAATTAAAATATTATAGAAATTGCATCTTTCCCAGGATGCATCAGCTTAACTGTATTATCCTTGACAATTGTGTCCACTTTCAGCTTTTCTAATGTGGATCCACTTATCTGATGTGACAGATGTAGTGTTCATTGTGTTAGTAGATGTATAACTACTTTCTGGACCCATAGCATGTAAAAGGTCTTATCCTCAAAGGGCAGTGCTGCTGCTGTTTCTGCTTTACCTGCTTGTAGGAGAAGACATGACTGCTGACTCAGAATTAATTGTAACCAGTGAGCTGTCAGTGACAAATACCCATTACACACACTAGTGCTAGTTAAGAAGGTGATATTTTAATGTACTCCTCCCCCTATGGCATCCCTACATTGAGAGCCTCCTTCCTTACTTACCTTCCTGCTATCCCCATGCTAATACAGGATATCATAATCTGTATGAGAATCAATTTTTTCCTACATATTTTAATCCTTGCTTTACTGAGGAGCAATATGATCTTCTTAATTGAATTTCCTCTAATTCACATAAATAAATGTGAAGATTGACATCACAATGTTACTATGACTACTGGTTGTCTCAAGGTGTGATCATTTAGAGGGCTTCAAATTTTCCTTTTTTCTTTTTTTAAAAAAAAAAAAACACTGTCAATCTGACTATCTTTAAAACCGTATGATACAAATATTCCTAATGGACAGCTGGTTGGTTGGATTTTGAAGTACGATTTTCTTCCTTTTATATACACAGCTAAAACCAAGGTTGGTTCTAACACAGAATGAGAGCTGCATCACCCCATACAAATGATTGCTACCTTTAGCAAAAGCCGTGGCCTGCTTGGTTTCCAATGTCACATGCCATAGTAAAGAAATGAAACAGAATACTAAAGCTATCTTTATGCATCTTTCCTTTTCCTGAAGATCGTTGGAAACTTTCCTGCTTGTTGATACTCTGCATATCTGCTGTAGTGACTGACAGTGATGAAAGCATAAATATACAGCATTTCTGTAACACAATAATTATCAGCTTTGACAATAAGATGGAGTATCAAGAATGATTATTGATGTGTTACCACATCTATCAGTTTACTCAATACAATTAAAAAATTTTTGTTGATGTAATAGTTTTGTAAATCATTAAATATTATAAAAATAATTTATGTTAACATTATAAATATAATTGCAAATATAACAGTGAGTATTTTCATAGATAAAAGTAATAGGGTTATTTTTATAAGCCGCCCCCATATAATATGTATCCCTCAGATGGAAAATATTCTCAATAGTTTTTTCTCATATTTAAGAATGTAATTTATCATTAAAAAAAAGTCCATGAAACTTTATTACAGCGTTTACACTACTGAAGCCAGATGAGTTTTAGAGAATGTAAATCAGGACAAATTTAGTATTATAATTAAACTTGTAAAATTTCAGCAACAGCTGTTTCTACATTTTAGTTGTTCATATACATTATTTATCAATGCATGCTTTTTACTAATGTAAAACTTCTTAGAGTGTAGAGGAGTTATGCTGGTTATTGTTATAATTGGTACACTGCTTCTGCAATGCTTCTTCAATTGAGTGCACTTGTAATGTGCATTATCTGTATTGCTAGGAGGAGCTCATCACCAAAATCTAACTAAACAAATCAATTGAAGTTCATTGAAGTCTTTAAATTACTAAAGATCACATAAAATGTAATTCTATTACAACTAAATTATGTAGATGTCAGCTTCTTTGCATGCTGCAATACAAATAAACTCTTCTTATAAAATGTGCCAGAGCAACAGTTGTCAGTGTAGTATCTTTTTGACAGTGAGATCTGTTTCTTCAGCTTCTTGTATTCTGATGGCAGCTAAAATTTCAAGTGTTGAATGTCTAATGTTAGGTGCCTAAATAGGTAGAGTCAGAGTACAAGATGTACCTTTACTTACTGGTAGGATAACTTTGGGCATTTAAATTTTAAAACTCTGATTTTCATGTCTCTCTATTGTCAAGCAACATATCAACACAATTGTCAAAGAAATGAATGTCTTAAGTATTCTAATATATGTTTACCTAGTCATCTGTAGTCAATGAGTACAGATATCCCAAAAAGGCATTTTACTGTTATTTTGCAATCTTGTAATTTTTTAGGATGGCACGAATGTTTATCAAAGCTGCCTTTCTTTCTCCATTAACTACAATGTGTTTAGAAAAACTATCCCACATATAACACTGATTTTTAATGTGTATCTACAAATAATTGCATTTTAAATTAATCCTTTCTCAGTGTTATTTTCCGCAGAGTTTCTGGTAAGAAACATGCAATAAATATAGGAAACTGTGGTTTAGTAATGTCTGGTCATTTGGGCGAATAATGTTTCTAAACATTAGTTTAGTTGTTTACTGGTAGCACACCTGGCTATTTTCTTTTATGTTTCATTGTGTACAGCATTTTCCATCTCTTCCCCCCACTTGCCTTTCCATGCATCCGAGATAATAATTTGCATAACTGTAGGCATAGAACTAATTTCCTGAGTCTCAGACAATTAATTCAGGAGAATGGAGTCTAAGACTCAAAATGTTGAGAATTTATTAGTAATTTACCAGACTCCCATGTTGAATAAGGTAACACTCTGATTTTGACTAGATTAAATTGTAGCACTCAGCTTTCTTGTTTGGTCATGTTTATGTTGCAATCAGGATGATGATACACAGGTAACAATGCTCATTAGAAAAAGAATATTTGCCTTCTAAGTGGATATTAGGAAGGAAAAACTTAAAACATATAATAGTCCTGTGTTTATTGTCTTTAGTTAGAGGTTTGTCAGTATTCAGAGTGTCCAATTAAAAAAAACCAGCAAATCGAACCAAACCAAAACCAAAACAACAACAAAACCCAAACTGAACCAGACAAAAAAAAATCTAAACACATAAAATCCAGTAAAATCCAGAAATACTTTCTGGCACAAAAAATACAGTTTCATGAAATAAAATGAAGGAATATCACTACATAAGCAAAAAAAGAGATATTACAGCAACAAAAAAAGTTACTAAACCCATAGGGTTTGACTGCCGTTCTCTTCATTCATTTCGTTCACTGTCTCTGCAAAACTAAAACAACACCCCAACCAGAGAGGCTGTTTGTTCTCCATGTTTAAATGTGCTTGGGACCAGAAGGCAATCACTTCCTCCCCAGTCAGCGGGTAGATTGTAATTGATAATGTTGTAATAGTTGATTAAATTTATGCATCCTTTTAATTTATTGCAGAGTAATTTACTGATTTCTATGAAATTTTAGTATTGCAAAACTGAGCAGAAGAAATCAGATGATTGTCTGGTATAACAAATATTTATATTCTGAAATCAATAACAACATTGTTACCTTAGGGTGAAAAACAAGTTAAATACCTATCCACTCCAGCTATTTACATGGGTAGCATAGTATGAAGATGTACCATAAAGATGCAGTAGGAATTGCTTTTTCTTTTTTCATTCTTAATTTAGCCTGAGAGATTGATGGAAACCTTATCTATCTCCATTATTTTGGATTTGTGGGGAAGATATCAAGATGGGCATGGAGAATGGATTATCCTGTGATGCAAGTAGGATCCTTGAATAAGGACTGTCATGGGGAGTGCATGAGGAAGTGAAAAAAAAAAAAAATAACCCATTTCTCTTAGCAAATTGCAGGGGTCTACAGCACAATTTGTACATAACACAGAGTTGAGCCAGGATTACTGGAAGAAGCAAGAGTGGCTTTTACAAAGAAAGTAGAATGATTTTTGTCTCATATTCTTCTGTAAGCTTGAGTGTAACATGAAAGAAGAATATGTGTATAAGTGATCACTAAGCTAAATTGTGCAAAGCCCTGTTTAAGGTGCTTTGTGGCCTTCCTGCAAGATATACTACAACTACACACTTTGAAAGAAACTCACAGTCCAGAAGTACATTTTCATTAAACTTTCCAGTTTGGAAAATAGAAGGTAGATTTTAGAGAGTTTTCATGAAGTCAATCAGAACTAGAAAAAATATATAACAAACTATCATTTATAAAATAAAGTAAGCAACAATATGTTAATACAAACACCTTGCCAGTTCTTACTATGGTGCAAATACATAGATATTTTCTGTGCAACTTTCCTGTTGTATTTTACTTTAAAAAGAATCTCCTTATCTCAGATCACATTCTTGCCACATTAGAAGATGCACTGTTTGTGCTTCCAAAATACAGACCTAAGAGAAAAATGTGGTTTTATCTTGTGAAAAAAGAACAGTTTAAACTATAGTCTGTTTGATGGTTGTTTAAACTATAATTTAAAGCTTGTTGGTACCTAGCATATCTTTTCTCTTCCCCTCTGAAACTGTTATTAACTTTCATTTTTGTGACTTGACTTCCATTTAAAAGCTTGATCTCATTAAAAAAAAAAAAAAAAACATGTTTTAGCACATGAACCAAGAGACTGTTTTAATCCTGTGAGGAACAAACTTTATCAAACAGACATCTTCCACAGAGGATCTCCAGTAAAGCATTTTTTTTTTCTTCTGTCCTTACAACACTGTCTTACACTTTTGCACGAACATAATTTCAGGGTATTTGTCTACTTGATTTTTAAAAATAATTTTCTTCTCTGAAGAACTGAGTGGGTTTTAAGTTTCACTAAAGTAATTCATGCATAGACTGTTTGTATTCCCTAAAGGTAAATTGTTTTCTCAAGTTTCTCTTTAAAGCCTCTGTTTCAACACTTTCCACAAGGGCAATATTCCCTTGTTCTTTGTTAGGTTTTTTTCTCTCTTAGTTTTCCTTCATAATATTCCTTTGCCATGTTAACATAAAGTATGGCATAGTTGCTCAGAAAGCAAAGGGAAGCATTTTTTTTTTTGCTGAAAAGTCTCCCTATCTGAAATAAAAGGTTGAATATATATTCTGATATTCAAGAGCATGGCCTATTCTGTAAAGCTTAATTTGACTTACTGTAAATTAGATGTTTTGGGGACTTCTGCTTGTCTGGAAAGTCAAAGACAAAAATCAAGGCTCTTAACTTACAGCTATAACAAGTGGAGAAGGCATTTTGTTTAAAGCACTGATTTGTAAACTCAGAAGCCAGCTCAGCTCATTAAAATTCAGCAGGTTCTATTTGCAACAACCCAGTGTAGAAATGTTTTTTTAATTATAGCTTGTTTTATAACAATGGATAGAATCTGTAACCAAATCTGTCCCTGAGAGACATCCAGCAATGGAACAATAGTATAATTATTTCTTATTAGCAAAAATAATACAATAGTTGTACAAAGCTTGAAAGTCTGGTTTTCAGAATAAAACAATCTCACCATGCAAAAGCTCCTCTTAATGCTGATTTCTGTAACTTGCTGTTTGATTCAAACCTATAATGGGAAGTAAAATGCATTTTAGAAGCTAGCATACAATGGAAAGCGCTGAACAGTTTTTGAAAACTTGTATTTATACTTCCTACATTAAAGTTCTGTTTCCAATACAACTCACAACTCATCTGCTGTAAGACATTTCAAACACTTGCTATCACAGGGCATGATGTTTCCTCTACACCAGGATTTCAGCACTCAGGACCACAACATAATTTACTCTATTTGCAAAGCACTTTCTGAATATGTATGAGGGTTTCTGAAAAATAAGGCAGCAAAATACTATCCTACAATCAGTGTCCAAACCTCACTGGTACTGGTCCAACTTCTCTAGAAATCCATTCTGTGGTAAAATTCCTACCAATTATTTTACTTAAGTAAGGATTTCATTATTATATCTGTAATGTTCTATGTCAATTTCAAAGCAATAGATTTGTATGCAGTGAATACAAATTTTGGTATCAGAATACATTTCATACAACTAGGATTGTTTGAAATAAAGTATCTTGTTACAAAATTTTGTTTTCAGCACCCAAAAGTTATGAAACTGCTTCAGATGCTCCTAGATTTTTCCTTTCATTGTCAATTATAATTCACAGAATCACAGAATTACTGAATGGTTGAAGTTGGAAGGGACCTCTGGAGGCCATCTGGTCCAATCCCACCTGATAAAGCAGGGACACTGAGAGGTTATTTTCTAGGACCGTGTCCAGATGGCTTTTGGACATCTTCAAGGAGGGAGACTCCACAACCTCTCTGGACCACTTGTACCAGTGCTTAATTACTCAGCAGAAGAGTGTTCCCTGATGTTCATAAATTCCTGTGTTTCACTTTGCGTCCATTATTACCTGTCCTGTCACTGGGCACCACTGAATTCCTCATACCAAGGAAACAGAAGTGAGAAAAACAGGACAGATGACTATGAGGAAAGGAAATTATGAGACTAAAATATATTTTTAATGTTTCCAGTTTCTTCAAATATTGTAATGAAGAAAAATGCAATATTTCATAAAGCACAGGTTCTTCTTTTTTGTGATTAATCCAAAAGATTAGGAATATTCCCACCCTCCATCATCCATTCCTCCCTTCCATCCAAGAGATCTTGTTGATATTTTTATTGGCATTTTCAAATACCACAGGTGTTACTTATATTCACTAATTCTACTGTCATGGGTTCAGCAGTAACAGTCATTTTTTCTCCTTTTTGGTTGCTGGCGCAGTGCTGTATTTTGACTTTCAGCCTGGGAACAGTGCTGATAACACCAGTGTTTTCAGTTACTGCTTGGTAATGTTTTGGTCTGCCCAAGGACTTTCTGAGCCTCATGCTCTGCCAGGGAGGAGGGGAAGTCGGGAGGAAGCAGAGATAGGACACCTGACCCAAACTGACCAAAGACCTGTTCCATGCCACAGCATGTCATGCCCAGGATGTAAAAAACCAAGAACAGAGACCCGGAAAGGTGGGGGTGCACCGCTTGGTCGGGCTGGGTATAGGTGGTGAGCGATTGTATTCTTTCCTTGTATTTGCCTTGTCATTATTATTCTTGGTGGTAGCAGTAGTGGTTTGTGTTATACCTTAGTTACTAAACTGTTCTTATCTCAACCTGTGGGAGTTGCATTCTTTCAATTCTCCTTCCCATCCCTCTGGGAGTGGGGGGAAGAAAGAGGTGTGAGTTAGTGAGCAAAACTGCGTGAGAGGCATAAACCACGACATCTACAAATTAAAATTGGTGGAAAGAACTAGGTATGCATTTGGTTTCATTGTAGCAGGAAAAATGCAGCTAGACCAGTTTCATGCGTGGTTGATTTAATATAATTTTGGTTGTTACTATGATTAAAGAAAGTATCAGCTGACTGACCACCTGGTATGAAAACAGTAAAAACGCCATGTGTTCCTATTATGCTTGGACTATCCTTTTATCAGCACCAGTTTACTATCCTTTATCATCATCTAAGATTCAGAATTAATTCTTCTCTATACCTCCTGTGGATGTGAAGTCATGCTTCACCTTGATGAGGTCTATAGAGTCTGATGCAATAAGTGATTGAAAGAAGAGTGATTCCATGTAACTGGCAAAAATTGAGGCCCTGATTTCTAAATGCAGCCCAGGTTTGAAAACATACTGAGACAAATTGTTCTGAATTATATATTGAAATTACTTTGACACAGGTTAAAGACCTATTATTTTGACTGATTTTCTTTTCCATTTTGGGTTTCATGTAACAATGATGTGATATTTCCTGATTAAAAATAAAGACAATGTTTTTCAGGACCTGAAGAAAAGCCATATTTTCCCCTCACTAAATGATATTTTATGATTGAATATATCAGAGATTTTAGATTTTAATTTTGGCCAAGTGTTGTGGACCTGAACTATACACAACCCCACCTCATGCTGTATATAATCCTGCATATGTTGCAGCATAGTTAAGATTGTAATTACTTGTTATCATTAGTACCAGTATTGTACCAACTCATTACTCAGAATAACTTGATTTCATTTTAGTTTAAAAAGAAATTTCAAAGCTGCATTTGGTTGCAAAAGGGAGAAGAATAATACAGACATAGTATAAGAATGTTGTAGGATTCTCTTCTGAGAGAAGAATCCCTGATACTATAGTAGAGACAAGAAATTCAGTGTACAAGAGAGGGTCTCAGCACTTGATCGGGACCATCGGTCACAGCCTGTGTGCTGAATGCCAGTTGCTGGGGTCCAGTGTCTGTACCCTCCCCAGACCAGGTGTGCATGGTGTCTCAGTGTGGATTCACTGGCAAACTCCAAGCTGCACCAGCCAGCAAGTAGAAGGCATCGGGTTTGGGCAGAGGTATCAGACTGGTGGAGGGTCTGTGCTGGTATCTGTGGGGTACCTGTGAGCATGAGGTGCCTCTGGAATGAGTGTGTGAGTGCTGTGCATGTGCAGTGAGCACCCAGCTGGACCAGACAGAGAGTCAGGGACCTGTGGGTCTGGTAACGGGGGACAGGGATCTGGGCAGGGGTGTTGTGCAGGCAGAGGGGCTGTGCTAGTACTTGGGGGGATCCACAAACTTGGGTGTGCTTGTGAACCTGTGGAGTGTTGTGTGTGAGCTGCACTAGTGACTTTGTGCCTCTGCCAGCCCAAGAGGAGGAGGGGATGTGGCTGGCTTTGCTGAGCCTGGTGTGAGTCCTGAATGTGGGCGCTGCTGAAAGCAGCGCCTGGTCTGTGGCTCTGTGTGTGTGTGTTTTGTGTATGTGTCTGGGATTTGTGCTGTTTTGGTACTGCAGCAGCTTTGCTAGTGCAAAGGGGAAAGTGGCAGACATATCCCTCAGCCTGGGCAGAAACTCGGTTCCCTGGGCATTGGGCTGGGCTCCAGTGGCCAGGCAGGAGGGTACTTGGACCAGACAGCCAGAGGAGGTGGCCACATATCATGTTACTTAACACCATCATAAGCTTTCAGTAGGTTGTGTGACAGTCTTCCCCTGTAATTAATATGATTTGCCTAAGCCTAAGTATTTGCTTCTAGCCTGTCTTTTTAGAAGGCTTTTTCCCCTCATTGTTTTGATGGCACAGGTTAGTCTACAGTTTCTTGACAGACTGGCTGTTCATTTGTCATCTCTGGAACTGGATAACTGTTTACTTGAGGTTTAGATTTATAGCTTGGATTTAAAAAATTATAGCACTATCAGTGAAGAAGTTGGTATAACTTCTATATATAACCAGTAAAGAATACTGGTATTGGTGTTAGGCCTGTGACACTTTATTGTCTGACTTTTCCCAGTCAGTGCAGAGTCATAGCAAATTTTGACTTGTATGAGGATCTTTTGTTAACCAAGATCTTTATTTTTAATACATAACGCATGAAACTAACCATTTTTGTAATTATTTATTTTTCTTTTTGTTTAGGTGGTCATTTATTTACAGGGGTTAATTAATTTGCAGAATCTTAAACAGAAATGTTCACGTCCTCCCTTTAAGGATTTATTTCCTCAGTCATTCATAATTTCTCATAGAGTTTTTTTAGTTAAAAAAGGAAAATAAAACAAAGTCCTTTTCCTGTGCCTCTTGCTGGTTTTCCTAGTAATAGAAATTCTTACTTTCAAAAGCAGATCTCTAAATATGGGTTACTGAAAATAAATGCAGAAAGAGAATATTTTATCTCTGTAGTTAGCTATATTTCTATTTTCTTCATACTAGAAGGAAAATGCCTGCTAGCAATTCCAATAAAATTATTCAGGGTGAAAATTCTAGAATGAAAAAAAAGCTGTAAGAAGGTAAGAAAACAAAAGTTTGCTTAGTGATAATATATAAAGTGACAGTATAATCTTAGGATATCTGTTGATTTAAATGAATACAATTCAGTGACTGAGAGTATCTATTTGGTTTTGCTACTGCTGGATTCTAATCCTAAAGCTAGAAAGGGAACTTAAAAGAAAAATGTTAATTATAAAACCACAGCCCAGAGCAAGTAGTATTACATTTATTTCTATACTGAATTACACAGTAATCCAGAATTGACTTAATCAACTATCTATGTCCACCCACGGGAGATGAATAAAAAGAAACCTGTTAGAGGATATTGATCACTATATAAAATGGTTGCAATTATCATTAGCAAATAGTTTTTAATAAGAAAACATACAGTTAGTACTATTAACGTGAGGTTTTCCTCATTAAAGAAAAAAAAGTTAGAGAAAAAGAATCAGGGCCTGATGTTTTTTCCATTGATTTCAGGAAAACTTACTTTAATTTTGGACAGCTACAGGACACCTGATTTTAATATCTTTGAAAATGGTAATTAGTGGAAGATACCTGTATCTTCCTAATGCTCTTTTCTCTACTGACTTTGTAGAAATCTGAATGTTTAGCTTCAATATAACCCATAAGTTTCAGATGGCTAATATTAATAAGAAAGTAACCACTAAACTAAACAGTTATTAAGGTTAAGGTAAACTTCGTGAATCTCCTCTTCATTCTAAAACAATCTAACTAACCAGACCACTCAGGCTCCCTGCTGCTGAAGCTGATTTTTGTGGGAAGATGTGCTTAACTTAATTTAACTACTCTCTTGAGGTACTCTTGAACTAGTTGTTTCTGCTGCTTCAAAGATGCAGTGTTTTGATCCATGAAGACCTGCAATATTCTTTTCATGAATCCTGCAGTTGCTGTTGCTAAACAATTTGCAGCAGTGCTATCAGCGCTGGAGCTCACAGGGAATCACTGTATCATTCTGTGGCTACAATTCACAAAGTCAGGTAACTTTTCCAGATGAGACAGGCTCAAATCAATAATGGTTAACTAATCCAGGTGCGTACTGCAGGGTTTGGGGTTTGATTTTGGTTTTGGTTTTTTTTTTTTTTTTTTTTTGAGATAACTGTGGATTTTGGTTTTTTTTTTTTTTTTTTTTTTTTTTTTTTTTTTAATTTGTATTTTGGCCTCTCATTCATAGTGTTTTTTGAACAAAGTATGCCCTGCTTATTTTTCTTTAAGAGAGTGAAAATTGCTCATACCATCATTACATTCTATGATTCTTTGCTGATCATTGTGATTGCACAGATATAATATCAATCCTAAATATTCATTTTAGTTCTATAATTGATGTCAGTTAATTTCCTCATAGATACTCATTTGTATATCCTTCTATTCCTGCAAGATGACAAATTTTTTTATTGGTTTGCTTAACTTGGTGGACTTTTTTTTCCAGTGTGAACAGTGCTAGTATAGGTTTTAACCTCAGAAATATATTCTTACTATATTTGCTGATGTAATTAGCTTTTCATAACATAGTTTCCAACAGCTTCTGCTTCTCAGAGTTTTTATAGATCACACCTTTAAAATTACGAGAAATATACCTAGCTACTGACCACCTTCTTATGAGAAGCATACTTCACAGATGAGCATGTGCAGACCTTTGAAATTTGGCTCTCCTGCCTGCCATCTTCCCTGGGTTGCTGTAAAAGCAAGTTAAAAGAAAAAATACAACACACAAACATGATAATAACAATTGCCTCATATGCATTGCCAGGAATCTATTTGTATGTCAAAAGCTTAAAAAAAAACAAGCCAACAAACCACCAACCATAAACCCCCCAAAAAACAACAAAGAAAAAATAAAAATAAAAAAAAATCAGGAGAACAGAAGAGCACTAATCAGTGTGTCCTGTGCTCTTCTTTGTAGTCCCAGCGCCGTGTTACTTTTCACCTCCCTGATGGCTCCCAGGAAAGCTGCAGTGACAGTGGTCTGGGAGACCACGAGCCGGTGGGTGGTGGAACCCTGATCTCACACCCTCTCCCTCTGGTTCCGCCGCAGGACGAATTCTACGACCAGGCTTCTCCAGACAAGAGGACTGAAGCTGATGGCAACTCCGATCCCAACTCGGGTGAGTCACCATCAGTGCTCTGTTTATCTAAGCTGCTTTAGTAACTTGGTTACTTTCTTTTTTATCCTTTGAGCTGTACAACGGTAGAGATGTTTTTAAACATGTGCATGAATATTTGGTCATGTTAGCTCATAATGATTGTGAGGAAATACTGTAGTTTGCCTGAAGTGCCTCATATTGTAACTTTAATGTAGAAATCCAGTGAGAAAAAACAACTCCATACTAATTGCACAGTAAGTGAGAACGGCTGGGCAAGGGCATCCTACAAGGTAGCAAGCTCTTTTTGATGAATGCAGTGATGTTGGTATTTAGCATTGGACAATGGTTTAAGGAAGTCATTCTAAATACAAAAAGAGTAAGGACACAGAGTCAGACTAACATAGAAAACAGTGAATCAGTGAAGAACTGAAAAATTTCAAGAATCCAAATTTCTATTACACACCTACAATTCCCCCTTCTAGTAACAAGAAAAACAGGGTTTCCTTGTTGGGTTGGAATGGCGTGATGTTCTGCTTTTTTGGAACTTTTGGATATGTATTTTCATACAAATATTTGTCCAGTTTGTCTGATTTGGGGATTTCTGCCTTTCTTATTCTTTCCTTCTCCTGTATATATCTCCTATATAATACCTTTACATTATTCCAGTGCTTTTGTGACAGTCAGTACTAAAGAATGAAGTGAGGTCTTAACCAATACTACAACTAGAATTTCAGCAACTGTGAATGGGCTGACTCCTGAGGAAGAATGTATGCCTACTTAAGCAAATGAGGAGCTTAAGTAGAATTATCCTGTCAATTCTCTGACCACGTATGAGACGTGTGAAAGATTTAACAAGATCAGAGAGGAATTTTAAGGCAGCATGGCATATTGGCAGTGTCATGTTGTCTTCACTGACGGTGAATTGCACATCTCTTCAAAATGTCATATAAAAATCCTCCAGGATTTAGGAAAATTGGGCTGAGTAAACTTTGCACCACGTTATTAAAAATGTGGTTTTTAGGAATTTTGTCAAGTACATTGTGGAAACATAGTATATTAATCATGATTATCTATTCACACCTGATACAGAGACTAATAGAAGATTAGTCAGTGACTAAGTGCTCTTAAAAGCCATATGAAAAGTTTTAATATGTCTGTGGGTACACCTGGTTTTGCATTGGGAATGTTAAATTTATGACAAATTCATGAAAATTTAACCATCAAGCTGTACTGATGATCAGTGAATTATTTCCACATTCATCAGGCTGAATTAGGACACACATTGAAATAGTGCATTCCAGATCTCATCACATCTCACAAACTAAGAAGGGAATGATATGATCATTACTGTGACAGAAATCATCCTAGGAAAACCTAAGTCAGGAAGGGAGCGATGGTACCCATTAGATGAATTTGATTTTTGTATCTTACTCAGTATCAAGCTATTGCCCAGGCATTGTGTCAAAAGTTATTTTGCTACTGGAGGCACAAATTTTTGGAAGAGATGTGAAGTGGGTTTTAAAGTAGTTTATGGTTACTGAAAATCCTGTGACAATTTTCAGAAGATAAAAATGCTAACTGGTTATTGAGAACAATTACTTTGTGGATATTTACATATGTTCATGGTTAAAATAAATGATGTAGTATCATTTCAACATTGCATTCTTTGACACTTCTAAACTGAATTTCTAATTCTATTTCAGTGAAGTGTTAAATGGGTATATTTAATGGTGGATGGAGTTTCATTTCAGTGGCTGTTTAAGAATTGCTGTTTATGAAAGTACTTGGGGCATGCTGAGGTAAAAGATACAGCTATAAAGTAAGGAATAAGTCTTAATGGAGAGTTGTAGTGTTATCATGTACGTGTACTACTGCTAGTTTTGGATTATAAATGTGGCAGAACAATATTTTATTTTTATTTTAAAAGTTCCAAGTGAAGAGAAAAAAAAGCTTATGGGAATATTTTCTAATGATCTTCAAAAAAAAGTCTACACTAAAAATAGAGATTTGTCCCACTGTATTTTTATGAAAGTTTATTCTAAGTAAAAGTTTGTTTCAGCTCACAGGAATATGATATTAATCTTGATAGTAAAGTCTTTGCCTCATGGTGAGAGCAATTTTGGTTAATGGCTTTAATGCTCAATGAATTGTGCGATTTATTATTGTACACAGTGAAGTTATATGAATAAAAATGCATCCACTGTATCTCAGTATTAGTATGCTGCTATTTTAATTGTATTTGAAGAGTAATCAAGGGCCAGGTCTTCAAAATCTGAAACAGGAAAAAAAAAAAAAAAAATTAAAAATCTCAATAACTTATTACACAAAGGCACGAGAAACATTATTGCCGTATCTTCTTGCAATCATTAGCTTCTACAGAGACACAAGAGCTGCAATTACATGATTTAATGAAAGATATGTACACAGTGAGAGTATATTCATCTAGCTAATCTTAAAATAGTGAGATCTCTAAATTGGGGAAACTGAAATGAAGAGAGGCACCAATGACTCTAGTATTGTCAGCCACATACCTTCACTGTGGTTTTGAAGGAAAGATAGCCAGATAGAAATATGAAGTAAAAGATAATTTTTTTTTATATGAACTTTTAGAATCATTTGCATAGTCCAAGTTTGATTTGTATCACTCAAACCTGTTTTCATTGTCAGAGGACTGTGATGTTAACCTGCCAGTTAGTTGCAACTGCCTGATATTTCACCTTTGTCTCATTTACACCCTCATGCACTTTACAAAAATTCTTTCATCAGTGAGCAACAATTCACCGTGTTTAAAAACAATATAACATTATAGAGTGACACCAGCACTGGGGTTTTGTTAGGCATTATTAAGTGATAACAACAAGTAATTCAAATTTACTACAGGAAGTCTCATTATTCAATAGTCATGGTTATGGCAATTTAATTTTGCATATAATATTGATTTGTAAAGCAAGCCTTGTGTATGTTACAGCGCCTTATTGCATTTAAATGCAGTGATTAACAACCTTAGTCTTTTCTTGCTGACCATGACTTTGTCAGATGCATGGGTCAATCAGAAGGGAAAGCAGCATAACATATTTGGCTACACTGTCACAGTGATGACAAAAAAAAGGTTTGTAAATATTATAACATTGAGAGTCTGTAAACAAACAAAGCAAAATAAGGCACATGCTAAAAAGGAGATTCTATCATATTCTGGAAACTAATGGCTTTGAAAAATCTGAACTGTGCTTTGGTGTGTGGAATGCTGACCTTACATATTCTCCAAAGGAACACCATCTTTTGTGTTTGCCAGGGTGTATATATAAATTCTTATGAAAATTAATGGAAGATATCAGCTGATTAAAGTTCTTTACCTTTTGTTTCATCAGATAAAAATGCAGAAAACATAAAGTTTCTTTAGCATTTAAAAAAAAGAAAAAGTCTTTCTAGGATTGTATTTACTGGCATCACTTCATAGCCTGTCCTATTACCAAAATTCCAGATTTTTAATGATTTTAAATGTGCATATTAGGAAGTGCACATTTAACCCAAACATCTTCTTTATCATCAGTTACAGAAGTGTACAGCTGTCTGATGTATTTTAGTGTGGATTATTTCTTCAGTAATTATGCAAAACTGTGTTTTTCTTTGCCAACAGTCAGGCGCAGAATGTTATTTTTCACTATTATATGTGTGCGTTTTGTAGACATAAAAAAACAACCCACCATATTAGTGAGGAGTTTTTCTTTAACTGTGGCTTTAGTGAAGGTTGTCAGGGACTTAAATTTAGATTGGAATTGTTAATGTATCTGAGGGTTTCATGCAGCAGAGCTGTGCGATAGAACTGTATGAAGGAAAAATGTGCCTCCTAGTGTAAAGAAGAGGAAAAATGCAGTTTAATGAAAATTCTTGATAAGTCACATTTTGATAGCTGCAAGCTGTGGATGTGATTCATTTTTCTTCAGAGGTAGAGGAATAGTATATATTTAGTAGAGCGCTAGACCTGCTCTAGGGAGAAAGACTACTATACACTGTGGATGAATCTGTGCAATAATTCCAATGGTTTTAAACCAGACAGGAATATAATATTTATGTCTTCTGTTGTTTATAAAACTAAGTAAGTGCTTGCCTAATTTCTACACTTCATGAATAAGTACTATCAATATATTTTACATAACACAAAGTAATAACTTTATAAAAATAAAGAGCTGTAGAAAAAATTGTAACTAAAACAATTAGTAAGAAGGATGACCTTCAAATTAAGTAGAATATTATATTATATCCTAAATTATTGATTACAAATTACAAAGCAATTCCATATTCTTGGAAATAATTTTATAATGCTGGTCTATCAATAATACCGTTTTGAGGATAGCTTTTTTTGTTTCCAGTACGTTGAAAATTTTATGGATAAATGTGGCTGATAAATACCTGAATTTCCACATTTTAATAAACCTACTACTGTGGTAGTTTACCCAGCTGATGTCAGAGGTATTAAATAATACCATAATTCCAGTAATAAGTAGGAATATGTCTGTGGCAGTGGTTTAATTATGATTAAAGTTCAGAGTAAAGGCAAGACCGTCTTGTATTGCATTTGGTCATATGATAGCGTCCCATGTGGAGAAGCTAAGCCTTTCATGCAAAGAGCTTTGGTTTTACAGTGTCGCTATCATTACACCCAGTGGGTGATGATAGTTTAACCTTGCGGGCATACCCTCTGCTTAATCCTGCCTTTCATTTTAGCACCTCAGAAGTTTCTTGTCTTACTTGGCAATATTGGAGTCCATAGCTGAACATCCTAAGGTGTAGGAAGAAATATTCCTCTGTTAATGCTTAGCTTCAGATAAATCACTGTCCATAGTTATTCTTGTGTTTTATAATATGAGACTCTATGTGAACTAAAATAGGAACATTTGCCTTTGAGTCATTTCCTCCATTTCATTAAAAACAAGTTCATACTTCACACAGAATCTAACACTGTCACATTTAGCTACAGGCAAGTAGGAGTAAGAAAAACCGGAGTCAAGTTGTGAATTAGCCTACTGAAGAGCTATAAAATAGTCTGAAGTTTGAATTCAATCTTAGCTCATGCACTTCTGTCTTTAAAAAGTTAAATAAAATCTGAAAATATAGGAGGTATTGCTATCTCTTTACATCTCTTTGTTGCCTCATTACAGTGAGAATTTTAAAATTGGCTTAGTTTAGAAAAGCCACTGTGTTACATCTGTTCATGTTTTACTCTCTTTTTCCCCATGCCCCAAAGCTAATTGGAGTGTAAATCAGGATGGCATAGTCATTGAATGGACAGCAAGAGAACCTGTCCATTGCTTCTCCAAGATGTACACCTAATGCATCTGAACATTCTGCTGCTGCTGCCATGCAAGATGAGATGGTCCACAGGTCCTCAGGACCTCAGCAGGGAGCTGAAAAGGCTAGATGGGGCATTTGGACTATCCAGACTTATAAGAAAAATTTAGAAGGGTTAATAGGATTAAAGGATGGAGAACATTGCACATTAGGAGAAAGCTGGTGCCCGTGACAGCCATCTCTGATGAAACCTAGGACAGTTTAAAACTACCAATCCTTTGCTGGTGGTACAACTAAACATTATCTAGTCAAATCTCTGCTGTAAAGCAGTACATAGAATTTCACACAAGGCTTCTTAAAGTAAGCCTGTATTTTGAAATAGTCCAGTGATCTATTTCCTTTGGTGTTTGTATTGGGTTTACATGACAAGCCTGTGGGAAGCAGTGTCTGGAGGCAGTGCTTCTATGAAAAATGACCAGAGGCTGCTCCCATGTTAGGCAGAGCCAGGTCCTGCTGACTCCAGAAAGACCCACTCCTGCCTGAAGATGCACAGCAGCTGGGAGAGAGGAATAAGAAAAATGTGAGAGAAACAGCCCTGCAAGCCCCAAGGTTAGTGAAGAGGGGGGAGATGGTACTTCAGGCAATGGAGCAGAGATTCTCCTGCAGCCTGTGGAGAAGACCATGGTGTCTCTCTCCTGCAGCCCATGAGGGAGTACACCCCGGAGCAGGTAGATATGTCTTGAAGGAAGCCATGGCCCATGACAAGCCCATTCAGGAGCAGGCCTCTGGCAGGAACAGTGGCCCCTGTGGGACTCACTCTGAAGCAGCCTGTTCCCAAAGGTCTGCACCCCATGGAGGGACCCATGCTGGAGCAATTAGTGAAAGACTGTATTCTTTGGAAGGGACCTCATGTTGGAGCAGGGGAACAGTGTTATGTTGGTGTCCATAGTTTAGACATGGCGTTCAAATCGTCTTGGATCTGTAATAAACTGGTTAGTTCTTTGTAGGATTTTGAATGTTGCGATATTTTGCTCTTAAGCACTTTTTTCTTTTTTTCTTTTTTTTTTTTTTTAATGTTGGTCCCATACCTGGCCAGAACAAAAAATAGTGAATCATTCAGTCCTTTTAACACTTTTACAGATAAATGACATAGTTAACAGTTGCAAGTTAAATATTCATTACAAGAAAAATAAAACATAACTCTTCCAAAACACAGACTTTTGAAAATCAGTTTATTTCTTTATCATTCATTGTTTTGACCTAAGTAGGTACTTTTCCATGTAACAGTACTTTTTAGCAGTAGAATAACAACAGATTTTTCTATTCTTTAGACACTTTCCTTGGGAAATAAAAATAAAAGGCACAATGGTTAAGTGTATTAGAAGGGATTTATTAGCATTCTAGCTGCTTGATCAGATGATTATATTTGAGACAATGCGCATTTTAAAAGTGTGATAATATGATTATGGCAGCAGTTTTGTTTAAAAGTTTTGGGGTTGCTTTTTCTGAAATTCAGTGGAAGTTACTATTGCCAGCTATGATTCTTTGTTACATTGATACTAAGATTCGTTTACTGATGTTTCACGTTCTGTTTCTAGTGGAGTCTTAGCAGTGCAACTCCTATTCACAATGGAAAACATTTAGTTATTTAAAAGAGAGGTTATAGTTGTGAGAATAAAGGTGTCAGGTATAGCCTGGAATTATCAATTGCAGCATTCAAGTGGCTGCAAATTCCAAGTAGAATTAGAATTACCAATAGCTGCAATGAGAGAAATAACTCCATACAGGAGGAATAACCCCATTGCACCAGCACAGACCTGGGCCAGATCAACTAGGAAGCAGGTTCTCAGTAAAAGAACTGGGAGCCCTGGTGGACAACACACTGACCATGACCCAGAAATGAATCCTTGAAGAAAAGGAAAAAACCTCCTGGACTACATTAGAAAGGGTATTGCCAGCAGATTGATGGAGATGATCCTTCCCCTCTGCTTAGTATTGGTGAGACACATTTGAAGTGCCAAGTCCAGTGCTTGGCTTCCCAGTATGGAAGGGAAATGGAAATATGGATCAAGTCCAGCAAAGGCCCACAAAGGTGATTAAAGTATTAGAGCATCTGTCACTTGAAGAGATGCTGAGAAAAATGGCACTGTTCATCCTGGAGGAGAGAAGGCTTATTGAGGATCTTATTAAAGTGTGAAAATGCATGATGGGGTGTGGGAAAAGAGAATAGAGATAGAGGCAGACTCTTCTCAGTGGTATACCAAATGAAAGAAGGGGCAATAGGGACAAACTGAAATACAAAGGAATTCTCTTTAAACATAATGAAAAAAAAAAAAAAAACAAACCCAAACCACTCACACTTTCTTACTGTAGGGACAAAAGAATTCCGTACCAGGTTTCCCAGAAAGATTGTAGAGTTTCCATGCTTGGATATTTTGAAAACTGAAGTGGACATGGCTCTGGTTGACCCTGATTTGATCAGGGAGGTTGTACAAAACGTTCTCTAGATGTCCCTTCCAATATCAAACATTCTGTGATTCTAAAATCATACAATAGAGTCTTAGAATCATAGAATGGTTAGGGTTAGAAAGGACCTTAAAATCATCTAGTTACAACCCCTCTGCCATGGGCAGGAATGCTTCACCCTAGACCATGTTGACCAAGGCTCTGTCCAACCTGGCCTTGAACACTGCCAGGGATGGGGAATTTACCACTTCTTAGGGCAACCTGTTTCAGTGCCTCACCACCCTCACAATAAAGAACTTCTTCCTTATATCAACCCTAAACTTCCTCTGTTTAAGTTTGAACCCATTACCCCTTGTTCTATCACTACAGTCCCTGATAAAGAATCCCTCTCTGACACCCTTGTAAGCCCCCTTCAGATACTGGAAAGCTGCTATGAGGTCTCCACTCAGCCTTCTCTTCTGCAGGCTCAACAGCCCCAACTTTCTCAGCCTGTCTTCATGCAGGAGGTGCTTCAGTCACCTGATCATCCTTGTGCCCCACCTCCTGATTTGCATTTACAGTTCCATGTCCTTTTTAAGTTGAGGATACCAGAACTGTACACAGTACTCCAAGTTGTGTCTCACGACAGCAGAGTAGAGGAGCAGGATCACCTCCTTTGACCTGCTGGTCACACTCCTTTTGATGCAGCCCAGGATACGGTTGGCTTTCTGGACTGCAAGCGCACACTGCCAGCTCATGTTAGGTTTATCATCTACCAACACCCTCAAGCCCTTCTCTGCAGGGCTGCTCTGAATCTCTTCTCTGCCCATCCTGTAGCTGTGCCTGGGTTTGCTCCAACCCAGGTGTAAGACCTTACACTTGGCTTGGTTGAACTTCATGAGGTTGGCATTGGCCACCTCTCAAGCTTGTCCAAGTCCCTCTGGATGGCATTCCTTCCCTTCAGCATATCAATCAAACCACACAGCTTGGTGTCATTGGCAGACTTGCTGAGGGCTCAATCCCATTGTCCATGTCACCAACAAAGATGTTGAACAGGATTGGTCCCAGCACTGATCCCTGAGGGACACCACTTGTTACTGGTCTCCATTTGGGCACTGAGCCATTGACTGCAACTCTCTGTCTGTGGCCATCCAGCCAATGCAGTACATTGATGTGAGGAAAGGTGGAAAGAAAAATCTGCATTCAGTAACCTGCTGGGTTCTGATGCACTTGCCTAAACATACAGTGTATGTGTCATTTATGATAACGTAGGGTGCGCATACATCCATATCTGACATACATGTCACAGGAAATATTTTCTATAGGATACCAGACAGCATAATGAAAAGATATCTGAAATTACACCAAAACCAATTGTAAGGCAACTATATCGAGACTCAAAAACTACACTAGTTTGCCTAAACACTCATTACATAGAAAAATATAGACCATGCTAGGCTTAAAAAGAACATGATAAAGGAATAAGATCAATGGTCTGTCTCACACCGTATTTTGTGTGGGCAGTGGAAGAAGCCATATATGAGAAGTACGTTTAGCTCCTAAGTTAGGTATCTGAACTTCGCCTAGCACATTTCATAGCGAAGAGTTACAGGCATTAATGGTGGAACTCAGCTCCATATTATAGTCTCCTGCATTTGGATGCTTACATGTAAAGATCCTAAGACTTTGTCCTAAGTGTCTAAGCTCCCTTTTTAATTTCTTGATCAATAAAGCTTCAATTTCATCTTAAAGCGGGTTCCTAAAAAGAGTCTGGCTAAATTTTCACTCTAGAGTCCATTTACCGTATTTCTATTGTGAAATAGGAGTATAATAGCAGCTCAAATACCAAACTCATATACGGACATTTGGGATTAATTTAGCTCCAGAATGTAGATGCTACTTAAAATACCCTGAAGTTACCTACCTGTTGTTAACTGCACTGCCTTCGTTCACATTTGTTATCCACATGCAAATACCTTAGGCAACCCAGGATATTTTTAAACTGGCCTTGCACACTGTCGTGGGTTCAGCAGTAGCAGTCATTTTTCTCCTTCTTGGTAGCTGGTGCAGTGCTGTGTTTTGACTTTCAGCCTGGGAACAGCGCTGATAACACCAGTGTTTTCAGTTACTACTTGGTAATGTTTTGGTCTGCCCAAGGACTTTCTGAGTCTCATGCTCTGCCAGGGAGGAGGGGAAGTCAGGAGGAAGCAGAGACAGGACACCTGACCCAAACTGACCAAAGAGGTTATTCCATACCACAGCACGTCATGCCCAAGATGTAAAACAGAGAGCAGAGACCCGGAAGGGTGGGGGTGCACCGCTTGGTCGGGCTGGGTATAGGTGGTGAGCGATTGTATTCTTTCCTTGTATTTGCCTTGTCATTATTATTCTTGGTGGTAGCAGTAGTGGTTTGTGTTATACCTTAGTTACTAAACTGTTCTTATCTCACCCTGTGGGAGTTGCATTCTTTCGATTCTCCTCCTCATCCCCCTGGGACGGGGGGAAGAAAAATGGGGGAGTGAGTGAACGAACTGCGTGAGAGGCTTAAACCATGATACACACGAATTGTTAGGCGGCAGCAGTGAGGTTTACGTTGGGATTCATTCAAGAAGAAGTTAACAAATTCAGTTAACTTAATGCAGGTGTTATATATGTAACCTCTTTATGTATCTATAACTCATTCAGATGTGAGTTAGGTAGTCTGAGCTCCAATTGTAGTCAGTGAAGACCTAGTCAGTACCATAACTGAGTCTTGACACCCACTCTGTTGGGTGTCTAATTCAATGTGAAAGGCATAGTTTCCCAGTCTACATTGACAAGATTGTCATTGTGTACAGGGGAAGCTTAGACACCTAAATTCAGCTGATTCCATCAAATCCAACCTTTTTTGTGAGATGAATCCCAGCTGTTCTTGTTGCTAAGAGAATACTCTTCTTTTCTGGGAGATTTAGCAGTCTTTCTAACCTACCTGCACATGACATTTTTCAAAAGAAAATGAATTTTTTTAATTTCCGGCCTCATTTTTGCAGTACTAATTAAATACAAATGCCAACTTACATACTTTCCTTTTCCTCTTTTTTGGTATAATTGAAGCTAAAGCATCATATCTTTTAATGTGCAATCCTAAAAGAAAAGTTCTAATATTTTTGTTCTGTAATCAGTTTTTCTCCAACCAAACAACCACCAAATATTGTGTGGTAAAGAGTATAAGTCTTATGCCATTTTGAAAAATAACATGTCTTGAATTGAAGATTTTGCATTTTGACTGTCTCTTTAAGAATGTCCTTATGGGACATTCATGGAAACCAGTCAGAGGATATTGAGTTCCTTCCTTAAAGCAAATGGCTTGATAGGATTCTGCTTTCCAAGAAGGAAGCCTAGTCATTTAGTAAAAAAAATGTATTGTCTTAAGAAACATCATTAGATGTCAGTGTCTTCAGATTTAACCTAATCTTGTCCATAGACTAGGTATTAATTTTTTTTTATTATGCTTGTTTTCTGGCTTTGCAACTTTTTATTCATCTGATTTTATGTTTGCTTCTTTGTTGTAAATCTAAGGAGAAGTCCATGCATATGAAGAGAAGTTCCCTGAATGAGATCTGAAAGTTATTTTTTATATGGATAATGAATATTCTCTTTTCTTTCAAATATTTACCTTCCCAAGGAACGCTTAATGTTTCTCTGCATAAACTTAATCTGTTTGTTTTAAACAAGAGAAAGAGGAGGAAAGATGAATTAAGTAGATTGAAAACAAATAAGGGATTATATTTACAGTCTAAAACATATTTAAATAAACCTTCTGGAAACAGGAATAACAGTCAAATCTTTTTTGTAAAGCTTTATTCCCTTTTATACTGATACAGGTGAACATGTTAGAATAAGACATGCAGGGAGAATGAAAATAGTAACAGAACACTTATTTTGTTCACCCAGGAAAACGTCTTACATTTGTTTATTCTTTGGTTGAAAGGTGAAGGCATGCCTTCCAGAGTGAAGTCATCCAGAAGTGATAACATCATGAGTGTCCTGGGTTCAGCAGTAGCAGTCATTTTTTTCTCCTTAGTAGCTGGTGCAGCGCTGCGTTTTTGACTTTTGGCCTGGGAACTGCACTGATAACACCAATGTTTTTAGTTGCTGCTCAAATGTTTAGTCTGACCAAAGACTTTCTGAGTCTCATGCTCTGCCAGGGAGTTCTTTTCTACCAGTTGTTTTTGGTGCCCAATGTGGGGCACGAAGGGTTGAGAGAACGAAAGATCTGACCAGAGTGTGTCTAATCGTATTTGTGATAAGCAGTCATTGTTTCAGATTAATAGCCACTCCTCACAACACTGATTCATCGGCTCTCAAAGTTGTTGCTCTTGATCTCACAGTCTCAGCATGTCACACCTCACTTACAGCCGGTATTTTCTGTCTTAGTGTTTTTCAGATGGGGGGCTTGGGCTAAGGTCCTTGTCTCATTGTACTTTATGGTAATGACTTGTAATACAGGCAGGCTCCGGCAGCAGGGCGGGATGGATATGGCCATGGACTTCTACTTGGCCATCCGGCTGCTCTTCACCGTCCTGGCCCTCGTCCTCGCCTCTGTCTTCATGAGGCTGTGGGGAGCCGAGGAAGAGCAGCCCTCGGAGCTGCCAGCAGCCAAACAGGGCCAGGAGAGTGGCCCTGGGGACCAGGCGGCTGGGAGGGAGTGGCTGCCGGTGGAGGAGGTCGGGGTGGTCGAGGAGGGGAAAGAGGCGGCTGCCAAGCAGCAGGAGGAGGTGGCGGAGGAGCCAAGCCCCACTGCAAAGCCCAGCCCTGTGGCGGCCGAGAACATTCCCAGGCAGCCACCCGCCGAGCCCTGCAAGCTTGAGCCCCAGGAGGATGCAGGAGACTATGAAGCACTTGCCAGCAAGACAGAGAAGGAAGATCTGGACTCAGAAAAAGAGAAGCTGGTGGTGAGAGAGCCAGCAAGCACAGCAGCTACACCAGCCCCAGTGACACGTACAGCAGTGTCATTTGAGAGTTCTGAAGGTTTTCTGAGTCTCATGCTCTGCCAGTGAGGAGGGGAAGCTGGAACGAAGTAGAGACAGGACTCCTGACCCAAACTAACGAAAGAGGTGTTCCATACAACAGCACGTCATGCCCACTATACAAACTGGGGGGAGTTAACCGGAAGGGTTAGATCACTGCTGGGTCAGGCTGGGTATCGGTTGGCGGGTGGTGAGCAGTTGTATTCTCTTCCCTTGTTATTTCCCTTGTCATTATTATATTGGTGGTAGCAGTAGTGGTTTGTGTTATACCTTAGCTACTGGACTGCTCTTATGTCAACCCATGGGAGTTGCATTCTTTCAATTCTCCTCCCCATCCCTCCAGGAGTAGGGGGAGAAAGGGGAGGGAAGAGTGAATGAGCAAGCTATGTGGCTGACTGGACTTAAACCACGACAGCGAGCTGACTTAGGACACATTTACCTTTGGCAAGGAAAGGTAAAAGCAAGAAAAGAGAAAGCCTGAAACCTTGGGGTTTTCCCATCTGCAATAAAGTACATAAATAGAGACATAAATAATACTTTCACTTTCAGGAAGGTTAGAATATTTTAGAGGTTTAACAAAAAGATTTTCAACCCATGTTACATCACCACAAAAATTTTTAAAATGTTATTCTTTGCTCAGTAACGTCTGTTCATCTTTAGGAAAAAGTAGAAATAAATATTTTCTTGTTATGCCTACGTATTATTTTCGTACCTTAATAAGTGTGGTTATAGCTACACTAGCAACTAATATAAAGAACAGTAGAAATAGACCTGAGTGTGATCAGCTGGTCCTGAGATGTTTGCTGTGTATACTCCTGTGGGGTTTACTCTGAAAGTGTGTGGTCCCATGGACTGAATGCCCATTAATTACTGAAGAATAATTCTGGTTTCATTTCATCCAAGAGGAATCCCATCCTTGTGTTCCAAAGGGGCCCCACAACACAAACCCGCATGTTTCAAGTGAAGATGACTGGGAGATTCTTGTCACATGTACACTCCCAAAAGTCAATGTAGCCATACTGTTTAGTAATGTATTTCTTTCTCCATGGGCCTACTCTCCTATAATTTTAAAGAAATTTAATTACTGAACTATCACCTAAATACTGCATGCTTAAATATTCTCAGAATTTTTATAGTGATTTTAAAGTTCTTCACCCTGAAAAATACACAAAAATGTCATTTTCAAGATAAAACTTGAAATTAAATGCTGTGTGCCTACCATTTAGGAGAAGGATTCTTTTTGCTTTCTTTGTGTTATGTCCAATTACTCTTTTAGATTAGATCTGTGTTGTCTTCAAGGTCTAAAGAACATTTTTAAGTTCACTGAAAAAGACTGAATAACTTCTTCCTTTTACTTTAGCCCTGCTAAACAGTACTGAAGTATTTTATTGCATAGCTACATTTATGGAAAAATGTCATGGAGATAGCTATTGGAGGAATACTTTAATATCAAGTAAAAGTGTCGGTTATAAATGATTCATCCATCTAAAGTAACTGGAAAAATAGGAAAAACTTCTTAGCTTTATAATCATTGCATATATTTAAATACAAAAAAACCTTATGGTGTGCATGTTTATCATTTTACATGTCCTTTATTTTTTGCTTATGTAAAATATGTGTATGACTGACATTAGTGTAATGGTATGATTGACCAGTTTTGATGTTAGGTTTTCCTGAATATTAGCAAATCTTTTTCTGTTAAAAAGCAGTGTTCAATTACTGAATTTAAGGGAAAGCAATTTAGTAGTCAAAGCACATAAGTTGTTGCAATTTAAAATGTATTTTAAATATATAAGCACATATTTCAATATTGCCAAAGACTTATACCGTAACACAGCAAAGGCATAAAAAATTGTTTTTATTTTCAGTAGACAAAACAATACAATTTGGGTATTTTGGGGTTTTCTTTTTTTTTTTTTTTTTTTTTTTTTTAATATATTGGCTTTGCAAAATTCTAACAGAAGAAGCTGGTTTTAATTGGTAGTGTTATTGTAAGGCCCCTGAAAACCCAGCCACTTACTAGTTGTGAGTGCATATGTGATCTGGTAAGCACAGCATAGTCATTAACTAATGGATTGTATCTACAGTCGTTCAGTAAAAATGTGTAGGTGGTTAGTAGCACCGTTATGTTACCAACAATTTTAAAGTCATTTGTAGGTTAACTTGTGAAATTAAAAGTCTAATCAAAAATTTCCCTGCATTGCTGCCTTTTTCAGCTGATTTAACTGCTGATTCCTTGAACCATTCAGAAGAAGAACCAATTTACTCAAAAATAATCATCCATACCACAGTGGATTCATTGTTTGAATGATACTTTCACAGTTTATATATTTATTTTAATGAGAAATTGAAAGAATAATATAAAGTAATTCCTTTGTGCCATTACTCCAGGTCTCTTTTTTTTTATACTATACACACGTCCTTTATTATTGCTTCATTATGAATGGAAATCATATGTTTTCAATTGTAAACAGTTAATAATATAAATTTTTATTTGCATGAGCAACTGCACTGTTTAGAGATACATGAAAACCACTTTTTTTCAGAAGAGTGAAAATATCTAACATATGTTACAGATTAATATGGGTCACTGTGTCAGCTGTGAAAGATAAATATAAGATAAATACATGCATATATATACATACTAATATGCATCATTTTAACATGTTCAGCTAGGCTAATGATATGTTCAGATAATCTAGATGTTTACTAATGATACTGACTTCTGGTTACCCAACTTCCCTTCAGCATTTAAAGAGATATCATGACTGATCTTAAAGATGGATGTAGTTAAAAATAGCTTAATGCATCTTGATACTCTTGATACTCTGTGCAGTCTACTCAGACTCTTATGGTCACATATTCAAGAAATTCTACATAGGAGCCCAAGCTCACAAGCGATATTGATGAGTAAATGGATTGATGTGTTAGGCCGCGTCTGTCCAGTTAATCTCTCAGAAACCTAAAAAAATAAAAAAACAGGTTTAAGCATACTTAATTCTGTAGCCTATATGAGTCATGCCTCCCAACAGAACAAAATACTTTGGTGTTAAAGAGCGTATTTAATACTCACATTCTATCCTGAAAGTCAGACAACATTTTTGAGCTACTTTCTGTGTAAATGGCAGAAGAGGACATATCCAAAGAGGGAGACAAAATGAAAAAGACAACTTTAGAGAAACTTGTGAGTTTATCTATACTATTTTACAAACAATGACAATGCTATTATGAAAAAGTTATAGTTTGAAAAAAGTCTGGTTAAACAAAAAATAATGAAGATTCATAGAATTGCCAAATAGTAAGCTGTTTTGCATACTTTATTAGCTTTTGGGCTTCAGATCAGCAGCTGATTCCTCAAGAACATACCTGAATAGATAAATCTTTATAAAAATAAAATAATAGTTAAAGAAGCATTTAAGAAATTAAGGTATGATCCATTGGAAGATACCTTAGCACAAAAGAGGCTCATGGGCCAGAGTCTTCCATTTTTGGGGAAACATTTTCTGTGACCTTTTATAAGTCTGTATCTCTCTCTTGCTTGCTTGTTTGATCAAAAGTATATTCTACTCTCCTGTGTAATTTAGTTCAACAGCTGTGAGTCTCCACACACTAAAAGGCTAAATCCTGCGGGCACTGTATGTTGATATCTGTCTATATTTCATTTCTTTCATTTAGAAATTAAGTATCAAATACAAGATAAAATGCATTTGTCAATGGAACAAGTCCAGAAGTGACTGTTGCCTACTCTATTGCACAAGTGCAGGGAAAGAAATAGAGAGAGATTAGACTAGGATTAGTGGAAAGGCAGAGAAAGGAATGTCTTGGAAGGTGATAGTAAGCTGTAGGCACAGTATATGGAAAATGGAGTGCTGGGGAGCGACATTGGTACAGGTAGTTTTTCCATCTACATTGAAACATTTTACAACTGCTCTGTGCTGCTCAGAAAGCTGCTCTATTTATGGCTCAAAAGTGTCCATGAATCATTCTGTCAGCTGAAAAATCTTCAAGGGAAGAATGCTTGTCCTTAGAAGACTGCAAAATTCCAGAGCAAACTAGAAAACAAACCAAATTGAGAAAGAGAGCACTTAGCTGGGGAAAAAGATGAATGCCATATTGCTTAATTCAGCCTCCTTCCTCTTTGGTCTTGTCAAATGTTTGCATATATCAAGATACCAACCTATTCAATGTTGTATTCTGTTACAAGGTATATGGCGTCTCATAAATCTGTCAGTTCTCTGACAGCAGTGTTCTACTTTTCTATCTTGCCCATTAAAATCTATTAAATCCCATTGAGGCTATTAGATCTGAGGAGCATGTCTAGACTAGCCAATGGTGTTAAACTGTCATGGTGCCAGATGTAATGCTTAAGAGTAGATACCACTGACCTCCAAAATATTGAGGAAATACTTGCACATTGTACATCTCTGCTAACACTAACAGTAGTATAAGAACAGAGTTTTGGTTGCATTTTGTGTTTTGTTTTATTTTTTTTTTCTTTTCGTTCATGTATATGTGGTATTCATCTAATGTGTACAATTTCTATACATTACATTCAGTGCATCCAAAATTAAAGTATAATTCATAAGCAAGTAAATCTGTAATGTGGTAAGCATACACTGGTATATGCAATCTCAGGCATATATATTAAGGAATCAAAAATACTGTTACGGTTTCTTTTAATAAATTTGGCATATATTACTTCTTAGCCCAGATTAAATAATTGGATCATTTAAATTATCTTAATGAATGAAAAAATTCAAATCTCTTTTCCACTGGAACAGATATTTGACTGTAAGCTGGAGCTTAGTATCTACCTAAGTTATTAAGAGTGTTTCCTTTTTGATGGAGTTTATTCCACAGCTTTGATCATTTGAATCAGCCAGTCACAATCAAAAAAGGTGGATTGGTGTAGCTAATTTATGTCTGTAGATGATACTCCAGTAAAATCCCAGTTTAAAATGTCTGAGAGATGACCAATTAGAAAAACAAAACAAAACAATAATGAAAAATAATCTTGAGCTTCTTCCTGTTGTAGAGGATCAACTTTACTGATAATCTGCCTTCTAAAAGGTTTGTCAGACTTGTCAGACTAGGCCATTGATCTGTTTATTAAAGAGCCAAACTGCAGGCAACTTGAAAATAGTGCTTTCTATTGTAATAGTTGGTTGTTCTCAGTAATAGAAACTGGACATTTTTAATGGGAAGAGAAAAGCAGAGATTTTCATTGTTGGGCATTTGTTTTTTCAAGGTGCTGCCTGTTCAGGCAAGACATGTGAGAAAAGTTATCCTTAGTCACCATTGTAAGCACATTTATTTGATGGTCAGGAATAAAAACTTAGTGTAGACATCTAAACTTCCAGCTATGTGTGCACAAGCATACAAGGATTTTTCTCCTTCTGTAACAAATGCCATTTAAGGAAGCACCAGAATGATCAGCTAATTATGAAGCACTATGTTTGTTTCTAAATCTGTTTTGCATAGTATGTTCTTTGATGCACTGTACTAATAAAATAATTTCTATTCAACCATACAAAGTGTAATAAAGAATGAGCATCTTATCTGTTTGCTCAAATCTTTTCATAAAAGTTTCTTATAAAACTTTACCACTTATTGCCATTTCAGCTCTTCCCAAGTAACACTTTTGCACCATAGAGGTAAAGACATACAAGCTTTATCTTCGTTAACATATTAGGTGATCAACAGATTTGGCATGCAAGAATTTCTCTGGGTTAAGATTAATTCAATCATTAGACTAAATTTTGCTGCACTACAAATACACATTTCAACCTAGTGAATTTATTACCTAATATCTGTGGGCAGTGATTAGCAGTTTTACTCATTATCAGTCTGACCCTGCTACATAAATCCTGGCCTCAAATTGTTTGTGTGATAGTTCCCTGAACTTTTTTTAACCTTTCTGGCTCAAGTGTTTCAACTAGATTTTTAAAAGATAAATATTTCATTTTTCACGTTTAAGCTTGACTGTAAATCAGAAAAATATATGAAAGATTCTCTGCAACTTCATAGAAAGATTGTTTTTCATTACTCAGCCTGGTTTTATGTTATGAAACAAGTGTGTACATTTTTATTTCGCTAAATACTTGTATTTTTCAACCTCATTCACTTAATATTTTCTGCCTCTTCCTTTCCCGTCTGCTCCTCCTTCCCCCCGCTCCCCATTTTCTTTTAAATGTATTGGATGTGGTTTCCAGGATTGTATGGAGATGTATTGGGTGCAGGTGGGGGGGCTGCAGGGTGACTGCTGTGAGAAGAGGCCGGGGCTGCCCCGTGCCAGATACAGGCAGCTCCAGCCAGCTCCAACTGACCCACCACAGGGCACAGCTGAACCCTGCAGACAAGGGGCTGACACAGCAGCAAAAATGTGTTTAAGAAAGGGTAAAAAAAATATTGTCTGGTAATGAGAAGTAAGGAAAGATGTGAGAAGAACATCCATGCAAACATCACAGTGAGAGAAGGAGGGAAAAAGGTACTCCAAGCACCGGCACAGAGAATTCTGTGCAGCCCCTGGAGAAGACCACGTATCAGGAATGATGGAGGGAAGCTGAGCCTAGAAAAAAGGGGGGAATGAGAGGAAGGTGTTACTTTTTTTTTCCTCTCTCCTTTTTTCTCACCACCCAGCTCTGGTTTTGTTGCTAATAAATTACATTAATTTTCCCCAAATTACGCCTATTTTATCCATAGCAGTAATTGTTGAGCAGTCTTCTCATCTTTATCTCAACCCATGAACATTTCTATCTTATTTTCTCTCCTATCTTGTTGAGGAGGGGGAGTGAGAGAGCGGTTGGATAGGCATCTGGCAGCCTGGCAAGGTCAACCCACCACAGGTGGTAGTTTATATTAGTTGCCTAGGACAATGCCCTCAGAGTTAAAAAAAAAGTATTATAAATTTTTTATATGTAAGTATTATGAGAAGTACTCACCCTTGCCAGAGAGGATTCCAGCTAAAACATTATGACCAGTTTTCAATCTATACCACATTCTTTAAATTTCTAGCCTCCCACTGTCTCAGTTTCTGTTTTATTTTCCTGAGGATGCCCTGGTCCTCTAATCCATACTTGAATGTAACAAAAAATTCTCATATACTACCTCTGTGACATTACCATACATATGTATATGTAAGGAATTTTGGCAGAAGATGTCACAATTCTTCTTAATCATACATAATGAAGTTTTGAGTAACTTATGTTTTGATTGGACATAGCCTTGTGTGGCATGGTTTAGTGGGAGGTGTCCCTGCCCCTCGCAGGGGGGTTGGAACTAGATGATCTTAAGGTCCTTTCCAACCCTAACTATTCTATGATTCTATAATTCTAAGATTCTATGTATTTGGATATCAGAGAAGGATTCTGTCTTGTCACTGAGGTTACTCTCATAAGTATAAAATTTCAGAACAGGACCTATGGTGAAAGAAGTATTGTTCTCTCCTTACTTCCACCTGAGGTTTTGTTCAAGCCTTTGCTTCCTCAATAAAATCTTTCCACGTGGAACAGCAAGGTTTCTCCTAAAATAGCTGTATTATTCTTGAAGTGTTTCCGTCTAGAAAGACAAGCTTCCTTAGTGACATACGAGAATATTATTGGAGTCATAAAGCCAAATATAATAAGCTGTGTCTCACCTATGTTGCAGTCAGCAGGAAGAGGTAGCAGCAAGAAACTAGAATCTACTAAACGCAGATTGTTTTCCCAATTTCTTACATGAAGAAGCTGTAGAGAGTCTCAGACAGTCTGCCTTTCCAGCTCCTTAAAAGGGCTGTAACCATACCATCCAAAGAAAACACGTCCACAGTATAAGGTTTTGCTTTCCATATAAGGAAAAGTGAGCCTGTGAAGAAAAACCATAGCATTTGCCAATCCAATTCTGCTCAACAGATGCTCTTACAGGTTCCAAATGACCTGTGCTGTGCTGTCAGTGACCTAATTTACACTGTGTCCCAGAGATTTTGAAAACTGCTTTACAGAGTGCTAGAATATAGCAACAGTGCTTTGAATTATTTGTATTATTTTTAAAGATATTTTTCTTTTTAGTTCTTACAAAATAACATATATAAATAAAATAAATACATGGTCATCAAAAGGTGTCTCAAACATTTAACAGTGCCACTTTTTTAATTGACATCTAGCTTTACATTAAACACACTACTGTATGAATCCCACAGATCAGAACAAAAATGTTGGGTTTTCATACTTGTAGTTTTTTTTTTGGAAACCAAGCAGGAGACACTGCAGACAATGCTTTGTACTGTATTCCATTTCCCTCCTTCCCCTCCCAACTATAATACGTTGCCATTCTGAACAGTTTATCCAGAAAATATGAAAATGAATTCTGAATATTAAATTATGTATACCTACACCTGAAAAATGTGTTTTAGGAAATTCAAGGGTTAGAGACTTTCAATCCACACTGCACAAAACTTTTTTTAACCCAACAATACCATTATTACTGAATGTCTGTATCTGCAAAAACATTCATATCTTTTTATTATTTTTTTCCTAAAATTACTGTCCTGACATACAACTGTGAACAGCTTAAAAGGAAAAAACTGTAAACAACTGTCACAGAATAAGTGGATGCTTCATAAAGCTCTGCTTGCAATCATTTTTTTCAAAATACTGTGAGAGATTCCGCTTATGTTTCCATTATAGAGAGTCTCATTCTCTGCTAAATAATGTGTGGATCTTTTGTCCCTCGTGCTTTATTATTTCATCCTTTGGATCTATTTTTTCACTTGGTTGAATAGTCAACTATTTAACATGAATTCGGATAACCTTTGAAAATGGTTTTTCCTGATGTTTTCTATGCAAGACCTGTTCTCTGAATGCAAGCAGTAGCACTCTTGAGATGGGTTTTGGTTTGTTTTATTTTGGCTTTCTTTGATTCCCCCCCCCTTTTTTTTTTTAGCTTATCTGACTACAAGGCATATTTAGGAGTGTAAGCCCACAACTGCTTATATCACTTCCACCTTCTGTCTGTACAACTGCAAATCCAGATGTAGAATTCATTGAGCAGAATAAAGACATTAAAAAAAAATCAAACCAATGCAAAACAGAGAATAAGAGGTAAATGGAGCAGACTGGTCAGGGTACCAGGTTTTCTGATGTTAAAAGCGAGCCTTGACTTGTTATGTTATAATACATCTGTCGTGGTTTAAGCTCAGCCAGTAACTCAGTACCACACAGCCACTCACTTGCTCCCCCCACTTCTTCCACCCTGATCGCAGGGGGATGGGGAGGGTAATCGAAAGAATGTAACTCTCACGGGCTGAGATAAGAATAGTCCAGTAACTAAGCTATAACACAAACCACTACTGCTACCACCAATAATAATAATGACAAGGGAAATAACAAGGGAAGAGAATACAACTGCTCACCACCCGCCAACTGATACCCAGCCCTACCCAGCAGTGATCTTGCCCTTCCGGGTAACTGCCTCCAGTTTATATAGTGGGAATGGCATGCTGTGGTATGGAATACCTCTTTGGTTAGTTTGGGTCAGGTGTCCTGTCTCTGCTTCCTCCCGACTTCCCCTCCTCCCTGGCAGAGCATGAGGCTCAGAGAGTCCTTGGTCAGAGTAAACATTACTGAGCAGCAACTAAAAACCTTGGTGTTATCAGCGCTGTTCCTAGGCCGAAAGGCAAAACCACAGCACTGCACCAGCTACTAAGAAGGAGAAAAATGACTGCTACTGCTGAACCCAGGAAAACATCCTATGGGTCAGTGTTTCAATTTTTATGAAAACTCTCTTGGTGCCTAGTCATCCACTGATCAGGAGTGTCCTGTAAGCATATATGTAGATGCAGTTGAACTCCGTGACATTTTTATTAATACCATAGTGTAGCTAACCTGGAAGATGTTTTCTGTCTCTCCAGAAAAAATCTTCAGAGGCAAATTCCTAAACGTATAATATTTCAGGAAGATTCTGTTTAGCTGTTTGAGCTTTCTAGGTAGCTTATGAACTCTCAAGATACCTCCTTTGCTATCAACTGAACCTATTCCTGTTGTTAAGTAATTTCTTATATATAATGATGCAACTGAAAATAATATTATAGCTGTCATAAATGCAGTTGAAATTCTAATTTGCTCGTGCCTTCAGGATTTGGTGAACTTGTTCCTTGGTTAGTATGTCAGTTCTGGTTTTACACAAGGTGTTTCTGTAGCCATGGAGAGTTCTGCTGTGTCAGGCTAACTTCCAGTAGAAGATTGACTCTACCTTTTGAACTTCATGTTATTCCTCAAAAAAGATAAATTCTAAACCATGCAGGAAGAACAGTTGCTGACTCCCAGCAAGCAGTTAAAATTGGATTATAGTTTATCTAGACCTGATACAGGACAATGACCATGTAATTCCCTAATTAGGATTGCTTAGTGTGTTGGGCTTAAATTAAGTTCAATATTCATTTCAGCTAAAAACACTATTAAAATAAAGCAGAATGTAGAAATCACTAATTTGAAAATCATGATTCTTGAAACTAAGCTTTCTAAATTGTTCGGTTTATTACTTCATCTGTTTGAAATTTAGCTACAAAAGAGGGGCACTAGATTCTAAGTTACTTAGCAAAGAAATTTTTTTTCATGTCCTACTGCTTCTTCACAGAATTTTGTGAAGTAAAGCATTGTCTTCCCTGAGACCAGAAACATGCTAACCACTGAAGATGGATGATAGTGTCAGTTGAATTGTGGTGCATGAAAAGAAAATCACATCTTTAACCACTCAAAAGCATTATATAGAAACATAGTTCATGATGCTAAGAAACAGCATGACTACCTTTCCAGTAAGTGCTAATGATCAAAACAAGAGTCGTGAAGATAATAGAGATACTATATCTGTGACTACAAATTATGTGAAATTTCTATATTTAGGATATGTTGAAGAGAATGCATCATATGTTTTCTTACATTCTGATTTTAAGTTTGTCCTTCCCCCCACCCAACATTGTGTGTGTGTGTGTGTGTATGTATGTATATATTCCTGAGGTTCTCTCCTTTGAGTATAAAATAAAATAAAAAGTAATAACACCGAAAAGCCGATGGGCAAAAATTGATTCATAAATGAGAAGGTGGCATTCATCTCGGCACTCTTATTGGAAAGCTAAATCTCAGTAAATTTGTAGCCTAAGGACACAATGGGCTTAAAGGATTTCTGTCTCTGAAGAAAAATTAGAACGCCTTTGAGGTAAGGTAAATGGAAAACGTTGTTTGGGCAAACGTGAAGCTCTAGCACTATTAAATGTTAAGCACCATCAGGGGGTATCTCAGTCATTAACAAGAGTGGCATGTTGAAGATTGTTTCAAGCAGGAGAAGAGTTATAGATGGCTAGGTGGAGGTGGCACAATGCCACAGGGAAATTATGTCAAGCAAAAAGATTTTTTTTAAACTTATTGTGGGGAAAAGAAGTACTGAAATAACATTCTTTCTTTAGGTACTTTAGAATCTTTTCCCAAAAATAATCCTATGTTGTCTTTTAAATTAAAGGAATCTAACTTTGAAGTTCATGTACCTTATGCATACTAGTCCTGCTTGATCTTTGGCACATTTTGTGTTCACTTGCCATGTAACTTAAGCACCGACTTAATCCAAACATAAGCAGGTTCACTTCAAATCAAAGTAGTTAGCAGTCTTGACTGACTTGGAAGTGTTTTATGGACCTTGTGTGTTAGTTTTATATATAATTAAAAGGGATCTCAGGGGTTCTGGAGGCAGCCAGTAAATTAAGCTATCTGGTGTGAGAATAATGTGTTGCTATCTAGGGAAGAAAAGATTTAGGAGCCAAGCTAGGATCCCTGTTTCAAGCCAGCAGAGCTTGAGAAGTGAGCAGACATGAAGCGTTATGTCTCTAGGCAGTAGTTACCAGCTTTCTCATTACACTAGCACATCCTCCTGGCTGCTCTGCAAAATGGCTCTGAGATTAGAAGCTCTGCAGGAAGCCAACTGTATTCTCACAGTTGGAAATATGTTGTTAGGGTGACAGCAGTTATATGGAAAATGGCTATTAAGATAGTCTTCAACATCAAGAATATTTTGCTTTCCCAGTTTTTCTCAAGGTATTGCTTAGAGAGAATACCACATAGTGTGGCCTGTGTTGTAATCCTATTAAAGTAAGTAGTGAGAAATGCCATTTTAAGTTTATCTTCTAATGTGTAGTGTACAATGAATTTTACTGTGGGAAAATAAATTGTACTGTGGGAGGACATTTTGATCATAGAGCGATCTTTAGTTTAATACAGAAATACTCTTCCATATCTTCAGCAGTCCCTATATAATTTGATATCATTGATATAATAATATCCTTGCAGCGACTTGTATTGGGCATATGTGGAAAGGCTGGCTACTTGGGGGGCTGCAGGTGTGGCTTCTGTGAGAAGATGCCTGAGGCTGCTGCCATGTCAGGCAAAGCCAGCTCCAGTGGAACCAAGAGGAATGCCCCTGGCTAAGTCTGAGTGGCACTGGTAATGTTACTGTGTTGATGTTTACGAAAAGGTAAAAGAAGCTGTACAATAGCACCAGGAGAGAAGAGTGAGAATATGTGAGAGGAACAGCTCTGCAGACACCAAGGTCACTGAAGGAGGAGGAAAGGGGGTGCTTCAGGTGCCAGAGCAGAGATTCCCTTGCAGCCTGTGGTGCAGACAATGGTGAGGCAGGTTGTGCTCTGTAGCCCATGGACATCCACAGTGGAGCAGATACCCACCTGTAGCACAAGGGGGAAACCATGCTAGAGCAAGTGCATTTTCCCTGAAGGAGCTGCAGCCTGTGGAGAACTCGCATTGGAGCAGTCACCCATGACCTGTGACTCTGTGGGAGACTGTTCAGGTCCGTTCCTGAAGGACGGAACTCTGCTCAAATGACCCATGCTGCAGCAGTTTGTGCAGGACTGTATCCCATGGGAGGGACCCCATGCTGGAAAAAGGGAAGAGTGTGAGGAGGAAAGAATGTCAGAATGATGAGAAAATGAACATGAGCCGGCAGTGTGTGCTTACAGCCTAGAAAGCCAACCGTATCCTGGGCTGCATCAAAAGGAGCATAACCAGCAGGTCGAAGGAGGTGATCCTGCCCTTCTATTCTGCTTTCATGAGACCTCACTGGGAGTATTGTGTGCAGTTCTGGTGTCCTCAACATAAAAAGGACATGGAACTGTTGGAACAAGTCCAGAGGAGGGCCACGAGGATGATGAGGGGACTGGAGCACCTCCCTTATGAAGACAGGCTGAGAAAGTTGGGGCTGTTGAGCCTGGAGAAGAGAAGGCTGTGTGGAGACCTCATAGCAGCTGTCCAGTGTCTGAAGGGGGCCTATAGGGATGCTGGGGAGGGACTCTTCATTAGAGACCTGTAGTGATAGGACAAGGGGTAATGGGTTCAAACTCAAACAGGGGAAGTTTAGACTGGATATGAGGAAGAAATTCTTTACTGTGAGGGTGGTGAGGCACTGGAATGGGCTGCCCAGAGAAGCTGTGAATGCTCCGTTGCTGGCGGTGTTCAAGGCTGGGTTGGAGAGAACCTTGGGTGGCATGGTTTAGTGGGAGGTGTCCGTGCCCCTGGCAGGGGTGTTGGAACTAGATGATCTTAAGGTCCTTTCCAGCCCTAACTATTCTATGATTCTATGATTCTATAAAGCATGATGAACTGACTGAAACCTCATTCTCCATGTCCCCTTGAGGTAGAGAAGTCCAGAGTGAAACTGAGCTTGGGAAGAAGAGGGAGGTAGGAGGAAGGTGGTTTTAGTTTTCTTATTTATCATTATCCTACTCTGTTTAATTGTCACTAAATTAGATAAATTTCCCTGAGTCTGTTTTTCTTATGATAGTAATCAGTAACTAATTTCCCTGTCCTTATCATGATCACGAGCTTTTCATTGTGTCCTGCTGAAGAAGGGAAATGATGGAGTGGCTTCGTTAGCGCCTTGCAGTCAGCCAAGCTCAACCCCCCACACTTCTAAAGTCAAAGCTTGATTGTTTATAGAAGAGTTGACAACATGTGACCTTTCAGTTTCGTTTGGACTGTCACTAACAGCTGAGCAGCCCACATATTACAAGGTCTTGTTTGTCTTGCTGTTACTGTACACTGGTATTTTAACTGTTTATTTTTTTTTTCATAAACCTTACTTTGTATCCTATTTAAAATACAGTTATGAAACCTTTTATAGTATTCTGGGATATGTTCAATCCCAGAGATATCATCAGTCCCCTTAGCTTTTGTCTAGCCTTCTCCCTCACTTTCTATCTAAAGCAAAATAGGAAACTCTTCCTACCTTTTTTAGTCTTTGATCCACTCGTACTTTACAGCTACTTTAAGCCAGATTATAGATGCAGTTCTAGGTACAAATTCTGAGATTACCATTTTTTCTACAGTGCTAACACCATTTGACAAAAAAGAGAGCTGCTAATAGAAACAAAATCACCTTATTATGCCACCTGATGTATGACTTATCATAAAGGACAGATGCAGTGGTTCTAAGTCTGCGAGACACTTAACTAGGGTCAACAGCAGAAACATCAGTCCTGAAACAGGTTATAGACAAAAGGGGAAAAATGTTGGACTGTGACCCAGATTACCACATATTATCATTTTATTTTGCAACTACATACATCTTGATACCTTCATTACTAAATAAGCATCTTATTAATGGTAGTTGTTATTTAGAGATTTAATTCATGTAATTTTCATTACCAAGACTATAGAACTGAATGTAAAGTCATGTTGAGAAATATAAATAAATTAATGAAATTATCATTATATTTAATCTATATTGATACCTCAATTATATCATGATCTTTTAATAGTATTAAGGAAGGAAAGAATTCTCTTGGGATACAAGTAGTAAAGAAACTCTTATTAACAACATTATTATTAAATGTTGCACATGTTAAGAATGTGTAAACACCTGGTCAGAGTAATACATGAAGGGTTAATATGACTTACAGTGTAGTGGCAAGATGTGGGTGGGTAAATCAGACTTCATTCATTCATTTTTCATCTAACTTTGTTCAGAAGAAATTCCATTTCAAGGAATGAACACAATCTCAGAAACTGATAACATAGCAAATATGCATAATCATGCATATAGAAGACTAGTGTGGTACTTTACTGAATTAGTTAAGCTCTTTTTTGGTGACAAAATTACTCTACAATTCTTAACCAGCTTATTCAGGGTATTTAATGTTTTTAAAACTAGTTATTCCTGTTTCATATTCAATACAAGCCTTAGAGATCAGAGACTAAAAAACTCTAGAAGAAAAAGATCAGTTTCAGATTAGTATGTTACTCCACTAATCTTGTAGAAAGAGATCCAGGTGATGTGAACTTTTATACAGTTTGCACTTAAATATCCATTTGGCAAGAGGAATTATAGATAAAGAAATGTGTGTAAAGCCCTGAAGTGTTGAATTCATTCCTTAACTAGAAGTTTTAGCCTACAGATTTAATACATAGGTTCTGAGAATGCTAACTATCGTACATATTAAGGCTACTTAATTCAGATTTAACAGTAGGAGTTTTGGAGGCCTGCCATGTACAGAGTGAGAGAGGTAAGCACTCCCTGATGTTAGGAGGAGCCATCACTCAAAATCATTTCAGCCTAATTTAAAACCATAGATTTGCACACTGAAATCTTATGGAGGATTTGTGTTTCAGTCAAAAGTTTTCATTAAACTCAGAATAAATTTTCCCAGTTACAGTATCTGTGTATCAGCATGAGAGATTTTTGCTTTGTGTTTTCAGAGTTTGAACAAAAATACCTGGTAAAACCAATTGAGGCCATTTTCCCTTATGGGATTTTATTAAACTGTGGTTATTGAATGTAAAGAATAGCGATATGAAGATGTTATTAATAATAACATAATATCTCTTTTTTCCAAGCAAGTATGATATTAAATGACAATGAATAGGTGTAGAGCAAATTTTGAATTACAGCATTTATTATGAATATGACAAAATTACTTTCTTAAGGGATATATTTTGTCCTCATTTATAGTATTGAAGTTCTCTGGAATTGGACGTACTCAGTAATGGCAAAATGAAGGTCTCAATTTAAAAGTTTCACATGATTCATATTTTGAATAACGACATTATTCTTGTGAATAGAGTTTAAAACACAGATCATGTGTGCAAGAATCAGACACCACATCTTTTTGAGCAGTTACACTGAGATGAATCTTTAGGTAGTTGATCTAGGAATTCGCAAACAAAAAGGAGAATTTAGGCACATATGTTTGATGGGAGGGTACATGATTATGCCATTTACAGTTCACTTTTCCCAGGTTTTGATATAGACAGCAGTTGGAGTGTTCCACAGTTCTATTACTCTCTCCTGTCTTGTATATCATAAATCCCTTTATGTGGCTAACCATTAGCTAACACAGCTGCTGCCCTGCCGAGAGCTTAGGAAACAGCTGAGGCATATACCTGAGCCCAGGAAAATGAGTATCCAAAACTGTATTTATCTCATACCAACAAAGAACAGTATTCAAGAAGTTAGTATGCTAAGGGAAAATATGTCCGAGATCATGAATAGTCAGAACAAAGATTATCCATGTCACTAGACTTAATTATGTCCATTTGTGATTCAGATAAAATTTGAGGCTGCAATTCCCAACTGAAAATCCAGTCCTAAGATTAAATGTAGATAGCTTCTGTGGACTTGAACAACTACCTGAAGCATTAATAATGGTGAGGAAAGAAAGTAAGGAATGCTTGCTTTTCAGGCTTTTACAAATAATAGCCTGAAAGAAGTGGGATATCAGTCTTGCCCTACTCCAGGAAACTGCCTCTGCCTTCTGTGGTTTTAGGAAGACCACTGAATACATTAAAACCAAAAAGATATGATGCAGAAAGAAAAGCTTTAAGGGAAGCACCATCCTGTCCTTTTTTTTGCTCCTGGAATATTTTCCTGCTTGAATGTTTATCACTAGATGTGGAAATCTGTATAGCAGAAAGGAAGAATAATGGAAGGAACTGGCCATGCATAGTAGAGAACAAATGCTTTCAACTACATAAGTAGAGAGAACCAGTGCAAACTTCCCTGAGTGCAGAGAAGATGCAGCAATTGTAGAAAAAGGGATTTTTATAGTGTACCTTCTTGGAACATATATTGGACAGCCCACTGACAGTAGTTCCACAGATTTATTGCAAATGAATGATAAAGCCTAGTTATTAGTCTTGGTCTGACTTCAGCCTGTAGACAGGTTTGGTGCACTAGGGAGAGTGATAAAGCAAAAATGATAGGAAGTAGTCAGTATAAAGAAGAAACCAAAAACATAATTAATGATCAGGTTTGGTCACAGAATCCAGGAGTATATTAACAAATTGTTGTGCACCAACCCAAAGAGACACAGCAAGACCTTAGTGCTGTCCAGATAACTTCAGAGTTTGACTAATCAGGAGAAACTGGACTAACAAGTAGGCAGTATTGCCTTAGAACCTATGTGAACTGGCTAGGGATAGGAAACAAGCAAAAAAATTGCACAATTCAGGGGCACAAACTGAAAAGGCAGGGTTGAACGTGAACCAAGATCTTAATAGGCAGAAAATACAATGCAAGACAGTCTACAGCTTTCAAGATGTGCTCACATAGCTTGATCTTGGAGGCATCCAACTGGTCATCAGGCATAACAGGCATGAGTGAACCAGAATTTTTGTCCTGTGTGTATAGCATCCAAGTACTGCCTGGGAAATGATTGTTCCCTCTATCCTTCCGTCTGAAGGCAGGCAATGTTGTCACACATTAAGCAGTTTGGATAAGCAGGATTGAAATGTTTCTTGGCTGTTTCAACTGTTTCAGTTGTAATCACACCAAATTCCTCTCTGGGCTCCACTGCACTAAGAGGTACAGTGAGGATCTTCACTATTCCCTTTGTAAATATAACTTTTAGGGTAAAAGAAAGGTTTGTAGTCCATGTAGAAGCCTGCCAAGGAGGTCAGACATAGAGTTCAAAATAATCTATCACCCTAGTTTTGCTATTTATATCTGGGGAGAAGATGGAAATGTTTAGTCATCAAACTAAAATGTCATTAAGGAATAATTTGATAAAAATTCCGAGCAGAAAGCCTTAAGGTTTTCATTCATCCACTTGATTTTGCATAGATTCCCTTAGGAAAGCTCAGGGTTGTTATGCCATCACCTTATAACTGTGTCATTTGCTTCTTTTTTTGGGTTTTTGGTGAGGTTTTTTGGTGTGTTTTTGTTTGTTGGTTGGTTGGTTTGTTTTGGTTTGTTTTTTTTTGTTTGTTTTTGTTTGGTTTGGTTTTATGTTCCTCTTCTCTGGTTTAGATTCATGATCACTCTTCCTCTTTTAATGAAATTGCATCTCTAAGGCTTATTAACTTAATATGCAATCATATAATCTTCTTTTGATCGTTTCCCCCTGAAACTGATACCTTACTGAGCATCAGCAAAGGATGATAAGTGTTATGCATCTGAGTTTATAAGGAGTCAAAACTTTAACTCTGTAAACATTTTTTTTTTTAAACCAGTAAGTCATTCACTACTATGTAACTCAAGTGGAACACCCAATCTTAGTAAAATATGAAAGCAATCTTCTGTTGCTAGAACAGGCTGATTCTATTTTGGTTGCTATGGAGCTTTACAAGTAATCAAAATGCAGACATGAGCTACGACACGCCGCACCTCATGTGTTCCATTGATAGAGACTAGGGACCCCAAGTCAGTGAAACGTGTATACAGGGATATTACGTTCCCATATAGGCAAACCCTAGTGTTCAAGCAAATATTAAAGTTAACCTTAAAAAAGTATTTGCATTGAATTTTCATACTATGGGCACTATACTTTCACGATTATAAAATTAATTTGATACGAGTTCAGTAAAACCAATCCCAATAGTGCTTACAGTGTTTTTTACTTAGTTAGATTTAGGTACAGAAGATCAAATATTGCAGAAGAACAAATGATGCAAGCCTACATAATGATACACTTTTATGTTATTCATATCATTAGATGCAAATTTCCAAAGTTATTTCAGTGGTTCCTCATTTTCTTTATGTAACTCCCGGATTTTACAGAAGTTTTCTCTTGAAGTTAAAGATTTTTGTTGCTCTTTTTGAGTACTAAGGTAGGTGCATATTTTTTTATTTTATTTCCTCGTTTAATCTGTTGTAATTTAAAATTTTCTTTGACTTTTTTGTTAGAAATTTTAGCCAAAATATCCGAGGAATTTTTTTTTTTAAGCATGCAAATCGTATAATGTAGTTGATATCTACTACTTCTGTGTAGGCATGTTCTTGAAATTAAACCAAAAATATGAGTTAAAAATTAAATGCAATATAAACACATGGAAGGTATGCATAATTTGAAATCTAAAAATTGGCTCGAACAGTGGTTTTACATTATGTCAAGATGGAATAATTTAGTTATTTATTAATGTACACCACATTTTAATTTTGCCACTTTTAATGAGCTTATAAGAAAAAAATCTTTGAATGATTTGAGAACACTCTGACTAATATTTTAGCGGTACTAATTGTCTAGTAAATTAGATCTTTCTCTAAGGTTTTGGGTAAAGATTTAAAAACATAATCAGAAGTATTTAAGATGATAAAAACCTAAACAAAGAAAAATAATTAAGAAGCAAGAGGGGATATTTTGTAGTAAGAACATGATTTTAATTGAACATTCCCCTAATAAAGTGTATCTATTTTTATTTTAATTATATGTAGCAATTCTTTCTGACATCCATGCTACATTTGCCTTGCATTTTTTATTTCTATAGTTCCTTTTCTCCAAGTATTTAATGCCACTCAGCAAAGGAAAATTGAAAAAGAGTTAGGCTGTGGCAAAATAATTGATGTCCCTTTAGGTTTGCCCCATGAGAATGCTCACATAATAGCCTAAATCCCCTTGATTTAGGCCTCACAGTTTTACCTGTCAATATGTAATTATGGTTCCAAAACAAAGCAGATTACTTCTCAGTTTTAGTGTAGTTTTAAAACAAGAAACACCCAAGTGTGGTAAAAGGGATTGTCCCATTAGTAGTTTTTTATATAATGATCCATGGGTACTGGGACTATACCTTTGTATATCAGTTCAACTGTCTGAATTAAGTAACCTTTTCAGATCTCCTAATCAGTCTCGAAGAACTGGAACTTTAATTTTTATTCCTACTAATGGATTTACAAAGAAATGGCATATTTTTTACATGCTTATAGTTTATCTTTCTTTAACAGTTGCTGGAAATATCTTCCGAGGCAGACTAGCTAAATAACTTTGTGTAGATGACATTTTTGTCACATCAGACCATTTTCTACTACAGATTGCAATTGATTTTTTTTAAATAGCTTTATGATAGCTTAATATTGGCATGAGTTATCAGTAGCAGTGCAATTCCCCTCGCATAGTAAAGCTGATCACTTAACATAACACCTCTCCTATTAATATATTTTAAGCAGCTCCACAAACAACATGGAAAATACTCATGCTTTCTTAATTCTTATTGCTCTGTCAGCTATTAATCCCTACCTCCAGTTTGGCAACTGGAGCTCTTTAATCCCAGCAAACAGAAGTTATTAAAATAATTATACTTAGTGAAGTAGACAAGGGTTCCTCTTTGCTGTACTTTACTTTGATAGATTACATGAGTCTGTGGCATTCTGTTAAACCAGTGTATTTTAAAAAACAATAATCCCAGCAGTGAAAGGCAACTAGATATACACTTTTCTATGCAATATCAATGTAATCATTATAGGTTCATTTTAATCCATTTGAGGAGCTGGGTCAGTGAGACTGTATTCACTTCACCAGCCTCTTCTGATGGAACCACAGCTTTCATGCTGAGGAATCTAAGTTTTTCTGATAGAAGGAAAATTCTTGCTCTTACTGACTGTATTCCCTCCTCCAGTTTCTTCCAATGAAACCAAAACTTTTCATGCAGAGGAATCCAAGAGCTTCTGATAGGAGGAAAGTTCCTGTTATTATCTCCTGCCTAATTTGAATACCAATGACAAGCATCAGTCATGCACATCAAAAATCTAGGATGTACGTCATTAACTTGCAATTGTGTCATTGGCATTGCTGAGATTGACTCATGAGTGGTTGTCTTCAGGCCGCTTGTCAAGCAACATCTTCAGCTAGCAAATGGCTGATTAGCAGAATATGATCAAGGAAAGTCTGTCAGAGCAGGTGGACTGAAAATGGAAGTGTCAGGCATATCTAACTCTCTTTTGACCAACCTTCATTAAAAACAGGCAAACCATGACCTTCTAGTTACATAAATTCACTGACTAACTGCTCAAGTGTTTGTGGTTTAATTTTGACATTTTGTTTTACCTGACAGTTTCATAGTTTTTACTACCCTAGAAATTCCTGTAATATTCAAATGAACACAGGACAATTTCTGGCATGCTGTCACTGATATTAAACAATAATAGCATATAAATCAACTAAAATATGCATTAAATAACAGATGCAAAACATCTCTGCTACATTTTAATGGAATAAATTTTTAGGAAGGTTAAAAAATTATATGGTGACTGCTGCTTTTTAAATTTTTTTTTTTTATTTATGGACTAGATTGGTTTTATATGGAAGTACAGATATTAAAACCGGGACCAAAGGTTTTACTCATGGCTTTCTGCCAATTAAGAGAATCATACAAGCAATTCAGTTTAACTGGATATCTCTGTGTTGTTTGCTTGAATAGAAACGCTTTCTGTATATTGATATTCCATAAGCACTTACATTTTTTTAATCTTTTATTGTGCTTAAGTTGTTTCATTTTTCCCTGTGCATACAACTCACCAGTTTTCATTTGTACAAATATAATTGTGTATGCACTGAAGCCAGAATGATTTGGACAGTCAAAGAAAGAGGAAGGAAAATATCCTTTTTAAAATATAGGTCCCACAGTAGGTTAGTAAGTGTGAGGGTTTTTTAAAGCAGATGCTTAAGCTTAATAGACAAAGTACTGTAAACATGATATTGTGTTTGGTTGCTTTGGTAATAACTTTATGCCAGCAGCATATCAAAACATGTAGTTCAGTTATTTGGCAGCTATGAAGCTTGCTAGGAAGTATATGATAGTAAATCTTCAGATATAAATTGTAAATTTACTTTAATAATACCTCCTTCCCAAGTTCTTTAAAATCATTGTATTTATGCTTATCCTGTGTGCATTTTCTTTGAGTTCCCTACCTCCACTTTCCTTGCTTTTTCAAAGAGATGACATATACTAAAACATAAATGGTGTGGGTTTTGTTGGAGCTTTTTTTCTTCGTTAGGAAGACAAAGCTGCATTAAGAGAATTTGGAGAAAAACAGACAATTGGAATTAAGGCTTATTCCCTCCACTGTCATCAGCTCTAATGTTTGGTAGTTTTTATAGTCTTTAAGCAAATTTACTGCATCTTGACAATGACATCAAATACAATATTAATGCTAATAAATTTTGAAATCTGATATTATGTGGAATAGAATCCTATCTCATAGAAATTCATGTAGATTTCAGGAGATGATACAAGGGAAATTTCCAGAATCTGGGAAGAGATGTTACTTAAACAGAGTTTTATCTGCAATTCTCAGTCTTTTCCAAGAGGTAATAAGTATCACTAGTCAGCTAACAGTGTGATCGCAATGTGGATATTTACTTTAAAAGTTATATAACCTTATCTTTTCTTAAGAAATAAACCCATAAGAAGTATTTATCTAAATGGAATTCTGGTTTTGAATATGGTTTCAGGAGATACTATTGAAAGCATATGTTATATGTCATTTGATTGGATCACTTTAAAATTCTTTAATTTTGACCAGAGCTATCAGACTTTTCTTATATGACTAGTGCTCTGTAAACCATACAGTTCTTATACTTCTATTATCCTCTGAGTCCTTCTCTTCCCAGGAATTTTACATAGTCTTTCTAGGGATCTACACCCATATCACCCCTCCCAAAATGATCCCTTTTGGTATCACACTGTGTGTTTTTAGATAGTTCCTCCTACTGCCTTCTCTCTAGAATAATGTAATTGGTAATGTAATTACAACACAAATGCATTTTTATTAAGTCTCTGAATTTTAAGTGCTCCATGATTAATGTATCAGTGTACTCAAATAGTAATTTAGATCTTTGTGTTCTTGAGGTGTGGCAAAAATGCAAAGAATGTGTGCATAATTGGTAAAATAAGTCCTAATAAGCTTTGATTTAATCCCCTCTTATTACTTTCTGTACAGTTCCTGTCTTGGGGCATCAATAAATATTAAATGCCTACTTTGTTCAAGAAATCTAGTAATGTCCACTGCAGTTAATTTATTTGTGAACAAATACTAACAGGGACTTAGAAGAGAGAATTACTACTCCTGTCCTCTTGCTGGGGGCACACAAAGGGAATGTAAGTGACAGCATGCTTAGTGGTGGTGAGAGGTTTCGGTCTGTTCTCCTAAGTAAGTGGCCTCCCTTAAAACCCAGAGTGTGCAGAACAGGCAAAAAGAATCACAATTGCCAAGTAACTGGCCCTGTCAATGTCTATATAATAGAAACATCTTTGAAAAGCTACTTCAGTGAGGGTGATTTTAGAGTAATGCACAAAATATTATAAAGTTACATTAATTCAAAGTGCTTTTGTTTGCACTTGTTTGGGTTGGTTTTTTTTCTAAGGGAAGACTTGACTTGTACCTTTACAATTAAATGTCTGGTATTATATAGCTGTTCCTTATACCTGGAACTGTCTTTTCTGTAAGACATCTAAAAGTCAAGGGTTTGACCCAGCCAGAAACTTGATGCCTGAGAGAGTAGGGAAATCTAGGTAGTTTCTTTGGACAATATAGAAGTTATTTTGCTTTCAATATTATAATTTACATGGGGACTTTCATATTAGATAATAAGTGTTGCTTTTCTACAGCTTTTGGGTGGTTTTTGCACCATTGTGTTATTGACAGATTTCTTTGTTATCCCTAACACAAAATTAAAAACAACCTGTAAACTGAAACAAGTGTCAAGTGCTCAATTCACCCCTTACATTTTTTTCTCCCCTTCCTTTATAAGAATACAAATATTCCTTTGTAAGTACTTTGGTGAAATTACAAAATTCTTCAACATTAGACTGTAAAGGTAAGTGAGTTTACAACTTGGTATCTCCATAGCTAACTACTACCCTGATATTTAACTCTGTGGGAGAGAAAGAAGGAGACCTGTTAATCTGTAGCCTTGAAACAAGCTTTTGTTTCTATAGTAGCTGCAATATATAAAATTCTTCAATAAAAACAATATAATCTCTGCTGCTAGCTCATAATTTTTTTAAGTACAGCCTGAATTCTCATATAAATCTTCTCCCCTTATAGGGAGATAACTTAAATCTGTGCTGGCCCTGTTAGGTCCTCTGTGCTCCCTGATTAACCTCTGTGTATCTATATTGGCACTGTCTAAATAAAGCCAGAATGAGAGAAACATCTAAGGAAATAAAAACAAGCGATTCAATACTGGACACTGCTGTGAAAGCTCTGTAAAGTGAAGAGAGAGACCTAGACTGCAGAAAAGTTCACAAAGATCGAATTTGGACAGGTTTTTTTCTGCTTTCCAAAGGAATAGTCTCTGAATAGAATACAACCGTTTGTGGCATCCAAGCTTCATGAATTTGAAAATGGTTGAGCAATTCAGTCCTGGCTAGCTTGCCATGTGGAGATGGTGATCTAGCACAAAGATGAAACACAGAAGTATAGATCATTTAAAATTATTTTATTTCTCTAAGGAATATTCTGTAATATGATGATACTTTGGCTAATGATGCAAGCTGCAGTTCCTTAATTTTTCTTTTCTTCACAAACAAAAAATAAAAAGTCCCTTCCTGACTGCTACCTTTTTCATCAGAGTAAAATTGTGTTTTTTGAAGTTCTAATAGATATTCTCAAAATTGAGTAATTATTATAATTTTAAATATTTATTTAATTTTTTTCACAAAGAATTAAAAGAAATAAGGTTTTCTTTCAATGCATACCACATATTTGTTAGTGGGTGGCATATTCTACTTTTTATATAGAAAAATGTATAAAATTATGGCCACTTATATTTTATCAAATATTTGCTTTTAGGTCAATGATTGATTCGAAGTGAATGAAATTTCTGACAGTCGTGGGTTCAGCAGTAGCAGTTATTTTTCTCCTTCTTGTGCAGTGCTGTGTTTTTGACTTTTGGCCTGGGAACAGCGTTGATAGCACCAGTGTTTTCAGTTACTACTTGGTAATGTTTTGGTCTGCCCAAGGACTTTCTGAGTCTCATGCTCTGCCAGGGAGGAGGGGAAGCCGGGGGGAAGCAGAGACAGGACACCCGACCCAAACTGACCAAAGGGGTATTCCATGCCACAACACGTCATGCCCAGGATGTAAAGACAGAGAGCAGAGACCCGGAAGGGTGGGGGTGCACCGCTTGGTCGGGCCGGGTATAGGTGGTTAGTGATTGTATTCTTTCCTTGTATTTCTCTTGTCATTATTATTACTGGTGGTAGCAGCAGTGATTTATGTTATACCTTAGTTAAACTGTTCTTATCTCACCCTGTGGGAGTTGCATTCTTTTGATTTTCCTCCCCATCCCCCTGGGACTTGGGGAAGAAAAAGGGGGGGAGTGAGTGAACGAACTGCGTGAGAGGCTTAAACCATGACACAGATCCAAGGCAGAACACCATTAATGAAAAACTTTTTGTTGTTGTTTTCATTCAGATAACTAATTTATGAATTATTAGCCCATGCAACAATAGATTAAATGCCTGAGTAAAGCCACACTTTTTATGTAATCTCTGAGAATTATCATTGCGTAATAATGCATCTAATAATTTTCATGATTTAAAATCATAGCTTAAATTATAAGAAAATGACTGCATAATAAAATTCAGACGGAATGTTTTTGTATCATTGGAATTTTCTCCCATTCCCTCTGCTATGCCACCAAACCATTCTAGAAATTTCAATTTACGAAAGATGTTGAGAGCAATATGGTGAACTTAATTCACCACTAAAAAATAGTAAACAACCTAAAAAATATCTAATTTAATCCAGAGGAAAAAAGGCCTTTCAATATTTTATGTCCTCCTGCAGCAGGTGGCTGAGCTGTGGGACGCTGTTACTAGGCTGAAAGGTGTCAGGGAAGCTGAGGAGAAGCAGCACTGCTTGCTCCAGGACCAGACTGTGCAGGGGCCTCAAGAGTCAACTGTCGCTCATGCGGGAAAGGAGGCCGCAAACCCAGGAATCTGGCAAATGGTAACAGAAAAAAACCAACAAGAAAAGGAGGAAGAGGGCAGTTAAAAGCAAGGGGCTTCCTCCTACATCTTTTGTCCCCACCCAGAACAGCTTTGCTCTCCTGCAGGGGGCTGATGAGGAACCACACTCCCACCAGGAACAACTGGCTGATCCACTGCTAAAGAACTCTACTGGTGCTGCCAGGAAAAAGCAGAGGGCCATAGTAGTAGGGGACTCTACTCTGAAAGGAACAGAAGCACCCATCTGTCAGCCTGACCCAGTCTCAAGGTAGGTGTGTTGCCTACCAGGGGCTTGGATCAAGGATGTTGCAGAGAAGCTGCCTGGTCTAGTCAGTCCCACTGACTATTACCCACTTCTAGTGATCCATGTGGGTGTTACTGATATAGAAAGCAGTAGCCAGGAGAACATAAAGAAGGACTACAGAGCTCTGGGAGAGGTGGTTAGGGGCTCTGGAGGGCAGATTGTCTTTTCGTCAATTCTCCAGGATACAGGGCAGGACCTCAAAAAGGATAGGAGGATTGGCCAGGTTAATAAATGGTTAGAAGGGTGGTGCTATAGTCAGGGGTTTGGGTACCTTGAACATGGGGCTCCATTTAGTAGGCCAGATCCATTTAGTAGGCCTTTAGTAGGCTCCACCCACTGGGGGCAGGTGGAGCTGGTCTGACAAAGAAAGGGAAGAGTGGATTTGGGAGGAGGCTTGCCAGACTGGTCAAGGATGCTTTAAACTAGATGTGTTGGGGGAGGGGGGCATCATTCCATCCCAACACACCCAGTCACTTGCCAGCACCTACGGTAAACGTTCAGAGCAATGTAGAGATATTGCAGCTACTCCAGCCAATGAGCCAGCTTCAACTGGAGCTCAGCTCAGATGCCTCTATACAAATGCCCGTAGGACGCGGAACAAACAAGAGGAATTAGAGATTTGTGCACGTCTACGGGTGTACGATATCATAGGCATCACAGAAACATGATGGGATGGCTCCTATGACTGGTGTGTTGGAATGGAAGGTTACAGGCTCTTTAGGAAAGACAGGCCCGGTAGGTGAGGATGGTGAGTTGCTATTTATGTTAGAGATAAGCTAACAGGTGAGCAGTCGACAGAGAGTTTGTGGGTCAGGGTTAAAGGGAAAAGGGTGATGGGAGATATTATTATGGGGATCTGTTACAGACCGCCTGACCAAGAGGACTCGGTGGATGAAGCACTCTATAGACAGATAGGAACAGCATCACGCTCGCAGGCCCTTGTTCTCATGGGGGACTTCAACCACCCTGATATCTCTTGGAGGGATGATGTGGCCTGGCACAAGCAGTCCAGGAAGTTCCTCAATTGTGTGGAAGACAGCTTCCTTCTGCAAGTAATAGAGGAGCAAACAAGGAGAGGTGCCAGGCTTGACCTCGTCCTCACCAACAGGGAAGGGCTGGTTGGAAATGTGACACTCCAGGGCAGCCTTGATTGCAGCAATCATGAGATGATTGAATTCGAGATCCTCAGGACAGTGAGAAGAGCGTGCAGCAAGCTCATTGCCCTGGACTTCAAGAGAGCAGACTTTGGCCTCTTCAGGAACCTGCTCAGTAAGATTCCATGGGATATAGCCCTAGAAGGCAGGGGGGCCCAAGACTGTTGGTTGATATTCAAGGATCACCTGCTGCAAGCTCAGGAGTGATACATCCCTACTAGAAGGAAGAGCTGTAGGAGGACCAGGAGACCTCCTTGGATGGATAAGGAGCTGCTGAGGAAAATTTGAAGGAAAAAAGAGGTTTGTAAAAGGTGGAAGCAAGGACAGGCAGCCTGGGAAGAATACAGAGATGTTGTGCAGGAAGCTAGGGACCAGGTTAGGAAAGCTAAGGCCCACTTAGAATTAAACTTGGCTAGGGATGTTAAGGATAACAGGAAGGGATTCTATAGGTACATTGCAAATAAAAGGCAGACTAGGGACAGCGTGGGCCCTCTCCAGAAGCTATCGGGAGAACTGGCTACCCAAGATTTGGAGAAGGCTGAGGTTCTTAATGACTTCTTTGCCTCAGTCTTCACCGGAAAATGCTCTGACCATACCACCCAAGTCTTGGAAGGCAGACGCAGGGACAGTGAGAATGAAGACCTTGGGCCCACTGTAGGAGAGGATCTGGTTCGAGACCACCTTAAGAACCTGAACGTATGCAAGTCCATGGGACCTGATGAAATCCATCCATGGGTCCTGAAGGAACTGACAAATGAAGTTGCTAAGTCACTGTCCATCATATTTGAAAAATCATGGCAGTCAGGTGAAGTTCCTGACGCCTGGAAAAAGGGAAATATAACCCCCATTTTCAAGAAGGGGAAAATGGATGAGCCGGGGAATACAGACCAGTCAGTCTTACCTCTGTGCCTGGCAAAATCTTGGAGGCACATAAAAAAAACAAGGTGGTTGGTGACAGCCAGCATGACTTCACTAAGGGGAAATCCTGCCTGACCAATTTGGTGGCCTTCTATGATGGGGCTAGGGAACTGATGGACAGGGGTAGAGCAGTTGATGTCATCTACCTGGACTTTGACACTGTCTCACATGACATCCTTGTCTCTAAATTGGAGAGACATCAATTTGATAGGTGGACCACTCAGTGGATTAAGAACCGGGTGGATGGCCGCACGCAAACAGTTGTGCTCAATGGTTCAGTGTCCAGCTGGAGACCAGTAATGAGTGGTGTCCCTCAGGGATCAGTGTTGGGGCCTGTCTTGTTCAACATCTTTATTGGTGGCACAGGCAGTGGGATTGAGTGCGCCCTCAGCAAGTTTGCCGATGACACCAAGCTGTGTGGTTCAGTTGATACACTGGAGGGAAGGAATGACATCTAGAGGGACCTTGACCTGCTTGTGAGGTGAGCTGATGCCAACCTGATGAAGTTTAACCATGCCAAGGGCAAAGTCCTCCACCTGGGTGGGAGCAATCCCAGGCACAGCTACAGGTTGGGCAGAGAAGAGATTCAGAGCAGCCCTGAGGAGAAGGACTTGGAGGTGTTGGTTGATGAGAAAATGAACATGAGCTGGCAGTGTGTGCTTGCAGCCCACAAAGCCAACCGTATCCTGGGCTGCATCAAAAGGAACATGACCAGCAGGTCGAAGTAGGTGATCCTGCCCTTCTATTCTGCTCTCCTGAGACCTCACTAGGAATATTGTGTCCAGTTCTGGTGTCCTCAACATAAAAAGGACCTGGAACTGTTGGAACAAGTCCAGAGGAGGGCCACGAGGATGATCAGGAGACTGGAGCACCTCCTGTATAAAGATTGGCTGAGAAAGTTGGGGCTGTTGAGCCTGGAGAAGAGAAGGCTGTGTGGAGACCTCATAGCATCCTTCCAGTATCTGAAGGGAGGATATAGGGATGCTGGGGAGGGACTCTTCATGAGGGACTGTAGTGAGAGGACAAGGGGTAGCAGGTTCAAACTTCAACAGGGGATGTTTAGATTGGATATGAGGAAGAAATTCTTGACTGTAAGGGTGGTGAGGCATACCTGGAATGGGTTACCCAGGGAAGTTGTGAATGCTCCATTGCTGGCAGCGTTCAAGGATGGATTGGACATAGCCTTGGGTGGCATGGTTTAGTGGGAGGTGTCCCTGCCCCTGGCAGGGGGGTTGGAACCAGATGATCTTAAGGTCCTTTCCAACCCTAATTATTCTATTATTCTATTCTACTTGGTTTTATGTTCAGAAAATAAGTTGATTTTTTCTAAATCTTAGTTAAAATACTTTTTAAAGCTATCTGCAGATTTCAAATACTCATTTTCCTAGTGTAAAATCCTACCTTATTTTTATGCTTAGTGTAGCTTTTGTTCTTAGCCTCTCCATTTCTGGTGCAGACAGAAGTGTAATGGTATGCTGAAGAGAGCTAGTATTAGATCTTGAAAGGATTTTCACGGAGTTGTCTTTAATTTGTGTCCAATTCAGCCTCAAGTTTTAGATTAAGAAGTTTTAGTTTAAGAACTTCAGCCTCAAGTTTTAGATTAAGAACTTTTCCTTGGAAAAATAGCCCTTGGTTTCTTCTTTCCCTTCTCTACTCAGCACTTCTCAATATTCTTATAAATAAAGAAATAAATAATTCCTATCGTAAAATACCCGCTAGTATTATAATATCAGTGTTTAAAAAGTGAAGTAGTGATACTTTAGTTAGGGGGTAGTAATGTCAATAATTGAACTGCATGCCGTGGTGGAAGAAGTTACAAAGGTTCATCATCGCATCAAATTGAGCACAGGAGAAAAGGCTTTCTGTACCTAAAGGAAACCTCAGTTGATGAACTCTCTTACTATTAGAGTGTAAAGAAGGTTTTAAAGACAAACTGGTTACATTTGTTGCCAGCTGTAAGTACTTATGCATTCTGCAGTACAGGAATACATTACATTTTAAAATATATGGCATCATTTCTTTGCGTGACATCAGAATTAAGACTGTATTTTAGTAAAGCAATTCTTAACTACAATGATAAAAGCAAAAACAAAGGTGTTGTGCAGATTGGTTGGGCCTTTTTTACTTTTTCCTTTTAAGACATTATGTTTTATGTGATTGTGCCTGGTTGCAGTGGATTAAGCAAGTGATAAAAGGAAGTTACGTCCTCTGTTTGCTAGCATCATGATTTTTTGTGTTGCAAAAAGCTGTTAAAATTCCACATCCTTTGTTCTGTCTTCCTTCTAGTACTACCTGGAAAAAGCAGTGGACAAATTTAAAACATTAAGAAAAAAAAAAAAAAAATAAAAGCTTTGAAAGTTTTATTAAAATCTTCTAGTGAGATTCACTTCCTCTTCTCATCAGTCCCTAATTTTCTCTTTGGGCAAAGTATTCCTGTCAAACCAGTCCAGACTATATAGCTTCCACCATTAAAATGTCATGCTCCTGTGGAAAACTATTCTAGAACACCTGAAACAAAGTTTCATGTGGGTTCACTTCATGACAACAGCTTTGAAATGGCTTTGAAATATACTTCATTACATCAACTTATAGCCCCTAGTGAGTCAGAGGGTATGGCAAACAATAGTAATAATTAGGGCCAGTTTGTTATGAAAGACAGAAAAAGTCAGTGATGAAAACAGTATATCTATCAAGCTTGTACAGAGAACAGTGGCAGCTCCATAAGGCAATGCCTTCATAGAACCTTTGTTTCTCTGCTTTTGGTTAAATTGGGTTGAGAAAACTGTTTCATCTAGTTCCATAAGGTGTACTGAGAGTGAGGAAATATTGTATTTTTGAATTCTGAGTCCTGCATGATTATAGACAGCTTCACTTTCTAAAATGACCATGTAAATGACATGTTAGCTTAGGTAGCTTGAACAAAGCAATGTAAAGCCAACTACTTATATCTATAGGTGAATCAATTGCAGAAGAGTATTCAAAAGTATTGGTTATTTTCTCTCTTAGTCCTGTTACAATTGTCATCTCTGTGAAGTATTATAGGAGCAGCTTCTATATTGTGATCTTAAAAACTCATTATTTTTTCTTCTATCAAATTAAATTATTTTGTGTTCTAATTTATTTCAGCTTGATGGTGTATTGCACTGAATGAATATATACAAAGCTCTGCAGCTCTTCTAGTGAAAAGAAATTAAACATTTCATACATATTTACAGATAGATGGAGCTATATAGATAGATAGGCAGACAGACAGAAATAAACCGTCCATTGAATCTTAGCAGAGATTTATATTTACTCCAGGAGAACCTAGATTACCATTAAAACAAAGATGGTGAGAATGTACGGCAGAAATAAAGCTGTTGAATTGGTGTTTTCACAGAAACATAGAAACATGAATAGTTCAGGTTGGAAAGGACCTTTAAAGGTCATCTGGTCCAACACCTCCTGCAATAAGCAGGAGCATCTTCACCTAGATCAGGTTGCTCAAAGCCGCATCCAACCTGATCTTGAATGTCTCCAGGGATGGCACATTTACACCTGTCTGGGGAACGTGTTCCAGTGTTTATAATCACCCTGATTGTAAAAAGTTTCTTCCTTGTATCTAGTCTAAATTTACCTTTGTTTAGTTTAAAACCATCACTCTGTGTGCTATCACAACAAATACTGCTAAAAAGTCTGTCACATCTTTCTTATTATGCCCCTTTAAGTACTGAAACGCTGCAGTAAATTCTCCCCAGAGCTTTCTCGTCTCCAGGCTGAACACTGCCAACTCTCTCAGCCCTGATACCTTTCATTTCCAGTACTGTTATTTTGTGTTGCCTTTATATTAGTCACTTGGAGATAACTTGAACACTAATATTTAAGCCCTTTGATATATTTAGATAATTCACTAATTCTACTGGGTGTCTGCCTAGTTACAGAATAAAAAAATAAAATAAATCTTGACCAATCTGTTTGGATATTTGGTCTGAAAACTTATGTCTAGTATGAAGTTGAACAAAAAAAAATGTACTTACATCAGTAATTATTTAAGCTGTTGCCATAAGAAATGTTGATGCATAAGGGAATGTTGCACAAAAAGTCATTTTGGGGTATGGAGGGTTTTGTGTTGTTTCTTTTTTTTTTTTTTTTTTTTTTTGTTTGCTTGTTTTGTGGTGTTTTTTCCCCCAGTTTTGATAATGCAAGAAATTCTCTGTGTATGAGTGCAAAATGAAAATATTTTAAATTAAATAACTTGGCAATAAAATATCTCTTCTTGTGCCTATTTTAACTCATGAGTGAGCTGATTGCAATCCCCAAAAAAGTGATTAGTAAGAAAACCCAGACTCTTTTATGAGTTTCATTAGAGTTTTTTGCTTATTTTACCAAAGTTTCTATGGGAAGACCCTTGTGACTGAAAGACACCCAAGGGTAGGAGCCTTTCCCACCTCCGTCATTGTAAGGGTTAGTATGATAGCAGGATACTATGTTTGGTTTGCTTATTTAAATGATTAATTTTAAATCATGGCCTTAAACTGATGGACCATAGTAATATTTTGTAATGACAGTGTTTGGATGTGGAAGCACTTTTGTTACAGGAATAATTTCTTTGCAGTTGATGAGCTGTTTTCTTTATCCATGTAAAAAAAAAAAAAAAAAAAAAATTATATATATATATATATATATATATATCTCCTCTCTTTATTCCAGGAGAAGGCGTTCAAGGGGTAAACTAAACCTCGTTTCTGTGGTGAGAAAAATAATTGGCATTGATTAGCAGTTGGTGCAACATTGCTGGAAGGGTTATTAAAGCCCTAAAGTACAGTACAAAATGATACTGAAAGCATCGTGTACTCCCTAGACTATCCTATACTAACCGTTCCTGTGTTTGAGATGTCCTCCTGACTTTGCTTATGATTCTCAGGAGCTTTGCTATACTTAGTGATTTCAAATTCTAAAGAACATTTAATTAGTTAAATGGGGGCGAGGGTGAAGGGGAATTACCCAGATGCAGAGGCTGCTGTCTTTCTCCTCAAACAGAACTTGAGAGCTATTTAATTAAGAAAGAAATCATTAAAGAATTGGATCTTATAGACATGTCCTTTATGCAGCTACACTGTATGTGATAACAAAGTGGCAGCAAAGGACTGTCAAGTACATGTTTCTTTCTTCCTTGTGCAGCTATTTTATATTTTGAGTCAATGTATTCTCATAGTGAGCCAACAATACACTGGACTTTGCCTAAATGATATCCCAGATAATTTACTCATATTTGTCACTTTCATTTTAAGAATACTGCTTGTCAAGAAATTATTTAAAAATTATTCTAAGTATAAAACTAGCTCAAGGAAAACTCATGATAAAATTAGAACAGAAGTTGCATAACATGAGTTTAAATTTCTTTTCACTTAGTTTAATGCTAATCCATTTTTTCTGTATATCAAACTGAATATACTCATCGTGACAGTTTCTAAGTGTTTCAACAAAAACAAGTGGAGTTCAATAAAAATGTCAAGTGCAGTTAAGTGTTTTAGGACCTTGTTTAAACACTAGGTAGTGACTTAGAACAGTGTGGTTGGACTCTGTCTTGTATCTGGGTCTGACTCAAGAGATACTTCTCCTGTACTGCCAGGTGCACGTGACAGGTTGAGGAACAGCAGAGGGGGAAACTGAAACTGGGGGTAGTCTGAGGGTGATATTGCATGGTCCATGTGGATGTCCCAAAGGGATGTTCTATAACCCTATGGCTTCTACACTTGGATTACCTTTGTTTAGAAGTTTTGCAACTGCTGAAAGATAAACTGCAATTTCATTGAAAGGTTTAGTAGAATTTTTGTAAGTTCTCTGGTAGTAAACCACTGTAATCTCCTAGCAGTACAATTGTTCCAACCACAGAAAATTTTTCTCAGGACTTAGTAAAACCAGCTGCTAAAATGGACTCATCTAGAGAAGCTGAGCACACAAAGAATTGCTTAGGTAAAGCTCCACATTCTTCTTCTTTTTCTCATTAACTTCAGTGTACTATGTCACCCAGTCTGCATGAAGAGGTTGGGATTAGAAAAATTTGGTCCAACATCTAGATTTGTACAAAGTAGATATAAATGTAGTAATAGAATGTGTACCCATGATATTTATGTCAGTGTATGTACATTGTTGCTATTAGTAAAAATAATATCTTTTTCTCACTGGTATAAAACTGCATATCTATTTTAAGTTATTAGTATTAGTAAAAGCAGCTTAAATCTTAAATTTTGTTTTAAGGAAATAAAGTGTATCTCTTGAAACAGCATTTTTGCTTAACATAAATGAGGATTAAAACTTGTAACGTACTGTTTAGGAGATACAGGATAGAACAGTAACTTCTCTAGATAAATGAATGTTACTCCATAATGCAGTACATCAAAGAACAGCTAATTAATTTAATTCCTTCTTGCCAGATATGGTGGGAGGCACTTTATGATTGCCTATAGTAACACACTCCGAAGTACTCAGATTATGTAGTGCACCTGAACAAAAATCTTAATGGAGTGAAAATTTGAAATAGCAAATCAACAAAAAGCTGCATTATCTCAAATTAAATCCTTCCAAGTTAGTCTTCCATCGTGAAACAGAAAGCTTCACAAACAGAGACTAGTCTGTTGGTGGTTTCGTGGGGCCACACCTGAGTTTTAAGCTACTGTAGAAAGGTAATGCTTATTTGCAAAAGCTTATTCCAAAATAATACTTTGGTTTCTGATTCAATAAGTGAGGCAGTGCTTATCCTGTCTTTTGTATTGATTACTATTGACTATTTAAAGTTTCTATTCACAAACACTTTTACCTGGCGATACACCACAATATTTTCATTATCATTATGGTATTATCCTTCAATTTTAGGGTACAACATGAAAAAAAAATACTATGATTGCTGGATATTCACAGACCATTTGGATTAATAAATGAATAATGCAAATAGGTATCTTCTGAAAATACTGGTCTACTTCTATTTTTCTCCTGCTTCCTCTCTTTAGCTGTACTGCCTAATACTCATTTATTACAGCTTAATTCTCCAGGTATTCCCAGAGTTCCCTGTATTTTAAAAAGAATCCCAAATATTGTACTTTACAGACAATCTAAACTTGCATTCAGTGATGAAAGAAACTGCTGTACAGTGTTGAAAGAACATAGCAGTAACTTGAACAACAGAGTTGCCCACTTCACATTATGTGGTGACAAATTACACTGAGTACTGAGGTAAACTACTTCAAAAACATCTGTTAAACAAAGAAACAGGTGATGATAAACTAATCAAATGCATTTGTGAATGACTGTCATCCAGCTTTAGCTAAGAACAGACAAGCTGTCAAATCAAGCTAGTCATTGTTAAGAACTACTTAAGAAAGGCTGAAGAAAGCAGTTGATTTGAATCTGTTTCATGTAAAAATAATATCTTTTCTACCAATTATTTGATCTGAAAACTGCATAACTAGAAACACATTAATCCTGGATTCACGTATTCCATTGCCATGAAAATACTCCTGCAAAATTTCTTGAGAAAACGTCCATCTTCAGTCCCAATGTTGGACAGTTCACACAGAACCTTTATTGTTACCTTTGGTGAGAGAAGAATCCACCATATTCACTTGTTTATAAAGCTTCTTACTTGCATCCATTCCTTAGTGAATAATAGTTTTCAGGCCTATGGTTCCTGTGGTCTGTTTGGAGTAATGCGAAGAGCAGACGTTTATTTTGCATTACAGTAGAGAACTTAGCAAATACGTGCAAATTGATATGCCTGTTCTGGTCAACATGATTATTAGGAAATTATACTGCCTAAACCTTAACTGATAGCAACAGTATACGTAGTGGCCTTACGAAAGAATGTAAGTCACTATCATGTCAGTATTCTGTCCCACGGGGAATGTCTTTGACCATTTAAATGTAAGAGGGTTAGGTGCACAGCATAAAAACATGAGGAAATACTGAAAATAAGCTATCTCACTTTCTTGATTTGCATGAAATAAAAGAATTTGTTACATTTTTCTTTGTAGCTATTTATACTTCTCCTTCTTGTAAAGTGAACTGCCCAAATGCAGCTTCTTAACAGTAGTGAAAACACCATGTTGAAATGAAATCCCAAACAACTGTGTTTGTTACAGCTGATCAGAGAATTTTGCAAGACTTAATAAAATCAGGAACATTTTTTTACTTCGTGGCTACCTAGCACCTGGTTTCACTAGAACCTTAATGCTACAAGAATAGTAATAATAGACCAAAGCAAATACAGACTCATTTCAAATAGCTTTATCTCCTAGTCTTTAAGTTTTTGTGGGAAGAAGTAAGATTATGTGTAGTGAAACTCTACTGTTGCTCGGAATAAATTGGATTACTGTGTGCTCTTTAGCTTGGCTGCTCAAATGACTAAGTCCAGAACTGTAATGGGGACATTCTTTATATACATTAAATCTTTTTATGGTGAATCTTTTTTTTTTTTTTTGTGACTTATGACTTCTGAAAGATGTCAAATGATTTAATCAGATAGAAAGAAAGTTAGGAGAAAACTGTGATAAGCATGAAATGCAATGTAAGATGTAATTTTCCACCAATTTGGTGTCTATCTTCACACAGTATAGTTGGGTAAAGTTTGAGGTTGGAAAAAAGTTTTGTTGTCTGTGTTTGCAGGGTGAATTGGAGCACAATCTGAAAAATTGATATTTCTTGTAAAACCGTATTAAAGCAATATCTAGAAGAAAAAGCAAGACATTTTGCTATTGGTGCACAGGTCTTGGAAATTTACAGTTGAAAATACTACTGATTTTTCATTAGCTTTAACTCCAGGAGATTAAGTCCATTTTGACTGAGAAATAAAATGGCAAATTGTGCCTTCTTAAACCATATACTAATGAGATTTGTATAGTTTTCTGTAATTTCAGTTGAGTTTTATTATGTTTCCCCCAAGATCTGTAAACCAGCTCTTAATCATTGTAAGACATCTGTGGAAAAATTGTGTAAGTCATTTTCTGTTCTTTTTATTGCTTCTTCTAATGGGGAAACTGATCTTGTGTAGTCTCTGGCTAGAGTCTCAGTGAACATCGTAAAATAAATAAGAACACAGTGATATTGCCAGGACAATGGAGGGGGAAATTATATCATTTAAGTAATGCAAACAACGCAATGAAAATAACTGACTTTTTTTTTTTTTTTTTTTTTTTTTTAGGAGAGAATATTCCTCTCTGTTAATTTTCATAATTTCAGAAGCATATGCAGGACTTTTTTCCCCTTTGGCCTTATTCTTCTATCTGAAAAAACACTGCTTCATATTAAAGAGATGAGTCTTAAATTAAAGTCAGCCTCCAAATGTTGCTGGTCTGACTCCTGCTGCTTCCCAAGAAAGGTAGATATGAGGCACCACATGTGGTAGAGAAATTCTGCATTATGGCTGGACTGGAAGAACAGCAGTGACAGGGACAGCACCAGGACATGGAGAATTACTATTGCTATTTTACTGTTTTACGTTTGTCCCTTCTGATATTTGTCTAGTGCTGAAAGAAGATAGGAACAATTGAAGTGATGTGATCTATCACCTCATATGTGCTGTGGTGGTTCTCTCTGTGTGCTATGGACCCAATCACTCCCTGGGTAGCATAACATAATTTCCATTGATTTTGGTGGGAGTTGAACAGAAGCAAGTAAGGGCAAAATTTGGTCTTTTGGCTGCTGTGATTCTGTGCTTGAAGATTGCAAAGGCAAATAAAGGTCTGTGTGATTCCATTCCTTCTGAGTAAACTACTGTGTGAAAAAGACTAAAAAACCATGAACTTGCTGCAATGTCATTATCGGTTTGAAGCCCCAGCTTGTGTTGCAGTAAAAAAGAAGGGGAACATAAGCCAAGTTTTTGAAAATGTCAAGAATTATCTCTGCTTTGTCAGATTTGAGAGTGGCATCATGGGGCTTAATTAGACATCGTGTAATAGGAAATGCAGGGGTGTTAGTCAGTAGTGAGTGCCTTTCACAGAGATATAAACATTCATGCTGCTACATTATTCGACATCTTTCCAGTGAGCTTGTGAATTACCTAAAATATAAAGAAAGATTATTCTGCTATGAAATATCAGTTTGATGCTCAGGTATAAATTCTTCCCTCTTTGTTTCTAAAAGTTTTCTCTAAATCTATTAAAGGAACCAAATACAATGGCTACGATTTTAAAATATAAAATCTTGGAGTTTTCTACCTGGTATTTTGTTAAGGGAAGAAATTAAAAATCTACTGAGTGATTCTATTTGACTTTTTTTTTTTTTTTTTTGAGAGAGAGGTTTTTAATTTGTAGGAGGTTGAAACTATTGTATTCACAGGGATAAGCTCTGCTTTTCTGAAAGTCTATGTGCATGAGCCTCATAAAAAGTCCTGATACAATTAGATATAAAAGTTTTTTTCTCCTTTGTTTTTTGGGCATATCTTTGAAGAATCTTATCTTTAGGGACATATTATCTCTGACAATTACAAGAAATAATAAATTTAAAAATCAGTCAGATAAGCCCCAGTACCAGAGGTTCTTTTCATTATTTTGGTGGGTGGTGGTGGGGTGGGGTATTTTGGGTTTGGTTGGGATTTTTTTTCATATCCAAGTTATTAAAGCCTTAGACAATACCAAAAGAATGAATTTTAAATAATTCCAGAGGGGATACGCAGAGCTAATTATATTGGGTTATTTGGCATTTAATAGAAGGTAACAACAGATGAACCTTTGCAAAATTCTGCCTAAGATTCATGGTTGTAATAATACATTTTCCCTACTGTGATGCTGAATGGCTACTAAACTGTGATAGAAATTTAAAACAGATTATGATAAGATGCATAATAAGTGGGCTTATTATCTTTCTTTGCAATAATCATAGAAGTAATAATTAATAAAATAAAAAGGTTCTCTCCCAAAGGTGGGATTGCTTTGATGTAGAACTATGATGTGAAAGAAGCCTTTTTCACAGTATTGAAAATCTGTTTCCCTTACAGATACAGTGGTTTACAGAAACGTTCTTTCTTCTGTATATCATCAGCAGTTGCTATTTTCCTTCAGAAATTTCTTTTTTCATTTTTTTTCAGATGCAATTTTTTGAGAAACCTGAGATTACACTTGTTATTTAACAGGTAGCTGTAATAAAAGCATCTTGTATTCTCTATGATATCAAGGGACTAGAACAGCTTTTATACAGTGTAGTGTTTAGCTGATTGATCAGAGAATAAAAAAAACATTCTGCGTACTGCTTCACTTCATTTGATGTATGGAAACATAAATGATAGAAATATGAAAAACTATAATGAAGGGCACCATTGTAACTCTATGGAGAACTGCATGACAGTGTCTATTATGATATCTACTTCTGCATTAAAAAAAAACAGCAAAACAAGTACTTCTGAAAAATCTGGAAAAGTACAATTTATACCTGGTTTTATTAATTTTGACAAGTGCAACAATTAATTCAGTCATACATTAGTCATGCAAAACTTCTTACTAATATACCACTCTGTCACATTTTGCTATCACTGAAATGGAAGAATACATATTTTATATATATATGTATATATATACACACACACAAATACACACATGTAAATGTATGTATGCATATATATATGCATAGATTTTTGTTATATATATTATCCTATTTGTGGTATTTTTTTCAGCTTTGTAGTGGAAAAGTTCCAAAGCTTTTCTTCTGCTTTGTCAAACTTATGCAGATGGGATCTTCCGAAAGAGAGTGAAGTCATGGTCTTCTGAATGTTTAGCAATTAGGTTTCCTATAGATACTTTCATCAATATGTATATTGAAATGCAGTGTTTCAGACAGTGTCTGTCGTCCTGAAAGATAAGTGATACATTTATTGATATTTGCATTGTCTTAAGCTCAGTGTTGCTGAGAATCCCATGACATGTTATATTATGGAAGAAAAAGAATCTAGGAATAATCCACCAAGATGTATAGTGAAATTATATTTTTTAAGATATAATCTTAATACATAATACATATTCTCATGTCTCTTTTTTCTCCTTATTTTTGTAGTACCCATGTTACTGCAATATCAAAATACCTTGCCATAGTGGAAGAGCATCATAGGTGTAAGAATGTAATTAAGAAGTTCCTGCTATTGGAATAATTTCCTAAATAATTCAGATCTAAGTCTTTCTATTGCTCTCCTTTCTCTCTGTGAAATTTCTAAGGCTGAATCAGACTTCAGAGACTATTTCTGTGGCTGATTGAAAACCTGTGTATGAAGGCCACTTTTTTCCTGCCTCCTCTGCTATTTGAATGACAAATGGAGTGCGGTAAATTTAAAGAAAATAATAAAAGTAAAAACTACCAAATGTATATGCTTCTTAATATCCAAGCGGGATTAATTCATCAAGCCCTGTGAAATTTACTTCCAAGCTTTTTTTTGTTGCTGAAGATGGTATTTAGCTCTTAAAACTGAACAGTAGTCCTTAAAAAAAACCTCAAACCCTACGAAGCCAAACAATGTAAAAGGCAAGAGCTGCAGCTGTATCCATACAAAGTAGTTGACCATAGGTTTTATTTGTTTTTATTCCTTATTTTTATAATTACAGAGATATGCTTCAGCCTAGCTGGAGTTTTTCTGTGAGAAAAATGGACAAAGCGCCATTACTGTAACATGCACATGTTTTTCTTTTGCTGGCGTATTAGAGGGAATATCTGCTTATTGATCCCATCTCTAATTGTTTACACCTTTTATACATCTGCTGCATGTGGAGGAATCCCTAGCTCTTGCATTAGAGATGAATTATGCTTTTCAAAATAAAATCTGTCAGGTTTAGGTTTTCTTCTGCAGGGGTTAAAAAAAAAAAAACAAAAAAAAAAAACCAAAAGCAATCTAAAAACCCCACACAAAAATAACCCAAAGCAAACAAATCAAAACAAGGAAAACACCACCAAACAGATAAAGAAACCTGAGACATCTTCAACAACCAATTTCATAACAACTGCCTTTTTCCCAGTTTTCCAAATAAAGTGTTACATTGTAACCTGTCACATTAGATTATATCCATCATGTAGCACTATAGCACCTGATTTGACATAATGGGATGTGAAGACAAGTGTTAGATATAACTAGAAGAAAAGGGCTTTATAAATGTCGAGGATGCATTTGTGTGTTTGCGTATCATCACTTATCTTAATATCAATGTGTAAAAGCCGCATTTTGCTCACATTAAGGGTTTTGCTTCTACCCACTATACCAAAATCATTTTGAGTGCAGAATAAAGCCATGTCCTCAGCTCACCCTGCCCCGCTACAACACATTAGTGTTTCTGTTTTGTAACACTAGTCATTATTTCAAAGTCTTGTCTGTTGACATCTGAGTGATTTAAAGGTACTTCAATTCTGGAAAGAAAAAAAAAGCAGTGGGGTGGAGGGGACTTTTTTCCTCGACTTTATATCATATGGGCTTCTTTTGTGTTTGTACTTATGAACAGCGTGGTTTTTCAGCCCTAAGCCAAACTTGTGAGTCTTAAAAGCACTTTTCATTTATTTTCCTTCTCCATCATTTGTTATATGCAGCAGCAGTCTAACAGGGCAATTTGTGCTCAAAGGAGTCTCTGGAGGTCATCTAGCCTAGCCTTTTCAAAACAAGGCTAACTTCAGAGTTAGATCTGGTAAAATGATCTTTTGCTTTTTGATGTGTAAGCATTGCATTAACATAGTTGGTGGCTACCATACAGATCATGTAACAATATCCATATTTTTAGCTTTATAATGGGTCCTTTCATTTTCTAACCTAAGGGCTTGTATTTGTGTTTTGTGTAACATAATTATGCTAAAGCAAATAATACATTAATAAAATAAACAAATGAAATTATTAATAAATTATACATTAAAATAATTTACTGTGTTATCAAAAAGGAACACTTTGTTTTATGTGTAATAACAAAAAAGTATCATCTTTGTCTTAATGGTGACATTGGGTCAAATTATGAATTGAACTGATTTTGGTTTTGTTCCTTAGATTCTGTTGTTTAGAACTTCCTGAGAATTATTCCCAATCATAGGTAAGGCTGAAGGAAAGTGCTTCAGAACGCTAGCCATATGCTGTCTTCCCTTAATAAGGAAGACATGCAGCTTTTTTTTAGCAGTGCAGGACATGGTTTCCCTGTTTTACATAAAACTCAGTCTACATGGCCAAATAGCTTCAGCATCTTTCTATAGTATTTATTCCTACTGTTCTCTAAGGCACATTACTCATATTTCCATCTACAGGAGGATGTGTATCTGCATTACAAAAATGCAGCTCAGAAGAGGTCTCAGAAGGTTGTGCAGTTCAGCCTCCACAATGAAGTCAAGAAGCAGGACTCTTGAATAATGACTATATCAACTTACCTATGTTTATCTATGCCTTGAAGATCTCCAAAGGTGGAGATCACTTCTCTGCATGACCTGATCCAGTGCTGTATAAAAGTTTTTCCTAATGCCAAACGTGAACCTCCCAAGTCACAGCTTTATAGTGGTTGCACCTTGTTTTACAATTTGGCATTGCCCAGAGTTTGACAGTTAATGTCACAGATGTCCTTCAAGTAGTTGTAGTCTTATCCTCCTCTTAGCCATCTCTTCAACAGACTGAACAAACCCATCTATTTCCTCTAGCAGTCAGGTATCTCATTACCTTGGTTGTGTTCCACTGAGTACTTCCCAGTTCTCATCTTTCTTGAACTGAGACACAAAGTTGGACACATCTTCCAAATGCAGCCTCACTGGGACTAAATTGAAGAACATAATAACTAACCTCTATCTGTTGACCACAGTTTGTCTATGTAGCCCTGTATGTGGTTTGCCTCACTCATAATGAGACCACACAGTTCGATCCTACTTAGCCTGCTATTCTCTGTAACAACCAGATCATTTTCAGATGATCTGGTACTCAGCCTGCTAAAACTAGACTGCTGTGCAGTCTCTATCAGCACATGGGTGCATTTTGTCCTAGGTACATACTACTGCACTTTGCTGAACTTCATGAGATTCCTGTTGGCTAAATCCTCAGCTTTGCAGTCAATCATATAGGCAAGCTCTTTTAACATCCTCAGGTGAATCCCATCCAGTCTTATATATTAGGCCTACATTTGTGAGCTCTTAGGATATATATCAAAAATATGAGAACAAATGTAAACACAAAGTACAGGTTTGAGCGTGTGAGGAATATGGCAGCTTTTCTCATCACTAGGCAGTAGCTTTTCTCTATACCCTTGTCCTCACGCCTTCCTCCCATGAGCTACCTGTGTGTTTGAGTTTTTCCCCCCCTTTTTGTTTTTCTTTCTGATCAAAGCACAAGTGCTATGTGGACTTTCCTGGATTAAATTCTGAAGACAAAGCTTTTTCATTTAAATTATTTTGACTAGTGAATAATTCCAAAACATAGAAAAAGCAGAAACAGATCACTCTGGAAATTCTATCAGGTTTAATTATTTTTTAACCATAGTATGAAAGTTGAATCTGTAAAAATACCGTTGCTTCAGAAAAGGAAAATAAGTAAGCATAGTTTTCTATGAGTAGGGGGAAGATTGCTGAAATCCTCCTTGATCTGTGTTTTTGCTGCATATAGAAATGACAGTTAGTATCAGATTCTAAAATAGGTGATATATTTTTCACTGTATAACAGAAGTCAGAGTCTTAAATGGAGGATAAGCTATTACAAATAATTAGTAAAAAATCTTTGAAAAACTATCTAAGTAAAGGTAAGTCAGGTGTTTATAACCACTTTCTAGTGATAGCTGTCATGACATGAGCATCATAAACAATACACAATTGAATGTTATGGTAGTAGTACAGTGCATTTAACTTATTCATTACTAAATAAACAAATCTGTATTTTTGATGTGTCACAGATTATGTAGTTTCCTTCTTCAGTCATAATTACTTTTTCTGTTTCATGTGATCTTTTCTTCTATCTGTAATGTTGACTGCATCCTTTGAGGGACTTTGTTTCCTTGTTAACCTTTGTTAACCTCAAATAACCACCAAGAAATTCAGGGGAAAAAATAATGACAACACTAAGCAGATTGAAACTAAATTTTTACTTATGTTGCACTATTTTTATACCTCTAGAAATTTGGCTTGGTGATGTTCTGTTAACGAGACTGATACAAAATTTTAATTGCATATGTGATTAGAATTGCTGTGTGTTAATTAATCGTCATATAATATTTTGACAAATACTGATGGACAAATTGTGTACACTTTTCACTTACTGCCTGATAACTTTAGTGATCCAGAGGAATGTGTCAGTGTTTCTACAATTTGATGCACAGTTGATTTCCCCATTCCCTCATGTCATTCCCTTAGGAAAAGCATTATGTAAAATGAGAAAACAGAAAGAAGGAAACTTTTTTCTCTGAAAACTCAGTCACATATACTGCTTATAGCACTTTGTAAATATATTCCTTGACACAGAAAATTTACTCTGTCTATTGTTTATGTTCAGGAATATATTCAAGATAAGATACTGATAAAACACATAGGGAACCGATTGTTGAATAAAAATTAAATGCACCACCAAACAACTACTGACTTTTTTCCTGTCTTTTACTACCTAAACCAGAAACCATTTCCAGTATCATGCTGTTGCAACATTATTCTTGGATTATGCGTTTTTGCTAATAAGTATTGAGATAGCCATTTCTGAATTGCTTTAGTTTTACTTCTACATGCTTTTCTATGTTTCTCAAATGGTGAAAACAAAAAAAAAGAACATTATTGTTTTGAGAAAAATGGATCATCAACAATTATTTGAATGACATTCATTACTGAATTTCTTTGACAATATAGGATTATAACTAAAGGAATATTCTGATGATCCAACAATAGTCCATTTTCAATAAATTTGGTTTATTTTTAGTGCTGCTAATATCCTTGTAACACTTCAATTCTTACTGCTCTGACAGGTTATTAAAAGAAGTATGTAATTATACATAGTGAAATATTGTCGCAGATCAAATTTTTATAAAGTAGGATTCAAAGGAAAAAAATATGCAGTATTTTTATTTTATGGGAAAATTCTACAATATGGCTAAGTTCAGGTTCTCTATTTTGTCTTTTATTTTGTTCAGCTTTGGTTTAAGTATCCATATTAATAGCCTGAAAATACAGATAGTAATGAGGTAACTGTATTTGCAGATGACATATTTAACATCAAAGAGATGTTAATTCATGATCAGAGAAAACATAGGGAGATCCAAGGGAGCTGAAACAAATGGTAAATGAAATGTAATACAATACATTCAAATTATGGGAAAAATAACATAGTTGAATTCTATCACGTTTATAGTCTTTTAAATTTTATATGATGTAGTGAAAAAAAAAATAGGTGTGGAAAAGTTGTATTGAAAGAAACTGAAACTACTGCAAAAAAAAAAGTATATGAGGAATATTGTAAGATTATAATAGTTTTTTCTGATTTTTTCATATTTCCACATTGTAAACTTTACCTGCCTCTGAACAATAAAAAAAGAAGACAGTAAATTAAAATGAAGTGTTGTGCAATTCCCAAATGCTTCCAGGTTTGCTACTGTTTTTCCATGCACATGTTAATGGATTACAGAGCTCATTAAGATAGAACATGGTTTAGATTGTATATCAAGGTGGTTTTGTTTAAAAAGAAGTAATGAAAAAGGCAACATATTTAACTGCTTGTAGCGAATTTTAAGCCATTGTTTTTAAGTGAGGATTTCAATTTTAAGGTTAAGGTATTCTCTGTTTTTTAGAGTGAATAACCGTAGATCTGACTGTTGTAGGTTTCTTACATCTTTCTCTGTCAGAGACAGGATATTGAGCTGAATAGATCTTGGAATCATTCCAAAGTATCAGTTCTCTCTTTATGCTCAGTGCACCATGTGTTTATAGTAAAGCTCTATTAATACCAAACTAAATGCAGGTTCTCTGTACTGAGGCACAGCTCTTATTTCAGAAATTCAGAAGGGAAAAAGAGATGAGAATGAAGCCAAGTTTTTGATGAAGTGAAATAAGTGATAAAGGAAATTATATAGATGATAGATATACAGGATTTATTAGTATAAGGTCAGGCAGAGGAACAGTATGAGACATTAATATTTGATCTAACTTGATCTGGTCTTCGGTTAAATACCTAATAATTAAAGAAAGACTCTTCCAGCTTCAAATCATATTTGCATCCTTCTCCATAGAGAAGAGAGGGTACTAAGTCAGAGGCTCAGTTTGTGGCAGCTTTAGGTGCAAAGCTAATTCCGAGCTCTGAATTCACTTAGTTATACATGTCACAAGTATTTGGAGCTGTATTAAAAAGATAGCTTGTTTGAACTCTTTTTCTAGTCTAAGTATTTTTGACTCACTCAGTCCTCAAGGTTGCATTGTTCAGTTGGTAGAATCTGTCATTCCTGAATAGTTCACCTGTCTAATGTATCAGATAGACCTCTGTTCAATTGCTGCATTTTGAGAAGATACTGTCTTGGCAGCTTTATAGTTCAGATTATTCCAGGCCTTTATTTTCAGTCTGGCATAAACTCACAGCCTGCAAAACTTACTTTCAAAAACATTTCTGATCAGCCACTCTAATTGCCTTGCTAGAAGTTGCCATTGGATTTGGTGTCCTCTGAATTTTAATTTTCAGATTTATTCTGTTATAGGCCTTCTGGTCATTAGCAAGGTAAACAATTAGGAGCTACTCTGCCTGATACTCAGCCATCAGTGTGTGCTGAAGAGACACTAGCTTCATAACAAAAAAATGATTTCATCCTTCATGCATAGTTAAGAACTTGCAGCTGACTCGGCTCTCTTTGGGGTCGCTGGATAAAGCAGTCCATTTAATAATTAACTGTTAAGAGTCCATTAAATCATTAACTTTCTTTCTGGATATAAGTTTTTTAAATAACATGATTACAGGGATCAATGGCCAAGAGCATCTGTCCTATTGCTGCTATACCAATACTGAAACAAACCTATGCCAAAAGTTGATGGATAGAGTACTCCTACCTCTTAGCAGGCCTTATACTAGAAAATGCATTCCCTCCTTCTTTTTTAGAACCTTTAGTTTTTTTGGTCTGAGTCCAAAATACTTTAACATAAAACAAGTTTTCTTTTCATAATCAAAATATTTGTTCTTTCCCAAGTATTCATCCTGACAAAAAAATTTATGCCTGAAAGTAACATAGAAGTTACTGAATCCTAATAATTATAATAATTTCCATTATTCAAAAAAATGCTAGTTACCCACCCTTAAGGCTATCATCATCTTCTCCCTGTTCTTCATGTCCCTGACCCTCATCCTTCAGCAGATCCTGACTGTAACTTTTAGATGAACTGTGATCCCTAGCGTCCTTAAAAATTCTAAGACAGTATGTACCAGGATACCAAGTAGCTTGCCAGTATAGCTGGCTAATTTGTGCACCATAATTGCTGAAAATTTATTGTAATTTATTCTGTGAATTTCATGAAGTCTGGTTTAAACCTTAGCTACCTTAATTTTATCCGTAACCTTAGTCCTCTTCCCTGGAATTTGCCTTAAAAGCACTCTTAACTCACAGGAAAATTTCCCTCCTAGCTTTATTAGGTTTTGCCTTGAGAAAGTCTTATCTTTTTTTTTGGGAGCACTGAGAAAGAGAAACCTCTTTAACTCTTTTTTTTTTTTTTTTTTAGTTTTGATTATTTTTTCAAATTTTTCGAGGACAGGGTGATTTTTTTTTCATTCTGGTATAGAAGACACAGAATCTGAGAAGAAGAAGAAAGAATCTCCAGTTTCCCTACCTATGCTAGAAACCTAAGCCTATTTCCCTTTTCACCCCAGTCCTTCTCTTCTTACAGGTATGCTATTTAATTATTACTTCTTTAATTAATTACCCCTCTAGCTGAAACAAGAGGGAAAAGCACATAGCTTTGAGATTCTGTCATACTTGTGATCTACTTGAATATTAGGCAAATTTTAGGAAGCGGTAGGAGAATTACATGAACTACTTATTTTTATGGTTTTAAAGGGAATAAAATAGAAGCTTTTAAAACAGAATGAAATACTAAATTAAAAAAATTAATAAGAAAATGTTTACTATTTGGAAAGCATACGAGGGTCTTGGTAATATATTTATTATGGACTTATTTATTGCAGATTAGATAAAAACTGTGATTTAAATTAATTTTATCATAATAAGTACTCTCATGTTCAGGCTGAATATAGTATGTTAGAAAAAAGTGAACAGAACACAAAGACTTGAAACATGTGGACATTGCCACTATGGTACACAGTGCCCAGTGAGAGCTATGAGTGTTAGCTGACAGATAATTTTACCAACATAACTAATATAATAGGCAGCACAGAAATACCACCATCAAATTATGAGGTCATATATCCCACCAATTTCAGTAGAACCTCTAACGCTGATTTTGGAGAGGTAAATAAGATTGTAACACTAAGTTCTTATACAAAAAAAAACCCTGGATTTATCCAGAATCTTATTGTTGAGATTGTGGGACTTATCTTAGAAGTTAAATAGCTGAGCCTTTTACTTGATAAATGGTGCACAATAATCCTGTATTCCAGACATCTATAACTAAAGACACATTAAGACAAGCTAATTAAATAAAACCAATAAGCCAAATAATTAAGATGAAAGTCATGACCTGCAATAACCACAGGTCCTGTCTATGACACAGAATTATTAATCTTTAATCATGCCTAATGGCTGCTTGCATACTTAATGCCTCCTACAGTTACTATCCTTCCCAAAGGGAATCTTCATTTTCTTTCCTTCTTTCAGCAGTTCCTCTGGGAATATCTGTTAATTGCTCTTACAGAAAAACAAAAGTAGTTTAAGTTTTCAGATCTTTTCCTTAATCTAACAGATGTTGTTGAATAATGGGGATTTTGTTGCCAATCTGGTTGTTTTGTCCTGTTCAGAGTAGGAGGAGATTGATCACCAGGCTTTTTAGGTTTTTTCTTATATTCAGTCCATTCTTCAAATATATTTAACTTGTTTTAAGAGTTGTAGATCCTTGAGAGGAAAAATATCCTCTATGAAGATTTTCGTAGGCTCTCACGCTACCAATGATGTTTCTAAACTCAAAGAATACTTTTCCCCATCTCTGCTGCAAAGAAAAATAAGTATCATGAATTTAGTTTAACTAGACTGCAGCCTTACAGGGGTAACATACATTTAAAGAAACTGTGATAAAGTTCTTCTTTCCTGCAGTCAGTTCCAACTCTTGAAGGACTACCGTCTCCATGAAAAAGAGTGTCAGGGAGCTAGGAAAAAGAGGTTATCTTCTTGAAAAACACAAATCTTTCTTAAAGGAGAATCTTCTATTCTGCTTCCACTTATCAGAAAAAAAAAAAAAAAAGGAAAAAAAGAACAAAAAAGAAAATTACTTCTGAGTGGCAATGAGGTTCTTAATGAGTTCTTAGGGTCTTAAAGAGTTCTTTGCCTCTGTCATCACTAGCAAATGCTCTGACCACACCACCCAAGTCTTGGAAGGCACACGCAGGGACTGTAAGAATGAAGACCCTAGGCCCACTGTAGGGGAGGATGTGGTTCGAGACCATCTTAGGAACCTGAGCATACACACGTCCATGAGACCTGATGAAATCCATCTGCGGGTCATAGAATCATAGAATCATAGAATAGTTAGGGTTGGAAGGGACCTTAAGATCATCTAGTTCCAACCCCCCTGCCAGGGGCGGGGACACCTCCCACTAAACCATGCCACACAAGGCTGTGTCCAATTCAGCTTTGAACACCTCCAGTGATGGAGCATTCACAGCTTCCCTGGGCAACCCATCCCAGTGCCTCACCACCCTTACAGTAAAGAATTTCTTCCTCATATCCAATCTAAACTTACCCTGTTTGAGTTTGAACCCATTACCCCTTGTCCTCTCACTACAGTTCCTCATGAAGAATCCCTCCCCAGCATCCCTATAGGACCCTTTCAGATACTGGAAGGCTGCTGTGAGGTCTCCACCAGCCTTCTCTTCTCCAGGCTCAACAGCCCCAACTTTCTCAGCCTATCTTCATATGGGAGGTGCTCCAGTCCCCTGGCCATCCTCATGGCCGTCCTTTGGACTTGTTCCAACAGTTCCAGGTCCTTTTTATGCTGAGGACACCAGAACTGGACACAATGCTCCAAGTGAAGACTCAGGAGAGCAGAGTAGAGGGGCAGGATCACCTCCTTCGACCTGCTGGTCATGTTCCTTTTGATGCAGCCCAGGATACAGTTGGCTTTCTGTGCTGCAAGCACACACTGCCGGCTCATGTTCATTTTCTCATCAACCAAAACCCCCAAGTCCTTCCCTGCAGGGCTGCTCTGAATCTCTTCTCTGCCCAACCTGTAGCTGTGCCTGGGATTGCTCCCACCCAGGTGGAGGACTTTGCCCTTGGCATGGTTAAACTTCATCAGGTTGGCATCAGCCCACCTCACAAGAGTGTCAAGGTCCCTCTAGATGGCATTTTTTCCCTCCAGTGTATCAATAGAACCACACAGTTTGGTGTCATCGGCAAACTTGCTGAGGGCGCACTCAATCCCACTGCCCATGTCACTGACAAAGATGTTGAACAAGACCGGTCCCAACACCGATCCCTGAGGGACACCACTCGTTACTGGTCTCCAGCTGGACACTGAACCATTGAGCACAACTGTTTGCGTGCGGCCATCCACCCGGTTCTTAATCCACTGAGTGGTCCACCTATCAAATTGATGTCTCTCCAATTTAGAGACAAGGATGTTATGTGAGACAGTGTCAAACGCTTTGCACAAGTCCAGGTAGATGACATCAGCTGCTCTACCCCTGTCCATCAGTTCCCTATCCCCATCATAGAAGGCCACAAGATTGGTCAGGCAGGGTTTCCCATTAGTGAAGCCATGCTGGCTGTTACCAACCACCTTGTTGTTTTTCATGTGCCTCAGCATGCTTTCCAGGAGAATCCACTCCAAGATTTTGCCAGGCGCAGAGGTGAGACTGACTGGTCTGTGTTCCCCGGCTCATCCATTTTCCCCTTCTTGAAAATGGGGGTTATATTTCCCTTTTTCCAGTCATCAGGAACTTCACCTGACTGCCATAATTTTTCAAATATGATGGACAGTGGCTTAGCAACTTCATTTGTCAGTACCTTCAGGACCCACAGATGGATTTCATCAGGTCCCATGGACTTGCATACGTTCAGGTTCTTAAGATGGTCTTGAACCAGATCCTCTCCTACAGTGGGCCCAGGGTCTTCATTCTCACTGTCCCTGCGTCTGCCTTCCAAGACTTGGGTGGTATGGTCAGAGCATTTTCCGGTGAAGACTGAGGCAAAGAAGTCATTAAGAACCTCAGCCTTCTCCAAATCCAGGGTAGCCTGTTCTCCCAACAGGTTTTGGAGAGGGCCCACGCTGTCCCTAGTCTGCCTTTCTTTTGCAATGTACCTATAGAATCCCTTCCTGTTATCCTTAACATCCCTAGCCAAGTTTAATTCTGTGGGCCTTAGCTTTCCTAACCTGGTCCCTAGCTTCCTGCACAACATCTCTGTATTCTTCCCAGGCTGCCTGTCCTTGCTTCCACCTTTTATAAGCCTCTTTTTTCCTTCGATGTTTCCTCAGCAGCTCCTTATCCATCCAAGGAGGTCTCCTGGTCCTCCTACAGCTCTTCCTTCTAGTAGGGATGTATCACTCCTGAGCTTGCAGCAGGTGATCCTTGAATATCAACCAACAGTCTTGGGCCCCCCTGCCTTCTAGGGCTATATCCCATGGAATCTTACTGAGCAGGTTCCTGAAGAGGCCAAAGTCTGCTCTCTTGAAGTCCAGGGCAATGAGCTTGCTGCACGCTCTTCTCACTGTCCTGAGGATCTCGAATTCAATCATCTCATGATTGCTGCAATCAAGGCTGCCCTGGAGTGTCACATTTCCAACCAGCCCTTCCCTGTTGGTGAGGACGAGGTCAAGCCTGGCACCTCTCCTTGTCGGCTTCTCTATTACTTGCAGAAGGAAGCTGTCTTCCACACAATTGAGGAAGTGGTAAATGAAGTTGCTAAGCCACTGTCCATCATATCTGAAAAATCATGGCAGTTCGGCGAAGTTCCCTAAGCCTGGAAAAAAGGTAATATAACCCATTTTCAAGAAGGGGAAAATGGATGAACCATGAAGCTGCAGACCAGCCAGTCTCACCTCTGTGCATGGCAAAGTCTTGGAGCACATTCTCCTGGAGGGCATGCTAAGGCACATTGTCTTGGGTTCAGCAGTAGTAGTCATTTTTAATCCTTCTTAGTAGCTGGTACAGTGCTGTGTTTTTGACTTTTAGCCTGGAAACAGTGCTGATAACACCGATGTTTTCAGTTACTGCTTAGAATATTTTGGTCTGACCAAGGACTTACTGAGTCTCACGCTCTGCCAGGGAGGAGCGGAAGCCAGGAGGAAGCAGAAACAAGACACCTGACCCAAACTGAACATAGATGTATTCCATACCACAGCACGTCATGCCCATAATGTAAAAATGGAGAGCAGTGACCCGGAAGGGGGGTGTGTACTGCTTGGTTGGTCTGGGTATCGGGTGGTGATTGGTTGTATTTTCTTCCCTTTTATTTTTCTTGTCATTCTTATTATGGACATAGTCGTGGGTGACATGGTTTAGTGGGAGGTGTCCCTGCCCTGGCAGGGGGGTTGGAACTAGATGATCTTCAGGTCCTTTCCAAACCTAACTATTCTATGATTCTACGATTCTTGGTGGTAGCAGTAGTGGGTTTGTGTTATACGTTAGTTACTGAACTGTTCTTATCTCAACCTGGGGGAGTTGCATTCTTTCGATTCTCCTTCCCATCCTGGGGGAAGAAAGAGGGAGGAGTGAGTGAGAAAACTGCATGGCTGACTGGGCTTAGAGCACAACACACACGGAAAACAATAAGGTGGTTGCTGACAGCCAGCATGGCTTCACTAAGGGGAAATCCTGCCTGGCTAATCTGGTTGCCTTTTATAATGGGGCTACGGAACTGATGGATAGGGGTAGAGCAGTTGATGTCGTCTACTTTGACTTGTGAAAAGCATTCAGCACTGTCCCACACGACATCCTTGTCTCTAAATTGGAGAGACATCAATTTGATAGGTAGACCACTCAGTGGATTAAGAACTGGCTGGATGGCCGCACTTGTAATGAGGGACCTTGAAGCACTTGTAAGATGGGCTAATGTCAAATTTATGAAGTTTAACCATGACAAGTGCAAGGTCCTCCACCTGGGTTGTAGCAACCCCACGCACAGCTCCAGGTTGGGTAGAGAAGAGATTCAGAGCAGCCCTGCAGGGAAGGACTTGGGGGTGTTGGTCGATGAGTAAATGAACATGAGCCAGCAGTGTGCGCTTGCAGCCCAGAAAGCCAACCGTATCCTGGGCTGCATCAAAAGGAGCGTGACCAGCAGGTCAAGGGAGGTGATCCTGCCCCTCTACTCTGCTCTTGTGAGAACTCACTTGGAGTACTGTGTGCAGTTCTGGTGTCCTCAACATAAAAAAGACATGGAACTGTTGGAGCTAGTCCAGAGGAGTTCCATGAGGATGATTAGGGGACTGGAGCACCTCCCGTATGAAGATAGGCTGAGAAAGTTGGGGCTGTTGAGCCTGGAGAAGAGAAGGCTACATGGAGACCTCATAGCTGCCTTCCAGCATCTGAAAGGGCCCTGTAGGGATGCTGGGGATGGACTACTTGTTAGGGACTGTAGTGAGAGGACAAGGTGTAATGGGTTTAAACTTAACCAGGGAAAGTTTAGGTTGGATATGAGGAAGAAATTCTTTACTGTAAGGGTGGTGAGGCACTGGGATGGGTTGCCCAGGGAAGCTGTGAATGCTCCATCGCTGGCGGTGTTCAAGGCTGGGTTGGAGAGAACCTTGTGTGGCATGGTTTAGTGGGAGGTGTCCCTGCCCCTGGCAGGGGGGTTGGAACTAGATGATCTTAAGGTCCTTTCCAGCCCTAGCTATTCTGTGATTTTATGTTTCTATGATTACTGATCACCTATTAAGTTATGACAACTTGATAATCTATTGGATTTTCTAATTCTTGGCTGTGAAAGAGAAAGAGACTGCCCAGGGGAACAGAACAAAGCTGTATCTCAGGGCTCGAAAACAACAGCAAAATATTAGGTGGTACCTTAAACCACTAAATTTTTTCTGTTGCATATATCTAGATAGTGAGGTAGGCTTTTTTCTCTCTCAGTACGTTATGATCTTTTTGATGATGGAAAGTTATCAAAACTTATAAATACATTTCTGCGGCCATTAACTTTGTTCTGCATTCTTCTGCTTATATGATTTTTCATTCAGCTGTTTCTCTTTAGCTCAGCCTCTAACGGAGTCATGAAATTTCCTTTGTTTACGTGTCTAAAATCAGGCAATCATACTTTTGATCTAAGATTTTATTTTTTCATTGACAAAGGACATATGCTTAATCTTCTGTATCTTGTGGACTTCACATATCAGATACTCAGCTAGTGTAAATTAGCATAATTCCACTCACAACAGAAACCAGTTTGATTTACACCAGCTTCATAATTGGCTTAGCTTCTGTATCAAGATCGGCAGGTGGTTGCTGAAGACACTTGAATTTATTACGTTTTATGAAGTGTCAGAGTCCAATACTCTCTGAAAACGTTCTTATAGATATTCCACACATGGAGGGTGTAATGTTTAATATCTTATTTACTTATTTGATGACAATTTATGCTACACAGGATTTCTGATTTAGAGAAGCGATACAAAATATACTGGAAACACAGTACAAATATAAGTTACACTCAAAAAAAAAAAAAAAAAAAAAAAACCCTACACAGAAAATCCATAGCAATTGCAATGTATAATTCAATCAAAATACCAATATGATTTCCATTACTAGTCTCTAAAATATGCTCATTGAAATGAGGTATGCATCCTGTATTTAATTTTATCCTTTTAATTTTTTCCCATATTTTCCTATATCTTCAGATATAGGAAGGTGTGTTATTTGCACAATTTGAACCTGCAAATCCAGCAACTTCATGTTTTTCCACTGTTCAATTATTCTCCCGAATCATGATATTAACAGTCATAGATGATTTAAATCCAGAAAGGAGGAAAAAGTCAAATTTTGACAGAAACACTGGGATATGAATCAGCCTATTACAGAAGCACCAGCACAGAATGAAACACAACTAAGCATTATGAAGCTAATCTAACAGAGATCAAAAGATCTACCCATCTATACCTATACAGAAAGAGTAAGATGTACAAAGTACCACGCATCATTATTTTATAGTGCTTATTGTTTTATCTGCATGACTTTCAGTCCCCCCTCTTTTTGGACACTGTGGATAAATTGTCGATTGCACAAGCAGGAGTGTGATGTGTATGAGGCTGATCAAAGAGTTCAGAAATCCAGCAACTGTACTGTTACTTTGGGTGAATTCCTGAACTCATGCTATATAAATATTTTCCTACATCTGGACTGGAAGATACCCTTCCAAAAGACAAGCAATCTTCGAATAGTAATGGTGAGTTATGTTCACAACACATGGGAGACCTGTTGCTAGTCCTTACTGTGGTTCCTTTATTCAGTGTTTACTCACCTGCACAGCTGGAAAAATAAAGATTTGTTTCAAGGTTGAATTTGCCTAAATTCAGATTCAAGCATTTTGATATCATTTTCAGTCTGGAAGACTGAAGCTTGCCACTGTCAGAGCTCTCACTCTCAATATGCAAGTACTTACAAACAACAAACACTTTCTCAAAGATGACCTCTGAGTTGGCTCCCTTGTTTTGTTGATGTTTATTGAAGTGTGCATGCCTGGTGGAGTTTTTGTCATCTCAACCAATATTAAGTCTGAAAAATTTAAAATACTTCCTCTACTTATAGTACTGAAAGCAATTATTTATGTTGATTCCCACAGACTTGTTTGAGGTACCGAGTAGGCTCAGGGCTCCCTGGAGCCAGGAACAGTGGTCTCCCCCTGAGGTCCATCAGGGCAGGACCTCACAGCCAGGACCTGTCCCACCCTCTAGTCAGGGGCAGGGCAGGGCGGGGCGGGGGGGGGGGTGTGCGGGGAGGGCACTGGGGAAGCCCCAGCCCCAGGCATTGGGCATCTCACTGGGGACAGGTCAAGGCCAGGCAAAGCTGTAGGCTCCTGAGTGAGCCTGGCTCAGAGAGGCCCATGGTCAGGCAGGGCAGGGGTGTGGGGAGATGGAGACCAGCCCTACTGCAGTTTCACTCAGGCAGGGGCTGACGGCCTTGGAGGGCAGAAATGGGGTCCTGAAATGGGGGCCAAGGGCAGGGTATGGGAGGGCCCTGGAGGCCCTGAGCAGGGGTAGCGAGTCCTATGAGTGGCCTTAGGGTCTTTAAAAACCTTTTCCAAGTCACTACTTCTAAAGCTCCTAATTTTTAAGTAAAGTTCGAATTGTTAATTCCCAGGTGCATTAGCTTTTATGTGCTCTATTAAAATGCATTTTGTTCAATGGGACCTTTGAGCTCCGTGATCTACATCGTTGTGTAAAAGTAATGTGTCTTTGGTACTTATTACTCCATCAGTTTTTGTGTCATCTGTAACTTCACTAGTAAAAATGCTAAATTATCCAGTAAAATACTGAGAAAATGTAGAGGAGTCATGTTGGATTTACAAAACCTCTCTGAAGAACCAGAGCAGGACTTGAGTCAGTAGGCCAGCAGTGGCAATAATGGAAGTAAGGGAAGAAAAGAAAACCCTTCATCTTTTTGTGTTTCAAGAAGGATACTGTGTTGTGTTCATAGTGAGAGGAGTTGTTTGGCCACAGATTCTTCTGTCATCAGGTTTTGCAGCATTTAAGGACATATAGGCCATTGTGACAAATGGAGGCTAGAAGTCAGGTGCTTAGTAGTTGTAGTGTGGAGTGGTAACAATGCATAGCTGTGTTTTGTAGGAGTGCACCAGTACCAGTGAACTTGTGGGAACGATAAGGTGATGATGATGATGATGATGATTATGAAGCAGTGTCAAGGAGGTCTAGATCTCTGCACAGTTTTACAGTTCTGGATAACTGTGTCAGCAAGGTCAAATTGTTGTATACTTTTGCCATTCTGTATAATGATCTAGGATACATTTCCTTTTTCATTATTAGCTAGAAGATTTTATTATATTCTGTGAACTCCTCTGTCAGATGCCTAGCACCTGCTCGCTGCAAGTCATTCTGCTGCCAGCACTTTGTAAAACCTATAGGGGTTTTAAAGGATGATATGCTTTCTTATTTTATTTTTTTAAAGCTATTAAAACTTCTTCAAACTACTGGCCCTATTTGATAAGAAGTCCTGCTGTCACATGTTTTTTGCTTTTTCTAAATCAAATAGAACACAGAGATGAGCTGTACTTGGGGACTGAAAGAGCAAACAATTCATCTTGTGATCTGAAATGTCTGCTATGAAAATATCAGCATCTTCATGGCACAACAAAGTGCTAGCAGTAGTGGAACATTAAAATGTATGTGAGTTTATGTAACTGTTCACCTCTGTCTCTTCCTATTCTCACTCTTTGAAGGTAGATAGGAAATTAAGCACACAAAAGTGAGGTAAATTGATGAAAAGAATGTGCAGGACATTTGCATTATCTACTCAGGTGTCATTAGGATAGAAAGTTTAATTTAAGTGCACCATTGTATATTACCTAGACAAGTAGAATAAATCTAACAAGTGTGAGCAGCCATTGCTTATATCTGTATAAGCCCTATCTGTGCCTTTTTTCAGGCATATAATGATAAAAAGGAAAGAAGATTAGCCTTTGACAGGGACAATTCTCAATAAGAGTCTTAATAGTCATTGATGGTGTTTAATGTATAACTGTACTGGATAACATGTACCTTTACAATGAAACTGCGCAAAGAAACAAAAATATTGGCTTAACAGGTTTTAACTATATTTGGACATTATATGCTACAGAAATCCCAGCAGAGCCTGCTGTTCGAAGGCTTCATTGTTATTCAGTTTGTTAACATGACAATGATCCAAGATATCCCGGCTAAACCACTCATTTATTCAAATTAAAAGAACTGTTCCGATCTGTTATAGGTTTGATCCTTATAGTGTGTGTATCTAGCAAAAGAGTAATTGGTAACCTTAAAATGCTACAAAGGCATAGTGCATTCCTTCTCCAGGGCACTGTAATTTGATGCAAAAGGACCAGAGTTTTTAAGAGCAGTTCATTTTTGCTTCATCTCAGTTGTAATAAAAGCATTGGTCATTTACTGAGAGGTAGGTTCCTGGCAGTCAACCAGGTAGCATGACACTTTATTTCATATTACAGCTGAAAATATGACAATAATAAATGGCACTAAGCAGGCTGATTTATACCTAATTAACTTTTCTTTTGTTTGAGAAAAGCATGCAAAGGCAGGCTTTATGTGATAGTCCAATTGATTCATTTGAATCAGAAAATAACTCTGTGGGAGATTGATTCTTGGTACATTTTATTTGCCATGTCTGGCAAATTATTTGTATTTAACTTAAATTACCTTAACTTTTAGAATTTTGAATAATTGTCTTCCTTACAGTGAAAGAGATGGGCTGGCACTGAACTTATCAGCTTGCTCAGCATTTTGAAGATCATCAAAATATTCAACCAATGGCTTAAAAATAAAGAATTGATGAGTATGTATATTCTTTTCTATTTTATACCATCTCTTACACCACTTTCATCTCAGGACCCACCTCAAAAGCTGTAATTAGGTTTGAGAATTATAAGTGATACCATCTGCCTTCTTTAGGAACCTAATTCAAGTTACATGATTGAAGTTATGTGCTGTTAAGTGCCCTGGTCTTAAGTCTTTAGCTTTGCTTAGGCCAGACTACTGAATAATCTGCTGTGTCCAAATGACAGTTACTGGACAGAGCAAGGACAAGTTTAGTGGGAAAGCAGCAACTGAAACCACCATTACCATTGTAGAGGTTTTCTAGTTTTCTTGCTTCCACTCATCAGGAACCACCAGAACTGTCATCTAAGAGTCAGTGCAATTCTCTCCATCCTGGAGAGAAAGCTGCACTAGTATAGTATTCATGAGCAGTTATCAGCACTGGTTCACATCTGAGACATGCATTCCACCCGTGTCTCTGCATGCATTACTTAGGAAGTGCAGCAGGGCACCAGGCTCAGATAGGAAACTGTACTTATACCTGCCACCTCCAATGTATGAAGCAAAGCAGAAATACTTATGTCCTCAGATTCTGGACTCAGCTGTGAAGCAGCAATTACCAGCTGTGATAGCTACAAGCAGATTTCCAGCTGCCATTGCCTGTAAGCTGCCATTCTGTCTTCTTCATGTATTGGAACTCAGGAGGCTTTTCTTTAAGCCTAGTGACTATCCAGAGAAGAATTCCATAGTCTGGAATTAAAAAGTATGTTCAATTTGTGAATCGGAGCACAGACTTCAGACAAAAAAAAGATGTTAGCTATGCCATAGTCTATTTCCTGTCCTTGGTGGCATTGAGAACCAGTCATGAATAATCAGCAGAATTGCTATAGCTGTCTAAAATGCAAGTATCACATAAAATGATTTTGAAGACTGGATTTTTTCATTGCCCTTTGCTAATGCTTTGTTGTTATTGTTAGGAAAGAGTTAATTTTTTTTTTCTCTTTTCTTCAGGAAGGAGAGTCTGGTTTGGCATGTTACTACTCTGCTGAGATTATGCGTCTTTCCTCACAATGAATTGTTTAAATGCTAAACTACACTTCCATATTTGGAAAAATCAAGCTCAAAGCAGCTGCTTATTGTATTTGTAGTAATGAGTTTTGTAGGACAAAAGTGTGACTAACAATTTAACAATGTAAACTTTCCCTTTATTTCTAAAATCCCAATTGTTTTTTCATACAGCCAGTCCCTAACATCCCCCCCACCCCAACCCACATACTTTTATAGTCATCTTAAGTGAGTGTGTGGTTTTTCTTAAACTATTGGGTTTTTCTTAAGACCAAATTATAAATAATGATTTTATTACATATATGAAGTGCCTCTGAGGACAACTTGAGCTCAGCCTAAAGAGGTAGAACCTAGTAAGTTACCAGCAGCTAGACCTTAGTAGCTACTAAGTAACTAGAACGTCAATGGAGTCTTACAGCAGCGGAAAGTTAAATGCCTTATTTTTAGCTAAATGTGTGAAGCAAGGAAGATGTTCTTTGTGACAGACATTTTTGTTCCTCAGACTTTATCTGTCTGTCCATATTCATGCATAGAGCATAGCTATAAAATAGTATTTGGGTTCAGTTTCCTCCTGCAGTGGCATAGCTCTGTCTTGTAGTTTTATCACAACAGGTGGTGGGGAAAAAAAGAAGACAAAAGGGCATACAAACACAAAAAAAGCTTCAAAACCTGAAAATAAACCAGAGTAAAAAAATATAGCATTATTATTTATTTTTACAGTGTACTGTGACATAACAGACAAAGTATGAATGACGGGGATAGGAACTATAAATTAAGTAAGGACAGGAACACTTTTAAAGCACTGTTTCTGCCAGAAGCAAATCAGGCTTATCTTCATGACTGTTTAGACTTGTTTCCTTTTCTTCTTTCCTTCTCTCACCACTTAAGCTTTCCACCCCATCAGTTAGGCCAACAGCCAAATCAGCTGTTGATGGTGATAAACATTAAGTGAATGAATGAAACCTAGCAGTGAGCAGGAACTCTGTGGCTGGGCACAGAGATGTAAGTAGATAGAAACAGAGTAGCAATCTCTTAAAATTATAATGAGAGATAGAGTGTCTGTAAGTCATTAAATTATCATTGGGAGGTGCTTATGATTTTACAGCTCCCATTGACAGTTTGGTGTTCAGATCCCTACTTGGAATGTATCATGCATCTTGGAGCTGCCCAACCTGAGGTCTTTCCTAGCATTTTTTCACATGATTTTGCACTGTTATTCCTAAAACATAAAATTAGCCACCCAGCTGTCAAAGACAAAAAATTAAGTTGGTCACAGAAAAACATTAATTCTGTCTCCTCTATAACACTGGCTTGCCAGTTCTGAATCTGGAGCTGTCTTGGGTTCAGAATCCAGAAGAGGGTCACAAAGATGATTAGAGGGCTCAAACACCTCTCCTATGAAGGCAGGCTGTGAGCTGGGGTTATTCAGACTGGAGAAGAGAAGGCTCTGGGCAGATCTTGTAATAGTCTTCCAATACCTGAAAAGGGCCTATAAGAATGCCGGAGACTTCTTACAAGGGCATGAAGTGCTAAGGCAAGGGGGAATGGTTTTAAATTTAAAGAGGGTAGATTTAGATTAGATATTAGGAGGAAGATCTTCACTGTGAGGGTGGTGAGATACTGGAACAGGTTGCCTAGAGAAGCTGTGGATGTCCCGTTGCTGGAAGTGTTCCAAGGCCAGGTTGGATGGTCTACTGGAAGATGTTCCTGCCCATGGCAGGTGGATTGGAACTAGATGGTCTTTAAAGTCCCTTTCAACCTTCACCGTTTCATAGAGTTCTATCATCTGGAGATGCCTCATCTCCGTTAAGCATATGGGGAACTTAGGGTCCTATTTTTATTTCCTAACTAATAAGTCGTGTGGACCAGTACAAATAAACTGTCAAAGGGCACAGTGTTCATATTATGTGCATTTCAGAATTTTTATTCTGGCTTGTTTTATTTTCTTCTTTTAAATTAAATGTCTGTTAGTGATTAGAAAACATTTGAAATGTCTATAGTAGTAAGTGGAGTGGCCCAGTATAAAATGTGTAGAGTGAAAGAGGTAGTGTAGAGGACTCTGTATCATCACTGAACAAGTTTTGGGGTGTGTCTGTGCACTCTTCAGAGTAGCTCTAGTTTGACCCTGTGGGCTGAGTTCCTATTACTGTTAATGGTGGCAGGTAGAGTGTCCTTTGTGTTGCAATATCATCCAAGAATTCTCTGTGCTGTGAGACATAAAGCAATATATGGAAAGTTAAAACGATTCCCTTCAAAATTACACTCCTGATCAAAGCTAAAATGCTAGTGTAGATCTTCCCTACTTAAAATACTTAATTAGACCATATGAATAGATTCTTATTAGTTAAATCTCGACTAATATTGAAAACTATTTAACTTAATAAATAGTCCTATTACAATCAATAATGAGGCTGCTCCACAGTGATGTGCTACCCAATAACTAAAAACATTAAAATCTATCTTAAAGTAATATTAACAGTGTTCAGGATCCATAATTCATGGACTCATTTGCAGAACAGAATTAATATATGAGCTTTTGTCTTAAGGAGAGAAATATAAGCTGTTTCAATGTATGCTTTATGGCTTTTATTCATAGATTTTCTGGACTGCAATTGTTTACTTACCCATGGCTAATATAAACTTTAGTGAAAATCAGTCATTCCAGTATTAAACATTCATGGAAGTGGCTGGTTACTGACAGCAGTTAATATACTAGTGATTAAAGAATACTTAGAAGGTACATTCTCCAAAGCGGAATGTTTAAGACATTTAAATTTAAAGGAAATAGCCAATGGCAAATAAAAGATTTATCTTATAACAAGATTTCTAAAGTCACTAGTCAATGCCAAGCAAAGTCGACAAGAATAATAATATATAATTCCTTTTTTAAAAGTAACCCCAAAACTCAGGTGTTTAATTATTGATCCAAGTAATATTTTCCTTTCAAACTCATCCAGGGGCTAAAAGCCATTACTCAAAGCATCTGACAGAAACTCTTCCTAAAGGATTAATGAAATGAACTCTTTAGCAGTTTGCAAAAAAGGATTTTTACACTGGTAGATTAAAGAAAACAGACACTTAAAACGTACTGATTCACTTAGAAAGAATAATAATTCCACTAAGGTTTCTTGCATTTCTCCTTTTCCTGTACACCAGTTCTGAGTGATAAGTGGTGCATTAGTTGAATCCAAATGCTAATTAATGTTGCATGTGAAAACAAAATAATTTTCAGGTGAAGTCTGCTACCCTTATTCATAATTTATTACTTTACCACCCAGTATGTCTGTTATACAAATAAGATTTTATGATATGCGATTGCTCATTTTAAAGGAAGATAACATAATTACAGACCTGATTGTCGCTCTTTCTTTTCATGTGACTGTTAAGATGTTTGTGAATTATGTATACATAAATATTTCACAGTGTTCAATGCCTTTAAGGCATGTGTAAGATATGAAGTTCTGTTATGGCCATCTTAAAAATCTGTATCTTTTCCCCCATTCTGTGAAGTCAGCACAGAACTTAGAGTTAGATATCTTTCATTCTTTTTGAGAAATCTAATCTGGGGCCTGTCTGTATTTCTTGAAGCCTAACACTTTTAAAAATTGAGTCCAAAGTGACTTTGCCAAGATATTCCTGGAAGAGAAGAGACTTTAACACAGATCCTAGGTTTATGCCCCAGCCCTTGGATCACTTCCTTACAGTAGTTTGTTCAGTCTTTCTGCAGTCACAATTCTTATAAATGTCAGTAGGAACAAAATTACTAATATTGGAGTTATGAGTCAAGAGGGGGGAAAAGCCTACTTAGATAAATTTTATTTTGCACTCTTGCAAGCCGTTTTTCAGTAATCCACTTTATGGTCCTCTACACCCTGTTGAATTGTGGGATAAAAAATTACAGCTGACATAATTCTCTGCTGAGCACCTAAAGGCAGATTCTCATTTTTAGAATAGTGAAGTAGTAAGACAAAAATTAAATTGGTTTAAGCCTCAGGAGCTTTAATGCTGGCCAGTGCCATTTTACCTAAACAAGTATTTTCAGTGTTTTGTGTAGAATCAAAAAAGCATACGTTGGAATTCCTATCTATTGTAAAATTAAATACACGTTTTCAGTTGGGTGTTCATCAGGAATGAAATTATGGCCCCATTCAATCTGATGGAACTTTTTGCAATTGACTTCAGTGGGACTAGGACTTCTCCCCAGGAGTGTACTTTTAGGTGTGCTAACATCTTTTTTAATGTACCACCTACATAGTCTATTAAATATTCTTGTCATTACAGAATACAGAAAAGCCCATTTTCCAATTTGTCACGCTCTGACGAGCACTGTTTCTTAGAGCTCCCCTCAACCCCTGTTGTTTCCTACTTACTAGTTAGAGCATGAAAAAGCCAGTGGGTCAGAGGTTGCTTTCTCAGTCATCACATATACTTTATGGCAGCTAACGGGGTACGAAGGCTTCCTAACGGGCAACCTGAATTTAGTTAGAGGTTTTTGACATACCTGGTCCATCTTTTATTTGAAGATTTTTATTATAGGCATGGTTTAGTAAAAAAAAACAGGATTTGAAACAGCTGGCCTACAGAATTCATAGGGAGAGAAAGAGCCATGGGAAAGAACAGAAAAAATAATTTCTGTGCGTCTCTTATGCAACCACAAAAGAAAGAAAAATGATGCTGGGTCTTAATGACTATATCTTTTGTCACTTCTTACAAAAAAGCCATTTTTAAATTTGTGCTGCATTTCAATAACTCTGAAAACAGATTACCTTGGTACATTTGTAGAAGCACCCTAGAGTCCATGAGTACCGATGTATGCTGCCATTTCTGCAACAGCGTTGTGGCTATTCCTGTTCCACAACGCTGCCTGCAGCTAAATGGAGTGCAGAGGTGAAGGGAAGACACATAAACCCAGTTATTTCCCCCAGCGATGTTTACTAAGGGATGCAGGTGGGTTGGACTTCATTACAATTTCATTTGAGAGGGTAAAAATATGACAACTGAAATAACCTTGAAACAGACTGCAGGCTTCCTTGTGAAGGATCTAAACTGCCTAGAGCTCAAAGCAATTTGCTTTGGATTTGATGGGAAAACTTAGCAGCCTCACCTGATGTAGTTAGTTTAACGAGCATTTTTCTTCTATTCAGTTATTTATATTTAAGAAATTATTCCATTTCTTTGTGTAAATAGAATGAAAATGAAAATCTTAATGATAAATTCAGGGTTACCAAAAATCTTAAGTAACTACCTGTTTACTTAATTGTTACTAAGAAAATACAGGGTCCCTTTTCTTATGCAAAATACATCAAGACCATATAAATTAACAAAAATAATAATGGATACACTCTCATGAGAACATAATTATTTGCTTCATTTTTAAAGACACATTTAGAAGCCTAATCACGTTATAAAATACCAGGAATTAAATTAAATTCTCTAGCTTTCATTTCAATTATTTTAATGTTCAGAACAGATTTTCAGCTGTTAATGAAAATGTGCTTGAAGGAAGATAAATAGAAAACAGTTGTGGGCTTAGAACTCAGATCTTCTATATTCTTTTTAATTTATTTTAAATTATTTTTAGTATTTGCTTTTTAGAACACTGTGTTAACCGTGTACTTTCACCACAGTGTTTTCTACAAAATCAGTCACAATATATTGCTCCAAATATTCTCTGATACAAGTAAGTGCAGGCCTACACTTTATTTTACTGCTTGTGTAGATTAAAAGCTCTGCTTAGGATTTATTTTCAAAGCATTCTACAAACAAAGCATTCTCCTTACTGTATTCAAGTGTGCAATAATTTTTAGAGCCTGAGGAAATTCTTGCTTAATTTGAGGTTTAGGCACTTTTTATGTATAATAGAGATGGCTAATATAAAAAGGTAATATGGTCCTGATCTAACAAAAGGATAAAAAAAACCCTCTATGTCCTGCATATCTAATGCACTCAACAGTTTTCAAGCTGATTTACTCAACTTATTGTATTGTTGCTATGGTTACTCTACATCATGCTATCTCAGACATAGCCAATATATATGTAAAGGTAAAGACCGCTACATACTTATATTAGAGGATTTCATACAGGTATTTTTTGGGATGTTCTAATTCACTGCTTGAAAACTTATTAATGTGTATGTACAATATTCATGAAGAAAATGAAAGTCCTTTCTTTGCCTTATTTGTATTCAAGAAACAGAAGAAACCTCAAATGCTATTGCAACCCTGTTGTGTGAGGGGCTATAAAAAAATACATAGAATCACAGAATGGTTTGGGTTGGAAGGAACTTTAAAGGTCATCTAGTTCCAGCTCCCCTGCCATGGTCAGGGACACCTTCCACTAGACCAGGTTGCTCAAAGCCTCATCCAAACTGTCCTTGAACACCCCAGGGATGGGGGTGTTCTCAGCTTCTCGAGGCATCCTGTTCCTGTGCTTCATCACCTTCATGTTGAAGAACTTCTCTCTGTTACCTAATCTAAATCTACCTTCTTTCAGTTTAAAGCCATTCCCTACACTACCTGCTTTTGTAAAAAGTCTCTCTCCTGTTTTCTTGTGGTTTTATTTTAGGTACTGGAAGGATACAGTAAACCTTTTATTTATTATTTTTTTAAACAGTAAAAAAAGAAAAAATCATAGGAGTGTTATTTTACAGTCCTTTTACAGTCAAGGAATATGTTGGAGGACATTCAATCCAATATCTTGTTAAAAATGTGTTGCCTTATAACTGTTCACTTCTGTTCCCAAATACAGCTACCAGTATAGTGGAGAAGTAAAATGGGTGTGTGATTGAGTTGATATTTAGGATTTTTGCAATTTATTTTAATTCTAGACTCTTATCCACTATACTCTGTTGCACCTAATTTTATAGTACAAATCAACCATGTATTTGTTTATGTTTTACCTTTAAAAATCAAAATAAGAACAAAATCTTTCAGAATGTTTGTAAACAGGCTCTTAATCAGGTTCAGTCTGAGCACTTTTCAAGAACCTTATTTTAGCAACTTCGATCCTTTGTTTTTTCATTATTATCACATTTTATATAAATGCAGATGGTGAGATAAATTAGAGATAACGCCAGAGTGATTCTCCATTCGAAGGGCAGCATTTAGAATCTTGAACTGAGATAGTTTGTTGGCAATGATTGCAGGTCAGTCTTGGCCTGTATCATCTGTTTAATGTCTGTGTAGTTAATTAACTGTTTTTATCATAATTTAAAAGAAATAAGATTAATTGTATTGCTGTTTTTCGAGTAAAATAGAACTGGCCCGGTTGAACATATTGATGGGTGGCTATCTCACAGTGCTGAAAACAAGATGGGACCAGAAAGGCACAGGGAAATATTTCTAAGCCATGCAAAGGTATCCTTTAGCACTCAGAGCTAAAAATGGGATTTGCCTCTCCAGTAGGCAGTGATCCTTTTGCATAGATTTATTTGTACATATCCACATTCACAAGAGTTAATGTGACTGTACAGGACTGGGTAGGAAAGAGAATGTAACTAGTCTCTTCTTTGGATGTGCAAATTGTACATAACCATAGATTTAAAAGGACCTTGAATCATTTACAGAATCTTCTACTTATCTTTCAGTGCTGCAGAAACAAATGTGCCATCAGAGCTTAGACAGGTCTTAGTTGCAGCACCTCTGTAGCAGTTCTCATTGGTTTAAATCAAATAAAATTATTTTCTTTACAACCTACAGAGCTAGTTTTAGGCATCCTTTGATTCACCAGCACGTTTAATCTCAGCTTTTCGTATTGCTAACTACCTGGTAAAAGCATTAGTTAAGGGGATAAAAACAATAAAGGAATCTGTTTAAAAAATCATCAATCTCAGAGGGGCTTACTATCAACCTACTTAAAAACATCTTTAATGTGTATTCTTGAGAGATTTCTACTGGTGGTTTAAACCGCAGCCAAGCAATTTCGAAATCTCGCAGCATTTCTTGTATACCTTAAATGCACAAAAGGGAAGAACATGCATTTTCCATCAATCTATAGCTCTTTTCAAAGCTAGATTGCCTCTGTTGTCCCTTTAAAACCTCTGTAATCATTGCAATGAAAAAATGGCAATTAATGAGGCATGTGAACGACACATAGAGTAGGACTACAAAGAGTAGGATACTGAGCCTTTCCAGGGAGAAGTGCAGTCTGAGAAATTAGAATACACTTAGAGGCCTAGAAATATTTTTAATAAGTTGTGGAACAATAAATCCAACAGAATATTTGAATATTCTCATGGAGATTGTAGTAACTTTCTGCTTAATCAGAATTGTTCATCTAACCTACTTCATATATCACGTTGCCTTCTAGCTCTCTAATATGTATGTTCAAAGAATGCTAAGGGAACTGCATGGCTATATCTTAGATCATGCCAAATGAGGGTTTTTTTTCCCATCTTTACTGGTATATTATGGGAAAAGAAATGTCACTTATCATTGCCTTGTTTTCTCAGAGGTAAAATAACCATATTAACAAAGAACTAGAGATCTATAGATGGAAAGATAAGTAAGAATCATAATTATTAGAACTGTACGCTTTTGTAGTGTCTTCCTTGCAAGTTGAAATTTAAAAATGTCACTGTTTTAAGGATAGGGTGATAACCTCATACATGTAGCATTTAAAATTATTTTATAATTTTTACCCTTTCATATTTATGGAAAATATTTAGCATTGCAATTGGACTAAATTCTGTGAGTTAAATATCACCAAAGCTAAATGCTTTTATTATTATGATGTGCAAGTCAGCAGCCAAAAATCTAGCAGAGTTTCTCATTCTGAAAGTAGGACTGAAAGGAGAAATGATTTCATGAATATTTCTATTTTTTTTCCCCTTATCCAGGTGTACAGGAATATGTTAAGGAAGAGAAACCAATGTTTGCTGTTCTCATACGTTAGGAATTCATTTCAATTGTACAAACATGCTGTATGACCTGATCCACCCCAAATATCATGTGTTACTCTGGATATGTCATTAAAACATCTTTCAGGATCTGAGTATTAGCATTTGCCATCAACTTTCCAACATCAACTCCCCTAAGGTTGATTGTCATTAATCCCCCAAATTTTAGATACCTTTCTACATGTAAGTGACTATGCTAGTATCTTCAGCTGTATTACAAGGTTCCCTTCACCAGCTCAGGGCACCCATTATTTCTGACCACCTTGTTTTTCTATAGCACACCTGTGGCAAAGTCTCAAAACACTCCTGCAATATTTAGGGATTACTATAAAGTCTGTGTTATTGTGTGCTTGGCTGTGGTCAACATAATTATACAAATATGCTAACATGCTCAGAATATTTAAGAGCTTAGTCTGTGTGCATATCTGTTCATACCCCTCAGGGTTTCTAATGTAAACAAGGGGAAAGCCTAGCCTCGAAAGTTGGCATATATGCTCGTTTAACTACTGGCAGTTGCCATATGCCTTAGTTCCACTTCCTATAATGCAGCATGTTAAAAAAAGTAATTCAATACTTAGAATTGTAACAAAAATCATAGCTAGGCCCTTCATATTACTTTAACCTAAAATTGTGGGTAAAAAACTTTCTAGTTTATTTGCTTTGTCTAAGAAGTGGTGTGGTCCTGACAAAGCATCTGCACTAGACGAGGACAGTGAGAGGAAGCAAAAGTGATAACCAAGGACATTCTGTCTATTATAGTATTATATGGAACTGTCAGGAAAAATTAAATCAAAAGGTTTTCTGATCTCAGCAGAGAATTGTACAGAACTTTAGCTAACGTTATATGCCATTCTGCCTTATTTTTACTTAAAGTCAACTCCCTTTTTCTTCTGTGCTCACAATTTTCAGTGTTATTCAGAACTGACAAATGGGCAAATATGACAAATACGCCATTTCAAAGAATGCAAGGCAGGCTAAAATCTGTTCAGAAGAGGATATTAGGCATCCTAATTTGCTCAATCTTGGGTTTATGGCTAGATTTGAGAGAGAAGGGATGCCATCCAGACAGACCTTGACAGGCTTGAGAGGTGAGCCAATGCAAACCGCCTGAAGTTCAACAAGGTCAAGTGCAAAGTCCTACACCCAGGTTGGGGCAAATCGAAGCACAAATACAGGCTGGGTGGGGAATGGATAAAGAACAACCCTAGGGAGAAGGATCTGGAGTGTTTGGGTTAACAAGAAGCTCATTACCTGGAAGTGTGTGCTTGCAGCCCAGAAAGCCAACTGTGTGCCGGGCTGCATCAAAAGAAACATGGCCAGCAGGTCAAGAGAGGTGATTTTCACTCTCTACTTGTCATGGGTTCAGCAGCAGCAGTCATTTTTCTCCTTCTTGGTAGCTGGTGCAGCGCTGTGTTTTTGACTTTCAGCCTGGGAACAGCGCTGATAATGCCGATGTTTTCAGTTACTGCTTAGTAATGTTTCGTCTGACCAAGGACTTTCTGAGTCTCATGCTCTGCCAGGGAGGAGGGGAAGCTGGGGGGAAGCAGAGACAGGACACCTGACCCAAGCTAGCCAAAGAGGTTATTCCATACCACAGCATATCATGCCCAGGATGTAAAGCAGAGAGGAGAGACCCGGAAGGGTGGGGGTGCACTGCGTGGTCAGGCTGGGTTTTAGGTGGTGAGCAATTGTATTCTTTCCTTGTATTTGCCCTGTCATTATTATTCTTGGTGGTAGCAGTAGTGATTTGTGTTATACCTTAGTTACTAAACTGTTCTTATCTCAACCTGTGAGAGTTGCATTCTTTTGATTCTCCTCCCCATCCACCCGGGAGTGGGGGGGAAGAAAGAGAGGGGAGTGAGTGAGAGAACGGGCTGTGTGGCTGACTGGACTTAAACCACGACACTACTCCACTCTTGTGAGACACTACCTGGAGCGCTGTGCTCAGCTCTGAGGTCCCCTGCACAAGAGGGATGAGAACTGCTTGAGCAAGTCCAGAGGTGGGCCATGAAGATGATTAGAGGGCTCAAGCACCTCTCCTATGAAGGCAGGCTGAGTGAGTTGGGGTTGGAGAGACCTCACAGCAGCCTTCCAGTCCCTAAAGGGGGCCTACAAGAAAGCTGAAGAGGGACCTTTTACCTGGGCATATAGTGATAGGGCAAGGGGGAATGGCTTTAAAAAGAAAGAGGACAGATTTAGATTAAATATAAGAAATAAAAAGTTTACTATGAGAGTGGTGAGACAGTGGCACAGGTTGGCCAGAGAAGCTGAGGCTGTCCCACCCCTGGAAGTGTTCAAGGACAGGCTGGATGGGGCATTGAGCAACCGGGTCTAGTGGAAGGTCTCCCTGCCCGTGGCAGGGAGTTAGAACTAGATGGTACTTAAAGTCCCTTCCAATCCAAACCATTCTGTGAATCTGTGATTATTCTATGATATCACAATTGAACTATATTCACAGTACTGTTATTATTAGTGAGGGAATGTTCCAATACAAAATACTTGTATGAATTTTTGAAAGCTATATTAATCCAGTAGAAAACTATAAAATGTACTTTGGAGAGTGTTAGGAATACAGATGGTACTTCAATAAAATATACCTAATAGACGTAACTGAATTGTATCAATCATTGTTTTAGAACTTCAGAAAGTCAAAATTTAAAATTAAAGATTAGGAAGTTTTCCGAAGTGCAGCTTCTCTAGTTTGAGTAGTATCAGCAAAAATTCCCTCTTCAAAATCAGGAAACTTTAAATGGCTGTTTTAGGATGGAAGAGATGGTATTTGAAAATGCACATGGGTACTTTCTGAATTTTATGTGATCCTTCTGTGTTTGAATGCTGCTGTATCTTCCCACTGGAACCATCCTCATTCTGTATTCTCAGTAATGTTGCAGTATTATTTTGTACTTTGCTGCTGTCCGATTGCAAACAACCATTGCTAATCGGCTTACTCCAGCTTCCATATATAACTTTTAAAGAGCTTATGAAGGCAACCCATTGAGATTAAGGAGGGATAAGCCCCATTGTTTTCAGGTACCTGACAGGGAGATGGAAACAAACCCACCTTCGCATACAGTGCAGCAAAACTAGAGAAGCTTTCTATCAGTAATTCTCATTTATCTTTAGTGTACTAGATTCAGTGCTTTATCATCAAACTCACTTCCTTATCACTTCCTAGTCTCGTATAAGGAATACAACAAGAATTGAGCTGCAAGAGATTCAGAGGTTGAATACTTGGTTCAATACGTAGTAGTACATTTTTTTCCACAGTGATGTAAGGTTGTCATTCCTGAGGTTTAAAAAAAAATTCAAAATAATAATAAATACTTAGAAAACAAATGTGAAGTTAAAGAGAAAAACAACTTTTCCTTTAGAGACGATGTGGAAGTACTGAAGATGAGTGTGGAAAAAAAAAAACCGACCTCTTGTAAAAGTCAGAGTTTCCATACTGATTAAACAAATACTTAAAAAAAAAAGGGATTAGCAAAGTATTTCAAAGTCATGTTTAATAGCTTCTACCCAATATATGTAAGTTCTTTCAGATTACAGTGCAAGAAAACAGCACTGAGATCACAGCATTCACTGCTTAAAATATGCAGCATTTTGAATTTTTAAAAAAAATTTTTAATATAAAAAAATTATACTGAAATGATAGTTTGTACAACTTTACACACATATACATTGCTGAAAACAGGCAGATTTCTTAGTTCCTTTAACTTAGAATCATAGAATCATAGAATAGTTAGGGTTGAAAAGGACCTTAAGATCATCTAGTTCTAACCCCCCTGCCAGGGGCAGGGACACCTCCCACTAAAACATGTCACCCAAGGCCCTGTCCAACCTGGACTTCAACACCGCCAAGGATGGAACACTCACAACTTCCCTGGGCAACCTATTCCAGTGCCTCACTACCCTTACAGTAAAGAATTTCTTCCTCATATCCGATCTAAACTTTCCCTGGTTAAGTTTGAACCCATTAGCCCTTGTCCTATCACTACAGTCCCTCATGAAGAGTGCCTCCCCAGCATCCCTATAGGCCCCCTTCAGATATTGGAAGGCTGCTATGAGGTCTCCATGTAGCCTTCTCTTCTCCAGGCTCAACAGCCCCAACTTTCTTAGCCTATCTTCATAAAGGAGGTGCTCCAGTCCCCTGATCATCCTCATTGCCCTCCTCTGGACTTGTTCCAACAGTTCCATGTCTTTTTTATGTCGAGGACACCAAAACTGCACACAATATTCCTAGTGAGGTCTCACGAGGGCAGAGTAGAGGAGCAGGGTCACCTCCTTCGACCTGCTGGTCATGCTCCTTTTGATGCAGCCCAGAATATGGTTGGCCTTCTGGGCTGCAAGGGCACACTGCTGGCTCATGTTCATTTTCTCATCAACCAACACTCCCAAGTCCTTCCCTGCAGGGCTGCTCTGAATCTCTTCTCTGCCCAACCTGTCACTGTGCCTGGGATTGCTCCCACCCAGGTGGAGGACCTTGCCCTTGGCATGGTTACACTTCATCAGGTTGGCATCAGCTCACCTCACAAGCGTGTCAAGGTCCCTCTAGATGGCATTCCTTCCCTCCAATGTATCAACTGAACCACACAGTTTGGTGTCATCGGCAAACTTGCTGAAGGCGCACTCAATCCCACTGCCCATGTCACTGACAAAAATGTTGAACAAGACCGATCCCAACACCGATCCCTGAGGGACATCACTCGTTACTGGTCTCCAGCTGGACATGGAGCCATTGAGCACAACTCTTTGTGTGTGGCCACCCAGCCAGTTCTTTGTCCACCGAGTGGTCCACCTATCAAATTGATGTCTCTCCAACTTAGAGACAAGGATGTCATGTGAGACAGTGTCAAACGCTTTGCACAAGTTCAGGTAGATGACATCAACTGCTCTACCCCTGTCCATCAGCTCCCTAGCCCCATCATAGAAGGCCACCAGATTGGTCAGGCAGGATTTCTCCTTAGTGAAGCCATGCTGGCTGTCACCAACCACCTTGTTGTTTTTCATGTGCCTCAGCATGCCTTCCAGGAGAATCTGCTCCAAGATTTTGCCAGGCACAGAGTTAAGGCTGAATGGTCTGTAGTTTCCCGGCTCATCCATTTTCCCCTTCTTGAAAATGGGGGTTATAGTTCCCTTTTTCCAGTCTTTGGGAACTTCACCTTAGTGCCATAATTTTTCAAATATGATGGACAGTGGTTTAGCAACTTCATTTTCCAGCTCCTTCAGGACCTGCAGATGGATTTCATCAGGTCCCATGGACTTGTGTATGTTCAGGTTCCTGAGATGGTCTCAAACCAGATCCTCTCCTTATTCCCAGTTATGCATTTTTCTCTGCAAAGTGTAATATTTAAGAAGTTAGTACATTTACTGCTCTCATTTGTATTTCCTTGGTGGGAAGATATTTTGCCAGAAAAATATTTTAAGCATGTAAATATAAAATATGTTTAGGATTGAATACGACATTGCTGGGCTTTGATCTTGTAAATGCATGTAATTATGTAGATGTCCATCTTCAATATAATTAAGAGGAAATACTGGTTCTCAGAAAACTTAAATTGGTACATTTGGGCATAAAAATGAGCTATCTTGTACCACATTTAACGTTTCATTTTTCTTAATGTCTTCAGGTTTTCAACAGAAATTAGAAATGAACACATCACCCCACAGCTTTTATGTTAGTCTTTAAGTGACAATAATATATTACCATTGATTCAGTGTGTTGTTTCTCTTTCAGGCTTGTATATACATAATCAGACTAACTGATGTGCTAGCCATGTTAGCACAAAGCTCTGAGCAAACTGATTTACCACCTTCTTTTCAGTGTCCTTCCTCTGTCTAACCAATCAACATCAGACGAAAACATGAGGTATATGAATGCATCAAAGTAGGTTATTCCTGTTTTTCCTATCCTCTCAAGTTATAGATGCAGACAGTGATATTCAGGTGCTCTGTAATGATGACAGAAATTTGGTTTTGGAAAACCAAAATGACTCAAATCAGAAGTGTTTTGAAGAAGAAGTTATTAAAAAGAGGTAAGAGTAGTATAAAGATTCTAGTTTCTAGTACACGCACACACACACACATAATGTGTGTGTCCACTGCATGTGCCCATCTACCTGTTCACCTGTAGTACTGGTTCGTGCAAATTTTTAGTTTTTCATCTTTGCTGCAACAAGTGTAATACTACCTCTATCATCTGTCATACCTGGGATATGTGTCATTTTTTGTGCTATGCTGAAAAGAAAAGAAACTGTGTTAGCTTTACATAAGCATGTGCAGTAGACTAACAAAGTTAAACGTTTTGAAGACGACTTATGAAAACATAGCTAGCAGGAATGAAGTTTTAATTTCTGAGTGTCTCCAAGTCATCCCTCTTGTTGGTTAAGCCTAAAGACATAATAAAATATGGCTGCATGAAAGTAATGTTTTGATGTCTGATTGTTTCTAAGATATCATGAAAGGAAATTTTTTTCCTCAGTGGATTTTTTGTTGTTATGTAAACAACTGCATTCCTCTTTATCTGATCAAATCCAATTACCTCAGATGCTCTGAGGCCCGAGAGTTTTTTTGGTTTTGAATATTTTCCTGTATTAAAACATTATAACTTTTGGGCAAATGTCTCCTGTTTTCTGCTTTAAAAAAAATCTGGAAGTTCCACTGCTGAACTAAAAGCTTTAATCCAGACCTTCTGAGTCTAAATGTGGTTTATTTCAGGCAGCTAAAAAACCTCTAGGTCAGAGATATCAGTTCTTCTTTTCCTTTCTTATGATATTAGCTCCCTCATGTAACTAGTCTTGTAGTCCCTGCTGAGAAGTCTAATTAATAAAGAAAAGATAAGCACCGGTATCCAAATTTAATTTCAAAGTAACTGCAATTTTTTAAATGTCACATTTTTAAAGAACTAACTGAAATTTTTTTGATTTTGAGCTTTTTTTTTTTTTTTCCCTTTCACTTAAAAATACCTCATCAGCTCATCAGCTGTTTTTCAAAGCTAGGTTGTAAGTGAACTTGAAATTTGGCAGATGAATGGCATTTGTGTCATGGATGTTTCTTATGCTATCCTGCGCCAATCCAAGCAAATTTAGCCAAGTTGAAAAAGCATGGATGTTCAGTAGATACTAACCAGGACTTCACTACTATTACCTCTAAAAAAAGTCACTGAGCATGTTTTGGTCTCTTACAGCTCCTATTACTGCCCAGATGATGAGATGTTGTGTTCAAATATGATGAAATTACTTCATTCAGGTTAGAGCTGCAAGGGTAAAACTAATCACACCTGATGTGATCTGCCTTGAGCAAAGGCTGACTAGGAACTCAAATGGAAGCAAGGGGATTCATCTGTTTTTCCCAGTTCCTTTTCTCTGGTCCCTCTACAATGTGACTGAAAAAGGCAGCTAGCTCAGGTACATGGTGTTTAAGCAGCCAGAGAGATACACTGGTAATTGGAGTTTGGGGAGAGTTTGGCTGGATAAGGGACAATTGAGAGCAGATGGGGAATGAGACAGCAAGTGAACTGAACTAAATTGAATGAGGAATTCTGGGACTCAGATATATACAAATGCAGAGCAGGTGGAAAGTGAAGAGGGTATAAAAAAGAAAGAGAAGGCTTAAATAACATGTAATAATGATGCCTGACATAAGAAGCTGTAGCCCCATGATATTTCCCTCCAGAAACTGGTTGCTTTAGGTACAGTGTTTCCTCAAAATTACTCCTGTTGCTGCTGCTGTAAAGATAAAATATATAGCAGGAATTTTCTGTTTTCCTTAAGTGGGGTATCGGGGTTTATTTGTGAAGAAATGGTGCATTTCAACCCCTCTCAGTCTGTTTGAGAAGTTATTAACTTAGTTTCCTTTTTTTCTCTGCCTTCAGAAATCAGACATGGATTTATCCCACATCTCCCAGAGGCTTCCGTGTGCAATTAGCCATTGGATTCACTGCATAATTACTTCATTTTTCATGTAAAATCTGCTTGATTTATTGTCTACTTAGGAGGGGATGGCAGAGATAGGTCAACAATATTTAGAGGAGATTAGCACAGAGATCCTGTGCTGCTGTGGTAGCAATCAATCCCTAGGGAAGCTGACTGCATGGGAGCAGTTCCACTCAATCCTTGGCAACAGAGCACCATTTGACTTTGCCACTTCTCTGTAGAATGAATATGAGTGACTGCCAGGTAGATTTTAATCCCTACCTAGCTATAGAAGCCAGCAGATTGTGGAAATGATGGAGAATTTTAGAGAATACTTTTAAAGAATTTAAAGAAAAATTTTAAAGAATTTTTAAAAAAATGCGCTTGGAAAAAGTCAAATACCTTTTTCTCAATGGGAGTTGAGTTTTAGAAGCAATCTCCCAGGCAGAGTAGCTAGAATGTACTGGGGAGAAAATGTAGACTGTCGTATCTTTTCAGACAGGTATTATTTGCACTCGGTGTTCTGGGTTATTGGTTTTTTAAATAGTGTTTTCAATATAGTTATGCTATAAAAATGATATGGAATAATGAGACCTTTTTTTTTCTTTTCCCTGAAAAGCAAAAAAACATGGAGGGACTTCTTAACAAGAAGCATGAGCTGCTGAATATATATAAGTTTAACCAAGGTCCTACACCTGGATCGGAGCAATCCCAGGCACAGCTACAGGTTGGGCAGAGAAGAGATTCAGAGCAGCCCTGCAGGGAAGGACTTGGGGGTGTTGGTTGATGAAAAAATGAACATGAGCTGGCAGCGTGTGCTTGCAGCCCAGAAAGCCAACCGTATCCTGGGCTGCGTCAAAAGGAGTGTGACCAGCAGGTTGAGGGAGGTGATCCTGCCCCTCTACTCTGCTCTCGTGAGACCTCACTAGGAATATTGTGTGCAGTTTTGTTGTCCTCAACATAAAAAGGACATGGAACTGTTGGAACAAGTCCAGAGGAGGGCCACGAGGATGATGAGGGGACTGGAGCACCTCCCGTATGAAGATAGGATAAGAAAGTTGGGGCTGTTGAGCCCGGAGAAGGCTGTGTGGAGACCTCATAGCATCCTTCCAGTATCTGAAGGGGGCCTATAGGGATGCTGGGGAGGGACTCTTCATGAGGGACTGTAGTGAGAGGACAAGGGGTAACGAGTTCAAACTTAACCAGGGGAAGTTTAGATTGGATACGAGGAAGAAATTCTTTACTGTAAGGGTGGTGAGGCACTGGAATAGGTTTCCCAGGGAAGTTGTGAGTGCCCCATTGCTGGCGGTGTTCAAGGCTGGATTGAACATAGCCTTGGAGTGCATGGTTTAGTGGGAGGTATCCCTGCCCCTGGCAGGGGGGTTGGAACTAGATGATCTTAAGGTCTTTTCCAACTCTAACTATTTTATGATTCTATATGTGGTGCATTAAATTCTGATAAATCATATAATTAAATTTAGATATAATGAACTCTACAAAAATTACAGTTGTTCTGGAACACCCCATATTTACTGTGCTTTACCAACCAGTATAATATCACTCCTAAATATCTGTGAAAAGTTATCAAAATTATTTTTATTAAAAAATTACGTGCATTTGCATACAGAAATATGAAGCATCAGTAGGTGAATCTCTACGGCTTTTGTATATGAGATCAAGTAAGTGACCAAAAATTACTATTCAGCTTTAAAATTAATGTACTTTGATGATCTTATCTGCTAAATTTGTGCTGTCAAGTCTGTCTTTCAGTATTCCTTTTATGAGAAGCTAGTCAGAAATATTAGATTATGATGGTGGGCGCTTATAAGTTTCTGAATTTAATGAAGATAATTTATTATGATTTTATTTTGTCCTAGTTTGGAACGTACCTAACTTTTAACTTTAATTCAATCAACTTTATAATTTTAATCAGTGTCAATGTATAAGAAGTTTATTGCACTGAGAAGGATTTTTGTAATCACATGATATTTGCAATACACAAAAAGCTCGGCATGTACATATAAACTCAGTATACCACAAAAGCTCAAAGTAAGGCTTAAGAAATGAGAAATATATTTGTACCTATTTTAGAGATGTACTATGATGATATGGTGTTAAAACAGAAAACAGTTCAATACGTTTCAAGTATTTAACTAGCTCATACTCCAAAAATAAAGCCCTCCTCCCCTCACTGAGCAATAACTGGTAATCACAGTGGTTTTCTTCCATTTATATAAGTAAAAAGGATAACCAGCTAAATCTCTCACTAACATTGACTTGCAGTACTCTAGGAGTAATTACAACTTGTACAGGATTCATAGAGTTACATAACCAAAGTTTAAAGTAATCATATATTTCCTGAAAGTTTGCCAATAGTGCGAAGCGATTCTGTCAGAAAAGCTTTGTTGAGGATTAGTGGGTGTCAGTGCTGGCATGCAGACATGAAGCAGTCCTGTTTTGGCCTGAGTAAATCCTATGCATATCTACAGTCAAATTGATGTATCTGGCATTTTCAATGCATAACTTTATTTTCTTTCTTCTCTCTCTTTTTTTTTCTCCTGTTGTTTTTCTTTAGTAATATCGTGTAGTATTTTTTCTTTTGATGATTTTGATTTTGATTGCTGTGATTTTATTTCCAACAAATCACAGAGTTAAAGCTCCTTTTTCCTTCTTCCTTTTATTATCATTCCAAACTTGAAAAAGGAAAAGAAAAAAGGACTCCCAATTGCTGTGACATAAAACATATATAAGATTCCTAAGTAATGTCAGTAACTCTATGATTTCTGATATGCTGGTGGGTTTGAATGTCTGATTTATGTGCAGCAAATCCAGACAAGTGATTAAAGTGCGAATGTACCCTTTTCTTCTAATGTTGGTACTTTTCAATATTTCCTGTAGAACAGGAAGATGAAAACTGAATTCCCATTAGTAGTGAAAAACAGAAAAATGTCTTCAAACTCTGAACTGTGAATCTTGTGTAGAGCAGCTTGCTTGGGTGGTGCCATTGTAAGATTTGAAAACTGTCCATCGGGGGAAAAAAAAAAGTTGTCTCTTAAAATAATTTTAAAATTCACCACTAATCAATAATTGGTAACCATAACTTTGATACCACATAGTTACAAGTTTTTCCCATGCAATTGTAGTGGCTCAATCTGTGGTATCATCTTAGTGATGTTTAGTAAATATTGTATTTTGCATGCCTTTGCTTTTATTCAGGAAACATACTGTATGTGCTTGACTTCTATGGTGAGAAGAGAGAAAGGAAAAAAAATTCCAGCATTTAAATTATAGTGATTATTGTCGACTTAATCTTTTTGTCAGCTTTAAGTTAGCTTTGCCAGAGGTGCTCTGTCTTCAACTCCACCCTTAACTTTAGCCAGGACGTCTTAAAATTGATGCCAATTTTTAGCTAGTCTGAGTTTGCCCAGTGTTCTGGGTTCAGCAGTAGCAGTCATTTTTCTCCTTCTTAGTAGCTGGTGCAGTGCTGTGTTTTTGACTTTCAGCCTGGGAACAACGTTGATAACACCGATATTTTTAGTTGCTGCTCAGTAATGTTTACTCTGACCAAGGATTTCCTGAGTCTCACACTCTGCCAGGGAGGAGGGGAAGCCGGGAGGAAGCAGAGAGAGGACACGTAACCCGAACTAACCAAAGAGGTATTCCATACCACAGCACGTCATGCACACTATATAAACTGGGGGGAGTTAACTGGAAGGGCTAGATCACTGCTCAGGTCGAGCTGGGTATCGGTTGGCGGGTGGTGAGCGGTTTTGTTCTCTTCCCTTGTTATTTCCCTTATCATTATTATCACTGCTGGTAGCAGTAGTGGTTTTGTGTTATACCTTGATTACTGGACTGATCTTATCTCAACCAGTGAGAGTTACATTCTGTTAATTCTCCCCATCCCTCTGGGAGTGGGGGGAGGAAGGGGCTGGTAGAGTGAGTGAGTGGCTGCATGGTTCTGAGTTACCTGCTGGGCTTAAACCATGACACCCAATTTGATCTGATAATACAGAAATCATCTATCTAGATGCCCACATTCTCTGTTTTATAACTGTTGTGGTTTAAGCCAAGAATCACACATCTGCTTGCTCACTCCCCCCCCCCCCCCCCCCCCCCCCCCACACACACACTTTTTCTGCTCCCGGAGGGCTGGGGAGGAGAATCAAAAGAATGTGACTCTCATGGGTTGAGATAAGAACAGTCCAGTAACTAAGGTATAACACAAACCACTACTGCTACCACCAATAATAAGAATGATAAGGGAAATAACAAGGGAAGAGAATACAACCGCTCACCAGCCGTTGACCAAAACCCAAGCTGACCTGAGCAGCAATCTCACCCTTCAAGGTAACTGCCCCCAAGTTTATATACTGAGCATGACATGCTGTGGTATGGAATACGTCTTTGGTCAGTTTGGGTCAGGTGTCCTGTCTCTGCTTCCTCCCGGCTTCCCCTCCTCCCTGACAGAGTATGAGGCTCAGAAAGTCCGTGGTCAGACCAAAACATTACCAAGCAGTAACTGAAAACACTGGTGTTATCAGCCCTGTTCCCAGGCTGAAAGTCAAAAACACAGCACTGTACCAGCTACTAAGAAGGAGAAAAATGACTGCTACTTCTGAACCCAGGACAATAACAGAAGACTGAATATTGTTCCAGCAGCTGATATGCACATTTACTATCATTATTTTATATCAGAGACAGGATTGAATATTTGTAACTGATATACAGGTTTTCTATTATGCCAATTATGAACTATGTGTTTCTAAGGTTCCCTAAGCAATTCAATAACTGGTAAGATAAAGTTAGCTTTAGCTACTTAGTGTTTTCTCGTAATATTTTTCAGAAATAGAAGCTAATCAAAAGAATCCCATCTCTGGGGAGGGGTGAACCACCCTCTCATTCATAAGAGAATTAAGAATCAAAGAAATAAATAAAAAAAACCAAACCAAAACAAACAAAAAAACTGCTCTCCCTTTTCTATTCCCGCATTACATTAGATGTTAGTTGTCTTCCTTATTTAATATTTCCTTAATTATGTAGTTTGGTTTAATTTACCCTTTGCTGTCACTGGAGCTAAGTTCCTTTTATAAGGAAAGTGAGATACAGAGTACTTGTTTTCTGTCCTTTGTGATCCTTGGCTGGCTTTGTGATAGGTAACTGGCTATCCAGTATTTTTAGTGCACTTTGGAGAGGCATCAAAGAACATCCAAAGGCATTGATTGTAAGAGTGTACACGTTAGTGTTGTGATCTTAATCTAGCTGTATTCCTTCATGAGGAACCTACTGGAGCTGCATTATTGCTCTAGTACCTGAAAATGAGGTAGCGAGCCAGTGCATTCTAATTCATCTTTTTTCCACCCCTCATCTGTTTTCTGTAGGGTAAGTGTAGAGCTGAATCTGAACTGTAAGCTGAATCTAAATCCTTTGTATTTTCTGAGATTGTCTTCTCTGGCGCTGAGTGAGATTTTCTCAATGATTATTATGTTCAGATTTTGTGTTTCTATTATCATGACACTGTTTGCAAATTTCAGGTAACATTTAATGATTATCTTGAGCTGCAAAGGATGCTGTGACTTTCCATTTGCATGAAGCTTCAGGGACTAAACTTTTCAACAACAAATAGAGAGATCCATTCTGTGTTTGAGGAGCTTTAAATTGCCAGTTTTCATTTTTAAGTACAGGTCCCTAAATATTAAAGTCTAAGGATTTTAGACTTGGATTTTATGCAGTACATCCTGCTGCAGACATTCTGCTTAATATAGGAAGTTATTCAAACACTTACAGGACCCAAGAGTGAAAATGTTGCTCTAGCCTGATGATTAGCACATCCATCCAGGAGATAAACCTCAGCTTTCTGTTTATCTTCCTGTTACTATTTAATTGTTTATATAAAGTAGATTGACAGGACCTCCCAGAAATGTTTCTGGCATATCCTTTTGTGAAGAAGAGGAATTAAAAAGACTCACATTGCTTCAGGCAAACAAATAACTCAAACCCGTGCTCTTGTAAGACTGGGCTGTTTCTAACTCTGTTCCTCCTTCTGTTCTGTCAATTTTGAAAACTCTGTGATTTACCCCTTAATTTATTTTGTTTTTCTGCATATAAAATGTTTAATATTTTACATTTTTTTAAGACCTTATATCAAAAAGTATGAAATGTATTGCATTTTTCAGTAACACAGGCATAAATTGTTTTAGCCTACTTTTTTGTTTCTTTCTTTCTTCTGTTGTCTACATATATTATTATGACTTTTATAGTCCTGTGTAAAATATCAGCATATCTACAATTACTAGAATATCCAACATCTTGATTTACACTTTTTCAAAGTAAGAACTTTACTAGATATTTTCAGGGTTGATTACTCATTTTCAGCATTATTTAGAAGATTAATCTGTATAACACTTTTTGTATAGATAACTTCTGATTTCCTAAATATAGTTTTTTGATTTTTTTTTTCCTCAACTGATGCTAAATCAATTAGACACTAATGCCCTAGTATGTACCTAGACCCCTAGACTGTTTTAATCAGAGAAACACAAGCTTTTCAAAAGCTTACTTATGATTGTCTCCCTATTTATGGCTCCTATTTCCTGTTTACATAACTAAATAATGATGGATAAATAAATTGCTAACATTAGCTTATGATGGGAAAATGTAAGCTACCAATAATAAATATTTCATATGGTGAGCTGTAAGAAATATACCAAATTGCTCACTTTCAGGAAGATTTGTGGTAGTCTTCCAGCATGTGGTGTTTTCCGAGAAAGCACAAAAAAACCCCCAAATCCCTATGCAATACAGAGACTTTTTTTTTTTTTTTCTCCTTTTGCAGCACGTATGTTCTGAAACTAGACGTGTAAAGAAAACCATACAAGAAACTATAAGTGTAGAGGATGACGGCACATACAGCATTAAGGTGTCAAGATACCAAGATACTGTCTCTTGGCTTATCTTTGATAATGGCTACAGAAAAGTCCTTTCCTCTTTTTTTTTTTTTTTTTTTTTTTTTGTAAGCATATATTATCTAGAAGTAGCTGAGTTTGGTGCAGATACTCCTGAGCTGGCATATCTTGGACCTAGAAGAGAGAAAATTATTTTTGCACAGCTCTATGCCTGATAACTCCTGGCAGGAAAACCAAAACAGACATGAAGTTTCTGTATCCCAACTCTGCTGATAGAATGAACACAGGTATAATATTCCAGCTCAGAGATCCAATACCTGATGTATGCAATGTATGATCCAAGTTTGATTGATTATACTGGAATAATAAAAAATTTTTAATAATGATATATATTCTAATGAGGTTATTTAGCTAGCAACATCTAAGCAAAAAAATCTCAGATTTTTATTAATTTCACTGAAATTTCATCTCTTTACCTTGAATTTAAGAACAATTGCATTTCTAAAATTAAATATCTATAATAAATGTATGTTTGCTTAAATAAAAATCAATCTCAATTGAATTTATATAAGTATATGGAAAGTATTAGGAAAAGTTAATCATATAATAATGATTTTCCCAAATAGGAAAAAGGCAGTTCTGAAGGCTACTATATTTTGTATAACGTTAAGCACATTGTCAATACTAAATATATTAAATCAGTTCATGTATTTTCCACCAGCTCAGAAGTGTCTCCTCTTATCTATTTCACAAAGCTTATGAGTGTGCTTTCAGATAACAGCTGAACTCCACAACAGGTAGTGTATTTTATCTAACCAGTATCACCTGGTTGACCCATAATAGCTGAATCATAATGCAGTTGTGGTATGTTTTAATTTTCACAGGTGGTTTTTTCATTGAATAAAATGCCTTTCATTGGAAGTTTCTTTAGATATACTAATATAAAACAAACAAACTTTTGCATTTTACCATCAAATTCTTATGCAAAAGAAGGTACAAAAATTAATAAGAATTATATAATCCTGCATTTTGGTTCTTGGGTTGTTTTTTTTCACATTTCATGGCGTTGTTTGGTTTTTTTTTTTTCTTAATCTGAAAACTAAATATGGGGATTTTTTGTTTGAGATATGCTGGAAAATGGGAAGGAAAAATCTAGGTCTGAATGTCAGAGTGGCACATGATATGACTGCTATTCACTATCAAAATGGCTACTATTGCTGTGATTATTTATTTTCTGACTCTTACCAAATCACATTACATTAATCCTGTTTATTCTGTGATTCATTGTACATTAATTAATCTCAACACATTTAGAATTTTAGCAGATTTAAATTTAGCAGAATTATCTTCTGTGATTTTGCTCTTCACCAATACAAAAAAAAAAGGGAAAAAACAAAATTTGGTGGTGCATATCATTGATTTCTTACAGTAGATATGTACATGTGCAATAAACTGTGTATGTACAAAATGAGGCAAATTCACACTGTGAGGAGGAAATTACACAGCAAATTAAAATGTTCTGAAAGTTTTCTTACAGGGTAACTTTTGCATCTCTGACTCTTTTGGCAGTCTCTAAGGTGTCTTTAATTCCTGCTTCATGTTTTTTTAGGCTGGAATTAAGGAAGGAGGAAGGGAAAGAGGGGGCAGTCAAGAAATTAGAACATCAGTGTGTAAGAAATTGATTTCTATTAGTTCTACCATCTGTCCTAAAGCAGTCTTGTTTACAATAGTGTTCTTATCCTATAACACCTTTACTTAGTCTAATCTAAATCTACTTTGATGCCTGCAGTATGTAACTACCATTGTATGCTTTTATGCATGTGCACCTAACATCTAACTATCATTATTTTGCTCTGTATCAGTACTTAGAAGCTGAACTGGTACAGAAGTAGAGGTGCAGAATTACAGGGGCTGCATAGACACAAATAACTTCTTATTTATTTAGTTACTGAAAAGCCCTTAACGACGCTTTTTTGCATTGTTTACTCTTCTATTTGTTTCATACTACCTGAATGCTTTCTCTGTAGTTGAAACCTGAGTTAAATATGAAAGTGGCATATCAGAACAGTTGTGAGTCTCACAGTTCTAATACTTCTTTTCCAGTTTCAAAATGGGATTGTATAGTTTCCAGAAATGACTGACAGGAACCTTCTGTTTATAGCCTCGTACAGAGGCAGCAAACCTCATCACAGTCCATTTCCTTTCAAATTGCTCGGGAAAATAAAAGCTTAAAAATGTGAAGGAATTGCAAAAGAAATGATTTTTCACTCTACTAATAATGTTTTACATCACACAATGAGAAATACTGCATTTTATCTTTGTGAGTGTAACTGGAGTTCAGACTTGTAAAGGGTGTGAGGGAAAAAAATATAAACATTGGTCTTGGTTTAATTTAAAACTGATTGCTCATTAATTTTTAGAATAATTACCCAAGCTGTCTTCCAATTGCAGGGGAGGCAATTGGCTGCTATCATAAAACCCTGCTGTGCAGTATTCAGCTCTTCTTTGGTACAATATTTAGCCTTTTGTTCGATGTTTGCATACAAAAAAAATATTGAGAAAATAATGCTTAATGAGCTAGAGTAGTTGGTTCAAAGGAGTTAGACATTCAGTGTCTGCAAGTGGGTAGCCAGTGTGAACTCACTTGAGTTGTTAGATGTAAAGCATAATAATTTCACACTTTTGATTTGGTGATGCAGAAACCTCAGACTCCATGGAAATTGAGGAACTGCATGAGTTGCTGAATCAAAACTAGGGATAAGATGTGTAAAGACTAGATTTAATTTTAAGTTACTATTTTGTGCCTCACTGAACCGCAAGAATTTGATTTTTCTCTTCTATGGTATAAAGAAGCAACACTTCGTAGCTCTGGACTGAAAGATTCTGTATTGTGGTTAGGTCTATTTTAGCTTTTGGCTTTTGCTGGTGGCTGCATCAGCTGGCAATGTGGATATGATAAACTCTGATGTGTCCTTTCCACTAAGCAGGAACAGAATTGGCAAGAGTGATTTCCAATCAGGATGTGCATTGTATGTTTGCTTGAGCAGGTGGGAACCTTTTATTAGCTCATTTGAAAAAGACAGGCTATTTGGTGACACGTATAACTCTTTCTGTGTTGACTGAGTTTATTTCTTAGTTTGAGTGACAAAGACTGAATTCTTTGAAGGTCACATAAAGTGTTCAATGATGTAATGCTGGTCACATCAGAAACCAGATCATGTGTCTGAGAGCAAAGCTGCTAACTGTCTGATTCCACTGGTGACCTTGGTTCAATATCATGGTTTTTTTAGCTTAAAAGTATCACGGAACAGCCCAAGTTCATCAGCTTTTACCTTGGCAGGGAAATAAAAAACAATAGAAAAATGATAGTATAACGTGTTGAATGACAAAAGACCTATTTTTAGATGGGTGTCTGAGATGAGAGTAGTTCTGTGCAAATGCTGAAATGTCAATAGATAACTGTTGTTAGTGAATTATCAAGCAGAATGGTGTTTATTTTTGAGAAATAAATGTATCTAAATGTTAGTATTATCATGATTAGAAAACACCATGCTAGTAAAGCCTAAATAAAGAATACATATGAATTTCAGGACCACTGTCCTCCAAGTAATTTCAAGGAGCCTGAGGACAAGGACTTTTTATGTTATGTTCCTTTTTATATCCCTATTCTGGCAGCAAAGCATAAATTGAGTAATAGGAAACTCATGCCAGTCAAAAACACTTTATTTAGTGTAATCCCTTGTCAGCCTAATGTAAAAGCATATATCTTATTTTAATGGGACTGCCACTGATCTGTCAAATAAAAAGAGTAAGTTTTGTAGCCTAAATATGTTAGTCATTCTGCCTTGAAAAGACACCCAAACGTGAGCTATGGCTGCTGTCTACAGCCATATCACTAAAGCATCTGACAATGGTCAAAGAAATTAAAACAGGTGGCCTACCATGCAATCAAGTCAGAATTAAAAGAGTTTTATCTATTGTGAGCCCTATTATTGTAGAACAAATAGTTTTAAAGAAAGGAATATTCCATAATGGTATAAAGCAGAATAATCATGACAGGTACATTCAACATATATATGGAATTTTAGTTACTATTTCATAAACATAGAACATGAATTTTGTAGAGAGAAATTATACTGCATTAGTTGTCTATCTCATTTGGTATATAAGGCATACTATTTTGAGAAATAAAAATCATATTTGTGTTTCACCAGTGAAATATTTAATTAAATTTTGAGCACCTGTAATGGATGGGACCCTAGCTGGGAGTTGATTCCTAACAAAGGATATTGTTTGCCACAGTGTTTTTGACAGAGTATATATGTTTGTGTTCATCATGACTGCCTGAAAGAGGCAGGAAAACATAGGTGTGCAGCTGTTCTATGACCTTCATACTTGGCTGCAGTGGGGCTCCTGGCCACCACTCTCAGAGTGGGCAACGGTGAGATCATGAGAAACTGCACAGTCATACGAGTAAGTGATTAGAGATTTGGCATAAAGACAGGTGTTTTGATAAGTGTATAAAAGCGGGACCCTCTTGTGGCCATGGGAGAAGCCTCATCTACTGGTGGATGCACTGCATAGAAATTTTCCAAATTACCTGAGACACCTGGCATTAGCTGCAACAGGGCTTCCCAGCTGGAAATATGGGCCTGGATTATGATTCAGTGGTAGTTGGTAATGTATTTCTTCTTAATCTCTAGTCTCTCTATGCAGTAATGATCTAGTGCATTGCTAACTTTCTTTGGTACTTTATTAATATACCTGTCTATCTCATTTGCCTTATTGTACTTATTCAGTACATATAGAGATTTACCTAATTCACATTAGCATGCTTGCTTTTAGTGTGTGTATTGGCTCTAGTGTACTTTTTTAATAAACTCTGCATATTATACAGCTAGTATATGGTCATTTTGTGTCGTACCCTGTCTGTCAGCAGAACAGCACCTTATAAACGATAGAAACAGACAACCTCTTCTCTGTTACATTCCACTCCCCTATTATCTTTAAGCCTTGTTATGTTCCTACCATATTCAGCTTTTTACAGATTAACTCTTCTAATCTGAATGGCTAGTACCAATTCAGAAACAAAAATATTGACATCTGGTTTTTATTTCTAAATAATGCCAGCAGACCAGTGACATCCTTTTCAACAGTATACTATTCCTGAAGTATCACTATTCTATTCTTTACGCATGGTTGTCAGAGTAGATGCATGAAGCCACGTTTACAGCTATTATTGATAAATATGAAAACATGTTAAACCCTTGTTTTGAAGTACTGTAACTTTACCACCCCAGAGATGTAATGAGAATACTGGGATAGCTTTTAGAGATCACATATTTGAGTGTTTCTCCTGTCCTGTGAATACTGAGAAGTGATACGACACCTTCACCCAGTGAATTATTTTAGTCTCCAGGTTTGTCCACATGATCTTAGATAAATATGAAACCTCTTGTGCAAAGAGTCATTTTAAATTAAAACATGAATTCTTTTTTTGTGGCTTCAGACATTCCCAAATAGTAGCAAGAGGTCTTTTTATTATTTTTCTAATTTCTTTTTAATTTGATTGTTTTACTGACCAGGCACGTAAGAGGGCATTCCAGATAGGACAGAAATAAAGGACGTCTGTCAAAAGTATCTTTGAAGATAAAATTGCAGTACTCAATGTGGAAAAGGTAGTGTGTCAAAGGCTTTGATGTGGTGATTTAATGGCATGTTTAGGGAGACAAAGTAATAACTATAGCCTATTAAATAGTTAGGCACAAGTTTTAATATTTTACCTGGTTGTTGCTGATCAGAAGTGAATTTTTGAGTCTGATATTTGTGACTATCTCGTATCCCAGGCAACCACTCTTTAATTGTCCTGTTTCTCACCACCAGACACCACAGCCTGACAAACTTATTTCATCCTTCATTTTCTACAATCAGTGCTTCAACGCTCATTGCTTGGCTTCTGTCTGTGTTCCTTCATGTGACTGGCTGAGCCAGTGATCCCTGCTTTTCCAGTGTGTTGCTGCTTAGATAGATAGAATATTTCATTGTTCATTCCACTGGAAAGGATAACAGTCAGTGTTAACAAAGTCTGTGCTGACGGAAGATTAGTGTCAAACATCATTTCAGTGTAATGATTACAGGGAAGACTGTTCTACCACACTCCTCTGTGGAGAGCATTTCCCTACTGTACTCAACATTTCAATATTTCTATAAGTAAACAATGCATTGTATATGGAAGCAACATTTTAACCTAAACCACAGTTTTTTTCTTACTTGGATTAATAGTCAAATACTGATGAGAATAAATAGGTAAAACTGTAGAACCAGTAACAGTAAAGGTAGTCTTTAGGTATTACAAAAAACCTGGCATACCAGTAATGATATTATACTTAGTAGATGGGATAAACAGGGAATATTTTGTAAAACATGAAATCAGTGTTAGAAATGTTGACTAATCGTGAATAAATGGCAAATGGAATAAGATTTCTGGTATTAACAAAATAGCACAGTTTGTGTGTTTTCTCATTAGCATCTTAAAAATAAAATGTAGAACAGCAGCTGAACATACCACTTCGGGAATTATCAATTGTTTTAATCATAACAGACAAAGAAGTCCCTCAGCTTTGTCTCACGGTCCATTATTTTCCTAAGCATTACAAAGTGATGATAGAAATTCTTCTGTCTCAGATCTTCTTACTTAGTTGTAATCACTATGTACCATATGTATTCTACTGTCTCCAGCTAGGTGTTAGAAGCTCCACATTTATTCTCCATTGAATTGCACTTCTTCAGAGAAATATAAATTAAACTAAATTATTAGATACTTCCTTAGGTTAGTAATAAATGAGAGAGAAAAATGAAGTAATCTTTTCTGATACACTAATTCTTTTTAAAACAGGAGGATTCAAATCACATTAGGATGACATGAAAAGAATTCTTATAATAAAAAGATATTTTCTTAGCCTTAGCAAGGGTCAGTTAATCTCTTTTAATACATCCATTAATTTCTTTTAATACCATCCTGTTTAGCAATATATTATGTCCAGTTTAGCAGCAATAACCTCACAGAATCTCAGAGTAAAAAATCATAAGTTATATAATCCACTCGATGCACCTGATTAACCAGGAAATCTTTTTTAAAACAAACAAACAAACAATTGACTGCAAAAGGAACATTAAGTGTCAATTTTTTTATGTACAGTATTGTGGATTTGGATTGGTGCTGGTGTATTGGCACACAAAAAGCTTTCATGACAAAAAATTTGCCTTGTGAGGTTAGATGTCTGTTAGTATTGGAAAGTGATGGACTGCATTTTTGCCTGGAACTTGCATTTTAAATGTCTATATTTCATTTTAAGAAGGAGTCAAGTGTATTGGTTCCTAACTATAAGTTTTTTTAACATGAAGTCCTGAAATATTTATTGCCAGCCTGTGTCATAGACCAATTAATTTGCACAAAACTTTAGAGGACTTGCTTAGAGTAGGATTTTGCTTTTTACTGTGAATTGTGAGGAGGATGTACTCATACTAATCCAAAGGATGGCTCTTCCACAATTCATAAGATTATGACTTGCATAGAAGCAGCCATTCAGATACAAGGCTGGCTAGATGCTCAATAAACTTGTAGTGCTTGGGCTTTTGAAGGTCTTTTTCCTTCAAAACTTAAATGAGTTAAATCTGCTGCAAATGTACAGTACTATATCTGCCTTGCAATAATGCAAAATTTTGATGAGTATATGTATATAGAATTTATTTTTTGCACATATTTTATATGCATTCTCTGTACAGGGATCGGTGTTGGGACCATGTCATGGGTTCAGCAGCAGCAGTCATTTTTTCTCCTTCGTAGTAGCTGGTGCAGTGCTGTGTTTTCAATTTTTGGTCTGGGAACAGCACTGATAACACTGAAGTTTATAGTTGTGGCTTAGAATGTTTTGGCCTGACCAAGGACTTTCTGAGTCTCATGCTCCGCAGGGAGGGGGGGGGGAAGCTGGGAGGAGGCGGAGACAGGACACCTGACCCAAACTGACCAAAGAGCAATTCCATGCCACAGCACGTCATGCCCAGGATGTAAAACTGGGGGCAAGAACCCGGAAGAGTTCGGTTCACAGCTCGGTCATCGAGTGGTGAGCAATTGTATCCTCTTTCCTTGTATTTCCCTGGTCATTGTTGTGGGTGGTGGTGGCAGTGGTGGTTTGTGTTATACCTTATTTACTGGACTGTTCTTATCTCAACCAGTGGGAGTTGCATTCTTTTGATTCTTCTCCCAGTTTCCTCCCCGCCCCCCCCGGAGTGGGGGGGAAGAAGGAGGGGGAAGTGAGTAGTTGGGCTTTGTATTAGAAGGGGTGAGCTACTGTATTCTTCCCTTGTATTTGCCTTGTCATTATTATTATTGGTGGTAGCAGTAGTGGTCCTGTGTTATACTTTAGTTACTAAACTGTTCTTAACTCAACCTGTGGGAGTTGCATTCCTTTGATTCTCCTCCCCATCTACCCGGGAGCAGGGGGAAGAAAGAGAGGGGAGTGAGTGAGAGAGCGACTGCGTGATTTACGGCTTAAACCACGACAGACCGATTTTGTTCAGTGACATGGACAGTGGGACTGAGTGCGCCCTCAGCAAGTTTGCCGATGACACCAAGCTGTGTGGTTCGATTGATACATTGGAAGGAAGGAATGCCATCCAGAGGGGACCTTGACACTCTTGTGAGGTGGGCTGATGCCAACCTGATGAAGTTTAACCATGACAAGTGCAAGGTCCTACACCTAGGTTGAAACAATCCCAGGTACAGCTAGAGGCTGGGCAGAGAAGAGATTCAGAGCAGCCCTGCAGGGAAGGACTTGGGGGTGTTGGTCGATGAAAAAATTAACATGAGCCGGCAGTGTGCGCTTGCAGCCCAGAAAGCCAACAGTATCCCAGGCTGCATCAAAAGGAACATGACCAGCAGGTTGAGGGAGGTGATCCTGCCCCTCTACTCTGCTCTCGTGAGACCTCACTTGGAGTATTGTGTGCAGTTTTGTTGTCCTCAACATAAAAAAGACATGGAACTGCTGGAACAAGTCCAGAGGAGGGCCATGAGGATGATCAGGGGACTGGAGCACCTCCCATATGAAAATAGGCTGAGAAAGTTGGGGTTGCTCAGCCTGGAGAAGTGAAGGCTGCATGGAGACCTCATAGCAGCCTTCCAGTATCTGAAGGGGACCTATAGGGATGCTGGGGAGGGACTCTTCATGAGGGACTGTAGTGAGAGGACAAGGGGTAATGGGTTTAAACTCAAACAGGGTAAGTTTAGATTGGATATGAGGAAGAAATTCTTTACTGTAAGGGTGGTGAGGCACTGGAATGGGTTGCCCAGGGAAGTTGTGAGTGTTCCATCCTTGGCGGTGTTGAAGTCCAGGTTGGACAGGGCCTTGGGTGACATGTTTTAGTGGGAGGTGTCCCTGCCCCTGGCAGGGGGGTTGGAACTAGATTATCTTAAGGTCCTTTCCAGCCCTAACTATTCTATGATTCTGTGATTCTACATATGCATTCAAACTCATGTATTTTATGATAGATAGATAGGTGATTGATAGATAGATAGATAGATAAAAATATATTGCTCTTGTTGGTTAATCCTGATAGGCAGGAGTGGGCTGATATGAACTATTGAGTTTCAACAAGGCCGAGTGTAAGGTCCTGCAGCTGGGTCAGGACAACCCCCAGTATCAGTACAGACTGGGGTATGAACTGATTGAGTCCTTCGCAATCCCATTCAATCATCAGCCTTGCAGAGAAGGACTTGGTACTGGTGGATGGAAAAATTAAGTATGAGTCAAGAATGTGTGCTTACAGTCCAGAAAGCCAACTGTATCCTGGCCTGCACACAAAAAAACTGTTGTATGTTAAGCCCAGCTGGTAACTCAGAACCACGCAGCTGCTCACTCACTCTTCCCCTTTTTCCCCTCTTCCTCTGGGAGGGATGGGGAGGAGAATTGAAAGAGTGTAAACCTCACAGATTGAGATAAGAATAGTCCAATAATTGAAGTATAATGTAAAACTACTATTTCTAATAATAATTATGATAATGATAAGGGAAATAATGAGAGGAGAGAATATAAAACTAAAAAGGGAAACAGAAAAAAAATAAACAAAAGTGATGCACAATACAATTGCTCATCACCTGCCAATCGATACCCAGCCCAGCCTGAGCAGTGATCTGGGCCTTCCAGGTAACTCCACCCAGTTTATACAGTGGGCATGATGTGCTGTGGTATGGAATACTACTTTGGCTAGTTTGGGTCAGGTGTCCTGTCTCTGCTTCCTCCCAGCTTCTTGTGTCCCTCCTCACTGGCAGAGCATGAGAGACTGAAAAGACCTTTGCAGAAGAAACTGTTCCCTTCACCGTACCTTAAACTCTTCAATAAAGTTAATAGCAGCATCTGCCTGAAGCAACATACTCAGAAAAATTCTACACAGACTTTATAAGAGGGATTTCCACCAAATAGCATTTGATGAGTTCAAATTGTGGATTTCACATATACTGGAAGCAAAGCTGTGCTGAGTGACCTGTACCTCTAGAGGCAGGATCAAGGTGCTACAGAGTTGCCACCACCAAGTCAGGCTGAGATCTGACCTAACTCAGATTTGCAATATAGCTGTCAGAACCTTTCAGGAGATATTGTCTCTTCTTGCCTGTGAACCATTCCTGGAATTTTCTCTCTCTTCATCTTAGTAAGTTTTGTGCTAATTATGTTTCTTCAGTCACTGCTAAGAAGAAGAATTTAATTTGTGATATCACAGAAAGGATATTGCTCCTTTCAAAGATAGCATCCACAATTTGGTATTTCTCATTGCAATCAATGACTATATCTGTTTTTTTGTAAAGGGTGGTATATAGTTCACCCCACATGATCCCAGTTCACATACGCATTATTTCAGTGAGCATACTTTGATCTGGATAAATTGGATCTGTTCTTGTAGTTTTGCCCTCTGTATGGTGTCTGAGTTTATTTTTAGAGATGCATCTCTGCCAGCAGTGCAAATACGTCCAAAGAGTCTGTATCCTCATCTAAGAGTGAAATGGAGCAAATGCTCATGAGCCATCCCATATTAACGTAGAAACTTTTCCAATTTTAGTAAACCAATAGCAAGGCATGACCCAGGTTTTGTTTACAGAATTGTACAGGTGCAATTAGCTGAGAGATGTTACTGCTGTCTTGCAGTTCTGCTTTAAAAACATCTCATTTGAGTGATACTTCTCTTTCAGTTCCACAGATAGAAGCTGGGTTTTAATTTTTTTAGCTTCCCTTAGGCCTTCGTGCCTCTGTTTTTTCTTTTTTTTTTTTTTTTCTTTTTCTACGGGGAGAAAATTAGTTGTTTCATGAGAGAGTAGATTAGATCCTTGCAAAAACTTACAAAATGGAATTTTCTACTTGTTATTTCAGGCTGTATGAGTGTAAAAGGACAGACAGAAATGAAGTGGGGTATCAGGTTCAGAATGTGAGGGCTGGAAAAATCTTCTTTATTAGCAAAGATTAAATGCTATATTCATTTTTATATATATATTTTAAGCTTGAAAGACTGACCAATGAATTGAATTTAGATTTTGCTAGTGTTTTTCCAAATGTCTAAAATGTAATGTGTTGAAACTTGTGGATGGAAATGAAAATATAGTAATTCCATTAATAGAGGCCTTTTGATTTGCTTAAGGACATTCAGTAACAAAAGCCACTTAGGCAATTACAATTTGCTATATACTGGATATAGGCAACAGGGAAAGTCTTCTGTAGCACCAGGTTCTTAAATTAAATCCTCAGTTTATTAAATTAAGTCCACACATGATTAGATATTTTTATTGAATTATGGAGCTGTGAGAGAAACTTTTTCTTTGAGCTTTGTGGGCAGGAAGGTAAAAATCCTGGCTTCCACAATTTCAAGGACAAAGCAAAGCATAATCTTTTCATTTTCAGGATATTTTTAAGCTAAAGAGGGTCACATCATTTGTATGCTGACATCTTTCTTATTGTTTTCATTAAAGAAAGAAGAATGAGAGTCTGGAAATCTTGAGCTGCACCTGATAAGAAATTTTTAAAAGATGACCCCAACCTGCGAAGAATGATTTATGAAATCATGGTTTTCATTATTAGACTTAGTGCTGACTCTGTTGGTTTTGATTGATATGCCTGGAGTTTATAGGCTTCATTTTTTTTCTAAAGCAAAGAACAAGGGCATTGGAATTTTAGTGTAGAACAAAGTTATGTAAAAGACATCCAGGTGCTGGAACAGGTATCATTGAAGATAAAAGGGCTACTGAGAAAAAAATACTCATAAAATTACTATACAATGTATGTAAAGTTTAAATTTTAAACCAATCTTTAGGGATAACAATTTAAAAAAAAAAAAAAAACAACAATTTAATTTTTCATATACAGTCACAGAATGTAAGGTATTCCAGATAATTTGATTCCCATCTGTATGTCTGTCACTACAAGCAAAAAGGTAATAAAAAAAAAAAAAATCCAGCTGCAGAAACTGCAAGGAAACATAGTATAATAGTCATATTTATTCAGAATGTCATATGTGTGGTGCATAAACTGACAATATTGTGTATGCCACTTCTACTGGGTTTACAGAACTATATGACTGCAGTTTAAGATACTGAAGATGTCTAAACTGAGTTGGAAGCAAAATATGTCTTACATTAAAATATAGTTTAAATTTCATAGACAGCTCACCTATCCCATTATCAATGTCCAGGTAAATGAAGCAACTTTTCTCTCATTTTTAAAAGTCTGAATTGTCAGAGGAATAGTTCTTGGAGGAGGGGGTAGAGTGCCAAATCCAAACTAGAGAGAGAGAAAGTTACTTTGTTAGCACAGCTAAGGGAGCAAAATGATTAATGCATTTTTATGAAATTAAATTATTGATTGAGAATAAAATATAATTATGGAAAACAAGATAGGAACATGTACTCCAATAATATTTACTATGGTTCATGTTATAGTCCTGTTGCTGATAGTTCTTGTGCAAGTTAAATTACGGAGGAACATAACACTCTAAAGGAATGATGATACTGTAACTCACCTATCAGGGTCCACAATATTTTATTAATATTTTGTTTATTTGCGATACTTAGGTTCACAAGTTCTGATATACATGTCACCTGATACTAAGCATCATAGCAGCTGAGGCAAACAACACTGGAGTTTTTAACCTCATCTACTTGCAGTAAAAAAAACCCAACACATTACTGCACAACCTATTGGAAATGAGCAAGGAGGACAATTTAGCTAGATGCAGAATGAAACTGCTACTGCAGCCAGAACATGTTATCATGCATCAGTTGCAGTGCAGTAACTGACAATGAACTTTAAATGTATGAATATCTGCATTTGCTGTGGGCTAAGGACATGCAGATGGTTACTTACCACACACGTGATTTGACTCACCAGTGTTTGTGAAACCTTGCTTGCTTGATCATATGCCTTAGCCGAAAGTAAGACCCGTTGCACCAGTAGAAGTTAAGGTGCATATACCCACCTGAAAAAGAAAAGAAGGGGATAAGGGAGATGTGGAAAGATTAAGAAAGGAAAGAGGTTCTTCTGATGAGAGGGTTCTAATTCTCTTCTTTACTTATACTCTTTGTTCATATGTCTATATGTCTGAATACTATGTGCATAGTGGCTTTTAGACACCAAACGAGTAATAATTCTGTTATTACCATCTACTGTGCAATGATAGCTTCATGCTGTAATTTGAAACCCAATAAATCACAATCTGAGCTACTGATTTTTTTGGAAAATCCGGTAGACATTAGTTTCAGTCTACACTGCACATGTTCATACAGTGTCACCCCTGTTACAGTAAATTTCAATATGAATACAAGAATCCTAGTGTATTTTTAGTATGTGAAAATTTTATACTTTTGAGAGGTTCAGGTTTTGTTAAACTGGTATGAGGAAATTGGTACTCTGAAATGTCACTGATAATAATTAGACTATTGCATAAATTGCTTTGTGCAACTGTCTCTTTTTAGCACAAACAGTGCCCACAATTGCAGTGCTAAGCATAGTAGAAAATAGTCATTATACAGTAGTTGTGTGAGTGGGGAATTGATGAACTTCAAGAAACTGAAGATATGTTCTTGACAGCTCAATTAAACATCAGGAATATTTTAGATCATTAGAATGATAAAATGTACCATTTTTCTAGTGCCTGTTTGGGTTTTATTGATTCAGTGATTTGTGACAATTACTTAAAAATAAACAGACATATTCAGTTGTGTATTTTTGTTCTGTTCTGTCTATATGCATGAATTTTCTTTTAGCAGATATAGTATACAGTCCAGACAACTTATTTCAATGAGGTTTTGGATTTTTTCTGGTGGCTTTTATTTATTTATTTATTTATTTTAATTGGAACAGGCTACACTGAACTGTATTCAATATTTGGTAGTACAAATTTACACTTCATTGTAATCTACATTTTAGTCAATGGATAAAATGTTTGGAGACCATAATAACATAGCTTGCTTGATGGTTAGCTGCTAATATAAAACTGTCTCTGGACTTGAAAATCTACTCCATTCCTTTTAAAGTAATCGAATATGCAATTTTGCTAATTCTTAAACAATATCTCTCAAAAAATATTCCTTCTAATACCAAAGTCACAAGCCACAGATTTTTAATCTCATGAAGGTTTGTACACTGGAATTTAGACAGATCCATTTATAAGATAACTTCTTTCTTCTACAGAACAATTTACATAGGCAAAAGGTCCTTTGCACTGGGAAGAAAAGGATGAGACCAAGACCACCTTTCATATAGATGAGGAGCCTAAGGAGAGAAGTCCTGTTATGTCATACCAGGAAGATAAGCATGAATGTCATAGATTTAAACATAAGCCTGTCTGGCATTTTAAAATCTTAGAAAAGCAGAATTTGTGTGTGCAATATGCATCAAAGACAAAGCAGGTTATTAATTTAACAGAAGTTAGGAATTCCTGAAAAAATGAAAATGTAATCTAGAATTATCTTTCTGATTATGCTGTATTACTGGCATGGAATTCTACCTGCAAATTAAATGCTATGTAGTCATACTGAGTCATTCAGTAAAAAAAGAAGTACAAACCCATACATGACAAGTTAACCCAAAGACTCCTAGACTAGGTTTCAGTACTTTTCTTAGTCTTCTTGACCAAACCAGAGAAACTGAAAAAAAACCACATTTTAGTATTAGGAGAAATCTCTCACTGCTTAAGTCCAAAGTTCCAAACAAAGGGTTAGAATTTGCATAGAATAGCTTGAATCAAGCTATTGGCTGATGTGTTCTTGGCCTTTTTATATTTTTTTTAATTGAAAGTTGGGATTTTATTCTAGAGATAAAGGAAACAACTATGCGTTATAGCCAGTGGTTCTCATATAAATCCTGTACCAGCCTGAGCTTTGAATATGTCATTTATTTTGTTCATTTTCCAAAAATATATTTCCACTTTTATTGTCTTTCGACTGACAATTATTTTATATGCTGCTGTTGTGGTTTAAGCCCAGCCGGTAACTCACTCCCCCCTCCCCTTCCTCCCACAGCTCCTGAAGGGATGGGGAGGAGAACTGAAAGAAAGTTAACTCCCAAAGGTTAAGATAAGAACAGTCCAGTAACTAAGGTATAACACAAAACCACTGCTGCTACCACCGATAATAATGATAAGGGAAATAACAAGAGAAGAGAACACAACCACTGATCCAGATATTTGGTGTGCTAAAAGTAATCCATGTTGGAGAAGGAATTTACCTAGCCAAAATAATTAAAAACCTGCTGCAATGCAGGGAAAAGAATATCTGTGTACAAAGAAAGGTTCTAGAAAAATTATTATTTTACTGTCCAGCCCTGATAAGTAGACATCCTGAATTTTTAAAACTGAAAAAAATCTTCTATGACTTAAGAACATTTTGCCTTGAGGAACTTCAGTCAGTTTGAACCTGAAGTGCAGTCCAGGGATGAATATTTAATTTCCCTTTCCCTATAAGTGAAGTTGAATCACTTCTACAAGTCTGTGGGTGACAAGTTTCAAATTTCAGCTCAGGCAGGCAATCATCAGAGAATAACATTACAGCAGGGCAAAAAGTTAGTGACTTGGTAATGACATTTTAATATTACAGAGCAGTAGTAAAGAGATCTGCAGTCCCTTGTGAAAGCTTCTGTTGACTTACTAATCAATATCATCATAACAAGCAGCATATGTAAAATCGTACAAAGAGTGAGTGCCTGAGGATAATGGAGAAATGCATCCATCACATTTTCCTGGGTTTGCAGTTTATGGCTTTTTTCTCTATAAATGATTCAGAGCGGTACAATTTCAAAATGCAGCCCAGGTAGAAGCACTGAAGGCCCCACAATCCACTCTTGGGAATTTCGCACTTGTGGTCAGAATTACTCACATTTATCTCAACCTCAAATTAGTTTTCTCTGGGGTATATCCTTACCTATTCTAGGGTTAGGGTCAGAGCGTGGTTGACCACCATATCGTTGCAATTAGTATAGTGGAACCTGCTAGCCAAGCATTGGTCTTCCCTGCTGTCTTCAAAGTCTGAACCTTCATTAACCGTGTCTGTGTTCTAAATCTAGAAAGCAATGGTGCAAAGAAAAGGGACCCGTGACTCTGAGCAAAAAAGATAGATGAAAACAAATGAATTCGAACTGAAGCAGAGCAAGAACATTGAGTAATAGTGTCATGCAGTCATAGAATCATAGAATCATTGAACGGTTTGGGTTGGAGGGGACCTTTAAAGGTCATCTTTTCCAGTCTTCCTGGAATAAGCAGGGGCATCTTCAGCTAGATAAGGCTGCTTAGAGCCCTGCCCAGCCTGACCTTGAATGTTTCCAGGGATGAGGAAACTTCGGGCAACCTGTTCCAGTGTTTCACCACTGTCATAGTAAAAAATTTCTTCCTTTTGTCCTGTCCTTGTTTTGGCTGGGATAAAGTTAATTTTTTTCCTATTAGCTGGTACATGTGCTATTCTAGGTGGAGTCTCGTGAGAGTGGATTACAGGGGCAAAATCACCTCTCAACCTGCTGCCTATGCTTCTTTTGCTGAAGCCCAGGAAATGGCTTTCTTGGCTGCACTTGCCCATTGCCAGCTTATGTTGAGCTTTCCATCCACCAGTACCCTCAAGTTTTTCTGAGGGCTGCTCTCAATCCGTTATCTCCTGACCTATATTTATTTGTACCAGGGGGTTGCCCTGACCCAGGCGCAGGACTTTGTACTTGGCCTTGTTGAACCTCATGAGGTTCGCATGGTCCCACCTCTTGAGCTTGTCCAAGTCCTTCTGGTTGGCATCCCAGCCTTCTGATGTGTCAACTGCACCACTCAGCTGTCATCTGCAAACTTGCTGAGAGTGCACTCAATCCCACTATGTCATAGATGAAGATATTAAACAGTACTGGTCCTAGTACAGACCCCTGAGGTACACCACTTGTCACTTGAATATTAAAAACTTTTATGAGTTTTCAATGTTTCATTGTGATGAACAAAAATAAGAGACAAAACCGAGTCCTGATGGTGCAATATCATGGCATAAATTTAACAATGACAAGTTGTTATGGCAAAATAATTACATAATATCTTAGTTATTCAACTGCAATGTTGCAGTGCATCTTGAAAAACCACAAAAGTGTATAAATAACTGTTATTTGTGTTTAATAGAATAACAATGAACTTAATTTGTGATTTGTTATAAAATAATATTTCTATCTAAAACAATGAAACCTCAATGAATTACATTTTAAAAATTTATTTTAAAATGTATATTTAAATAGTTTTTAAATGAGCATCTCACTTACTGCCAGCTTAGTTCCATTTGGTTTCATAAACAGTATCTTGTCTGAATACAGTTATTTGCATATAGAGATTTGTGTGTGTGTGCATGTGTGTGTGTTGAGGGATAAGCTATGAGCACTTTTCCTTAATATTTTCCAGGGTATAGTTTGCCCACTTTTCCTGCAAGATTTCTAATAAGATGAATGACTTTACCATATGGATTTCAGAAATTAGTGGGAGGAATTAAATAGAGGAATAAAAATCCGAAAGTAAAAAAGGACAAACTAGTATTTTAAAATAGTTAGCCTCATAGTTTTTCATTAATGGTCATAATAATTTGTTTCCTATACTATGGAATAGAAATGAGCATAACAGTCATGGTTAGGCATACATACTTGGTAGCAGGAGCATCATCAGTCTTTCAATATATTGAAGGGTAGAAAGATGTGTTTTTTTAAAAAAAAAAAAAAAAATTCCTCAGATTAATTCTGATAGATTTATTCTTGTATCTTAACTAAGATCAGTGGATACCCTCATATATTCTGAAGCTAAATATTAAGTACTTTGCTGGATATGGTCCTAATCACTTAGCAGTCTCTGTAACACTGAACTTTGATTGAAATCAGCAATCAGGTCTGAGTGAAAATAAATAAACAAAACAAGCCTACTCTGATAATTTTCCTTGTGATTTTAAAACATTTTTTGAATTTTTTTCATTTTTTTTTTTTTGTTTTAACATGGATCTTTGAACTACTCATTTAGATAAAACTTTAATGTGTGTAGTTTGCTGGCTTCCCCAATGATAAGGCTTCCTAATTAAGATACTAAATGTAGATGACTCTGTCGTGGTTCAAGCCACTATAACTCACCCAGTTCACTCACTCACTCCCCCCTCTTTCTTCCCTCCAGCTACTGGGGGAATGGGGAGGAGAATCGAAAGAATGCAACTCCCACAGGTTGAGATAAGAACAGTTTAGTTACTAAGGTATAACACAAATCACTACTGCTACCACCAATAATAATAATGACGAGGGAAATACAAAGAAAGAAAATACAACTGCTCACCACCCGATACCAAGCCTGACCCAGCCATGAACCCCCACCCTTCCGGGTTTCTGCCCTCCATTTTTACATCCTGGGCATGACATGCTGTGGTATGGAATACCTCTTTGTTCAGTGTGGGTCAGGTGTCCTGTCTCTGTTTCCTCCCAGCTTCCCCTCCTCCCTGGAAGAGCATGAGACTCAGAAAGTCCTTGGTCAGACCAAAACATTACCAAGCAGTAACTGAAAACACTGGTGTTATCAATGCAGTTCCGAGGCCGAAAGTCAAAAACACAGCTCTGCACCAGCTACCAAGAAGCAGAAAAATGACTGCTACTGCTGAACCCATGACAGACTGTCAAGAAAATAAATCTTGGGTGCTTCACAATAAGGGAAAATGCACGTGACTCAACAGAGCAGGAACAAAATGCTGGTGTTAATTTTAATACTTTTTAACAAATGTGAGAGAGGACAGTCTTCCGTATACAAAATCCTTTTCAGATTATAAATGAAGTTTCAACATAGCATTAGTTTTAACTCTAACAGAAAGGTGAATACATAAGTAAATCTTAGGGAAGCTTTTAAATACTATCATTGATGCAATTTATAATTCCTGTTGGTATTTCTTACTAAATCCTGTTGGTCAGTTTTGTACTTTGAAGAAGTCAGGTTTCCTATTAATAAATGTATTGAGATCATGGTCTGTGTTACCTCTTTGAAAGGTAAGTGCTTAAATAAAGAAAACAAAATGGGATATCATTTTTGCCAAAGTGATGAAAGAAGGCAGAGACTTCTTGATGTGGTTATAATTAAACAGTCACTAAAGGGTGAATACTGTTTGCACTGAAGTGAACATATTAAAATATTGGTAACATATCCTTGAAATGCATGCTGTAGGGACGTTGGTAAAATATAATTTTAGAATTAATTAATAAAGAAAACAATTATATAGACTTTCGATCTTTAGTGTGTTCCTAGACATTTTCTTCTACTGAGGCTAAGAGGAGTTTCAAACAATATTCTGTACCTTCAAAAACCTTTTTGCCATCAGGGAATTTGTATTAGTATTGTCAATGTCTGTGACTAAACTGTTGCAGCCAGAAATTCAGCATTCCAGTTTCCTTTGTTCAGATTAAAAAGTATATGCTATTAAGATTTTTCTATTCTATTTCTTTCTCTTGTTTTACTTTGTCACTTCAGTTTATTTTCTAGTCAGGCATCAGTTGCACATACTATGTAAGTGTACTCAACAACATATAAAATCTGTTGCATTTCCTCAATTGGTAAATTGCTTAAAAGTAGGGTTTTTTTGAGCTTCTGCCATAAAGTAAATGGGAATAAAATCCAAGTCACCTTTGCCATTTCAGAAGCTGCTGGTTTGTGGGTAACAGGTGAACTGCTGTATGCAGGTTTTTTAACTTAGTATTTATGATAGTCTTCTCTTGAGTTTTTCAGCTTTTACAGGTAGAATGCTCTTGTGTCCCAGTGAATACTTCTGTGTTGGGTTAGGAACTGCAATATCTAAGCATATTTTAAAATCAAATTACAAGTGCAAATATCATCCACATATTGATCCTGATCTCATTCCACTAAAACGATTGATGTAATTTTCAGTGATTTCGGTTGAAGAATACTGACAAAGATTCTTATTTTGATCCATACTTTTGCACACGAAAGGATGGGCGAGTGTAAAACAGGCAAATCTTTTGCATTAAAAAAAAAAAAATGGCAGAAATAATTAGCTTATATAAATGGGAGTATTGCCAGAAAACAGTATTCTATTCCTAGCTAGTCTCTTTAATTGAATTCTATTTTTCCATCCAAGAGAATTGAATGAAATTAGTACATATTACGTGCTTGCATTGTATTAACATACATATATATGTATATATTTCTCAGCTATAAGTAATTATTTTGTGCTTCTACCAAATCCCCAAGTGCATTCACGATTACCCTAATGTGGAAGGTACTGCTACCAAGTAGGACTTTGAAAAAAACAAAACAAAACAAAACAAAACAAAAAAAAAAAGAAAACAAAACAAACAAACAAACAAACAAAAAAAACCAAAAAAAAAAACCAAAACCAGAACCCCAAACAAAAACTCTTGGTGTAAAAATGATGTTACCATAAGTTCCTTGTAGTGCAGAAGTCTATAGCATGGCATATGAGTATCAGTACCCAGAATATGTCTTAAAAGGCACTAAATTTTATTTTTATTTTTCTTCAAGCAAGGAACGTGCATTTCTTCACTAAAACTGGAAGCAAGAAAAATCAGTAGCACATAATGCTAAATGAGGTTCTTAACTTTGCATGCATCTGTTATCATGAAACTGCTTGGATTAGAAATTATAGGAAACAAATAATGATCTCAAAGTTAGGTAATGAATCTTGAGAATTTTGTGTGGCATTCCAAAGAAACTCCTCAGTCCTTGTTATGTGTTAATTTAACAGTTTTAGCTATTGTCTGTAATCAGCAACAATATAGAGCATATGCAAAATTCAGTAGATTCACATTTTTCATATGGAATGTCACTTATTTGTTGTCAGAGTGAGATCAGAATGAGAAAGTTGTGTATCTATCTCCCCTGCAAAGCTGTGGATTATGTCTGTAAGAGGGCTATAAACAAATACATAACAGCTCCTTTACCAGATTTGGTTGATTTACAAGGCAGTTCTGAAGTGCAAATTAACAGGTTTGGTCCTGTTGCCTTGAAGCTTTGCATTTTTGTAAGTGGCCAGGCTTACTAATGGTCCTGCAGCAAACAATTCTGTATCTGTAGTAACTATGTTTTGCTTTACAGCTGGCCAGTTATGTTGAGAAAAGCAAAGGAAGTGAAAATCTGCTGTGTGCCACAGGAGGGGGACAGCTCGTTTCCATAATCTCTTGACCTTCCAGTCTGATCTTGTGCTTTCAGCCTTTTCAGAGCAATTTCTGTTTTCAAGGCATTTGCATAGCTGGCCTCCTGCAGGCCTCTATCCCTGGTATCTGGTCTGACTGTGCTCTGCTAGTTTGAGCACTAAACATTTTAAAATTTTATAATTCTGACAAGCAACTAGAAACACTATGATGTAAAGTATATTTTTAAACTTATTAAGTACTTACAGTGTACATATCCTATATTTCACTTATCATTTGACAGCAGAATAATTGTAAAATGAACATTTAGTTTGGATTGAGGACACCATAAGCTAGAACAGCTGTGGGTGGGAAGAAAGACAGGCTTGGTGGTTCACCCTTTGCAGTATGTCAAAATTAATAAATAAATTTACCATGCTGACAGTATGCACAATGTAACAATGGTGCTTTCTTGCTAAATCTTTATGCCTGAACTTTTATAGCACTTGGTGTGTGACAGTTTCCTGCGACTTGGGTGACTGAAAACACCCTTTGCAGTACTACTTGGAATATATACTATTCGTTGACTATTGAATAGACAGCATAGTAACTGTATCCCACCCTACATCCCTTAATTAACTTTCTAAAATTGGTGTTAGTTAGATGACTTATTTGAGCATGAGCTTAAGTATTTTGCTGGATCAGCAGCAGAAATATTTATCAATTATTTAATTATATTCTATAATAGATGTTTCATAGATATTTATGAATAATATTTCCTGCAAGCCTTCATTTAATAGCAGTTTGTGAATACATATGTTTGTTATATGGCCAGTTTTATTTTAAGGAAATAGTCAGGGATATTTTAGGGACTATACAAAACAAAGAAAAACATGAACAGTCTTTTGAGTTGCCCAGAAAAGAAGATTCAGAAACCTCTATCAACAGTCAACCCCAAGATTATTTTTAGCTTGAATATTATATTTTGCGCAAAATATTTCTCAATTCAAATGTTTTGAAATTGCTATACCCTAAATATTTGTATTTCTAACCTAAATGTAAATTTTATCGTTTTGCCAGTTTTAGTGTCAAATGTAAAATCAAAAAAAATTGTTTCTTTTAATTTTGGGTCTGAATAGTTCAGCTCCTTCTAATGAGGTGGGCTATGTGCCTCATTAATGTAATTGCATTGCTATTCTGCATTATTATCTTCAGCACTAGGCTGTTTTCCAGCAACAAGTCATACTAATTTGTACATTTTCACTGCCCTAATATTCCACTGAGATGCTACTTTAATTAAAACATGACCTTATTATTCATAACTAAATGTGAAGCATAGCCTTTTATTCTCAAGGAGTGTCATCAAAGGCTATATCTTAGTTCTACATCCGATCAATGACTGTCATGCAGGATGAAGCTCCTATCATCTGTGAATGGCACCCAATAGTAATTTATAACATTACCTGCCAACTCATCTATCTTTAGAGACACACTGCAGTCATTCTCAATCTGCCTTAGATGCTTTCATTTAGCACTGCCTAACCATCACTCCACAATGATAGTCAGGAGGCAATTCACAAAATCAAAGTGAATTACCATGTTTATATGTATCTGAGTGTGAAAGGTAGTAAGCAAGTCTCTGAAGGCTGAAATAAGTTTGTATATGCTGTACTATCAATTTGTTCTGTTATTGCACCCGGAGGGGAGCCACGTTTGTTTTTAAAGGTGAGCAGTTCTGCTTCAGAGTTAGGAGACTGTGAAGCAAAACTGGATGGTCAGATCTAAGAGGAAAAGTGAATGGAATGCCTTGCAATAAAAATAGCCAGCCTCAAGTCAGTATAAAAATTCATTACCATGGTAATTTAATATACAGTAAGAAAGCTAACAAATTAAGTACGTACTGTCATTTATGAATGTTAAGTAAGGATTTTTTTACCAACAAAAGACACTTTTCCAAGAATTAAAGCTACTGACTGTAAACCCCTACCTTTTCCATAGATGATATCACTATCTGCATCACTGTACGTGGTCCATTTAACAGGTAGTTCTGCTTAAAAAAAAGGTCATTTAATAAAATTATTTTGTTTGCTTGTTTTGCTCATTGTTTAGTACCCATTGATTAGTGTCGTAGCATTTAATAGAACTAGGTCTAATCAAAAGGTCAACTGACAACTACTGTTACTCTCTGGTACTGTTTAACTCATATGGCAGAACACATGCAGCTCTAGAGCTAAGCATTTCAGTAACTTTTGCAGCTGTGAAGGCATTCTTATTTTTTTCCCAGTACTCACCATTTCTGTAGGACCATCCAGAATGAGATGGTATTTTGCTTTTTTTGTAGTACAATTAAATAATATTACAGAAACTCCAGCTTTATACACTTGCAAGGGAATAAAGTTTTAATGTTGGAGGCTTAGTACAATTAGAAGGCTCAGTAAATCGCATGTTGTAGAATATCTAAGCCAAATTTAAATTGACTGAATCTACAGAAAAAACACAAGAACATATGCGAATAAAGATAACTGAGATTTTCTGTTGCAAATTAAATTTTCATGAAAATCCATTTTTTAAAAATAAAGTTTAAAAAATTGCAATGAAAAAAACATTATATTCCAAATAATTAACAATAAGATTTGCTGTTTCTGTCCATCTCAAGAAAAAGAATATATTCTATTTCAATTCAATAATTCACATAATATGCATTATAACAGCTATGCAAGAAGCTATTTCCAGATTTTCAAAAGTGTTTATCTTTTTTCCCTTCTGCCTCTACTTTTTGGAAGTTCAATCATTGGCATTTCATTTCTTATACAACCTCCCACTGTTGTAAAGCATGCAATGGTATTGGTGTAGCATCGCTCCCCAAGAAAAAAGAAAAGGAAAATGAAAACAGAACCAAACCCCAAAAGCTCCACATAGGTAGACATTAATAAAAAGGAGTAATAATGTATTTAAGTAATTAGTATTTTTATTGTACAGCTTAGAAGTGATTTATTAAATTCTTTGTACGGGAGTTAAACCGGGTTAATTCTGCTGTGAGAATGACCTATGGATTAGTATTATGTACCAAAACACTGCACTTTGTCATTACCTTTGCTTAGCTTTCTTATAATCTTCAAAGCATAACTTACCTGGAATGTTTCACATTCCTTTCATTATATCTGTTTCAGAGTAGTTTGCTAGTTAAGAAGCAAAGTTATTTTTATTTCTTCAAGGCAGAAGTTTTCTATATCTTAGGAGTATATAATTTTGACAATGTACTTCAGAACAGAAGAGAAAAATAGTTATAAAGCATGTTCATGTCCTAAGGAACTGGCTTTAAAAGTGCTGTGCCAAGCTCCATGGATTTCTTTTTTTTTTTTTTAGTCAACTCAGGAATTTTACTTAATTTTGAAGTGAAAATTATGTATATATTTCCTGGCTTATGACCTTGAATGATCAGTTTGAGCTCTAATTTTGGTGGTGAAGATGCCAGACATTAACTTAGTGTTCCATTCTTTGACTGGTGTCTTTGATAGTGCAACAATAACAAATATTTGCTAAAGGACGCTTAGCCTCCAGTCCATCAGGATTTACAGGTACTATTCAGCGCAACTGCTACCAAGCCAGTCCACCTGTAACAGCACAGGGAGTTTTGCCTTTGTAGATGCAGGTCTATGACTGTCATTTTTTAATTTCCTGACATTCCTGGAAGACCATTCTTCTAGCCTGTAGAAATCCTTCTAAATTACAGTCACATCCTCCAAGGTACTGATTGCTCCTCCCAGTTTGGTGGTGTTGTGGTTTAAGCCTAACTCACGCAGACTCTCTCTCACTCGCTTCCCCCTCTTTCTTGCCCCCACTCCCCACAGGGATGGGAAGGAGAATCGAAAAGAATGCAACTCCCACAGGTTGAGATAAGAACAGTTTAGTAACTAAAGTATAACACAAATCACTACTGCTACCACCAATAATAATAATGACAAGGCAAATACAAGGAAAGAATACAATTTCTCACCACCTAAAACCAAGCCCGACCACGCAGTGCACCCCCACCCTTCTGGGTCTCTCCTCTCCGTCCTCCATCTTGGGCATGACGTGCTGTGGTATGGAATAACCTCTTTGGTCAGTTTGGGTCAGGTGTCCTGTCTCTGCTTCCTCCCGGCTTCCCTCCTCCCTGGCAGAGCATGAAACTCAGAAAGTCCTTGGCCAGACCAAAACATCACTAAGCAGTAACCGAAACACTGGTGTTATCAGCGCTGTTCCCAGGCCCAAAATCAAAAAACACAGCACTACACCAGCTACCAAGAAGGAGAAAAAATGACTGCTGCTGCTGAACCCAGGACAGGTGTCACCCACAAACTTGATGAGATTGCATATTTTACTTGTTTAGACTTAGTTGTGTACCTGCGACACATATAATTAAGTCATAGAATCATAGAATAATTTGGGATGAAAGGGACCTTAGGATCATCCAGTTCCAACCCCTCTGCCTTGGGCAGGAGCACCCACCACTGGACCAGGTTGCTCAAAGCCCCGCCCAACCTGACCTTGAACACTGACAGGGATGAGGAAGCCACAACATTTCTTGGAAACTTGTTCCAGTGATTCACTACCCTCACAGTGAAGAATTTCTTTGTTATATCTAATCTAAATCTCCCCTTTTTCTGTTTAAAGCCATTCTCCTTCGTCCTGTCTCTACATGCCCTGATAAAAAGTTCCTCTCCGGCTTTCCTGTAGGCCCTCTTTAGGGACTAGAAGGCTTCTCGAAGATCTCAAAAAAAACAACCTTAAGAAGGGGAGGGGGGGTGTGTATGCATGTTTGCACATATTTTTAGAATTCCTTGGTGGTTTGAGGTTAACTAGCAAACAGAACATTTGAGAGGCAACTTTCCTTTTTTTTTTTTTTTCAATAATTTTTAGAAATTAAAGGATCACGAAACTTCCAACATATGCCATTCAGATTGCAGTTACACGTTGCAATGCAGTTTTTCCACCTACACAGCAGAAATCAGTGCTTTACAGGTCAGCCATCCTTTTTCCTAGATTAAATTGCTGGTCAGTTACAGACATCAACTAATACCTTGTCTAAGCTTTTTGTTCATTTGTTTGCTAGACCATGAATCTATGAACATGCAAAATGTTTTGTTTTTTTTTTTTTTTCAGAGTTTTCAGAAAAGTCAGGGGCTTTTTTGATATAAACTACCTTTCTTCTTTTTCGCTCACCAGATCCTGCGTAAGTACAGTATATCAGTGATGTTAACATTCTGCTCATGCAAATCTTCCTACCAGGTCTTAGAAATACTGGATACATCATAAAAGAGCAATTCCAATTCCAATTTCTCTTTTTTATTACTCAGGTTTCTAGCATTCATATATAGGCAACTAAAGCATTTCTGTTCAAGCTTCTTGGTGCCTTGATTAATTTTATTCTTGACATCTTGATTTTGTGCTAAATGAGTGTTCATTTGTTTCTACTTTATACCCTCCTTGGTAGTCGTTAGTTTAATCTCCTTTGACTGGCTGAATCAGCTGATTCCCCAGAAGTTCTGTGAATTCAGATGGATAAATGGCACTTGTTTTGAAATGGATCACCACCAATAAATTCTTGTGCAGTGCCTAGAAATACATAAATAATCTCATATTTATGCTGTGGTTAATATTTATTTTAGTAATGTAAGTCAGGCATCTGCTCTAAGATGTTCTGTAGGCTTTCTCTATAGTCAATGGAGGAAGGTATCTCCATTTTCCAAATTTAGAGGCACTCTTAAAATGAAATGAGTAATGATTTGGAATCTCTATGCTGGTGGAGGAAACAGCCTGGATAACGTCTCATTAACTGGAATACCATCTCTCATGTTCAGGGTTAGAACTCATTTAAAGATTACATGACTCATCTGGAAATGGTTACTTCTTTTCATTTACAAGACATTCTAACACATTGCTGACATTCCTAAGTAAAGACAGTGGAATCCCTCCCAAAGAATTAAAAAACCTAAAAAAAATCCATCCTATTACCTGTCAGTTAAAGCAGGGTACTCTTAGTATCCTCAGTAATGAGTTCTTGAAGAAAATATTTTTACTTTTTTTCCAGCTCATTATATTCTTTCTGTTTGTGAGCAGGTATGGTTATCCTGCAAGACTAGCCAGGCAACTGGTTTCAGCTATTTTCTGTTCCTTCCCGTGAAATAGAATTTATTTCTTATAGGATGGCCCTCTACAGATGGAGTTTTCCTTGGACCTCTAAATCTGTGTTTCTCTAGTCTTGTTCATTTTCCAATCTATCTCTCTTATCATCTAGAATATTTTGATGTCTTCTAACCTGTAAGGGTGAGTTGGTGCCCTCTTACTCTGTTTTCCACATTTTGTTCAGTATCAAGTGGATATAATTCTTGAATCAGATTTTCAAATTCCCCTTCTTTGTGGTGCTCTTTTTAGAAGATATGTATTCTAACCCTAATCCCTGCAAACCGCCCATTTTTATTTTGCAACATAGCCACCTATTTTTACAAAGAAAGGTCCTTTTGACTTCAAAAAAGAACTAAAATAAAGCATGAAAACATCTTCTTTGTCATACCCTGTGTTTCAATTCTGACCAGTGTGGTAAGAAGTAAATGACCATATGTACAAAATGTATCTCCCTCTTTTGGACATTTTTTTTGCCCTTTAGATAGTAAGTGTACTTCATCCCAAATTTCTTTTGTGTTATTTCTGTAAACACTTAACAGCTACACATCTTTAGTTAAGATTACACACCTGTGCTATTGTGCACCAGGAGTTATTCTGATTTTACGCTTAAATCACAAAACTGTTCTTATGGTAGCTACTGCTTTGAAACATTTCTTTCAGGCTTTGGAGGGCAGAGAGAGGAGAGCATGCACTGTGATTAAATTGAAGTTTATGATGTGATTAAAGAAGTGGTTATTACAGTCTAGTGTCATAGTGAGGAAAAATACCTGGGACTCCATTTCAGTGGTGGTACTGGTTGATCTTATTGTGTCTACATTAAAAATTGTTTGTGGAACAAGAAGTCTTTAAATGCACTGGAACAAGACATTTAAAATAGATTCTTCTAATCTCTACCAGTACTTAGTTATCTGACAGCATACTGAGAAGAAACTGCTTCGAGTCAGCACCCGCCACGGGCCTTTGTAGCACTTTTATTTCAATTGAACAGTTGGAGCCTCCTCGAATAAAAAAATATTAAGAAATAAAATTTAATAACCTGTTTTGCAGACATTGAAGTTCAATTTTTTAAGTTCTTTCAGTGCCTCAGTTTCCCCATCCATAAACCAAAGATAATTATCTCTCCATTTAAAATGTATTGAATAATGCTGTTAAGGGAATGCTATAGGAGAGCCAAGCATTATTATCATCTCTGTTACTGTTCATTTATAGACTGTAATCTGCATAGTGACTCATGATACAAAAGCAATTGCTTTGCATAGGGTCTTATGACTGAAAGTACAATATGGTATTAAAGACAAACATGTACAATTATAGATTGCCAGAACATCAAAATAAGAAAAAAAAAAAAAAAAAAAAAGGAAAAAACCTAATCTACCAAACCATAGAAAAGTCTTCTTTGTAGATAATATATGACTCAAAGTTTGCTTTTCCCCTGATACCTCAGTGCTGGAGCTTTACCAGTCTCCAGGGGAAATGGAGATCTGCATTTAAATAAAGATATTAATAACCAGAACTATGTTGTAAGGTACTTTGTATAAAAAAGCATGTGAAATGAATACCAAATGACATTACAAAGATTCTGAGGAGTTCATATTTTGTCATTTATCACATCTTGTACAGTAAATTATAGGTTATATTGTAGGAAGTCTAATAAATACATTATTCAGGAGTTATTGGTGGAATTCTGTTAAAGCAACTGCTATTTAACTTTAGTGTGTATTGCTAGGACTGCTCATATACTAAGAGGCAGCATATGTTCATTAAGGCTTGTCACCATTGCATAAGAGAGAAACAGAAAAAAAATCTCTTTTCCCTTGCACTTCCCCATCCCCCCACAAAAAAAAACCAACAAACCCACAAAACAACCTAACGGCAAACAGCAAAAAGCAAACACAAACACTCACCAAGACATTTTTATTGGTGGAAGCAAGCAGCTGTATAATTTAGTCTTGGAATAAATGTTTAATGTGAAGAAAAAGTAACAGCCTTCTGAAGATTATGTAAAGGTTGGGTTAAGGAGACTTTGGGGCATTATGGAAACAAAAATATGCTTTCAGAATTTAGTGTGAGGGACAAGAAGCAAGAAGGGTTGCAGTGGTAGAGGGCTGTAGGATGGTGAGCAGCGGTCAGATCCCTGTGCTATAAATCCATAATTGTCTTTCTTAGTGGGTAACCCTCAGGAAGTGTGACATCTTTCTGAGCGTTGGTGAGATGCACTAAGTTATAGTTTCCATCTTTACATCTAAACTCTTTCCTTAATAGCACAGGACATTGTGCTGCACTTGGTCCTCGTTGCAAGTTACAAAGTAAAGGACCAAAGTCCTCTTTGCTCTTAATTAAATCTTGTTTCATATTTCATTGCTGACAGTTTTGAAATTCCTATACCTTTTACCCTTCTAGAACTGTAAGTCTTTTTTTTTTTTTAATAGTACTTGGAAATCATCATTTTTTAAGGTGGCCATGAAAGATGTCATTTCTACTTTTAGACTGCATAACTCTTTTATGCCCAAAAAAAAAAAAACACTGTTAAGGATTTAATGCTCAACAAGACACAGTCAGCATATTTCCTCCTAATTTTTGCTTACAAATAACTGTTTCCATCTGTGTGGACTGGGAAACTGAGAACGATCCAAAATCAAATTGTTTATATTCTGTCAACTTACTATGCCTTTTGATTTCTCATTGTTTGAACTATATAAATCTTTTCAAAGCTTTGCTGTTTAAGATTGGTTTCTCAAGACAGTGTCCAGCAGTGCGAGTACACTGAGGCAATTGTACTCCATGCTGTGTTTAATCTACTTTAGATCATATAAAAAAAAAAAGAGCGAAATAGCTGACTCAGCTGTTGACTAAATTCCCTTGGCTCTGGCTGGGCTGCCTTGGAGGTCAGCAAGGGTCTCTTTTTTAATGGATTGAAATACCCTGCTGGTGTTTTCACCCTCCAGCAGTGGTTGCTGCTGATCAGGTGAAGTAGTAAACAGATGATGGACTTTGTAAGTTTCCTCTTTCAGCTGCAGAGGCTGGTGCAAGAGCAGATGGCTCCCTTTCTTCCCAGCACCACTCCCTGTTTCAGCTGTTTGAGCTGGTCAAGAGGAAGAGAATGGTGGGTATTTTCCTGTATTTCAGTTTCAAATCCCATGCACAGTACCAGAAACATTCAGGAAATATTGGGAAAAAATATAATATTTTAATATTGAAATCAGCGATTTAGATCATGACACAGGAAATGCACTAAGAAACCTAATTTTTTAAAGAGTAATGGAATTTTGAAGGATCTCCATCCCATCAGGACCTTCCTTAACTGGTGTTCTTTCCATAGAAGTAGGCATGAAATACTTGTAATCTAAGAGAGATACTAGTACAGTTTAGTATATAGTAAATCTGGTTTCAGCTGAGTTTTCTTATATACCTTTCATGTTTCTCAGGCAAATAATGCTCCAACACATATTAATTGCAGTCACAATGCTTGCATAAGATGTCAGTACATGGAGAATCAGGTCTTGTCTTTGGCCTGGTCTTGTCCCTGTGGAGTTGGCTCTAATGGAAAGTAACTGCAGATAGTAATTATTTTTTTATTCTCTAACTTTATGCCACTATTAAAATTGTGACAAAAATTAATTAAAGAATACTGTCACTTTAGTGGTTAACGTAGTAGCTGAAAGTAGATGAATACTTACTCATTCACACATTAGGGGGAGGAATGGCTGAATATATTTGAAGCTTTGTCTTTCTTAAGTTATGATCCTTCTCTTCTTTAGTGAACTTGTAAATAAAAGAGTACCATGCCCCAACAACCTCTGTTGTATAACATTGATAAATAAAATGACAGTAGAAAAAATATATTTGTCATATTTTTACTTTGTATTATTGCACTCTCAATAGTTTTATTTGCAGCACTTTCATTGCGAGACAACATAATGTGCTTTTGTCAAAGCGCATTCCTTTCTGCTGAAAAGAGGTATGTTGCTATCCTCGTTAAAATAAATTAAATTGTCAACCACAATTGAATATACCTAATTACTTAATTTACTGGCTTTTTCTAAAGAGATGTGGTGAATCGGAAATATTTATAAATATGAGCGAAATGCTTCTTTCCAGTCTTTCAGTAGCTGAAAATTCAGAATGACCAGCAAGAAAACAAAGATAAGGAAGGGGCAGGGGAAAGAAACAAGGAAGAGATTGAAAATTAGGGGGGGAATGGTTAATAGAGCAAACCATTTTGAAATATAAATAATGAATATCCTGTGAGCAGAGATTAAATAAAAATGTACCATTTCTGTAATGAAAAGCTATACTGGAACAAGCAGCTGAGACCTGATTCTGTGTGGTCTGCTGTCAAACCGATGTTTTTTCTAGTATACAGCTGGAACTGTAATAACTGATTTTTTTGAGAACAAGAGGGTTTTTGTTCGAAAACACAAATTAAGCAGAATCATAGTTTGTTCAGAAACGTACCAGTTCCTGTGAAGATTGTCCCAAGAAATATTTCCCCTATCTATTGATCATTTTCAGAAAGGAGAGGAAATACCTACTCTGTAACATTCAGTAACTGGCAATCACTGGGATGCAGAGAAAAGTTCATGCTCCTAGTTTGCCTCATTAGAGTAAGGGAGTTGAACAGAGACTTCCTGGGAGACACATGGCTCTGGTCCCCACTGGTCTTTTCTCACCTGTTCGTAATTCTGAAGTTGATGTAGCTCTCTCCCTGCTCTTGAGAAACTTTAAAGGACCTTTGTTCAATTGTGGTATGAGAAAGTTTATGAAAAATTACAAAGTAAATCTTGATGGGAAAATTATTTCCCAGGCAGCATTATTTGCTGTGGTCAAGTCTGGTTCACTGCCACAGTTAACAATATGACCCTATCTCAGTCAGAGCTTGCTCCCAGTAAGTGATCAATAAGTGTTGGATTCTTTATAGACAAAGTTTAGAGTTTTGAACATAATATGAAAATATTTATTTCTCTCTCCTGTTACTTTGTGCAATTTTGTGATGTTCTGCTAAATGCAAATTGCTCCTCATTACATTATTTTGGTGGCTTGTTTTCTGCTGTTCATCTACATGATATTTATAAACAAATTACTATATATGATAGCAATTGCAGTGTCAGTAAGAATAATAATCCAGCAAAGCAAAAGCAATAATCATTGTGAAGAAGTATATAGGAAAGGCTAAATTAATACCCAAAAAGTGTAGTCACACTACAGTAAAAAAATACCCACTTTGGATACTGTGCTTATAACAAAGTCTCTAAAGCATTAATAACTACATGCTCACAACAGGAAAATTTGATAGCTGAAGGAAAGGAGTACTAAATACCTATTATTACAGCAATGCATATTATTAATGAACATAATAAAATATGTGAATTAATAATACAAAGGAGAATAGCATATGAAGAAAACTTAATGCTAATAGTCTTGCAGGGGAGGAGGTAGAAGCCCCATTGTTTGAGTTATTTAAAATGGGAGAAGATGCACTATTTTAAAGAAATAGCCTGTGCTGCAAGTTTATTCACCAGATTCAATGCTATACTGGTCTCCCTTCCCTTCCCTTCCCTTCCCTTCCCTTCCCTTCCCTTCCCTTCCCTTCCCTTCCCTTCCCTTCCCTTCCCTTCCCTTCCCTTCCCTTCCCTTCCCTTCCCTTCCCTTCCCTTCCCTTCCCTTCCCTTCCCTTCCCTTCCCTTCCCTTATAAATCTTAGTTGACTGACATAGCTTCTGTTGCTACGTGGGAATAACAGAAGAAATAAAATTGGTCATCAGATTGCGTGGGTTTACCACACACATTTTCTCTCCTTTCATGCAATAATATATTTGATACTGTTTCCTAGGGAAAAGTGATATAGAATATTAATTTTTCACAGGTTCTCAGGGACTATAATGAATAGCAATAGATGAGGCTTGCATACTCAAATATATGCTTACTTTGTAATATAGTCAATTTGTATTAAATTACTAGTTTTCAAAACAATTTTTTTTTCAGCTTGAACTGACATTTTCAGAGTCAAAACAATTTAAATTCACTAACTTGACTGCACTTCTTAATTCAAGTGCACATTTGAAAAGATTGAAAAAACTGTTACAATAGCTTAACTTTAGTTCAACAATTTGAGAGCTGAGACTAATGGAGAGTTGAAGTCATTCCTCTCACAGCGCAGGCCACTAAAATAATCTGAGGCTTAAATCTAGCACTTTGAAGACACACCAAAATATAGAACTAATTAATTTTGCTGCCTGATCAATTCTTCAGTGGAACAACTAGACTTCTAGGCTCTTCCAGTAAAATATAAATAAGGTCTTACTGCATTCACAAGAAAACTCTGGAAATGTTTGGTTTGGTTCATTGGGCTATATTTTTAGTTTCATCAGGCGGAAGACTGAAAAACAGAAGAAAAAAACCCAGGCCTTTCTTGTACCCCTTGTAACAATTACCTATTGTAATAATTACCTTTTGTAATAATATTCTGGACTGTCCTGATCACATTCAAATGGGATTTTTGTGAAGGAAGCTGAGAAAAAAAAAAAAACCAACAAACAAAACCAAAAACAAAACCAACCCCCTATATTTGAAATTGCTGTAACTCTGTTTTGTAGCATTATTATATGGCTACGGAGTTCCAGATGTAAAAAAAACCAAACATCTAGAAATGGGCTTGATAAAATACTAGACTCAGGAAAAGCCAATCAGATTCTGGTTTGCAGGGTGTACTTCTTGCATTTTGTGATGTGTTAGGAAGTACTCTCAATCTATGGTACACAGAGAAAATCTTGTCTTTACTGTAGCTCATGCTCGCTGAATATTGATAGAATTAAGTGGGAAGCAAAAGAAAGAACATGGTGTGTGGCAGATTCTTCTTAAAGAAAATCATTGTCCACAGATCTACCAAGGTAGGGTACGATAGCGTTAGGACTGATGCTAACCCATTCTCATTATCCTTCTCTTCACTTCCACGCATTGCAAAGCCTACTGTCAGGGTTTACGCCTCTCTAACTCACACAGCTCGTTCTGTCACTCACTTCCCCCACTTTCTTCCCCCCGCTCCCAGAGGGATCGGAAGGAGAATCGAAAAGAATGCAACTCCCACAGGTTGAGATAAGAACAGTTTAGTAACTAAGGTGTAACACAAATCACTACTGCTACCACCAATAATAATAATGACAAGGCAAATACAAGGAAAGAATACAATTGCTCACCACCTAAAACCCAGCCCGACCAAACAGTGCACCCCCACCCTTTCGGGTTTCTGCTCTCTGCTTTCCATCCTGGGCATGATGTGCTGAGTTATGGAATAACCTCTTTGGTCAGTTTGGGTCAGGTGTCCTGTCTCTGCTTCCTCCCAGCTTCCCCTCCTCCCTGGCAGAGCATGGAACTCAGAAAGTCCTTGGTCAGACCAAAACATCACTACGCAGTAACCGAAACACTGGTGTTATCAGTGCTGTTCCCAGGCCGAAAGGCAAAAACGCAGTGCTGCATCAGCTACCAAGAAGGAGAAAAAAGACTGCTACTGCTGAACCCATGACACCTACATATATTAATTATTTATTTTCTGGTCTTTAAATTTAAATTTAAAATATAGTCTTTATTTTCTGATTTCTCTGTTGCTGTTTTTCCCAAATTTACTGCTTGATGTTTTTAAAACTTTAGTTCAACTTAAACAAAGGTAAGGTATACTGATAAAAGAGCTTTGAGTAACTTCATAGTGAATCGTTCATTGATATGCATGAATTAAGGCGTCCTTACTACTTCTCAGAATTCTGGCTCTTGCCTCAAGATCAAAGCAAATATGATTGAAACGATGCTAACAATGCTAAAAAATAGAGAAAATTGAGAGATGGAGAGCCCAGTCACTTCAGGTTGTAGCAGAACAAATCTTGAAAAATGAGTGCTTTCACATCTACTTAAAAGTCAAATGCAGGAAGCTCTGTGGAATATTTTGACAGTCTGTTTATAAAAAATTCAGTGTGTCTAGGAGGAATTCAGGAAATCTATTTACATTCCTGCAAACTTTAATAGATTAAAAATTTGAAATACATAAACATCTGTGTGGTGGCAAGAAGCTGTGCAGTTTAATAGTGGCTCACTTTCTTTTACTCTATAGATACGTATTTTCTATCCATCACGAAAAACCAGAATTAATTTGGCATTATTCTGCTCTGAAACGCGTGGTTTTTTGGACTTCTGTCCTTCTGTTTGAGAATCTCAGAAGTATTAATTAATTTGCATATCAAATCTTCATGAGCCAATATTACTGATTTTTCAGCAGGTATCACCTGTGGCATTAAAAGATTTGAATCTATCTCTTTCTTTGGTGTAAATTGCAAGAAAGTCTATGATGTTTGCTCAGGGAAATTTCTAGACATACCAGGAACAACAGCCCAGATATTTCAACTCTGTCAGTAAGGAGAGATCTGTCTGTCTTTGGCTATTTCAAAGTTAAGAAGCAATTCAAGTGTGAATCCCATTTCATGGCTTAGGATACATGCTCCAGTCGTGTCCTGATTTTTTATAGGATGAATTCTGAGCTATTTGCTCCGGCTCCTTCATAAGAAGACCTGGGTTTCTACATTAAAAGAAACTGTGTTTCATTCTTGTGTGTTCCCTCAGAGGAATGAGTGAGAAACCAGGTGTATAGATCAGCATCGAAGTGCACCTGCCATATAAAATATGATATCTGTATATCCTTCTTGACTTAGGTGATTCTTTTTCCTTGTTGTTGATATAAGATGGAAAATACAACATTGTCAAACTTGCTTTTCATAGGAAAAGACACTGAACTGTTTCATGGTATCTTTTCCTTTGGTATTGTCACTGATTTGAGGTTAACTGCATTTGTGTGCCATTTGGAGAAAGAAATACCTCTACAAATCTATCAGAAGTCAGCAATTCCTTTGGGAAGTAAGTTAGGGTTAGAGAAAAATCAATGAGTAAGAGACTATGCTCTGGCAAATCTCTGGACAGAATTTGACCCTTAGCAACAAATCTAAATAAATATAGAGGATGTGAGAGTGGTCACTTACTTTCTTCTCATAATACAGCTGGGTTTATTTAGAGTAAGAACAGGGAGAATAAAAATTCATTCCTAAATATTTAGGAGGGTTGTGATAACTTCTTACTTAAAAAAAATATAATTATCTCCACTTCTGTACAAAGGACATTGACCCGTTACTGTGGTCTCAGTCAACAAGAAGTATGCTGCTGGATTTCAGAACTGGTATCATTGTTCAAGATTTTTCTGTGTCTTTCTTCTATGGCTTACTTTCACTGTAATATAAAAACTGTCACTGTTTCCTTGGTGTTTTATAAAGACAGAAATATTGTTTTGTTTGTACAGGAAAAAAAAAAAAAAAAAACAGTGAAAACTTGCTAACAGAAAAATGCCCTTCAGTTACAAATACATTTGTTCACTAAAAACTGTTACTTTTGAAAAATCTGCAGCACTTACTTCTCTGAAATACTTTCCCATATCATTCAATCCTATGTCTCCTCCTGCTCTGGATGGTGTCTGTGTTTTTTCGTGGAGGTCTCTAGGAATATTCCGTGATTTCAGTAATTACCTGAAGTTAAGCTGGGTCTTCATTACACTGAGTCTTCATCTCAATGCAAAGTGACTGTGGATGAGAAGATTTGGAGATTTAGTTTGAAAATGGAAATAGCAATGCAAGTTTCTCTGCAGTGCCTTGCCAGCGTACAACAACAACCCTGAGGCCACGGCTGCGCATGAGGCAATGGCTATGCATGGCTAAGCACTGAATGCTTGCTCATTCAGTGCTTGACACTACTGCTCAGACTGCCAAGATATGTCACAGTTCTTCTGGATATTTTATAAGAAAACCAGGCTAAGCCACAAAGAAATTAACTAAGACAACTTCATTTTAAGATGAGAGAAAAAAGAAGCATCAAGGAATTAACTTCAGTCCAATGAATAGTGGACTATTGCTAAACCAATAAAAAGGCCAACTTCTGCCACAGAACGGTTATTTTGGGTGTGTGCATTCAAATTAGTTGAATGTTATTCCGTGTTTTGTAAGATCCCTGAGAAAAAAAACTTGTAAAAACAAGTTGTTATTTCATTTGTCTTTATTCATAAAGAGACTTGTGGGAGTTCCTTCAACTGACTCGGTCTTGAAGAGGAGTAGGCTAGGCTTGTCTGTCCTTTAGGAAGATATGTTGAATATCGATTTTGTTTAATATCCTAGGTTTAACAGTAGCAGTCATTTTTCTCCTTCTTGGTAGCTGGTGCAGTGCTGTGTTTTTGACTTTCGGCCTCAGAACAGCGCTGATAACACTGATGTTGTCGGTTACTACTTAGTAATGTTTGGTCTGACGAAAGACTTTGTGAGCCTCATGCTCTGCAAGAAGGAGGAGAAGCCGGGAGGAAGCAGAGACAAGACACACGTCCCAAACTAAACAAAGAGGTATTCCATACCACAGCACATCATGCCCAGGATGGAAGAACGGAGGACAGAGGCCTGAAAGGATGGGGGTTCACTGCAGGGTCGGGCTTGGTATCGGGTAGTGAGCAGTTGTATTCTCTTTCCTTGTATTTTCCTGGTCATTACTATTAATGGTGGTAACGAAAATCAGTGTTATACTTTAGTTACTAAACTGTTCTTATCTCAACCTGTGGGAGTTGCATTCTTTCGATTCTCCTTCCCATCCCTCCGGGAGCGGGGGTAAGAAAGAGGGGGAAGTGAGTGAGCAAACTGCATGGCTGAGAGGCTTAAACTGCAACAGTTCATTTTGGTGCCCAGCATGGAGCACGAAGGGTTGAGATAACAACAGGACTAATAGTCACTCATCACAATGCTGATTTATTGGCTCTCAAAGTTGTTGCTCTTGATTCTCTTGAGTTCATGGCTACAGCCTATTTTTCCTTACTTACCGCCGCTATTTGCTGTCTTAGTGTTTAACAGACGTGGGGCTTGGGCTAAGGTTCTTGTTTCATTATACTTTATTGGGATGGCTTGTAATACAGAAGCCGGGGGGGCAGAAGTGAACGTGGACATGGATTTGTATCTGGCCGCCCGGCTGCTCTTCACCATCCTGGCCCTTGTTATTGCCTCTGTCTTCGTGAGGCTGCAGGGAGCAGAGGGGGGGGGGAGCCCGGGAGCTGCCGGCGGCTGAACCAGACCGGGAGCGTGGCCCCGGGGCCCAGGAGTCCCAGGAGACGGCAGAGGAGCTGAGCCCCTCTGCCAAGCCCAGCCCTGGGGCGGCCAAGAGCATTGCCCAGTAGCTACCCGCAGAGCCTCGCAAGCCAGAGCCCCAGGAGGATTCAGGGTACCACGCAGCACTTCCCAGCAAGGCGGAGGGGGAAGATCTGGACTCAGACAAAAAGCAGCTCCTGGTGAGAGAGCTGACAATCACAGCAGCTACACCAGCCCCAGTGACAAGGACAGCAGCCTCATTTGAGACTTCTGAAGGTTTTGAATGGCCTTTGGGTACCCTTGAGACCTGCCTGCTGATTGTGATGGGAATCAGCATGTTGGCACACATCCAGAGTTTGTTTTGCCTACAAGCATTTTGTCTGGTCCCGAGAGTTAAGCAGAGTGGGGTGTGGGCCTTGTCTGGGGTTAGACTATGATGTAGGATGACCAAGAGATTTCCCCTGAGGCTGAACAGTCATGAGTGGCAGGGTGTGTGGGACAGTATGGGCGAGTATCTAGTCCACTGGGCCCCTCCAGTACTTTGGATGCATCGGAGATGGAAGGAAGCCATATGGAGTCCCCAGAGACAAGCTGCAGAAACTGCTGTTGAAGGGGAGGGTGAATTATTTTGAGCCTGGTGGCCCCATGACACTTCAGGCCATGAGGGCAGAGATGCAACATACAGATGGACTCATGATCAAGGGGTGGACTTAGCAATGGACATTATCGCTCAGGTTATTCACAAGTGTGAACACTGCACACAGCCTCTCCTGCTCTGAAAGACTGTTACAAAAGATGAAGCCCAATATCATGGACTGGATGGACTCAGCAGCTTTATAGGGATTGGTCCATGCCCTAAGGGATGATCTCTCTCCCTCTGTACGTGTGTGTGGGTGTATATATGTACATGTGATAGTATATTGAAAATGTGGGATCTGAGCATGACGTGAATGGCATGGAATAAGGTGTGGATACTGTTCTGGGTTCAGCAGTAGCAGTCATTTTTCTCCTTCTTGGTAGCTGGTGCAGCACTATGTTTTTGACTTTCAGCCTGGGAACAGCGCTGATAATGCCGATGTTTTCAGTTACTGCTTAGTAATGTTTTGTCTGACCAAGGACTTTCTGAGTCTCATGCTCTGCCAGGGAGGAGGGGAAGCTGGGAGGAAGCAGAGACAGGACACCTGACCCAAACTGAACAAAGAGGTATTCCATACCACAGCAAGTCATGCCCAGGATGGAAAAACGGAGGACAGAGACCCGAAAGGGTGGGGGTTCACTGTTTGGTCGGGCTGGGTTTTAGGTGGTGAGCAGTTGTATTCTTTTTCCTTGTATTTTCCTGGTCATTATTATTATTGGTGGTAGCAGTAGTGATGTGTGTTATACCTTAGTTACTAAACTGTTCTTATGTCAACCTGTGGGAGTTGCATTGTTTCGATTCTCCTCCCTATTCCCCCAGTAGCTGGAGGGAAGAAAGAGGGGGGAGTGAGTGAGCAAACTGCGTGTCTGAGAAGCTTAAACCACGACATTTAACAATTTCTGTAATGGAGTATTCAATACAATTTCAATGTAAGTCTGGATTTAGTTAATAAAAATATATGTAATAAAATTATTAAATAATAAATTATATTTATTTAAATTGTATGTAATTAAAATGTCATGCCGTATTTCTAATTCTGATTTATCTTTTTTGTTGATTCTAACTTCAGGAAGTCCTTCTGCTGATATAAAATAAAAATAATGTGTTCTGATAAAAAACTCTAAAAGGAAAAAAGTCCATCAGAAATGGAATGGAAACATGAAGGAGAGAGCCTGTAGCACAACAATAAATTTGTACTTTTTATCAGATTCAAAAGTATAGATATTAAATTCTTTATTTACATCTCATTAATGAGGCAGGCCTGGAACATTGCTTATCTTCCAATTTCATGGAATTTAGATATTAGTAAAATGAAACCTGGAGACTGACTGTGTTAACCTCATAATCAGTCTTCCATGTCTTTGTATATGGTTAGATTTTACTGCAAAATTATTCCATTTTACAAAAATTAGAAAAATCACCCAGGAAAGCCTCTGTGTAGTCCCCCCTTAGTTGTCTTAGGGGATCCATCCTGGATTTGCTGTTGAATAGAACACTTCCCCAAATTATCTCTTTGCAACTTCTCAATAGCACAGTGTTCTGATATGTACTAGCGTTTCTACCAATAAGCTAATACATATCAAATATGCAGAATGCCTATTCATATTTATGATCACAGAATATGTTTAGTGAGTTCAAAATTAATGCAAAATTGGGTGTGTGTTTCAAAATTTCCCCAATCTTTACTTATATATATGAAATGACAGAAGTGGGCACATGTTCTGGTTTCGACTGGGATAGAATTAATTTTCTTCCTACTAGCTAGAGCAGTGCTGTGTTCTGGCTTTAGTCTGAGAACAGTGCTGATAACACCCCGATGTTTTTAGCTGTTGCTCAGTAGCACTTTTCCTGATCAAGGGCTTTCCAGTTTCCCAGGCTCTGCCAGTTAGGAGCCAGGAAGGAGAAGAAACAGGGCACCTGACCCAAACTAGCATCACTTATTTTTTGGGGGGATTTAACTTCTCTTTCTCTCTTCCCTATTACTATTGGTGGCGGTGGTTTTGTTGTTATTATAATTATTATAACATTTTACTTTATTTCAATTATTGAACTGCTCTTAACCCATGGGTTTTATCTTTTTCAGATTCTTCTCCCCATCCCACCATGTGGGGTGGGGTGGGTGGTGAGCAAGCAAATGTGTGGTACTTAGTTGCCAGTTGGGGTTAAACTAAGATGTTAAAATTTGTTAAAACATGTTAATACTTTACCTTGGGACACTACTGTTTACTGAGTAGATCATATACTGCCTACTGATTACCAGGACTTTAATTTGTAGAATCATAGTAGAATCATAGAATACCAAGTTAGAAAGGGCCTTAAGAATCATCTGGTCCAACCTTTCTTGACAGAAGAACCAAGACTTTCTGGAGATCTTCTGGTGGTCCATTTGAATAAGCAGCTGTAGTGCTTACTTCTCTTTTGCTTAACATATTTCACATTAAAGATTTTTGTCCACATTTACCCGTGTTGGTGGTTAATTCACATTAAGTAATGTAGAAAATACAGAAAATTGAGCTTATCACTTATGATTTCTTTCATAATCTTTTTCTGAGTATATACAATAGGGAAATGTGTTGAAGTAATAACCTATTTTATGAAGAAAAATCTGCAAATCAAAACTGCGTGCCACCTCTATCTTTAAATATTTGTTGAAATGAAAAAAAAAATAAGGCAGGATCTTATTTCATAAACAGAAAGGATTGAAGACTTATACAAAAAGATGGCATATATGATTTATGTTCTTTTTCTTTTTGGCATTGCTGACATTCTTAGGCTTTGAGCATGAGCTGCCATGATTTCAAAGTGAAAGAGAGGCTTGAATCAACAGGACATATTCCCTGTTGGGCCTTCTACTTCTGTACTTATTTACAACTACAGGCAGTTACAGGGTCCGAAATGGAGGTGTTAATGTAAGGTAGATACTTCCAGGATTTGACAGTAGAAATAATTTTCAAAATCCTGTCTTCAGCACCAAAATGGGAGATCAGCACCTCTTCCCTGACACTTATTTTTGATCCAGCTTATTATTCCTTTATAGCTGATGGAAATATTCTCATTTCACTAGCTGAAGGTTTACACTAAGTATGCACTTAGTTTGGACCATTGCATGCTATCACAATCAGTGTTCACCTAAGCATAGCATGTATTTAGTGCACTATGGCTCATGCTAAAATAGGGGCCCTGGCATTAATTACGAATTATTAAATGATTGTAATAATAATTGCCTTCTAACTGTGAGTGTAATTGAAAGTGATGGCTGTACCTTTCCAGCTACTGTGTTATTTTGGGTTTAAACTTGATTAGTAAAACAGATCCTAATGCAGGAACAGTGCATTTGCAGGTTGCTCCCACATGGCTTGAGGGCTACCAGTCAAGCAAATAGAATACTGAGGTTGGTAACACTGACAACAGAACAAGTTTTAAATGGGATGAAAATGACGACGTGAGAATAAAAGCTTCCAGGGGATATGTTGTGGTTGGAGTGCAGGGAGAAAAATAGGGTTGAAGAAGCAAGTAATCTGGCTTTCCTTTCTAAGCTGCAGTTCAGATAGCAAATGTGCTCTGAGAATTCTTCATTCTGAATCTCAGCTTCACTATCACCATTGGAAATTTCTCTTGTTTTCCTAACTCTGCCTGCCATCATATCTTATAATCACTACTTTAGAAGGGTATTGCTGCCAATCAATCTGTATTGGAAAACTATAGATAAGTCTTCTGTATGGCTTCCTTGAGTTATAATCACTTCAGCCAGGTGAAGCCTTTCAGGTGTTCCTAGCAGTTAAGAAAAATTGCAGCTCTGTAAGTGGATCCTACCATTAATTTTTATAACTATGTGACAGTTCTCCTTCCCCTGTCACTTTCTGTATATTACATTAATTTTCCTTAGGTAGGCTTATAGACAACTTATATTTTTCTTGTTTGCTATTTAATCCAGTTTTGGTATTGCTTTTTTGAGATATGCATCTCCATTACAAATATTTAAAAAATAAACTTTGGAAATTTTTGTGTGATGACTGCAGTATATTTTTTACTAAGTCTCAAAAAAACTTAGAATGCCATGCATAGTAAACGAAAAAAAAATGAAGTGATTTAGATTCAAGAATGCTAGAATATCTAATTTAATAACAAAATTATTTTTTAGACTTACTGACTTGTAACATACCTATCTTGTAGCCAAGAGATTTTCAGGACAATTTAAAGTCAAATTCAGGATGCAGCTGCATTATATGACAAAAAAAAAAAAAAAAAAAGAACATCAGAAGATATACGTTTATACCTTCTTCATTCCTTTTTCTTATCTTTACTTTGTTTATGCAAATTTTTACTATCTGCAGGTATCACACTTTGGCACTAAGTGTGTGATACTGAATTTAAATTTCAAAGTAACAAGAAGATATTTATGAATTCCTGCAATACTAAGTACATGACTATCTGAAATAATTTTATGCTAGATTATAATATTATTATAAAAAGAGAGATGAACTTGTTTTGAAACTGCTGAATAGCAACACAGTAATTAATTTTAAATGTTTAGATGCGCATCTATGTATTCATGTACTAATTCTGTTACTGTAAATGGTAGTCTGTTCTATACGTTTATTTAACTAATTCCTGGACTTCATACTGAGCAGAGTAGCTGTCACAACTGCAACAATGGCTGAACAAAGACACTCTCAATTTTTCTTGCCATTTTAAAAATTCATTGCTTTGATCATGTCAGAATCTGTCAGTATGAACAGCTATAGCGGTATCACCAAAAAGCCATGTATTTTGTCTTCGAGTCATACACAATACCATTAATTATTTTATTTGCCTTTTCATTCATTCCTCTCTGCTCTTAGGTACTTGCTGACAGCTGTACTTAGTGGTGTGACACACAGCCTTTCCTGGAGCAGAGCTCTTTGAGCATACGCATTATTGTATTGCTCAGCTGGATGGAATCTGTTGCTGTAGGTCAGCCTATCCACATAGGCAGCCACTTAAAGAAGACTGATTCACATCTACCCAGGATGTAGCAGGACCCTAAATTTGTGCTGGCAGCATTCTCAGTAAAAAGTAGAGAAAGCTCTGTGGCAAAAAAAAGTGTGAAGATCAGAATGCTTTCCTACTGCTCCTTACTTCTTATTAGCTACAATAGAAGAATATTGCTTTAGTTTCACATTCTGCTACACATACTGCATAAATAAAATGTCAGGGGTTTGACAATAGATGTTACAAGTTGTTGTTGGAAACACAGACTGTTCAGATATTGTTGGTAGTTTGAAGACTGATAGGCCAAGGGGTAATGGGTTCAAACTTAAACAGGGGAAGTTTAGATTGAATATAAGGAGGAAGCTCTTTACTGTAAGGGTGGTGAGGCACTGGAATGGGTTGCCCAGGGAAGCTGTGAATGCTCCATCCCTGGAGGTGTTCAAGGCCAGGCTGGACGGAGCCTTGGGTGACATGGTTTAGTGTGAGGTGTCCCTGCCCATGGCAGGAGGGTTGGAACTAGATGATCTTAAGGTCCTTTCCAACCCTAACTATTCTATGATTCTATGATTTGATTACTTCTTTTGGCAATGATTTACATAAGTATATACTAGATGAGTTCTTTGTTAAGTTGATCTAAGAAATGCAGTTCTAGTACATATAAGCCGTGTCACTATTATGGGGACTATACATTGGCTGATCATCTGCTGTACAAAGTGGAATTGCACTTTGGCAAGCCATGATGTACTCAGTGCAAAAGGTGTTCAGATAATGTTTCAGGGTGAAGCTTTGCCAGCTTTTTTCTGTTGATGCAGTTTTACTGTGTTCAACTGGCTTTTCATTTCACATGAGATAAGTACTTACTCATCTCTTACCTCTTGTTCAGCAGGAGGTGGAAAGATACAGTAAGATGGTATCCAAACCAGAGAAACTAAGAGTATGTTTTCTACTGCAATTTATAAACAAAGAAATCAGAGTCTATCTAAAATGAATAATCTTAATTTAATGCTTATGTCTCTGCTTCAGAGGTGTGAAAGCAAGGTAATAAGTAACGATGCCCTCTTTCTCTGATGTGATAGCTTAATTGTCTTGCTGCTTAGTGCTGTCATGAATAATATTTTGGATGAGTCATCATTAAATCTGTTTTGGTTTCCATGTGGTAATCTATAAGGGGAGAGCTCGTAATGTAGCAAGAACAAGTTAAAACCTGATTATGTGTTTCCAGCATCTGGTTTTTTGAAGTCTCATTAGAACGGTCAGAAAATGACAGAGCTGAAATATTCATTCTATACTGTCTGCTCATTGCCGGGACAGGGGAATAAAAAGACTTTGGTTTCAGTGCTTCTTAAGATAGGTATATACTTCCATCAAGAATGGTGAATATTTCTGGAATTACTACATCTTCCTCCATGCCAAAAAGAAATATGGCACAATAGAAGTGAAACATCACAACTTGGTCAAAAATTTTTTAGAAAATGTATACTCTGACAACTGTACAAAAATAAGAGAAAATAGAAAAGCTCCAAGAAGTTTATGCTGAGTATTCTGTTTCCTTACAACAAAACTGTATTTTAAAATAGGCAAATGCCATAAAAATGTATTTTCAGATTCCTATGTCTCTGGCAGATGAGCACAAATTAATTTTTGCTATAAGCGTGCAAGCTTCTGAATCCTTCACTGAATTTCACCAGGGACAGATAACTGCTATCAAAGTATTTTCATGCTTCCATAGCTGTGCAACTAAACAGAACTCTTTTACAACATTAGACAATGCAAAGCAAAATTGTCAGTATTCTGTAAATAGAAGGAAAAAGACATCGGTGTCCATGTTTGCGTGAATCCATGTGTGAGATGTTGCAAAGGCATTTGATTTTCTGACTCGTGTGTTTTCTTTCAGTAAAGCAACTGATTCACTAGTCTATATAATAATTGGAAATTTCAGAATGATCAATTTCTTTTCATATGCCTGGCTATTTAAGTTAGAGTTATAGCTTCTTTGCCAACAGGAGAATGGACTTTGCAGATGCTTCAATTTTCCTTAACAGTCATTTCTTCCTCTTGATCCTGCAGTCTTTACTGAAGTGAAACACCCATTCTCCCTAAAATAAGGGTTACAGAGCCCTCTGTCCTTGTCAACAGTTTTATCCAGTGCAAAGAACTGATTCCAGAATATAAACCCATTAAACTATGGCTAAGATATCTTGAATTCTCTTAACAAATCTGCCACTAAATATTATAAGATTTAGAAAAGTTCATTTAACCTCTGTTTCCATCTATCTTTCCATTCTTTGACTGTTTTGTGTATGTCGGTAATACTAGCCAATAGCTTACCTCCTCACAAGTTTGTAAAAAGATCTTGGATATCTGGTCTCAGTCAAGAAGTTTGGAAAAATGCTATCATACAAAGAAATAATCTACAGAAGGCTTGATAAATGACAATATTTATATGGGTGTCAAATAAATTAGACATTTGGACGAATCTGCATCAAAATAAAAGACTTCTGCTTACCTTCAATTTCTGCTCAACCTTTATTTTTTATTTTTCTGCTTAGTTAATGTATTTATTTTATCCACACACTCCCACTCCCACTCTCTGAAATTACTCAGAGACTGTGGAAAAGTTGCTTAATGCTGCGTTTAACTATCTTTCCAGTAGCACATATCCTTTAAGATCTGTGTGTTCTGATAACACAGTAAGAAAATGCTGTGAAGGTTAAGCAGAGAAGTTAAACAAAAGTAATCCTCCTACATGTTCTTGCAAGGGCGCCACCAGCAGATTACCAGGATGAGAGGGTGGGAATCTGACATTAAGCTAGTTAGTAAGTGTTCTCTGCTTCAGTCAAACTAAGAAGTACACAGGAAATATATATACATACTTATTTATCTTTTCTCCTCTCTTCACAAATATGCCAATGCTCCCTATTGGTATTTTGCGTACAGTAGTTATGTCTTTCTAACAAGCAATACCTATAATTTACTATTTTACGAAGAACAAAGATTGATGGAGGTATGTCTTAAGGCATACTATATTTACTTCAGAGGGGGAAAATAGCATTCTTTTACATAAATTCATGATTTTGAAATACAGAGTGTTGGATTAATAAACCAGATCACCCATGAAGTATTTATTCTTTCATTTGCCAAATTCTTTAACAATATAGAATAAAACACTATTTCATAGTAATGTCATGGAATTAAGGTTCAGTTACAGGATCTATTAATCTTGTACACTATGACAGAGTATATTTTGAGGAAAACAAAAAACTTGTTTTTGTAGTTTAGCCCAAACTTGTTAAAATACTTAGGTCTAAATTACTTTCATGAAAATAAAGAACTCTGTGTAAAACCCAGAAGAACTGTAAAGGAAAAAAATGTATGTTGTTGTTATCCATTTCATTACTAGTATTTGTGGTGAATATTTGAAGCAAGGTACCTGCTACCTTGAGGACACTTATGTAAAGTGCTTGTCTAAAAAAGACTTATTAACATACTTAGTCCTTATTAGTATACTTAGTTCTGCTAAGGACCACATTGCAAAAACAATGGGACCTTTAGCTAAAGTTATTCATAACAGCAAACAATCAGACAAAGTACTTTGTCTACTTCTAGGAAATTAATAAACAAGCTGTTGTTAACCAAGGAAGAACAAATTATTTCAACAACTAGGGAAATAGTAGCACTCTGCTGCTAAATCCCAAAAGAATAAATCCAGATGCATTAGAAAAAGTCCTGCATTTTAAAATCAGCTGTAGCAACATATGAAAACTCATTAACAGAGAGGAAGGACAAAGCAGCCCAATACCTTAATAATTATTTTGTGACTAAATACTTTTTTGTCATAAATTATTGTTTACAAAGGCTTGCCTTGATGCATTTTGAATCTTATTTCCTTTCACTAATTGCATGCATCTCAAGTTACTACCCAGGTCAGCCCAGTGCTTACATATGAAATTTAGGTTAAATCAAGCTCCCTAGAAAAGTATAACTTTCAAATAATGGAATCATAGAATGGTTATGATTGGATAGGACCTGAACATCATCTAGTTCTAACCCCCCTGCCATGGGTAGGGACACCTCACAATGTTTGCATTTATTTTAAAATGTTATGTAACTATTATTTTTCAAAGAAAAGGGTCTTAGTACTAACATTGTGATGAATTTCTGTGTAACTGATAATTAAGATGCCATGTAAGTGATAAGGAAGCATGCTCATTTTCACATCTATGAGAATGAATTTTTTCTATCTCTAACTTTATTAAGTCTCATTTTAGAGTAGATGTTTATCTTTCTTTAAGAAAAGCCTAAACAAATGAACTATGAGAAAAGAGGATACAGAAAATAAATCCATCATCTTTTTTTGTACTTTAATTAAAATTATATTGTTCTTGATCCAAACAATTGCTGTAGCATTACTCAATAGGCCTTTCATCACTGGCAGTACTGTTATATTTAAAAGGGTTTTCAGCTTGGCAACACATTTCTCAGTAATGTCATTTTGTACCATCACAGTATCATCTCATGTGAGAGTGTGTAATGGAAATTAATATTGTAGTGATACCCAGTGACACTAATTGGACTAGGTTACTTCAGTACTATCGAGAAAAGAAGATTGTCTAAAATTTGTTTAGAGAATGTGCAGGAGAAAGAGATACAATGCATTGTGTATGCATGTGTCTGAGCTACTAAGTATTTACTTGGATTTGCAGAACGTTATTAAAATACCTAAGTATATGGTGCATAAAATTACATTTTGTATAGAATTGAAGAGAAACAAAAAGAGCCAAAGGAATAATGAGAAAGGCATAAAAGTGGAGGTGTACAAGATGAATGGATGAACACCCCATGAGAAAAAAACAGCTGCATCAGCTTGAGTGGCACACACTTTAAAGTAGCTTTCCTCATTGTAATTGCCTCTTGAAAATGCTTGCCAGTTTACAGAAGATTTACTAGTTGTATTTGAATTGGTCTTTTTCATTTATCATAGTCAAGAAATGATTTTCCCTGGATACACCTAAAGGGATCACCTAATAAGGTACTAGATAGACCATTTTATTTGCTACTGATTTTATCGTCAGCTAAATCATGCCTGCAGATAATCCTGCTAAATTATAGTTTGTGCAAAGTAAACATGTCTCTGGCCAGTGATATGGTCATTGAAGTGGTCTTCTAGGACTTGAAACGGCACTTAAGGTAGTATACTTCTTTTATATATATATATATATACCTACTGTGTATTCAAGTTTAGTTTCAAGCTGTTAATAGGGCACTTAATTTGTTCATAGTATGCAGAAAAAAAGCTATTATGAATTTCTTTCAAGGCAGATGCTGGGAATACTTATATGTGGAGTAGCATATAATTTTATTTTTTCATAAGTTGTAAGTGAAATACCTCCAGGCATTTTTACCCAGAGGCTTTTTCTCAAGGTACAGGAGCTATTTCATTCCTCATTCAGATTACAGTAATGTTAATAGGGAGTGCAACACCCTCAACCTCCTATCCTCCCAAAGAATTGGTAGGTTGTTGAATTTGGTTCTTTTCAGCAGATATTTGAAATAAAGGCCGTAGGCTGAGTTTTGGAAACCTAGAGGCTCACAATAGCCAAACTATGTCAATTTCAAAGTCACATAATGTTTAGGTTTGGTTTTCTTTGGGTTGATTCCTGCACCAGCCCCTTTTTTTGGTTGTTGGTTTGTTTTTTTTTTTTTTTTTTTTAACAACTTTGTAACTCTAAAGTCATTTTCCTGTAGTAACTGAGCTTTGCTAAAGCTATGCTTTTATTTTGGTCTGCATTTATGCTTGAATTAAAGAGGATGAGAGATTGCTCATGCATCCACTCCAATGCGCAGCCCTAGGAAACTTTCATCAAAGTAAAACTACTGGAATTTGGAGTAAATAAAAAATCAGGAAACCAGATTAACCTCCTGTGACTACTGAGCCTTGAGGAACCAGGTCACAAAGAGGCAGACCTATTATAATTAAAGTAATGGTGTTACATACTGTAAACATAGACCAATGGGACTGTAAAAATGACTGCCTATTGCAAATATCCCCTGTACTGCAATTGTGAAGAGGTCAGATATAGAATTTCCTTTCGCATGATCATGTGAATATATGTACAACATGATTGAAGTTGATCAAATTTAGCACAAAAGATTATTCATAGTTCATAGTTCATGCATTTTAAAGTTTGTGAAAAAGTATGTGTGAAAAAGAAATCTGCCATTTTCTAAATGTTAAGCATACAAGCAAAGGCTGAAGTGCACTGTTATTATATGTACTTCTGGTAGCAGATGGAAACAACTGCCTTGTGGTGTCTTGCAATAAGAACACCATGAGCCAGTCTCGCACTCTCAGTGCTCAGACTTTCATACTATATAGAATCATACAATCATAGAATAGTTAGGTTTGGAAAGGACCTTAAGATCATCTAGTTCCAACCTCCCTGCCAGGGGCAAGGACATCTCCCAATAAACCATGTCACCCAAGGATATGTCCAACCCAGCCTTGAACACCACCAGCAATGAAGCATTTACAGCTTCCCTGGGCAACCCATTCCAGTGCCTCACTACCCTTACAGTAAAGAATTTCTTCCTCACATCCAATATAAACTTCCCCTGTTTAAGTTTGAACCCGTTACCCCTTGTCCTCTCACTACAGTTCCTCATGAAGAGTCCCTCCCCAGCATCCCTATAAGCCCCCTTCAGATACTGGAAGGATGCTAGGAGGTCTCCATGCAGCCTTCTCTTCTCCAGGCTCAACAGCCCCAACTTTCTCAGCCTTCCTTCATACGGGAGGTGCTCCAGTCCCCTGATCATCTTCGTGGCCCTCTTTTGGACTTGTTCCAAAAGTTCCATGTCCTTTTTATGTTGAGTACACCAAAACTGCACACAATACTCCAAGTGAGGTCTCAGGAGAGCAGGGTAGAGGGGCAGGATCACCTCCCTCGACCTGCTGGTCACGTTCCTTTTGATGCAGCCTGGGATACTGTTGGCTTTCTGGGCTGCAAGCACACACTGCCGGCTCATGTTAATTTTTTCATCAACCAACACCCCCAAGTCCTTCCCTGCAGCGCTGCTCTGAATCTCTTCTTTGTCCAACCTGTATGTGTGCCTGGGATTGCTCTGACCCAGCTGTAAGACCTTGCACTTGTCATGGCTACACTTCATCAGGTTGGCATCAGCCCACCTCACAAGAGTGTCAAGGTCCCTCTAGATGTCATTCCTTCCCTCCAATGTATCAACCGAACCACACAGCTTGGTGTCATTGGCAAACTTGCTGAGGGCGCACTCAATCCCACTGTCCATGTCACTGACAAAGATGTTCAACAAGACTGGTCCCAACACCGATCACTGAGGGACACCACTCGTTTCTGGTCTCCAGCTGGACATGGAGCCATTGAGCACAACTGTTTGCGTGCGGCCATCCAGCCAGTTCTTTATCCACTGAGTGGTCCACCTATCAAATTGATGTCTCTCCAATTTAGAGACAAGGATGTCTTGTGAGACAGTGTCAAACGCTTTGCACAAGTCCAGGTAGATGACATCAACTGCTCTACCCCTGTCCATCAGCTCCCTAGCCCCATCATAGAAGGCCACCAAATTGGTCAGGCAGGATTTTCCCTTAGTGAAGCCATGCTGGCTGTCACCAACCACCTTGTTGTTTTTCATGTGCCTCAGCATGCCTTCCAGCAGAATCCACTCCAAGATTTTGCCAGGCATGGAGGTGAGACTGACTGGTCTGTAGTTCCCTGTGTCATCCATTTTCCCCTTCTTGAAAATGGGGGTTATATTTCATTGGGGGTTGGATTTCATCAGGTCCCATGGACTTGTATTTGTTCAGGTTCCTAAGATGGCCTTGAACCATATCCTCTCCTACAGTGGGCCCAGGGTTTTCACTCTCATTGTCCCTGCGTCTGCCTTCCAAGACTTAGGTGGTATGGTCAGACCATTTTCTGGTGAAGACTGAGGCAAAGAAGTCATTAAGAACCTCAGCCTTCTCCAAATCCAGGGTAGCCAGTTCTCCTGGGAGCTTCTGGAAGTGGCCTACATTGTCCCTAGTCTGTCTTTCATTCACTACGTACCTATAGAATCCCTTCCTGTTGTCTTTCACATCCCTAGCCAAGTTTAATTCTAAGTGGGCCTTAGCTTTCCTAACCTGGTCTCTAGCTTCCCGGAGAATATCCCTGTATTCTTCCCAGGCCACCTGTACTTGCTTCCACCTTTTATAAGCCTCTTTTTTCCTTCGAATTTTCCTCAGCAGCTCCTTAGAGCTAAAAGACCATGTCATGGCAGGAAGGATGATCGACACAAAAAAAAAAATCACATGTACATTATCTCTTGAACTTAGTGCTTTCCTGTCAATGAATTCACATCTCATAGATTTGCAACGGCTTTTAGAATGAGTTCACTTGCTTGTCAGAGTTGACAAAGTGACAGAAGAATGAAAAATAATTCCCTGCTGTTTCCTTGATTTGTTTTCCTGCCCCTTGCACTAACATTTCATGGGGTCAATGTAGAAATAGAGCTTTCTTTGAGATTTCAGAGAAATCAACACACCAGTGAAAGAAAGAAAACTAACACTTTCAGTAAAGTATTTGATTTCTTTTTAAAAATTATTAACTACTTAATTTAATTTTAATAGCAGTTTTAAAACTATTTATGTTCAGTAATTCTGCAGAAAATATACTCCTAACCTGCTAACCTATCAAGCATACCTTACTGAATGATTATTACTCACTGCAAATATACTTGAGTGTTACATGATTGTTGCAAGTTTATCATGTCACCCTGTGCACAGCATCTGGGGTGAGGTGGATCCACTTCTAATTATTCCTCAAATATTTTTCCTTCTGGGCCAATTTTTTATAATTCTTATCTTAAATCACGAAAGATAGGAGTCTTCTAGATGCTAGGGAGAAAGCCTTAGAAGGCCACATTTAAGAATAGCATGACATTATCTGTGTTTATGGAGTGAGTTTTGTCTTCTAAGGAGCAAAGGATTAGGTGGGAAAAAATTTTGAAGTCTGCTTTAGTACTGATCCTGAGAATGGCTTTCTAATGATTGTAAATCTTTACTGAAGTGTGGCTATTTTTACCCTGTAAAGTAAAAGCAGAATGCACTGTACTGTTCTCATTTTGCAACACTTTAGGTAAGTAGTGAATTAAGCTGTTCTTACTATACAGAAGAAATGTCTTCTCCACTCCTGAGAGTAGTGTTATCAGAAAGTTATATAATCTGTTTTGGACATCTGTCTTGAAAATAAAGGAATGTCCTCTGGAAATACACCACTGTATATAGATTGAGTCTGAGGCAGTAGTGTGCAGTACACACACAGCTTTTAGGGGGATAAATATGAGGACCATGCATCTCACTTTTGGTTTTCTCACAGAAAAAGGCACAGCAACCATTATATGAACAAAAAAAACCTTGCCTCTTTCTTTAGGATAAGCTAACAGCTCACAAACATCAAATTTGACACACTTTGATGGTAAGTGGTAACTGCTGCCAAAGTTACATTTGATTTTTCCCTTCTGTTTCCCTCCCTTCATTTTCTTCCCTTCTTGAACAAAGGTTGCTAAGCTTTTTACCCCACCTGATATTCTTCCTATTTAAAAGGAAAAAAAAAAAAAAAAAAAAAGCCACAGGCACACACAAAAACATTAGCCAGATGCAGCCTCTACAGTGAACTCAGGGGTGTCCACCTATCAGACATGCCTATCAGATAAGGTCCCTTAGGGATCTCAGATATGGGTCCGTTTCTCACTTTCAAATGGGCTTCAAGTGAAAAACTCAGATTCTGAAATGCTCAGATTAAGCAGAGTAGGCTCTGGGGTAGCCCATGAGTCTGAGCAATAGCAGAATTTGAGAAAAATATAGGATTTCCTGGGAAAAACTTTTAATACCTGAATTAGTTTCAGATTTTCTTGCTCTTCTTGCTTAAGGTACATTCTATTTACACCAGACTTTGTTCACTATTTGTTTAGTCTATATCTGCCTAAATATTCTACCTCTGAAATATGAATTTTAATACTTTGTTACTGAAAAAATTATATTGTAGAGCTAAAATTATTAAAAAGTCTAAAGCAACCTGCCTCTGTGGTGACAGAGTTCACCTATTTATTAGCTTGTAATACCTGGCTAAAAGAAAGCATTTATATTTTAATCTGTTGCCTTAGCTGCATGAAAGGAATAAAAAACCCTGTGTGTGACCCTCAGGCACTCTCTGTGAATGACACAGCTGAAGGATACTGGTATGAGGGCTGGAGTTTTTGCAGAAACTGTTACAAATACAACATTTTTATTGATTCAGTACCTTTTCAATAACAAAAATTTATTTATTGAATTTCTGGGAGGAGTGACAGGCAGTTCTTCATCATCTACTTTGCAGTTTATAGTGTTATTTCAAAAAAAGCAGTGCTGTTGCTCGTATTTGTAAAGCTAGTGATTCTACTACTTTCTACTACTACCACCACCACTAATAATAATGATAAGGGAAATAACAAGGGAGTAGAATACAACCGCTCACCACCCGCTGACCGATACCCAGCCTGACCTGAGCAGCGATCTGGGCCTTCTGGGTAACTCCCCCCAGTTACCACATGCTGTGGTATGGAGTACCCCTTTGGCAAGTTTGGGTCAGGTGTCCTGTCTCTGCCTCCTCCCAGCTTCTTGTGCCCCTCTTCACTGGCAGAGCATGAAAGACTGAAAAGTCCTTGATTAAAGTAACCATTACTTAGCAACAACTAAAAACGTCAGTGTTATCAGCACCGTTCCTAGGCTGAAGGTCAAAAGCACAGTGCTGCACCAGCTACTAAGAAGGAGAAAAATGACTGCTACTGCTGAACCCAGAGCATTTATATAATCTCAACAATGAAGTTTTCTTGCTGTTATTCTTCCTTTCCTCTTATCCCATCCCCCTGATGCTTGGGGGAGAAATTAGTTAACCTCCGTGTGGTGTTTGTCTGCCCAACAGGGTTTACCAACAACAGAAGGGAATGGGAAAGGGAAGGGAAAAAAGCATACTAATTTCTGATGCTCGTTATGGTAGTGTATATGTATTTTTCATTTGTAGCATATTAAAGTGTGAGTAAAAAAAAAAAAAAAGAGCTGTGGATTACACTGGTTATTAAGAAGTACTTCAAGATTACAATTTCAAGGAAGAAAAAAAGTCTGGTTTTGAGAAGTCATAGCTTTGTACTCTGAGTTATACAAAACTATGTTAATCTTGAAACTGTAAGTGTTCCATTGTGTAAGGGTTTGAATTATGAAACTGCTTTTACAATCCTTACTATTTTCAGGTTCTTTTGACTACATAATAGCACCACAAAGCAGTTATCATTTTTTAAATTATTGAACTCTATGGCTATCCACATAGTTGCTCTTAAGAAAGCAGATGTTTTCCTATTCAAATGCCTACCTTATCTGTACTGTTAATGTATTTGTACATGAACTAAATTTAGGAGGTTTCACTGAGAGGAACAGATGCTCTTGCATTTTGTCCCTTATATATAAACACATCTTTCTTTCTGAACTTCATTAAAGATACCGTTTTCATGGTTTAATTTCTTGATATTAGGCTCCCTGTCCTCAGACAGAAAGCTGGATAAATGATAGAAATTGAAAATAGGTCAGTATGATAGACAAAACAAGTGTGACTGACCTTCAGTGACAGCCTGCAAGACAAGATTTTTTAAGTATTTTTCTTCAAACAATATGACTTTACTGTACTTCTAGATGAAATCTGTTAGCTCATTTGCAACGGACAACTACTTTAAAACAAGATCACATAGGAACTAATCCTTTCTAATACATCGCTGCTTCCACAAATAGACATTGCTATGTATCTATCTGCTACTTACATAAATGACTCTTATTTTTTCATAGCCCTATTTCCAAACATTGATTTGCCTTTGGCTACCATACTCCACTGGTTCCTTAAGTGTTGGTCAAGTTTATTTTTCTTCAGTCCCATTTATGCCTCTTTAACCATTTTCTTTGAAGTGCCCTTATCTGAATGTCATGGGTTCAGCAGTATCAGTCATTTTTCTCCTCCTTAGTAGCTGGTGCAGTGCTGTGTTTTTGATTTTCAGCCTGGGAACTGCGTTGATAACACCAGTGTTTTCAGTTACTGCTTGGTGATGTTTTGGTCTGACCAAGGACTTTCTGAGTCTCATGCTCTGCCAGGGAGGAGGGGAAGCCGGGAGGAAGCAGAGACAGGACACCTGACCCAAACTGACCAAAGAGTTATTCCATACCACAGCACGTCATGCTCAGGATGTAAAAATGGAAGGCAGAGACCCGGAAAGGTGGATGTGCACTGCTTGGTCAGGCTGGGTATAGGTGGTGAGAGACTGTATTCTTTCCTTGTATTTGCCTTGTCGTTATTATTATTGATGGTAGTAGTAGTGGTCTTGTGTTATACTTCAGTTACTAAACTGTTCTTATCTCATCCTGTGGGAGTTGCATTCTTTTGATTCTCCTTCCCATCCCTCAGTGAGCGGGGGGAAGAAAGATGGGGGAGTGAGTGAGCAAAACTGCATGAGTTATAGAGGCTTAAACCATGACACTGATTTAAATATGAATTTGTCTACATTGCTTAGAGCTAGCATATATAATTTTCCCTTTTTAACTTTAAGGTTTCTAAACTGTCTGCATAACTATTTCCCCTTAACACAGGGACAGACATCAGTAGGGTTTTTTTCTTGCAGTATTACTTCTGCTAGGTGCAGTAAACAGTAAAAGCCTTCATGACTTTCTCTGCCTTCAAAATCCGAAGAGTACTTCATCCAAGCAGGCTATACTCACAGGAAGCAAAACATTATTGGGTGGAAAGGAAATCCTCAGAATGACCCCTGCTCAAGGGAGGTCCAATTAGAGAGACTTGCTCAGGGACATGTCCAGTAGCATTTTGAATCTCTTGATGTCCCTGTTGGGCTAATGTCTTCAAGTGTTTGCCTATACTCACAGTGTAAAAAAAGAACCCCAAAAATAAAAACCAAAAACCAACCAAACAAATACATTCCCATTGGAGAATCTCCCATTCTCAAATTTGTGTCTATTGCCTCCAAACCAGTCACCATGTACTTCATGGCTCCATCTTCCCTGTGCCTTTCCACAAGGCAGGTGAAGACAGCAATGAAGCCTCCCTTGAGCTCTCTGTTCTAAACTCTGGGAAGTCCTTACAACCTCTCCCTGAGCACGACATGCTCCAACTCCCTCCCTAGCTTTATGACCTTTGCTGGACCCACTCAGTATACCTGTGTTTTTCTTGTGCTGAGGAGCCTAAAACTGGACACAGCACTCAAGATGTAGTCTCACAACTGCCAGCCAGAGAACGATTGCTTTCCTGGACCTGCTGACTACACTTTTGCTAGTGCATCCCAGGTTGTAGCTGTCTGCCTTTGCTGCAAGGGTGTGTTAGCGACTCATGTTCAATTTATTCATTAGATCCTTCAGATACTTTTTTGCCAAGCAACTTTCCAGCCAGCCAGCCCACAGCCTGTTATATTGCATGAGGTTATTCTCTCTCAGGTGCAGGATTTTACACATTGTTGAACTGCATGGTGTTGTCAGCTCACTCCTCGCACTTGTCCAGGTCCCTCTGAATAGCAGCCCTGCCCTCAAGCATATCATCTGTTCCTCTCCATTTTGTATCATCTGCAAATGTGCTGGGAGTATCCTCTTTCCCATTCTCCAGGTTATTAATAAAGTCATTGAACAATATTTGCCCTGGTAACATTATTAGTTGTCTTTTTAATTGCTGATCACCAACAGTCCATCCAATTTTTCTCCCACTTTGTTGTACGCTTACACAGTCCATAGCTAATGAATTTGGCTGTAAGAACACAATCAGAGAGACTGACAGTTATGTTGCTAAAATCAAAGTATTCCACATCCACCATTCTTCTGTCATGCAGTTTTCTCATCATAGAAGTCAGTCAGGGTGGTCAGGCTCAATTTCCCTGTAAGGGGAAGTCAGTGATTATTGGCATGTTTCTTGTCATGATGCAAATGGCTGGTCTGAGGGTGGCTTTGTTGTAAACTAAATTGTGGAAAAGAGTGTTATTCTCAAGGAGCAGAGGTGAAAGAGGTCTTTGGTTCCCAACATTTTCTGTGTGAACGTAATGACACAGAAATATTGCTTGTCAAGTCTCAGTCCATGTTACATACGATACAGGTCATGATATAAGCTTGTATTAGTCTGAGTCTCCTGGCCCCATTCAAGGATCTTCAGTAGTGATCAACCAACCCCATGAAAGACTGGTGCTCCTACGCTAAACCAAGATGATGTACTTTGCCTTTTTCTCTCTCCAGTTATGCATCTTGTGAGATTCAGCTCACCTAACTTTACCTTATTACCTAGATTATCTCCTTTCTTCTTGAAAAGAAGTAGGCTTTTCTAGGATATGATTCAACTAATTTATTACAAACAGTTACGTGGTAGTAAAATGAGATCATACTCTAAAAAATACTACTTATTACTGAATATAAGGTACTCTGTCTTAGTTGTAGAATTAGTCCGATAAATCTCACATAGAATCATTTCAGTCGAATTTTCCCAAGATACTTCTATTACAATTCATTTGTTATTAAATGGATAGGAGAAAGTATAAATTTAGATTTTTTCTCACTTCTAAAATATTCCAGTCCAGAGGTCCTTGAAGATTTTGTATAGCTTATGGTGCATTGTATCTCACAGTAATAAATATTTAACTCAGTTTTCTTTTGATGCTATTATCTGTGTTCTATTTGTGACATCAGAACAATCTGTTTCCTTTTGCTGCTGATAGCCATTGTTTAGGTATTTTGGAAACATGTCATTTTTTTTTAAGGCATCCAGTCTTGCCTGAGTGAAAAATAATGGAGCTTTGTTCTAGCCTTCAATAAATGGAAGATCAGGTCTTCAGTCTTCTTACTCTAATGTGTTTCTAATTATGTTCCTCTTTTGTCCTTCTTCTGTGCTTTCCCTTGCAATGTTAAACTTAATTTGTTAATTACCTAACTTTTGCAAATTACGAGGAAAATTGGGAACTCGTTTTATTTCCTTTGCTGCTTGATCTATGTCTTCCTTCTTAAAAAAAAATAAAAAATTGGCTGATAAGCATATGACTGTGCTTTGCTAAACTCTGTGCCCTTTATTCAAGTGTGGTGTACAGTGGTCCCCTCTATAGTCTTGCCCGCTTACCTTATATAAATGACTGTACTCTAACTTTGCCCTGATTCAGAAAGATACGTAAGGTCACAGCTATCTGCAGCTGTGTTGGGAATAACATTAGTTTTAATGAGTTGCCTCATGATAAAGATTGGGCTCGTCTGTAAATACTATTTGGTAGTAGGGCCTGTTTTCAGAAAAATCTATGCACAAGGTAAAAGCATTTATGAAATATTGCAACTACTAGAATAACCATTTGCTTAATGCAGAAATGACACATCTCAAAAAAGTAAGTTTTGAATAATGGAAGTTATTTGAATGCAGAATTCCATCTTTTAAATTTATTTCTTGAAATACTGCTGAGCACCATATTTCTATTGAGAAGTGTACTGCTGTCAATCTGAGATTATCTACAAGAATATCTTCTGAAAGATTATTCAAAGTCCCATATTGAAAAAGCCAGCCAAACAAACTGTTTTCTGCAGAAAATCAAAATCTCTTTGCAGGTTTTCTCTACCTCTGCTCTATTTATGGTGCTTTTGATACTGCTAACAAGAATGTTAGCTGTAATGCAGACATCTGTCCAATAGGAAGCGAACTGAGACCATAGGATTAATTTTCAAAAGCAATTGAACAGCCATCAGTCAGTAATGATGTTTTGCTTGGATGCATTAATGACCTGGATCACATACAAACTAATAGTCTGTTGGAAGATGGAAAGTCATAGTCCTTTTACCAGTCTTTATACCCCTTAGTACTCTGAAATATTTGGGTGTTTTTTTGCATTTTTTTTCTCTCAACTTATTTTTATGATATTCCTTTTTAACTGTCTCCTAAGACTCGTCTTAATGCATTATTTTTCATATTATATTTTTTTATTCTAGTAATATATTGTATCAGGCACATTTAGGTCCTGAAATCTGACAGGATCCCTTGGGCATTAAGTTAGTAAAATTGATTGTATGTAACAACTTCATCTCCAGGCAAAATTAGACCTAATAAATGGAATTAACCATTGCTTGCTTCTCCACAGTCATCAGAAAGGTCTTTTAACTGCTCATAGCTTTCCAATGCACCATCTTGGATGTTCAGATCTCAGATCATATTTGGAAGTTTTCCAGGCTTGGAGTCTGTCTTTGCTGCAGGAGTTCTCTGATACTGCAAGAATAATAACCATAATTCCAGTGCTGAAGAGCTTGACTCAAGGCAAGGATTTTGGGCTCCTTCTTCCAAGAACAGAGAGCAATGAGGATCTGATAGCCCTGCACCCATAGGTCTGGGACTTGAGGAATCCTGCTGCAGGACCTTCCACCTGCCAGCATCTGAGCATGCTCATTGTGTGCACTCACTGACCATTTATGCTCCATGAATGAGAATTATGTTTACATTTCCAGTAGTCTTTTTAGTAAACTGAATATGTTATGGCCTGTTCAATTACTTTGGCATGAATTTCAGTAGTATAACTCGATATAATATGAAACCTGAAAAAAATATAGATTTCCAATATTTCGATGTCTTTCTTCTGTCCTTTCAATGAGGATTTCTGCAGTCATTACTAGAATGAAATGTTGTGTTATTATTGCCTTTTGTCATTTCATGTTATTGACTACATGCCTTACTGTGAGGGTCATACTTTCAAAGATAAGTCTCTGTTTTGGGTATGTACATGTATACAAGTACAAATCCCATACATATGTACAGATATAGCTATTCATTAAATAAAAATTATTGCAATGAGATATGCACACAAGGCCTATAGGGTGAAAATTCAAGTTTGAGCTACAGCTGCCAAATGTGTCACCCTACAGTCTCCTCAAATGAGAGTTCTTTCTCCCCATTCAACCTTATCTAATGTCTTTCTCACCTGCAACATAAACTCCATGTAATGAGCTCTTGGTTATTCCTTTCTTCTCCCCCACTTCTCCCATGTCTGTCTATCTAGAGCTTCCAGGAACACTTACTGTAAATGTACCACCATCCTTCGAATTTAACTGTGCTGTGGCAAATGTAGGCCTATATAGTAATTTTCAGTTGCCTTCTTTTCAACTTTAATTCATATTCTAGACATGCATCAACCAACTCCTGAGTTTGCCACTAAAAACAGGATTAAGTATTCATTTGGCATGCTTATCGTAAGCTGGCTACTGCTACGCCAGGGGAACCAGCTGGACTGTGGAATAAAAATCTCATATTGGATTTTCCCAAGGACTTTTTCTTAAAAGAAGCAAATAGAGATAATCAGGAAAAAAAACCAAAACAGCAATACAAATGTTTACAGCATAGGTTGGAAATTGTGTTTGCTGCTAGAATCACCTATCTTCATATTTAAGCCTCCTAATTTTGAAGATATATGATTTATTCTGACATAAAATTACGAAGACCTGCAGCAGTTTGAGTGGCTCCCTTTAGTACATGAAACACTGTCTCAGTGTTGTACAGCAGGTGCATCTTAACTGTAGTTTTATTGTGTTTAGTTTCTTTCATAAAAATTGTCAAATTCACGACACTCTTACATCAAAAACATCCAGCTAAACAAATATTAATAATAATAATAAAAAGCCACCCCAAAACACTGCCAAAAGCCCCAGCTATTAGAAGACTGCAATTTCTTTACTTGTGGAAGCTCTTCAATAGATAAAGCTGTCTTCTTTTTATGCCTCTGAGCTACAGTGTTAAAGTCAGTCCTACTAAGATATAATTAGAAGTGCAGGATAATTCTAATGCTGTTTTACAGCTGATGAAATCTGCTTCAGCTCTGTCTACCACCTGATTACCATGGAAATCATTGCTGGTCAACAGAGTAATTCTGATCAAAAGGAATTATTATTAATCTTCCCAGTCAAGATTGGATGGAGATTTGGGCGCCTTATATTAAAGTTTCTGATGCAAGCTGAAAGGTTCAGTAAGGGTAAATGTTAATTCTTAGTGTGCTAGAGAGCAAGAGTGTTTTGTTATGATTCAAGCGCAACTGGCTCTCCAAAAATCAGATATTACCAGACTGCCTTATCAGCTGTGCAGCATCCAGGAAGTGAACATAAATAAAGGTAGTTTTCTGAATAGTAAGGAGCTATGAGAAAAGTTGACAGGAGAACATTAGCTGTCTGTTTCAAGGAGAGTCAAATGCTAGCTTAAAAACTAAAGTTGGAAGGAAAAAGTAGTAAGAATGTTCAACACAGGTCAGTGTTTAGACAGGCAAATAACTACTTTGCCCAAATATTCTCAGTTAGAAAAATTGCTTTAGTTTTCTTTAAAAAAATAAAAAATAAATTTGATATACAGAGACAATGGCCATGGTTCATAATAAACATTGGGATCTAAATATTTTACAGAGGCTTGAGAGGAGGTCATAGAAACATATCAAACTTCCACTACTGGAACAAGCAGCATTCCTTCTTTATAGTAAAGCTGTCAACAGAGAAGTAAGGCCACCTTTTCCCAGTAATTACCTATCTCTTGAAAGAGGTGGTGCAAATTGGTCAGTATTTGTTTTTAGTAGAGTTGAGAAGTTTTTCAGTTCACAGTTGATGTTTATACCAGACACCAACAACCCCCAAAACATGATAGTTGTACATTGAAACTGTACATTTCCAATTTTCCTGTGGTTCATATTCCAGAAAGGCTAAGAAGAAAAGAACCACAAAGCCAGCAAACATTGCAAAGTTGGAGTGAGAAAACAATGTATTAGGAATCCATATGGAAAAATAGTTGTAGTAGTTTTGTTCTGCTTTATGTATTATAAAAATGTATTCTTACCTTCTTATTACTAAACTGTTATTTTACCTCTTTCCTCTCTCCATTAATGGAGGAAAGACAATTATGCACTTAGTTCCTGACAATACGTGGTTACATAGATATTTAGCAATTATCTGCCTCAGTCAAGCTATTCTTACAGGCTGTTTCTGTAGACAAGGGAGATAGGTATCTTCAGACAGTGAATTAACTCCATCTTAAAATGGAGTTAAATTTTAAAGTGTCATTTTATATCCTTTAACTATAAAGGCAACATGGATGGTATGTTCAACTTGGTTTTGGAAAACTAACCTAGATGAGTGAATCTTGGACTTAAGGATCTTCGCAAATTACGAACTTGGCAGTTAACTGCTTGTTCTCTTTGATATTGCCCCAGCAACTTTCAAAAAAGCACAGGCCACTTGTTTTAAGTATTCAACAGCTTATAGTTTTCTCTGAAGAACAGACTGGAAGATTAATACCAGGCTTGGATGGAAAGCTGTTAGGAATGATAGGGAATGGATCATTGTTAGCATAGTCACATACTAAAGCCATGCTAGCAGGGGGGGTTGTTTTTGGGGTTGCTTTTTGCTTTATTGTGTGTTTATATGTGACTGGATTAATACTGACTCTATGAACCTAGTTATTTTCCTGGATTTTGTATAAATAAAAAACGAAGAAGGAAACATTCTGCTTAATTTAATGATTTGGAAGAAGAGAAGAGGTACTGATGCACTGGAAGCCAAAACCTTAGAGGGATTCGGAAATCACTGTTAGACTTTATAAGGTTAGACTCTGTTTCCCAATGGGAAATAAAATAGGGTTTCTTTCTGTCTTCAGCCTTGGTGGGCAATTAAGGGCCTTTTTGGTTCCAGCTGAAGATTTGGCAGGTCTACTATTTTAGCCACAATGTGGTGAGGAGTGTGATGAAAGTTAAAGTTAAATTAGAGTTCAGCACCTGTGGCTAGCTTGGCTCTGTGCTCACATTTGACACTAAGCCAAGGGAGACCCAGAGTGAGAATCCTCTAATGTTGTTTCTTAGCAGTCAAAGTCACCTTAAATATCAGTTAATAAATTAATCTTCTCTCATTTATATAGTTAGCTTCAATGCTTTGACTTCCATCTTGCTCAAAGGGACAAACTATGGTATGTTTCTGTTAACATAGGTTTGGATGAAGGAGTTACACAGATTGAAGTAAAATTTACTTTCTAAATCACAAAGATGAAACTATAGTAGTTAACTTTATTGTGAGACACACTTTTTTTCTTAAAATCATTCTTGGTCTCCTATTTGAATGGATGTCGTGTTTTAACCCCAGCTAACACCTAAGTACTACCCAACCACTCGCTCAGTCCTCCCAACAGGATAAGGAAGAGAATCAGAAGAGTAAAAGTTATAAAACTCATGGGTTGAGATAAAGACAGTTTAATAGGTAATTAAAAGCTGTGCATGCAAACAAAGGAAAACAAGGAATTAATTCATAGAATCATGGAATGGTTAGGGCGGGAAGATCATCTACTTCCATCCCCCTGCCATGGCCAGGGACACTTCCAGCTAGCCCAGGTTGCTCAAGTCTCTGTGCAACCTGGCCTTGAACATTGCCAGAAACAGAGCATTCACAGATTATTTGGGCAGCCTGTTCCAGGACCTTACCACCATCATAGTAAAGAACTTCTTCCTTGCATCTAACCTAAATCTCCCCTGTTTAATTTTGAAGCCATTACCCCTTGTCCTATCACTACAGTCCCTGAAGAAGAGACCACCACATTCCATCATCAGGCTATCTACAGGAAAGAAGCGCTTCCTCACATGTAGTGGTCACTTCGGAAAACAAATCCCATTACTCCAAATGTCCTTCCCTTCCATCTTTCCCCAGATTTACATGCTGAGCACGATGCCATATGGTCAGGGATATGCCTTTGGTCAGCAGGGGTCAGCTGTTCTGGCTGTGTCCCCTCACGGCTTGTTGTGCACCCACAATCTGCTCGCTATTCGGGTGGTGTGAGAAGAAGAAAAGGCCCTGACTCTGTGTAAGCACTGCTCAGCAATAACTAAAATGCCACTGTTTCCAGCACAAATCCAAAACAGTTTGTGATGACACCAAGCTGTGTGGTTCGGTTGATACACTGGAGGGAAGGAATGCCATCCAGAGGGGACCTTGACACACTTGTGAGGTGCCAACCTTATGAAGTTTAACCATGCCAAGTGCAAGGTCCTACACCTGGGTGGGAGCAATCCCAGGCACAGCTACAGGTTGGGCAGAGAATAGATTCAGAGCAGTCGTGAGGAGAATGACTTGCAGGTGTTGGTTGATGAAAAAATGAGCATGAGCCGGCAGTGTGTGCTTGCAGTCCAGAAAGCCAACCATATCCCGGGCTGCATCAAAAGGAGCATGACCAGCAGGTCAAGGGAGGTGATCCTGCCCCTCTACTCTGATTTTGTGAGACCTCACTTGGCGTACTGTGTGCAGTTCTGGTGTCCTCAACATAAAAAGGACATGGAACTGTTGGAAGAAGTCCAGAGGAGCGTCACTAGGATGATCAGGGGACTGGAGCACCTCCCATATGAAGATAGGCTGAGAAAGTTGGGGCTGTTGAGCCTGGAGAAGAGAAGGCTGTGTGGAGACCTCATAGCCGCCTTGCAGTATCTGAAGGGGGCCTATAGGGATGCTGGGGAGGGACTTTTCATTAGGAACTGTGGTGATAGGACAATGGGTAACAGATTCAAACTTAAACAGGGGAAGTTTAGATTGGATATGAGGAAGAAATTCTTTACTGTGTGGGTGGTGAGGCACTGGAATGCGTTGGCCAGGGAAGTTGTGAATGCTCCATCGCTGGCGGTGTTCAAGGCTGGGTTGGACATATCCTTGGGTGACATGGTTTAGTGTGAGGTGTCCCTGCCCATGGCAGGGAGGCTGGAACTAGATGATATTAAGGTCCTTTCCAACCCTAACTATTCTATGATTCTATGATGATTCTATACCTACAACTGTTAAAAAATTAATTCAATGCTAGCCAAAACCAGCAAAATGGGAAATTCTTTTTCTATTTTGTGAATATGTTGTAACTTTTGTGATCTAATAAAACTAAGAGTTTTGAAACTTCAAGAAGAAAGAAAGATCTGTTTATCTCAGCATAGCCATTTTTCTGAGGATTATTATTCTTTCAGAGAATGAGTAATAACTCTTTTTTCAAAATTGTCATGAATGAGGCTAAGCAGAACTCGGAGCTGTCTTGAGTGAGTAAAACAAATCCATCTCTCGACTCTTCTGACTTGGGTTTCTCTCAGTCTCATTGTGGCTGTCCCATTTTAAACTTTTTATTAAATAGGCACCAGAACAGGATCTTTATTCTTTATCAGGAGCAAGTACTCTAAATCTTCCATTTTTTGTCAATCAATATGCCAAAAAAACCTGAAGAAGGCACTCTTATAGAGTAAAAGGGATGGTCTTTACTTTACAGCCAGCACCTAGGTCTGGACTCTGATTACAGAAGAAAAAGGCAGTTCTAGGCATAATTTGTCTCATCCTAAAGCAGATATCTAGGAGATAAAATAAATTTCATGCTAACAGCATCTGTTTCTCTCCATTGATTATAAAGGAAATTAGACTGATTAGCTTTATTGCCTACCTTGTAGTTTTGTTTGAAGTAAATAACATTGTTGTACCCGTGTTGTCTCACATTTTTAAAAAATGTTGTTTCATTTTAAATTTGTCTTAATCAAACTTGGAATTTTTTTCTTACCTAAGTGAATAAGTTACAACTTTAAAGCCACATTTATACCCTTTGTCAGTGATTGTATCATCTCCAACATACTCCTTAATTATTGTACAATGCCAATATGTTAGTTAACAGAGAGCATTCACCTGGAAATACAGGAAAAGGACTGAGGACATCATGACTCCTTTGTGCAGTTGCCATACATCAATGGATGTATTCCAGGAACATGAGTTGTTATAGTGGCTGTGCTGTGAAGAGAGAACACTAAGACTGCCTTTCGTTTGACTGTTCCACAAAATGTAATCATCATCATATTAATGATATGAAGGGAATATTGCCAGTGGAAATGCCTTCTGTGATCTACTGTAATAAAATACAAGCCTGTGTCCTTAGGAAGTTACTTAACAGCGAGACCTTTACATCCTATCTTTGGCCTGTCTTTTTTCTTACTCATTTCGTTTAAACTAATATACTTGACAGTATATGTTTTGAGTGCTCTACTGTGCTGGTGAAAAAGGAGAAAGCTAATCTCATGAAGGTTGTTAATAAGAATTGAAGTATTATCAACGTTTTAACACATTATTTATTGTATTTGTATGCTATTAGGGAGAGGGGAGTTAGCTAATGTGATAAGAAAGCAGTTACAATGATACAGAAGCAAGTATATGATAAGATCTTTGTTCATAATATTGCTGCCTTTGATAAAACTGCCCACACAGTCATTCAACAGCTTCTTCAACTGTGATAGTTATTCTTAATGTCCACCACAGAAGAACACAGGGATCTGCTTGTCCTTTTTACATCTTGTAGCATTATCGGAGATGAGGTAGCAGTTTGAAAAACATTAGATTACCTTTTTCTCCAAGAACATTTCAATTACAATCCCACAGCTAAAGCTCATGGGTAACAGACACTTTTTAATTGTATCTGAAATATTCAGCTCAAATATTATTCTTTCTATTGTTTTTTGTGTAATCATTTGAATATTACAATTATTATCCCCCTAATATACAAATATTTTATAATTTAAACTGGAGTAAAACAAGTGCCTGATTGAATGCTTCTCTTATGAACCACACAGGGGAAGTTTAGATTGGATATGAGGAAGAAATTCTTTACTGTAAGGGTGGTGAGGCATTGGAATGGGTTGCCCAGGGAAGTTGTGAATGCTCCATCGCTGGCGGTGTTCAAGGCTGGGTTGGACATATCCTTGGATGACACGGTTTGCTGGGAGGTGTCCCTGCCCATGGCAGGGGGCTTGGAACTAAATGACATTAAGGTCCTTTCCAACCCTAACTACTCTATGATTCTATGATTCTATAATGGTTTTTTGGGTTTTTTTGACATAAGAGGAGCTCAAGTGGTTCAAATAATATGCATGTTTACAGGCATTGGGTATGCTTCAGTAAACACACAAGCTTAAACACGTACTTTAAATACAAATCCTAAAAAATTTTATGTACTACTAGATGTTCTTCTATTTATATTCTACGTTCATGTTCAGCACTCTATAGTTTTACAAGCAGCTTCCCAATAAAGAGGAACAAAAATTATCAAATATGTCCTTTTTATTGATGCTATATGCAGTATAGTGTTTTAGTGATTTATAAGTGCATTATTAATATTCCTATACAGTGTAACAGTAATGAAATTTGAAAGGTTAGGTTAGTTGATTTTCCTTTATTTTTTATTCTCTTTCATGTGCTGCTATTTTACATTTTATTATACATAACAGCTAATTTTTTGTAACTACAGATATTGTTTCCTCACATATTAAGTTATTTCGGAGTCTATGCCTTTTAAACATACAATGAATCCTACTTTGAAGCAATGTTGGAAGTATTTTGACAAGAACTTGTCGTTTTGGATTGTGATTTGTCTGGGATCTCCAGAAGTTTGTCATGTTGTGTCACTATAAAACTATAGTATGTAAGACAATATATATTTCCATTTCTGATTTTTTTCATCTTAAGGCAAGCCAGTTAAAGGCTAAGTTAAAAAAAAAAAAAAAAAAAAGTGGGATATGAAAAAAAATAAAAGGCAGTTAAAGAGTAATATAAGAGAAAGTAAAAAGAGAAAACAAGCCATTCAGAGCATGTGAATAAGGAAGCTTGATTCTTTCAATCTCATAACACAGATAGGCAAGCCATTAAAAAGAAATGAACAGTGGAAAGTATAAAGTTAATGAAAGAAAGCTAAAATTACTCCTATACACAAAGGGCATTTTTCTTAATTCCTTTCTGATCATAAGTTTGGCACCCTGTGCTGGAAGAGAGTAGGTAGCAGATGCTGCCTTCTAAGGCATGTTCAAATATGTTCTCAGCTTGAATTCAGGAGACACAGCTGACTTGATTTTAAAACTGGGGGAAAAAGATTAATGCAAGATTTAAAACCTGGGTGACAGCAGTTAAAGGAAGCTAAACATATTTTTAGTTCACAATTTTTTTAATTGATTGCCAAAAGGAAGTTGTTAAACACTCATTTGCTTTTTCAAAGTAAAGAATTAAAGCTTCCATTAGCATTTCTTTTCTTTCTTCCCTCTCCCCACAAATGAGATGAAGTTACCCTTTCTGAAATAGATGTTGAACTCAAAGAGCCTTCAGATTAAGGCATTGCTATGTGTATTTTAATTCCATTTTAATTACACTCTCTTAGATATTTTCTTTTAAATTGTTCTTTTGTGATTTGCTTTTTCAGTTCACTAGGTTCTATTCTAAACATCACTGAGCTTGTAATTGTTTGAGGCACAAATAATAAAAGCTAATTTGTTGACATTCCCTGAAACATCAAGGAATCCAGCCGAGACTTAATGGATTTCTCTATCCCTTCCTTAAGAGGCAGTTTCAAGTTTAATTCCTTCTCTGGTAAAGTACGTTTCACTGATGCGTAAATGTAGGAATCTAAAGGTTATGAATATAGCTCTTTGCTGTCCTATTTTTTTCATCCAGGGTCGTGAAAGCTCATCTGGAGATACTGATCTCTTTTTAATCTTCAAGACAAAAAGAGAGAATACAGTAAGCAGAATAAATTAATTTCTCTGTGTGAATGACAAATATATTCATTAGTACTATTTATAACTTTTAAAAATTTGAGATACTATGAGTAGGACCTCTCAAATAATCCAAATTCTTGACTACTGTCATATTAAATATGCAAAATGTTAAAAGCTAAATGAAGCTTTTTCTCTGGATCTTCCAAAGAGCTGGATCTTCCTGAGCTTTTATATATATTTTTAAAAAAAAAAAAGTTCCTTGTTAAATTCATACATTGTTTAGCTCACAAGCTGCTTAATAGTATTCTTCAGCAACATAATTGCTGGCTCTGATTGTTATGATATTTCCCCTGATCATCTCAAAGTCATTTACTTATTTTAGTTGTGCATTTCATAATGCTTTAAGTTTCTAGGCACAAAGCAGATTTTTTTTTAATTTTTTTTTTTTTTTTAATTTCAGTATATATAATGTGACTATTTGGGACTGATACAACTGTATGAGAAACCTGTAAGAAAAAATATTAATGTCTTATTGACTGGTCTTTAAGTGTTTCAATCACTGACACTGTAACTACCACTTAAGTTGTGATTCCTAGGAATTTTTCAATTTTTTATGCAATTTTTAAAAAATTATTATTTTTATCTGTGGTTAATGCTCCTCTGTCTTGTCTTCATGTAAAAAGTGATAGTTAAGAACATTCTGGATGGAAATGAGGAATTTGGTACTTCTAAGGGAACAAGCTTAATTTTATCTTTCTTAAACATATAATGACAAAGAGCAGGAGTGCTGAAATCAAGCCATGAGTGGCAGTGTTCCATACAATTCTCTATCCCATGTTGCTGCTGCTAATTGAACTCAGGAAAAAATTTTGAGGGCCAAACCCAAAGATTGCAATTCATAGGAAATAGAAACCTCTAAAAGTATGTATAAGTATATGAAAAACACCAAGTTCTTTAAATCTGGTGTCAACAACAGAGGCAGGTGTGAAAGCTCCCATTATAGTCAGTGGAGACCTAGCCATAGTAGGTAAACTTGATTTAGCTGCTCACACAAAGGTGCATGATACTACATGTAAAAGAAATCATCTATCAGACATGTAAAACAGATAGATGTGCCAGCTTTGTTGGAAACTCTCTGATAGAATCATAGAATAGATAGGGTTGGAAAGGACCTTAAGATCATCTAGTTCCAACCTCCCTGCCATGGGCAGGGACACCTCACACTAAACCATGTCACCCAAGGCCCTCTCCAACCTGGCCTTGCACACTGCCCGGGATGGAGCATTCACAACTTCCCTGGGCAACTCATTCCAGTGCCTCACTACCCTTACAGTAAAGAACTTCTTCCTTATATCCAATCTGAACTTCCCCTGTTTAAGTTTGAACCCGTTACCCCTTGCCCTATCACTACAGTTCCTAATGAATTTGATGAATTCCACTTAAATATTTTTATTTTTAAATCACAACTTGTTAGATTATTCATTGCTTAACACTATTCTTATTATTAATAATCAAGCCTTTGGCTTCCACTCCCCTAATTTATCCTCTTGGGAGTCACATGAACACCCTGCAAACCTAAAAGTTCATTCATTGTTCTTTAATTGAACGTTTATTTCATGTAACTTCTACATGAACATTATTGACAAGCAAGATAATTTGACCTATTCTTTTATAACTAAAGAACTACAAAAAAAAAAAAAAAAACCAAACAAAAAAAGTGCTTTTCTATTTATATTCCTCATTAAGCTTTTAATCAAGGATTACATGTTTAAATTTCCATTTAAAACTATAATAATTATAGGTTAGCTTTTTAATATAGTTGATAATCTGGTAATTTTAATTTAATAAATTATTAATTAAAATATGTAGTGCTTTATCTTTATTACTGTGTGACAGCTATCAACCTAAATTGATAATTTATGCAGTACAACACTAGAGAACATTCAGAATAAGTATTTCATTCTGTATATAATTTAGAGCCATCGTAACGGGAGGCTAGAAGATATGATTGCTAAGATTAAAGTATTAAACTGTGCTTCTTTCAGTGATTCATTTATCTGTAAAAATTTAACTTAAAAATGCATTCAAGCTACAGTTGGCTTGTGTCTACAAGGCTTTTCTTTGCCTTTCCACCTACCACCACCCCACAAAAAGGACTGAACTTGAGTTTGAACTCAGACATTTTAAAATCTGACAGCCGATGGAAAATTTGTTAAATATAGCCTTGAAACTCCTGTTTAAAATGGAAGCTCTACTGATGTTGAAGGGAAATACCCTATAATATGTTCTGCTTTAAATTAATTTACATGCTATTAACTTTTAATATTCTGTATGCATACTGGGCCTGGCTACAATAATTTTCTTCATAGCACTCATATGGTGCTGTGTTTTAGGTTTCTGGCCAAAAAAATACTGGTAAGACACTAATATTCTGTCTTTTGTTGAATAGTGTTTGAGTGCATCAAGGCTACCTTTGCTTCTCACTCTGCTCCTCGCTCTGCTCCCTCAGTGAATATAGTGGGAGAGTACACAGTACTTTGGGAGTTGGCACAACCATGCAGCTAACCTGAACTAGCCAAAGAGATACTCAATACCATGTAACGTCCTGCTCAGAAAGAAAAGGGAAGAAAGGAGGTTTTAAAAGGGTCAGCCTCCTTTTGCTTGGGAACTGCCTGGGCATCTGTGTATCTGTGTATCTGTGTGGGAGGTGGCAAGTAATTGCCTTTACATTATTTGCTCTTTTCCCTTCCCTTCCCTTCCCTTCCCTTCCCTTCCCTTCCCTTCCCTTCCCTTCCCTTCCCTTTCCTTCCCTTTCCTTCCCTACATGCTGTGCAATAGACAGAACATGTCCCTTGAGCTATAAAATTAACGTGAAAACTGGTGGAGTAAGGACCCTCTTGACTAATATCCTTGTGGATTCTCATCTCTTTGGTGTACTTCTATCTAAATTGCTGAATACTGTGAATTATATTTTCAGTGATGCTTTTCTCCAGCAGCAGTAGGAGCTGTGCATGTATTGGTGTAAGTATCAGGCAACACAAAGCAGGTAAGAGATGACAGAAGCCAATCTGAGCTTCTTATATTGAAAGCAGAAAGCATGCTTTAGAATATTGACTGCGGGAAATCGTGTTTTTTTTCTGGAAGCTGTACCTGAAAAAAAAAAACAAAACCCCGCATACTAAGCCACACCAGGTAGAATCACCAATCCTAATTCACTTTCTGAGTACATATTCATTTTAAGATAAACCCCCTATGAGTGTAAAAAAGAACACTTAGTAAAGTTACTTTTTCATAACATTTTTAATTTCACAGAAATATCACTCTAAAGTCACAAGTTTACCATATCCAGCATACGTTACGTATTTTCAGTATCTAGGTGCCATACGGTTTTGTTAGCACATGTTAATACATTTCTAAAATGTATTTAGGAAAACAGATTGTAACAAATGCTTCATATGACACAAGGTTAATGTTTTATGCCTGTAATGAAGTATATGGATCATATAAAGACACAAACATTGAAATCTGATGCAAGATAGTAGGACATCTGTTTACAAAGAAAATAAATTTTTCTTTAGTAAACAGTATTAACATAATTATATAATGACTAGTAGAGCATAACTTTCAGGGACAGTTATTTCCTACGTCTTCCTAAATTACCTTGCTGTTGGGAAGTGATCATAATTTGATGTTTGAGAACAGTAAAATATTGGTTCTTGCTATATTCTGGGCACTGCCCTGTAAGAAATGTAGTAAAGAAAATATTACTTTGAAAGCAGTGCAAATCCACATGTTTAGTAGAAAAAAAGCAAACCTCATTTATCATGTTTGCAAAAATTCTCCAGACATGGTCTTCTTCAATGATCCCAGCTAGCCTAGTTGTATTGCAATATGGTGCTGTTATTAGCTGCTGATATCAGACTTTGTCTCTCTGGAGCCTGTAAATAAGCTTCGTTCTTGTACTAACACAATACAATTACACTGCAGGTATTTGTGTTTCCTTTGCTGTTATGTGATAATGGTATGGCATATGGACGTGTTCACTTGATCCCTATTCCATATGATGTCCTATTGCTGGAACCAAGAAGGTGCATTTGACATTGTACTTTCTTTCTGCAAAAGGGCACAGAAATTAAATGTTGATTAGATCTGTTTAATAGCTTATCAGACATAATGGATTTAGGTGTTACTGGGAGCATAAATCCATAACATTACACAATATAGTTTTGTTTATTTAATCCTACCATTTTAATCTGTGTACTAGTGGGATCTGATGTCCACGAAATTTAATGAAAACCTGATCTTGCTAGTGTCAAAGGAATTTTATTATTTTCTTTCAAATAAGTAATTTGCGCAAGGTGCTCAGGACCCAGTGGATTCAGATTTCTCTCCTCTTTATTTCGTTTAAAAAATATTATTTACATAATGCTTAATCTACTAATTTTTGTTCATGGGTGAAGAAAATGGCTTCATTCTTTATGTCTGCTCTTTAACAGTTTATACTTCTATGGTCATTCTTTGCCATGTCTCTTAAAAGCATTTAAAAAAAAGAAAAAAAGGAAAAAGAAAATTAAATCTTGTCAAAGACAGTAACTTCATAAGAAAAAGACATGCTCCAAAAAGTTACTTTTAAACAATGACGTTTGTGGTTAACATCTGTCTAACTGGTGATGACAAATATTTCAACTCTTGTGTGTAAAATTTTAATGTAAAATTAGAGTCTCAGCAATAGTTAAATAAGATGCTAAAAATATAGTTAATTCTTGAGATGTTCAAAACATAAAAAAAAAGGATATTGAAATTAATAGTGTCTCTCCCATCTTGGTCTTTTTTAGACCTGTGTTACAATGAAAATGTGAAACTTATGGACATGTGAGTTATGTCTGATATTATTTGTGGATTGCTAATGCTAAAAACCATTGGACTGGGCAGCTGCTCAGCCCGTTGCAGAACCATGTCGTATCATTCCAACTAATGATTTATCTAGCTTTGCTGTTGCATCTGCAATGACAGTGCCTTGACCTAATGCCCTTGAGGAGCTTTTTTCTGCAACCATTCATCTTAAGACCTTTTTCTTATTTACTGCCATCACTTTTCTGTTCTTTGCTTTTGGCCAATGCACCCTGTCCTTAGCACATTTTCTAGACTAAATATGTCCCTTTATTCCTCTATTTATTATTACCCTGAAGGCATTTGAAGGGACTGACCATGCCCCTAGAGTTTCCAGTTTGGTAGTAAACACTCAGTCATTCAGTGTACCTTCACGTGGTTTATTTTCTGATTGTTGTGTTTCATTTTTGCTATTGATCATTGTATTCCTTTAGTTTGCTCTATATGACTCATCTGTGGGAAACAGCATTGCAGACACTGGGCAACAGACTCATGGTCAGGACATGCAGCAGTAAAAATGCTTCTGTTAATGCTCAATGTGGTCACTGTCTGGGGGGTACTGGTATCATAAAAAACTGATCAGTGGGGTATGTCACATAGTGCAGGCCCTAATGAAGCGAGAGGCACAAAACCAAGTAAGACTCAATTTAAGAATTGGGAATTGTTTTGTGAGTTTTCTTATGGTCTACACTGAGGGATGAAAGATGTCCCATAGATGGTACAGAGTTATCAAGGAATAGGAAGGGAAAGATTTACTCATCATGCTCATACTACAAAATGCCAGTCATTTGTTGTTTGCAGATTCAGATTGGTGCCAGACACAGTCTATAAGCTTTCATCTTCTTTTTAATTCTATTGTGATACTCTTCCATTACAGTGAACTCCGCGTCTAATTGTATACATACCCTTAAGGAAAGTCAGGCTAATCATTTCTACTTGGGCTACTTATGAGGCTATAAATACATGTCTCTTTGCAGCATGTCACATTTTGGCATTCTTTCAGTGATGAGACAGTTACTGCTCCTAAAAGTAAATGGGCCTGGAGAAACCGGGTCTGGTATACTTCATGCCCGTCTCAGCTGATAGCTTTGTAAGTGCCTTGAAGTTGGGATTGGTAAATATTGTCTCTGTGTTCGTAGGTGCTTATAGACATAGTCTCCTCACATACCATTGGGATATAGATAATGATGAAATTGTCTCCAACATGTCTTATAATTCTGAGATGCAGTGCAATACAGTAGACCTTGGGGTTTATGTGCCTGTTTTATTTTGTTATCTTTCTCTGAGTGCATGCAGTTGAGGTATTGACTACAATGATGTTGAGTACAAGCCTGAAGATTTACACCTAAACAGAAAATAACCTCCAGAATTTCAAGGGAGATCCAAGACTTTCATGGTAGTATTACGAAGAGAGCAGGTAGCAGAACTATGGTATCAGCTGCCACTCTTTTTAGTACTGTTTTCACCTTGGATTCATTTTTAGGAGTTGACTTCACCTGCACCCACCCCAAGGGGCTGATCCCATGCCAAGTGGTGCAGAATGGGTCATGTGCAGAGCATCACTCAGGGCTACCCATCTCAGACCAGACTCAGTGCATCCATGTTACAGAGCACATAGTCCTGGCTCTCTGTAATGCCTATATCACTGTAAGACAAAGCAATCATTTCTTGTGTGCTTTCTTAATTCAGGGTGTCTGAAATGGTACAAAAGGTCTATTGAAATCCTCAGTGTGAGAATTTCAAAGCACAAAAGAGGGTGTGAGGGTAGCTTCTCCACTGATATGGCCTGAGGGTAGGTAGGAATGCTTGCAGGTAGGCAACCTGTGGGAAGCATGTTAGAGGACTGTGGAAGGGCAAAGAAAGCAAATGTTATTTAGCTGTGTCCATACAAATGGTCCCTGGAGCAAGCTGTCATCAGAACTGTACACAGGATTTCTTTTGGAAAAAAAATATATGAATTTATACTAGGAATTTAGGAACGAATTGAGATTTGTGCAGCAGTGAAAATTAGGGAACAAGGACATGGAAGTAAACTGGGCAACAAAGATATTTAGCTTACATAAAGTATTTGTTTTGTGTGCTTTAACATGTTAGCTTTTCATTCTTTATCTCTCACAAAATTGTATTCATAGTTTTCTCAGTTGTAGTTTGGGTTCCTGAACATGGTTTCACATGTATGAAAACATTTTACCTTGCAGGTAAGGCAACAGTGCATTTTGCCATGGCTATCTTTGAGCAGTGGTATCAGCCAGCTTCGTTCAAATGAAGTATCAATGACTTTAACAGCAGATACAAAAATCCAGAGAAAAATAATATTTTAAACAAACAAATGATCTTTGTGTAGGTGTGCCTCAGCCATTTATTATGCTTTATGGCAACTCAGGCAATTTAATATATGCTGCTTCCTACCCCAGTATGTCAGCTGGTTCTTCTGAAGAATATCCATTCCTTACAGAGAAATCACATACCGTTAATCTCACCATGGTTCTTCCATTTGTATATATTTTGCATACCATTCCTGTGCAGATTTAAAAACAGTTTTGGAGGTTGGCATTAGGCAGAATTAATTTGATGATTTCAACATAGTCCCTTGGCAAATCTTTAGCTGTTTATCTAACTATGGGTATTTTTTCTTGAATAATCATTTTCTCCCTAGTTGTAATCTATTTAACATAGCAGAACTGTAGTGCCACAGTTAAAATGTGCTAATGACACCTATATTTTATTTATTAATTGTGTTTTATTGCCTGCTGAAAGGAATATATGCTGAGATTTTGGGGCTCTTGTTGAGATTTTCTGTGGAGAAAAGTATCTTAAATATGTATTTTCTATATCACTATAAGAATCATACCAAGGACAAAGTGAATCTTTTATTCTTAGAATATTTCTGTATTTATTTGTACTATAAATACTCATCTCTCCTTCCCAGTGTCTAAAGAAACTCTCTGTAACAAAAATTGTCAGGCATAATAAAGAAGGAAAAATAAAAAAAGCTAAAGATGACCACAGTCAGTCCTATGGGAGACAGTTCTCCAAGCACCATGGGTTCTTCTGGTTCATCAAATGTACTTGAGGTAAAACAGCAAGTTCCTCCATCAATATCTCTGTCCAGTATCACTGCAGTGCTGTAGGTGAGAATAAAACTTCATGGATGCATCCAATGTCAGTCTAACTTCCAACCTGAGACTAGCAGTACAGCGTTGCACTCTCTTGTGAGGCTTTATTTTGAAATAGATGCTGAGAATTTGATCTAATGATCAGTTGACTTTTTCATGTCTTCAAATGCTTTGCACCTAACTGTTGTGAATTTCATTCCCTACCTCATTGCCCAGTAGTATAAATATGCATTTTGCAGACCCATATACGTCCGTTCAGCCACAGTTTGTGAATTGGGTATATATTTAGGATGATGTAGAGATATATTCCTCAACAAAGAAAGGAGCAGTCAGTGGTATCAGTTGAAGGCTTGCTTAGACCACAGAGAAAGAACATGGCCTGGGATTTAATAGATAACCCATTTTATTTTTAGCATTTAAAATGGATATGATTATTTATGGAAAATTACTGAAAAAAAAAAACCTCTAAGAGTTGTACCAAATTCTTGGAAATATATTGGAAAGGTTGGAAAGGAAAGCATTTTAAGGCTCTACACAGTGCAGTAAATATATGCTCTCCTGAGAACCGTTACTGGATTTTTATTTTTTTTCTACACTCTTCCATTCTTTTTCTTCTCACTGAAAGCCATCTTTTCTTCTTCCCCATAGCAACATCTTGCTTTTACTTCCTGACAGCTACACAAGTCAAAAGTAATGCTCACTTTAAAGTTTTATATATTGGATTCAAGATCAACAGATCCAATAAATTAATGAGTAGTATGGATCTCCTCTCTGACTTAAAGCCTAAGGCTATCCTTGGACACAAAAAGAAAGGTTTTGCTTCTCAACTGGAAAGATTCTGTTAAAACCAAAAAGAGTAGAAAGATAAGTAATTCTGAAACTTCTAAGTAAATGGCAAAACTTTCAATTGACATCAGCAAAGGCCAGGTTCACCCCTCCTTCTTTGTGTGGTTTCAACAAAACGTGAAGAAAACAAACTACAGGAATAAGGCCAGGTCTGCCTTCTTGCTTGTATTTATCACCCATGTGTTCCCACATCTCAGTTGGAAAATTGCAACTATAAATCCTATGCTTCCTTAGCCATAAAAATTCTGTAGTAGAAACACTGATTCAGTGGTGCTTTAACACTTGTGAGTGTGTCTTTCTCTCCCACTGATTTGAAATTTTTTTAGGTTCCTCATCGTGACTTGGAGTCTGAGCAGATGTACAGAAAGACAAACACACCATTACTGAATTCTGAGGGATTTTTCATATCAGTGCACTCTAAGCTGATTAACTAGATGGTTTTTGATTCTTAAAAAAAAAAAAATTGAAAAAAGAGCATATGAAGTCTGTCATATTTGTACTGATCTATCTATACTTTCAACTCATAAAACCAGAGTTTTATATGTGCTTTCAAGGGAATTGTAGATGTTCTACACCAAGAGATAAGACAGTAACATAAGATAAATAAAACAGGGTGAAAGTCATTTCTGGACTAAGTATTCCATGAACTAAGGAGAGTTACATCTGTTCTTATGACAAGGTTTAAGCACCAAAGGAAATTATAATTACAGAACTGTAAATATACACAGTACTTTAGTCAAGTAAGTCAAGGTTACCTGGTTACCTTCTCCAGTAAATTTTTAATGTATCGAGAGATCTAATTACAAAAGTCCCTATTTCCCCTTCAGCTGACTAAAGGCAGCACAAAAATATCCACGTCCACTATTGATTCCTCATCCTAATCTCCTTCACAATCAACTCAACTTAGTGGAAGGAGGAATTCTGTAAAAGGTTTCAAACGTCTACAAGATAAAGGGTAACACAAGATAAATGGAGATGCACTACATTTGTATATTGAATTATCTCTCTTTTTACATACTTTTATTTGCTTAATTTCAAAATTTATTAAATCATTAATCCTACCCTGGTACGGCCCTCAGATTATTCCATGATTGATTTTTCTGGTAGGCAGTGATGAAGTTGCTACAAGAATTCTGAGGGCAATCAAGAGAGACTTTGTGGCCTTGGTATGACTGGTTAAGGGATCAGGAGCTCAGGTAGTGTTCTCTATCCTTTCAGTGGCAGGAAATGATGAGGGAAGAAACAGGAAAAGCCAGCAGATCAATACCTGGCTCTGAGCCTGGTGTCACCAGCAGAATTTTGGCTTTTTGTTCATGGTTCGGTTTACACAACAGACCTGCTGGCAATATACAGTGTGTACCTGTCTCAAAGGGAGAACAGGATCTTTGCACAGGAGTTAACAGGGCTCATTGGGAGAGCTTTAAAACAGATTTCAATGGGGAAAGGGATAAAACCAGGCTTGTTAGAGGAAAGCTTGAGGGGCAGCGCACCAGTGTTTGAGGGACAGTGTGCTAGTGAGTTCCTTCAGCCTGCCATCTCAGTGGAGGTAGGGTATGGAGATTCATGCAGCAGCAAAGATGAAAGGTTTATTGATGTGTTAGAAACCATGGTCATGTAAGAATTAGGACTTGTTCCCTCAAATTCTTCAGAAGGCGTAGGCAAGGAAGGAGACGTGGTGAGGCAACCCTGTATGTTAGGGAGTGTTTTGATTGTCTAGAGCTTAATGATGGTGACAACAGGATTGAGTGTTTATGGGTAAGAATCAGGGGGACAGCCAACAAGGCAGGTGTCATGGAAGGAGTCTGTTATAGACCTCCAACCAGGATGAAGAGGCAGATTAAATATTCAATAAGCAGCTGGTGGAAGTCTAGCAGTCATAGAATCATCAAATCAACTAGCTGTTTCTGGATGTTAATTTTGAGTAGAGTTACTTACTGTCATGCTATATATTACTTATTATGACACATAAAATCTGAATTGAATAATGCAGTAATTACATGATAGTAATGATAAACCTTTCTTAATGAAGTAAGACTCAACTAAGACCTTTGCTAACATTAGCAGATGTAATTAACTGTTTCGCAATGTAATTACTGGAGTTTTCTTGGCTTCTTTTTACTTGTTATTATACATGCTATTACACTTCTTCATTTCATAATATCACCTGTGAGGGGAACCATATTTACCAAAATCATGTAGTTCCAAGAACCTGCTTTCATTAGTTTTCTGCTTGTTTTATGGAAAGCTGAAACACGTTTCACTGTTCCTTGTGATTCGTGGAATTTTACTTAACAAATGTTAGAAACTTAAAGGTTAGGGTAAATCTTGCTGGCTGTAATTGTGAAGTGCAGTAATCATAGCAATTGAATTAGGAGTGAATAGTGCCTAGGAAAAACCATATATTTGTTATAATGAGGCTATACAAATAGAATGTAAAATCTATTTTCCTATAATATATTCAATAAAGCTATGAAGTTAAAAGTATATTTTAAAGTGGTATATACAAAAATGCCAAAACAGGATAGCAATTTATAAACTGTGTTTAATGTAGGTTCAAGTTTATAAACATGTTTGCAGAGATTTTCAGTGATTAACAGCAGCATATTCACTAATCTCTTCTACTTCAGGTGTATACTCTTTGTATGTAGCTGTCTGTAAGTGCATACTACTATTTTAATCTGTCTAAAAAAAGTAAAACTTAGGACCAAGATCTTGCATTAGACATACCTGGGAAGCTCCCTTGAAGTCAATAAGAGTGAAAACATTTGAGTGCTGACCAAGTCTAAAGGCCCTTCCTAGAAATTCTCAAAGAAATTTAAGGTTAAAATAATTTAACTCAATGAGGCTTCAGTAGTGTATGAAAACTATAATATGGCTTAACAATTATTTTTACTTCAGCAGAAACCCCATAGTCAGTATCTCACCCCTCATACCACAAGTGTTAGCTAGTTGTAAACTGAAACAGGGGACTTAATTGCCTCTTCAAGCAATAATAGGATAAAAATGAAAAGCTAATCCCATGTGTCCTGAAATAAATGTCTTTGTACACATAGTGACTCTTGCAGAGGAAAAGTTATTACACAGTTTTTATTTGATGCCACAACACTGTGACTGGGACAAAGGACAGGAATATAGCTGTTTCTACTCCTGTTTTCCACAAACGTACTTACTGCAGTTGTCATTCACATGCACTCCCCTTATCACACCCACAACACATTTTATAATGATTTATCACTTAATCACTCATTTTAAAAATGGTTTAAGGCATGAGGTTTAATTTATCAGTTGTGTAAGATTCTCCTCCTCCTCCTTTCTTCTACTCTAAAGTAGGGTTTGGTACTTCTTGTGCAATGATGTGGAGGTAAAAACTGAAGTGTTGTTTTATGTATTTCCTTAGGCTCTCCTTTTACACCAAGACTTTATTTATTTATTTTAAAGGAGAGGAAACATAATCATTTATAATGCTCTATGGTGTAATACTCTCCTCTCTTTTCCTGTGGAAGCAAGACAAATTGTTGTGCATAATGATTAATTTCAGTTTCATAAGTCTTAGAAGTATCTAAAGGACTGTATTATGATTAATATGAAATAAAGCACGTGAAGTAAGTAAAAAATAAGATATACAAGCTACACATTATCTGAAAAATCAAACTCTTGCATATGTGTATGCTCTGAACTTCTTGTGAGTTTTTGCTTGCTAAGTTTTTGGGTTTTGTAGGTTGCAGGAAAAAAAAAAATGTGGCAATATATGGGAATGAAGGTACAACTGCTTGTGTTGAAGTTTCTCATAGGTTTCCAGCAAAAATAAGAAAAGAAGGATTATTAGAAAAGTGTATAAACCAAAAACTTTAAAATATTCTTTAGCATTTCATGAACTTTGTGCTGGTACTCTTGCTTTCAATTTATCATCTAAACATATATTTTTTCTCATAGCCACCTGTTGAGAGAAAAGATCACAGTAGTTCACTTAACCAGTTTATAAGCATGCTTTATCTTTCTGCAGACTATTGATGCCTCACTGTATTGTTCAGCATTTCAAACATAAATTTTGTCTTCCTCTGCTCCTCTGTTACATTTCTTCTCACACATTCACACTCACTTGCTCCCTCAAGCTTTCAGTTTGTTAGGATTCAGAAGCTTCTTACGTAAGTTTAGACACTTAACTAGCAGACCTTTATTTTCCTGAGGAAATATGGGGCTATGCCAGGCTCTTCCACTGCTTAGGTAGAGTAACTCAAGGCCTATTAATCTATTTGTCTGAAATAAGGACCTAAAACTAAGCAGTAATCCAGATTCACTTGGCCCAATTTTTTTGTGGTTCTAGTTCCTGTTTTATTTTTCTTTTTTTTTACTTTATCACTGAATTATATAGAAAATGCAGTAAATAGTGCTTTTACTAATGTTTGTGAACAACTGGATTCTCTATCACATGTCCATATATGAATAAATACATTATTTATATGCAAAAAGTGCTGCAGCATGGTTCATACTTGTATTCTTTGGGACTGTGACACTGGAGCAAAATGGCTCTAATCCACACAGCATCATCTATAGGTTCCCATAAAGCCCCAGCTGGCACTCCTGTATGAGTCATTAGTACCAGTTATGAACATTTTGAACTGTTATGCAGGCTGTCTTGTAAACCATCAAAGCAATGTTTTTATAGCTTGAAGCAGAGGGTGCATGTTATGCTTCAGATCGGGCATGCATGAACATCAAGGTTTTTTTAGACTGACAGCATTAGCCTACTGGAACAGTGCTGATTGATAGAGAGCAGCACAGGGTGAAAGGATCCAAAACTGCTATGTTTAAGTCCATACTAAATTTAAGGAAGGGTCTCTGACATGAACAGCTCTGTGAACTCTGCTGAGAATGAATCCTGGTGAGAACTGGTTAAAATGCTGCAAATGTTTCTGCCGTTGCAATGGCTAGCACTCCAGTTTGCTCCCTAGTCTCACTTATTTAACAGTATAGATACAGTCTGTGTTTATTTCTTCTTATCTATGCATTCCGATAGCATACCGAACAGTTGCATCACTGTTGTTAAGACTGATCCAATCTTGAGCATTTAACTGACTTTCTTCTACATTCTACACAAACATGTATCTATATCTATATCATCTTATCTATATCTATAGCTATGTTATAGATGTATAGATGTTTGTGTATATATCTCTCTATAGCTACAGCTATAGCTATAGTGAAAGAAATATATGCACAAACCCAGATAAAACTGTGTTTTCTGTGCTTTTGGATATCTTTCCACAACCTGAAAAAAATAACCTCTTAGTGTTTAGAACTATATCAGTATTTTTTTTGCTATAGTTAGGGGTTTATTTTCTTTCTTTTAACATTTCTCCCACCAGCTCCAGAAACTTTTGAAGTATTTGCCTAACCCTCAAATATCTGTTTGTACTGTTTCATGACTTCATTCATCAGATTTAAAATAAAACATAAACCAGATATTTTACAAACTATAAAACAAACTGGAGTACTACGTTTATCTTGGTGAAAAGACCCTTATTGCTCTAACAATTTTTCCTTTATAAGCAGCGTCCTTATTGCACAGTGGGTGCCAAAAGCATCACTTGCTTCTTAATCTCTTTAGTAGGCCCTAAATTTTAGTTGTGATTTATAGCTTCTCAGTAACTAGTTTCTAGTTTCATCTCAGCAGTATCACAGTCCTCAAGTTGCTGACCTGTTCAGCAAGCAGTTTAGCAGGAAAATTGTGGTACCTGGCTGTTTTCCAAGTGTGCCCAGACCTCCATTACTCTGGAACTCCAACGTTCAATTATTTCAAACCAAAGCAACTTATTTAGAAAACCAAAATTATAATTAAAAAAAGAAAAAAATAATGAGCAAGTGCATTCATAAAAAAACCCAACAAAACTACAAAAGCTAATTTACTCTTAAGTACATTGATCAGTATTTGGGGTACTGTCTAATAGGTCATCAATACTGTGCTTATGCCTTCTATGTATGTATTGTGTCAGCCATGTCAAAGCTGGCTTAAAGAAAAATGCAATGTGAATTTTTTTTTTATAGCTGTGTCTTTCAAGATTTTGACCTCTTTTTTTGTGTATGAATGTATTTTAGAAATAGAACTATGATTTTCAAATTGAAGGTTACATCTACATTACAGGAAGAATAAAAACTAAGAAAAAAAAAGCCTTTCTTTAAGTACCTCTTTTTTGATATTATTTTTTTTTAAATTACTGTCACTTCATCAGGGGCTAAAATTGAAATCTAAAATTGATGGGGCAGATGCGCTGAGCTTAGACTCATTTCTCTTGAAAGAGAAATTACATGTGTAAAAGTGCCTGTTATTTACTGATTATCTGCTTTATTACTTCATTTTTTTAACATCTTTACCTAGCTGGCTTCAGGAAAACTGTTATGCAATGTAATAACACTGCACATGATTTTGTAGAAGATGTTAATACTGAGATGTCTGAGACAAATTTCTCCAAAGTGTCAAGGAATCTCAGGCTCCCTTTTAACGCCAAAAAATGTTAGGTAGATTCAGTGTTCAGTGCTGACTTCTGTGGTAGATCTTCACTGCTGCAAAAGATCTGTAATGAGTTTCTTCTGAATAGTAGGTGTCCACCTGTAGTCACTCTCTGTATTGCCAGTGGAGACAAATAGGCACTTTCAAGGAACAATTCAGGTGGCTTGGTTTAGATATCCCTTTCAGTACAAGATGAATCACATCCAGGAATTTTCTATTTCTCTGAAATAACAAGAAAGGTGCCTAACTTGTCTTTAGATGTAGATACCGCTGTATCATAGATATGTGAAGTTATCTGGTAGAAGTCCTACCCCTTCAGTCTCCTAAAGCCTCAAATTTATCAATAAAAAGTATTTTTATTCTGGGAAGTGACACTGGTAAGGATTTAACATTCAAATGGCATTAAAAATCCCAGCAGAGAAACTGAAAGTGCCAAAGTTTTAACCTTTTTTAAAGATCTGTACATGTATTTTACTTATTTGATAGAATCAACCTATGATAAATATTTACTGCCAACAGTTGCAGCAACCTCATGGAAACTACTTTTTTTGCTACCAAATCTAGAAATCTTAGTCACCTCATGTTGTGGTTTAAGCCTCTCTAACTCACGCAGTCTCTCTCTCACTCACTTCCCCCCTCTTTCTTCCCCCCACTCCCGGGTGGATGGGAAGGAGAATCGAAAAGAATGCAACTCCCACAGGTTGAGATAAGAACAGTTTAGTAACTAAAGTATAACACAAACCACTACTGCTACCATCAATAATAATAATGACAAGGCAAATACAAGGAAAGAATACAATTGCTCACCCAGCCCGACAAAGCAGTGCACGCCCCACCCTTCTGGGTCTCTGCTCTCTCTTTTTTTACACCCTGGGCATGACGTGCTGTGGTATGGAATAACCTCTTTGGTCAGTTTGGGTCAGGTGTCCTGTCTCTGCTTCCTCCCAGCTTCCCCTCCTCCCTGGCAGAGCATGAGACTCAGGAAGTTCTTGGTCAGACCAAAACATTACCAAGCAGTAACTGAAAACACTAGTGTTGCCAGTGCTGTTCCCAGGCCCAAATCAAAAACACAGCGCTGCACCAGGTACCAAGAAGCAGAAAAATGACTGCTGCTACTGAACCCATGACACCTCATATCAGTAAATGTTAAACAGGTTTTTTTTGTGAGTCTTTGCCCCTCAAAAGCCACAGTAGCTTTGTACAGACATTGCCTGCTCCTTGTGCTCTAGTTACTCTTTAGGGCAATACACCATCTTTCCTATAAGTAAATGAGCTGTATGAGTCTTGCCGTTGAGGGGAATGCTCAGCTTCTGCTTTCTTCTTCCAGTCCCTCAATCTATTTGTTTGTTAACCCTTGTAATTAATTAATTTCTCTCCATTACAGAAAGGAAAAGTAAATACAGTCAAATAATATTCATGTCAAGCCATGTATATAATTTAGGGGTCTTCTGTGAATGTGCACCCTAGGAATCAGAGACCACTTAGAGCTGATGGGATTTGTAAGACTTGAAAGCTGGTGCATGAACAACACTTTTATATAAAAAAAAAAAAGCTACTTAAGAATCTATTCCTTTCAACTTTGTCTGTAACTCTGATTTGATAGCTGACACTATGCTTGAAAGCATTTCTTAATGGGATGTTGGGGTTGATTTGTTGGGTGGGTGTTTTTGTGTTTGTTTTTTCCCAGAGCATAAGGAAACATTGCTTACTGCCCTGCAAAATAATAATTTGAAATGTTAGCATGCAAACTGCAGTAGATGGTCAGCAGGTTCAGGTAAGTAAATTTCTGCTCTGATAGCTGATAAAGGCAAACACTTTCAGCTTCTGTTTTACTTGTAAGAATCAGTGTGAATCTTGTTAGAGATTCAGTTGAAAGTGCATGCAACGCGTAAAGCTAAATCTTTAATATAAGAGATGAGCTATGACGTAGGGAGCTTATTTCATTATTTTGGAACCAGACACAATGAAAATAAACAGTTCTTTCTATGAAAACAATAAGTTATAATCAAATGCTTAAGGCTCTGATGTGTGGCAAAGTTCTGAATTATGTTTTCCCTAGATTGGGATCACATGTGAGGCAGCAGCAGATTTCTCCATGGCTGTTTGCATTAGATGAAAGCTGCTTGAGGGCATGGCAGTGGAATCGGCTTCCATCCATCGCTTACACAGTTATATAATGTACTTGGAATGGAAAAAGAATGCTTCTCCATTAGACAATCCAAAAATCTGTGTCTCTCACTGAACCCAGTGTTTAATATGCAGGGGAGAGCGCTGAGAGGGGGAACAAAGGGGGACAGTTAGCTATAACAGTGCTTTTACACAGCTCCATAGCAGTTTGGGTGTTTGTTGCTTTGTTGGGGTTTTTTCTTTCCCTGTGCTGTGCCTGAGCATAGTAATTGCTTCTTTTCCTCTTCCTTGTTAGTTCTGGAAGTGCTTCAAAAGCTGTACTGTGCATAATGCCTTATACTAGAAGTGAAAGTGTGAGGGTCATCTGGTACTTTGACACTGCTTAGCAGAAAGGTTTACTCTCTCGTATTCTTTGCACATGGTCTTTTCAGTTATAGCAGTACTGTGTATTTAATTTTTCACTTGAATGGATAGTCTGTTTCCAAGGGGCTTTTTTCCTTTTATTATTTTATTAGGTGGTCTTTTTTTTTTTTTTTTTTTTTTTTTTTTTCTAACTGGTGTGTGTAAGCTACTTGAATTGTGTTCAGAAATTTTCCTTGGAAGCCTTGGCTTGAATTTCTTTGAATGAGGAGCCCAGGCACTGTTCTGTAAGCATGTCTTTATGAAAGATCTATTGTTGAAATTTTTGAACAGTGGAGAATATATTCGTGCAACCCAGAGACATAAAGTCACTGTAAAAATGATACTATGGCACTATGTATTTGTGTTTCCTTTACTCTTTCTCAGACAGACTCAATTATCAGTCAGAAAAAAAAAAAATAAAAAAATATTTCCCAAATGCCAGGTCAACAAAATCAGCCTAAAAATGGAAAACCAAGCTAACATGTGTTTTTTGATGATACTTATTTGTGCTTGTAACCTAATTGCAATCTTTGTTGCTGTTTGAATTTTAAAAGAAATTGTGCTCATTTTCTTGTGTTTGGTGACTGAGAGTGGCAAATACACTTTTCTACAGAAAAAAAAAAAAAAGCTGTGGGAAATAGAGACATTAATGACTTATTAATGACTACTAATTAATAGTAGTCATTAATAAGATCTAGGTTTACCCTTGCCATTGGTTTGACCTTTTATCCGCTTAGAGTCAATGTCCCTGGTGTGCCTTGTAAAAGAATTTTAATTCACAAGACACATAAAACCTGATGAGTGTTAGGTATTGAAGAAGATCAAGTATTTGCACTTATTATTCTGATCTATTACCTCTCAATGATATACAGGTATCTTGAATAGATACAGGTACATTTTATAATAGTAGTTATAAAGAATACCTATAAATGGTCTACCTATAAATCACCTGCTGTAGCATGGCTACATCAAAATGTCATGATCTTGAGGACACAAAATCATGAAGGTTTTGAAAATGAATACAAATAATGTACTTTTCAAAGCTAGTTTGTACTTAATTTCTCCTAATTTGTTTCATTGATAGGATATGAATTTTGGTAAGTCTGAGATACATTATCTTTCTCTTTGCTGTAATTCTAAGTTTTGGTGTTCTAATGCTCTAAGTCCAGTTTGTATAGAATCATAGACTGGCTAGTTTTGGAAAGGACCTTAACATCATCGAACATAATATGGATTTAAAGTGCTACGAATGAAGCATTTTAGCATAGGTGAGCATACATAGTATGTTTTTGATAGCATGTCATCATTAATAGGAACTCAAGTTTATAACAACATGAATAGTGACATCTGTGCACCATCCATTAAGAAGATTTAATAAATCAAGAAATTAGGTCAATCAACACCAATATTGCAAATAATTATAACTTTCAAGTTCTTAAATTAGAAGAATGAATATTAATGGTTAAATCAAATTACACTGGCATATACAATTTAACAGTACAAAGCACAGCAGAAAAATCTGCATTCATTTAAAAGATTCAAAATACTGGATTTTTTTTTTTTTAGCCTCAAAAGAAAGTTTTGGCATACTTAGTATGAAGTAGATGGACTGCTGAGTAACTATTATAGCTTTATTTGCCTTGAATTTTCAGTTCATGACTTTGCTTTCCAGAGCTAAAATTGCTCCTCTGATGGTACAGTTTTCCCATAAGTAGTAAGCAAGAATACAATTAATTTACTGTGTATGTCTGTTGCTAAACAGCTGAACAGCTGTTAATCTGGTACTAGAAATAGGGTGTCACAGACAACATCCTTTAATTGATTCCTAGTTTTGCAGTATGTTAGTTATCTGTTTTTGCTTTCATCAATCCATCCTTGTGGCTACCTTTTTATCCCTTCTGCTTAAAACATTTGGACTTATAATATGGCTTGTTTTGGCAATAGCTGGCATGCGTAACCAAATACTATCAACAGGTGTGTAATCATATTTATGCTTTCATTTATGCAGAAATATTTCCGTGTTAAAATTATACAAAGGCTATTTACTGATTTTATATCAGCATGATAATAATTGATTCATAAAACATATTCACATTTGTTATCACTGTATTTGTATGCCAAAATATATCCCTCTGTACATCCATCTGGCATTATTTAGCAATAGGTAAATTCTGTAGTTTTAGCACAAAAGAAATAAATAGCAGCTATTTACTGCATAGTAGTACTGTATCCATGTACCTTTCACCACAGATTTCGTATGCAGGGCTATGCTCAAGGTAAGTAATTTTATCTTTACTGACATTCAGTTTTATTAGCATAGCGCTAATATTTTTGATTGAGCTATACATTTATACAGAGAGAAAATCTTAGACATACATATGTATGAATTAGCCAAAGATCATTCTTAGTAGCTATATTTATAGATATATGGATATAGATACACATGCCTACACACACATATGCACTAAGAAATGTATGTATACAGTAATTCGAAGAATAATCCTCAATCCTAGAAACATATTTATTTTTTTTTGTTCTGAAAAGCCTCCACTATTAAAAAAGTGAACATACCAACAGTAAGTAAAAAGAATACATTAAACAAGCAAAGGAGTTAGAATTGCGACAGAGGGAGATGAAGTGAGTTGTCAGTAATTACAGAAGTTTTTCACAATAGAGAAACTGGACTCAGCTCTCCACACTTTTAGTAAGCACCTTTCCCACACATTTTCTGTATATATTTCCTTCCCATATAAAAAGAGTTCAATAAAATTAATTAAGTTCGATATGTTGTAAATGGGAAATAAATAGATGAAGTTTCTACTTAATTAAATTAGATTAAATAATGAGATCTGAGGAGGGTCTGTTTTTTTCTTATTTTGGGGGGAGGGTGTTCCTGAAACCTTATTCATTTACTCTTCAGCAGAAAAAAAAACCCTAGTTTTCAGACAAAAAGTTGTATTCAGATTTGTAGTGGTCCCTTGTTTTGGAATAGAAGACATATCAGTCAGTAACACACAGACTGACACTGACAGGCAGTACAGGTTACAATGAGCCAACAGACTATTTACTTTTAAACAGAGATATAGATTCAAGACAATGATCGTACATGGAAAAGGAAAGTGATGATTTGTCTGAATTAGGCCTTTATCTGGCCAGCTGGTAACAGCCAGCACCAGCTGCAGTGGGATGGATGACTGGATCATCCAGCAGCTCTGCCTCAGGTCAGAGGAGAACATGGACCCACCTGAAAAGTCAAAGCACAGAAAGCTACACCAAGCAGAAGCAAAGAAGGATCCTGAAATAAAGTTATATCTCATGCCACATTTTCTGTAGTAATGGGCTGGGTTGCATGTCAGAAAATAGAAACAGAACCACATGTCCACTTTCTAATATAACTGCTTTTCTGTGGGGTTCTTAACTGTCTAATTGTTGTTGAAGGTATTGCAAATAAAAAAGTACTTTGTGGTTGAAATCAACTGAAGACAAATCATTATTGTAAAGAGCATTTGTTCTTGCCTCAATAGCTTTAACTTTTAAGGACATGCACTGGTTTCTCATCTGGCAGAACAGTCAGTCACTAGAGAATATATAAAAAGCTTTTCATTCTTTCACTTGCAGGTTTGTCCTTACTATTCTACTTTGCTATCGGTTGTTCTTTTTCTGAATGGGTATTGAGTGGGTAGTGCCAGAATTACTAATATCAGTAAAATTTTTGGATCCAATACAGGATTTTTTAGTACAAGGTTGGTAGATCTTTTGGCTAATAAGGAACTTAGTTGACCGTTTGGCAAGTGATGAGTAAATTGAAAAATACGTATATTCACATAGAAACAGAATGAAGAATCTGCATGGTTTATAGAAACAAAATATGCAAAGTGCTTTGTTCACACTTTAGAGTGGATATGCTTCACATCATTTATGAAACTGTAATAAAAAATATATATTTACACAAATGGAATATCACATCACAGAACCCCAAAATACACATTTTCATATATGTAATGATTAAAATAAACTTAATATGCATGACAGATAATTTTTCATTCAGATATTAAGAAATAGTAGGCATACTTTTTTTCAAGCAATCTGAGTTTGATCTCTTTGTGTGGCTGAGATAGATACCTTTTCAAGGTAAGATTTGGTAACTGTGGAGCAAAAAATAATTCAAGTGTTGTGTTTTGAGGGGAAATACAATTAGAATCCAAAACAAAATGAATCTTCTGTTTGTTTCTGTACCAGGTTGTGGGGTTTTCCAATATTTTTAGTGTAACATGGGTTTTTTTTATATTAATGAAAGAATCAAGGCCTCATTGGTGTCAAATATATTTAAATCCTACCAGAATTTTAACTGTATCTCGAATGTGATTTTTCACAGATGGATCCAATCCTTGGTTAGGCAGGAAAGCCTTTGTTATAACTTGAGATTGGTATCATAGAATCAGAATGGTTTGGATTAGAAGAGACCTTAAAGACCATCCAGTTCCAGCCCTCCTGCATTGGGCAGGAACACTTTCCACTAGACCAGGTTGCTCAAAGACTCATCCAGCCTGGTCTTGGAAACTTCCAGGGATGGGGCAGCCACAGCCTCTCTGGGCAACCTGTGCTAGTATGTCACCGTAGTCATTATCAAGAACACCCCCAAGTTCTTCAGGCTACTCTCGATCCAGTCTCCTCCCAGCCTGTAGTTGTACTTGTAAAAATTATGTTTACATTCCTCAAGCTTTCAGTTGTTTGGATTCTAGACTTCTTCTTGGCAGGTATGTTTTCTTGTTTTAGTGCTGTAGTTTTATTATGGCTTTGGTGATTATAACTCAATTATAATTTTTGTAATTTATTTCAGCCAAGTTTATTTTTATAAACTTTCAAGTCTGTTTTGAGTTCTGATCTTATTTTGGACATTTGACTGAACATTTTCTCAACAAAAACATTTTTTAAGACTTTTTTTTTTTTTTTTTCATAAAACCCTGTGGTTCTTGTTTGGGGTGATTTGTATTTTTTTAAAGTAATACAATATGACACCCTTTAAAGTAAATAGCTTTAACACAATATTGTGTTTCATGATAGTTTGCAAAAGCGTTATTCAAAGCTTGTTTACAAACAATTCTTTGCATCCATATCATGTAGTCAGTGCATTAATAGATTTCTTATTTTTACCTCTGAAATGAATTACAAACATGCTAGTAATTTATTACTATATACATTTCTATTGTATCCTTTAAACAGAATGGGCTTTGTCTAGTAGGTAGCTTCAGTGCTGAAAGAACTTAACACTTTTTTTAATGTTAGTTTCATTAACATTTTAATTAACTTTTTTCATCAACATTATTATGAATTAATGAATTCTCACTACTTTCTCTGAAACAAAATGATAAAAATGTGAAAAAAACTTGATCAAGGATTATGCAAGTGGAAAAAGTCTTTTCTATGCAGACATATAGATTAAATTATTTAAATACTTAAATAATAAATATGTATGTATGGTTATTTAATAATAAATCTTTTTAAAATATTAAATAAGCAATATATTGCTATTAGTTTTTCTTTCTAGATACTTTCTTAGTCTTCATCACCACATTATCTAATCACTGTATTTAGCTCTAATATATTTCCAACATATGGTTTCACCCGGGTAAAGCAATTAATCTTATTCATTTAATATTATAATTTACAGTTTTAATTTCCTCCTACTGAGATGGTATTATACATATATCATCATAGTGAATTACTGGCTTTCTGAGCCATTTTTTTACCTGCTTCTTTACCTGTTTCTGAGAACAGAAGTAGAATTGTGTAATATTTCAAATCTAAATTTTTTTTTTTTCTATTATTAGTAGTGTTTTCTACTCCGTGTGAATATACTGATAAGATTACCCATTATCCTGTCATTCCTGTTTGTCCATATGTCACATTGACGTTATCTTTAGGGCATTTATAAGCAACTATCTTATTATGAATTCTCCATATTTTTATTTTAGTAGAATCTCTAACCAGGCTATCCTTACAGAATTTGTTTTAGGATTCATAAATAATCCTCTTCAGTAAGCTCCTGGAAAAAAAAAATGTAAATTGCATGAACCTAATGGAAATAGAGCACCAGAGCACACTTTTGTAGCTGTATGTCCTTACACACACAGCAGTGATCCTTTAATACCCCAAGTGAAAATAACCCAATATAGTAAGGAAAAAGATAGTGAGGAAGAGATATGGCTGCTATGAAAGAAACAAAAATTCTTTGATCAAAAGGGGTCTGTTGAATATAAATATGACTTTTATCTAGAAAGCTTAAGAGGCTCTCTAGTTCCTAGCTAAGAAAACAAATTTGTTTCCTAAATGTCCAGCGTAGCTGTGTGTTCTCAAAATTATGTAAATGCCATGGGACTTGAAGTAAGAATATTTGTGTGTGTGCTGGTATCTTGTTGACAAATCCAGACTCTTAATATGCATTTCTAAACAACATATGATGAATTATTCTGCAGATTAATTCTGTTGTTTATAGGTTGCTGTAGGCCACCCATGAAGTCATGAGCTGGTCATTCAAATGCAGAACACTTATAAATTTTAGCATCAAAGAATATAGATAAAGTTCTTGCCATGCAACACTAACTTGAAACACTCAACCTGAATATTAATATCTGTGACAGGTGTTGTGAAATAAGTTGATTTTTTCCTATGAAAGCAATGAAGCATGTGACTATAACTGACAATTCTTGTTGATGCTGATGTGCTTGAAACATTTACTTTTTTCGCATAACAAAAGAGAGATGACAGCAATTTCTAGATCTGGGAAAATTATTAAAATAAACCATAGTGGTAGTTTAAAGAAATCACACATATGGTGAAAATTGCAGGCTGTTGTTGCAGAAGATGTTGAAATTTTGAACTAATCATATCTCCTTCCTTTAGTGCACTTAGATCATAAAAATTTCTGAAGATTTTTTTTTTTGTCTTTTTGAATGCTATAAATATATGTTCTTCTGTTCTTAAATACTGAATGCTATGTTTAGCTCAGGGTGATTCTTTACAAGTAATAATGCCCTGACAAGAATTGAAGTGCTGGCAATCCCTTTATTAAAATGTGGTGAAGATGATGGCTGTTATACAGGGCTTTATTTTAAGTAGAAGTCCTTCATCTGACTGTGAAGCTGCTAAGAACAATGAGATGCTGGGGTATCTTGTGACTGGTTAGGAGGGGTCTGTGAGTTTGAAAAGGACATGCTCCATGTAAGTGCAGCAAGTCAAGATACAGTTTAAAGCATGTATATCAAAGCTTCTATGCTTGGATTTAGGCTTGAGCTGTAAATGAATTGTAAATTAAACTTTATTATAAGTAGGGTAAAATGTTTTGTTCTCTGATCTGGAGTGCAGTTGTGATTTAAAATCTGTCTTTAACAAACTTTCAGTTCATTATTTCTAGCCACTTCCTGAGTAGTCATGTTTTCTACAGAGCAAAGGATACTTGCACAGTAAGAATAGAGATGGAAGCAAACAAACAGGCCATCCAGAAAGTACCTATGCTGCTCTCCCAACAGGATCTCAATAACAGCTTTTGAATTCAGTGGCTGAAGCAGCATGATCTCCTAACAAGGAGCTTACATGCTCTTAGTGACTCCCTTTTAAAAATCAATTTGTAATAAATTATTTCATGGCGTTCCTTTAATTATTTATGATACCAAATGGTCATCCAACATTCTGACTCATGGCTTGATCCACTTAGATAAGCAGAGCTATGTACTGAATGGCTTTTAAATGTGCTAAGCATTTTTACTCTACTGAAGCCTGGTTTAAAATGACATGCAAACTGCAAGCAGAGGCCAAAACTAATTAGTTCGTTCAAATCTAAGCCATAGCTTAAGACTGTAGCATTAAAGTATGCATATTATAGATATATATGTGTATGTGCATGTATGTGTATATATGTATATTAAAGTACCTATACTGCATTCACAATGTTTTAAATAAATTCATATTTTTTATACCCTTTCAAGATTTCTTTTTGTTGCTAATTCTCCTTAAGCATACTTGATTAAAATTCCATACTATGATTAAAACATAAAGTAGTACATTCATGATAAACTCAATACTGCTAGCATAACCAAGGAGGTTGCATTCAGATATTTATCTTCCTCTTGGGAATTAAGCCATGGAGAGCTACCCAGACAATCTTCTGCAGCAGTTAAAAAAAGCATCCAGTAAGTTGTGGTCTATTTTGAAGGAACTGTTTGTTCAGAATGGAAATGGACCTGCTTGCACCATTGGAGTGTATCCTGGGATATGCAGCTTTGAGGTGAAGAAACCTGATTTCTTTGTTATGTAGAAAACTAGCTAGCATCATTAGAGTCTTCAAATATGACATTGACAATTGAGATGAGCATCTGGTAGCATTTGATAATGGTCTACCACTGGAAAGAAGGTAATATATTTCTCCATAATTGTTCCCTGCCAGCAGTGCTCATTTATGAGTGAAACAAGATGACCATTTATTTCCCCAGTTGGGCAATGCTGCAGATTTGTGTTCTGTTCCTTTTGGTGAAGATCTGAAATGGCTATTAAAGATGTATCATTGCAAACTAAATACATTGCTTTCAAATACTCTGTATGACAGTTCCTTGATGTAATTATGTTTTAATGTCAAACACTTTGCAGTTATATTCACGTAAGAATATATCTGAACGTGCAGAACCCAGCTCTTTCCTCCTTACTACAAATACGTGCTTTCTCCACTGAAAGGGTAAAAGCATAATTTTTCTGTTGTATACTGGAGGAAAGCTGTGAATTGTGCTGTTTTAACAATGTAAAAATCAGCTTAAAGCTGACTCATGTGCAATTAAAGCAGAGCCTTTGTTTCTGACACCTCTGCAGTAAAAAATGCCACCAAATTTATCTGAGGAAATGTTGCTGAAGTATGCACATTTACGAGCTAGTCTTAATTATGAATCCAATGTTGCTTTTTTGTTCCAGTTTTATCAGTGGTGTGTTTCTGGGTGTAGCAGAAATTAACAACTGTTTGGGTGAACATTTAATATCACTCTAGGTCATGATCTGGTGCCTCTAGACTTCCTGTATAGATCCCAGAGAGAGCAGGCACTCTTCCACACTGCAGAAGTAGTTGGGTTAGCTCTCAGCCTACTTTTGTCGCCATGAGATTATGACAGCTTTGTTAAAAAGTTTCTTCTCTTGTCTCATTTCTAGTGTGTGGAGAGGAGAAGCTAAGTAATTCCAGTTCTCTATAAGAACATCTGTGTTGAAGTGCCAGCTAGGACCTAGACAGTGTGTCAATAAAGACTAGCAAGTAGTGACCATTTGTCATTGCAGTAGTCTGGATGTGATGATTCAGAAGATCACTTCTGCTGTGCTTTTCCTAGCTAAGATACTCTGCAGAAGTCTGAAGGCTTTATATGATCACTGAGAGTGTAACGTACTTTGCTGAACAAGGTAACAGTGTATGCTACTTCTGATTTTTCTGTTAAAAAGATCTTTTTTTTTCTAAGCATGTGTGTGTGTGTGTGTGTGTGTGTGTGTGCGTGCGTGTGTGCGTGTGTGTGTGTGTTCAGGGAGGGTGAAGGGTGAAGGACAGTAAGCTAGCTCATGATAAATGAACTGCAGCAGCAAAAGGCATTGTACTGCTTACTATGTCTATTTGTTGTTAAGGGGAAATACAGTTGTAACAGCATTTCAGTTTCTGCATTACATGTATTTAAGTGCCTGTCTTATGAAGGACGTCTGTTTCCACTGATTCAAGACAGGAAAGCTGGCATATTATTCCCCAGTGCTCTAAACTCGACGTTGGCTTCTATTAAATGCTGCCAGACAGGCAGAACAATATTTGAAACAAGACTGTTTGAACTAAAATGTAATTGGACTCATTTAAAGCCTTATTACAATGAAATCTGACTTCTTCCTTGTAATTTGACTTGTAGAAACCTCTCAAAAAACATTACCTTTTGCCACAGGCTGTAAATTTAAATTCTGCAGTAGGTAAGCATGATGAGAAAGGAAAGTTCTGACATGGCTGGAGATCATATCAGCTCTGGCTTGATTAATTATTTCCACAAGATCAATCAGCACCCTATTTAGACAACTGGAGGCACTCACTACTTAATTTGTGAGAGTAGAACAACGAGGGCAAGCATTTATATGGTCAGTCAATACTCCAATTAGTGTTAGAAAGTCAAATGTGGGTTTGAAAATAGCTAGTAGAAGAAAAGGGACTGAAATAACAGTTTCTGCTCTGTTCTTAGATATATTCCTTTCTATGGTTACATGTAGTGACTCCACTCACCCTCCTCATAAGAATTTGCCTAGACTTTGCAGTCATCTACTTCATGTAGGAAAAAAAAAAAAAAAAAGATTCTAGAAGTCTCTTTGTACATTTGAAACTAGTTGCAATAAATACCAATGCTGCATTCCCATAACAATCTCAAATTTGCAGCTCTATATTTACTCACTGAGTTTCACCTTAACAGGACTTAACTTTCACCTGCAAGGCAGTAGTTCTAGGAGGTAAAATCCAAGAGGGAAAACTGCACTTCAAAACTGCAAAACTTTGCAAGGCATAAGTTACAGAAAGGATTGGTTACTGCTCCATGTACTGCCTGGTACAGGGATTAATTAGCCTGAAATATGTGATGGCCAAGTCTGTAGACCGACCAGCATTCAGAATAAACTCCTTGGCTACAGTGTCAGACACAGGGTGATAAACTGGCAGAGGTTTAGCACAAACATTGCCCAAAATCACTGTTGTTGTTCCTCATAGCATCTAAGCACTGGCAAATGCCTGTAGATGAGAAAAAGAGAAATAACCATTTTATATAACATTATATTTCTCCACCTTCTGCTTCAGAAAAGAAGGAAGCCAAATTCAGAATCTGACATTTCAGCTAAACCATTTTTATCAACATCAGACTGATTTTGACAGAATCTTTTAGGGGGGAATAAGTATAGAAATTTAACAAAACTTTTATAGGGGAAAAAAATGAAGTTTTGATATATTTAAATATGCATAACTTTATTATTGCCTTTTTTTTTTTAATAATCTAATGTCATTTAAACCAACTCATTATGCTATAAAATTGTCTATGGAGAAACATTATTACATTTTCACTAGGTACTAAGTAAGACAAAGTTTGGAAAGAGAATTTTGGTTATGAGATTGATGGAAGAAAAAGGCAATCTTTTTTTGCACACATATCTTAGGTGACAGCAATATCATCACTATTCTTAGGTTTCTACAAAATAGAATAGTAAGATATTCTATTACTTTCATAATTAATATCACTTTTTTCTTTAAAATTATGTCTTTATAATATCAAGCAGAGGTTAATTGAGAGGAGAAGCCATCATAAGAAGCCATCATAAAAATCGCCACCACAGTTGCAATTCATAAGTACTTGCACATACAATCATACAATCATAGAATAGTTAGGGTTGGAAAGGACCTCAAGATCATCTAGTTCCAACCCCCCTGCCAGGGGCAGGGGCACCTCACACTAAACCATGCTACCCAAGTCTCTGTCCAACCTGGCCTTAAGCACCGCCAGCGATGGAGCATTCACAGCTTCCCTGGGCAACCCATTCCAGTGCCTCACCACCCTCACAGTAAAGAATTTCTTCCTCATATCCGATCTAAACTGCCCCTGCTTAAGTTTGAACTTGTTACACCTTGTGCTCTCACTACAGTCCCTCATGAAGAGTCCCTCCCCAGCATCTCTATAGGCCCCCTTCAGATACTGGAAGGCGGCTATAAATATAAGTGCATAAATATAATTACAACAATCACACAGAGAAATAAAAAAAAGGAAAAAAGAAATGAAGAATCAAAAAATTGGGTTGCCTCAAAAGCCCTCAGTTAATCAATTCAAAATGAATCTGAGAACCCTCATTGTAGACCATTGAATTAGCAACCACAGCAATGAATTTTGCTATTGTGTGTGTTCCTGGTATTGCCAATCTCTGAGGGAGAACAGTGCATCTCTATATCATAAATAAGTTTATTTATCTAAAAGTGTGCATGTCAACATGTAAGCAAAACAGTATTTGCATATTTCAGTACTGTAAAAACTGAACTGGTTTATTGCTTTTTCAGTACTGCTGTCCAGTGGAAGTTGTCTGTTTCTTGGTAGACATTTGAACCATTTGCTAAATAAAATTTTCAGATTTAATGTTCATGTTGATGGTCAAAGAGGTAATTCAGTTCAGAAAACCTTAGTCTTGAGTGACACTGGGCAGGCAGATGATAGTTGGGAATTAGTTAGATGCTTTCATCAGAGCTATAGTTATTCTAAATTGTACATGTAACAAATGTGGCAGGGAAGAACTGCTCAGCTCATCTGGGTTAAACCAAATCAGGATCAGTGATTCATTGATTTTTGAACTATATTCAATTAATTGGTGAACTATTCTTTGGGATCAGCAATGCAATGGATAAAGCATAATACTGGACACCTACAAAACCTGAGTGTATCCCTACACATTTCTAGCTACCCTCCAATATTCCCAGGAAGACCTAACTGCACAAACATACAACAACATGGTTATATGCACACCCTATCACATCCATGAGTGTGGGTTCCCCTCCTGATACACACCTCCCAGTAGGATTGCAAGTGTGCTGGCTTTGTGTGTGATCTGTACCCATGCTGCTCCCTACAAGCTACTGCTGGTGCAAAAGTGCCACTGGGCTCATAGAGGTACTCCAAGGTGTGGGTCCCAGCATAGGGCACCCTTGCAGTGTCATCCCTGAAGCTGGAGAGCAGTTGCCTATGCTGTCAAATGGAGGGAAGACCCCCATTAGGCCAAAACAGAGGTTAGGATGGATATGGGCCGACTTCTGGCAGTGTCATCTTGGATGTTCCTCTGTTACGACTTTTCTGTTCCAAGGTATCTTCCTCATCACAAAATTCCCTGCTTCTTTATTCTTGTGGTCAAACAAGCTCATTTTCTCAAAAGTCCCTTTGCAATCATGTGATTATTGTTTAGTCTAAGTGATGGTAATTTCATGCAAAGTCTTGTCATTGATAATTTCGTCTTTAGGGGTCTCTGGTTTGGGGCAACATCATCTCAGAATGTGCTCCATTCACGAACACTGTTAAAACTCACTTTCCTATTCATTGCTGTCGTGGTTTAAGACTAACTCACGCAGACTCTCTCTCACTCACTTCCTCCTCTTTCTTGCCCCCGCTCCCGGAAGGATGGGAAGGAGAATCGAAAAGAATGCAACTCCCACAGGTTGAGATAAGAACAGTTTAGTAACTAAGGTATAACACAAATCACTACTGCTACCACCAATAATAATAATGACAAGGCAAATACAAGGAAAGAATACAATTTCTCACCACCTAAAACCAAGCCCGACCACGCAGTCGCACCCCCCACCCTTCCGGGTCTCTGCTCTCTGCTCTTCCATCTTTGGCATGACGTGCTGTGTGATGGAATAACCTCTTTGGTCAGTTTGGGTCAGGTGTCCTGTCTCTGCTTCCTCCCGGCTTCCACTCCTCCCTGGCAGAGCATGAAACTCAGAAAGTCCTTGGCCAGACCAAAACCGAAACACTGTAACCGAAACACTGGTGTTATCAGCGCTGTTCCCAGGCCCAAAATCAAAAACACAACACTACACCAGCTACCAGGAAGGAGAAAAAATGACTGCTGCTGCTGAACCCATGACAATTGCTATCAGCCATTGTTAACCTGGGCAGGTGTGTTAACAAGAGGAGGCATTGTGGATTCCTTAGCAACAACTCATCTAACAAGGGTTAAGGATAAGAGCTTCCAAGAAAAGTAGACGAATCTCAGGATATCTGTTAATACCTGGATTTGGACAAACACCCTAATACTGGGTACCTTTGGTCTAATTAGCATGGCTACACCTTGTTTTTGGATGAAGTATATTAAGTAGACTTTGGTTAAGCTTCCTCTGACAAAGGAAAAAAAACTATTTATAAGGTAAAAAATAGATGAAGGGGTATGAACAGCCAGAATAAAAAAGGGCTGTTGTGTCTTTTACTGTGTCTCATCTGTACCCCCTCCAGACTGATGCTCTTCCAGCAACTCCTGCAGAAACTGTTGAAGCGCTAATGTATGCCCTTTGCACATGGCTGTATGCCAAGCCATAGGACTTTGTTATAATTCTCCTTTCCTACACCTCTTAACATATTGAATTTGTCCTTGGAATGGATGGCATCATTAGGAGTGAAGATTTAATTATTGCCACTTAGAGACAACTTAAGAACTGTTGTTTAATTTACTGCAATTTTAAAGTGAAAGCTAGGTAAACGGTAGTTTGGAAATTCAGCAGTTTTAAAACACTGACACATAAGACACTTAGTCAAAGGCTTGTGTAGCACAATTTCATTCTCAAGGAGAAGTAAAAGGAGTAAGGACTCTCAGACTAATTTTTTTTTTTTTTTTTTTTTTTGATAGAGCATAAGTGGATATACCTAAGGGTAATCTGAGCAGATCTTTCTAATATACGTTATTCTTATGACAGATCTACTGGTGCCTCAGCTAGACATTTTGACTAGGATTTATGTGCCTATCTTTAGACATCTACAGTACACACATCTGCATCTTTTGCATGTTAATGTTTACTTTTAAGATTTCCCTTTATATACAAAGAACAGAGCAATATAATACAATGTACTTGTACCTTAATACAGGGTAAGATTTTCAGACTGCTATTGGGCTAGTTTGCTTTTTGCCATTTGAAATCAGTGAATAATCACTTCTGTAGCAGTTTTATGAACATTGTCAGTGCAACCAGATAAATTCCAACTCCAAAACATTCAGCATAGAGAAAGTAAAGAAAATTAAACAAAATCCCTGTGGCTTGGAAATGAAGAACTGATTTTTGAGCTGGCATGAACCATGCTTTCTTTAGGTAAAATCTGGCTGGTAAATGTGCTTCATTATGTCATATTTCACATTATATTCTTATTCAGTCATATATTTCCACATAGAAGAAATACATTTCTATCTAGAAGAAATGCATTTCCATAGCTGATCTTACATTAGGTTGTTGGTTTCTCTAAATGACTAGTATTGGCAGTTTTAGCGCTAGCACAAATTTTGTTTCCAGCTTCACCTAGCAGCAGGTTACCACAGAAATGGACTTCCCAGCCTTCCACAAGGCTAAAAGTTTCTGTGTGGGCATTTCAGAAAGTAAAGTAGGTAAGATCAGACCCTGAAGACCATGAAGGAAATGTTACAGTGTGAATTACAGGGGTTTTCCAGTTTGTTGATTTCTTTCAGTATATTTTATACAACAGGATGCTGCACTATCCCTAGGTTACAAGGTTAAATTCAGCCCAGAAATTAATCAGCTGGGGCAACTTGGACCTCTTTCCATCCAGTGGTGAGTCTAGTGCAGATCTGAAAGACAGGAAAGCACAATGAAAAACATTTCGTGGCTTCTCACATTATTTTACCTTCTTTATAGTTTTCTGTGGCTGGCGTACTGATGTCTTGAACTACTTGCTGGACCTGTGGAAGGGCTAAGTCAGAAGTTCAGAGGAAAGAGTTCTGTGCTGTGAACATTGCTTACTATAGCTTGGGTGATGGTCGTGAATGGGAAACAAAATTCCCTTATCCTTCCTCAGTCTCTTGTTGCTGGCCCTGCCCTGCTTAGCATAATGTTGACATATAATATTAGTAGTAAGAATACAATACAGTTTAATTAAAGTTGCTAGCTTCTTTTTAGTTTCAAGCGATGTATTCTTGATATAATGTTGGTGATAGTTCTCAGACCATCTTTGCATTTGTTCTTTAATGATGCCTACAAGAAAGTATTAACTTGATACTTAATGTTGTAATGATAGTAAAATATTCCCTAAGCATACCACTTCTTCTGTTTTAAAATGATTTATTATAATCAATCAATCAATCAATCAATCTCCATTCTGGACCTTTCATATTGATAGCCACCTTTCAACAACTATAATATTAATTATGAATAAATGTTTTATTTTAATGGATACTGAAGAAAATGAGCATTTTCCTTACCACTGAATGTTTTTCTTTTTTTGCTTGCATATACATTTCCACAGCTTTCGCAATTCTCACTGTTCTCAATTATTTTTAGCTTTGACTTAGTATTAACTGGTGCATATTATCAGTTTTAATGCATTTCAATATATCTTTGCTTTCTGAACTTCAGTTCATAACTCTTTATTCATATAATTGAAATTAATTTAAATCTCAGCCTTAGCAGAAATGATATTTAATGGGCTTCTACAATCTGCCCTTCTGTTTATATAAGAAAAATATTTTCCCATTTGATGTAAAGTAAACTCAACAAGTTTTAAAGAAATTAAAAAGCTGGAATTTTAAGTTAAAGCATTGGACTATTTCTAGTATTTCTTAACAAGATTTTCTTATATGTACGCAAGCATGCAAACACACAATCCAGTATTTTTGAACCACATGATATTCCATTTTGTTTGTTGCCTTTTTTTTTCCCCCCAAACTTTGTCGGGCATGCAGAATCTACAAATCTTTGGAAGTTTCTTTTTTTGTTTTTCTTTTCTTTGTCCCCAGAAAAATTAACTGAATCAGGATGTAATATTTTTATTTCCTGAAAGCAAGACTTGAAGCCAGTTAATTGAGTGTGATTCTCTTCGCAATTCTTTCACAATTCTTTTCTGCTTTGCCTTAGGGTGTTTTTAGATAAAAGTTGTTTTTATAACCAAATTAATTGACATTGGTTCTTTGTTTTCAGGTAATCTTTCAGTGATGCCAGAAACCTGAGCACATGCACGATCAAATTTCTCTAATTTAAAAGCTGTATCATAAAAAGTTTTAGTACGTGCTAAAATACTTGAAAGTAGTGTGTAGCTGCTGACAAGGGCTTTTTATCATCTATAAAGAACTTAAAAGCTGCAACGGAGCAGCCAACCTCTCTTTACAAGAGTAACTTTCAATAGGCAGAAAAGTTGCAAACTTCCTTTTAAGTGTAAGTTACAAAGACGACTGGGATCCTACCTCAACATCCCTGTGTATTTACATCTGATAAAATGAAATGACTCCTCTTGTTCTTAAACTAATTTGGTAGATGAGAATAAGTTCTTTTCTTTTTTCATTACATAACCCTAAATAAGGCATAGTGGCTTGCACGTAGTCAGGTTTGCTGTATTATTTTGAGAGTTGACCAGTTATGTAGAAGCAAATTTTTATATTCTTTTGCCATTTATTGATAGACCTGGTGGTATCTCCTGAAAGTAACAGCACTAGCAGTTGCAGATAGTTGCACATTGGATCACTGGGTGAATTTCATTTACGCATTTTCATATATTCTGAATTTTCAACAAGGGATTACTTGTTATTATTATGCAGAGCTGCCGTCTGGCTGCAAGTGATTTCACACCATATATTCAGTTCATGTGGTATACACTTTTCATGCATACTAGTGCGACTAGAGTGACTGAGCAAATAGTTTAGAATGTTCTCTGTTTATTGGGTAGTGAGTATGTATGGACAGAAGAAGAAACATTTTCACCAGGAAGAACGTCATGTGCAGGAATAAGCTGTCCGGGGGTCTCTGCAGTCTCCATCCCTAGAGGTTCTTCAGACTGGGTAAAGCCATGACAAATCTTTGCTAATCCTACAGCTGATGCTTCTGAGGATCAGCTATTCCTACAGCTGAGCACAAGGGTGGACTAGAGACCTGAGATCCTTCCCAACTTGAACTCTGATTACTTGATTGTTCTGTGTGGCAGATGTGCTGTGCCAAAAACTTGCTTTTTACCAAAACTTAAATGTCCAGGTTAGGTCTAGTTAGTAACAGGCAAAATAGATATTATAAGCTGGTATTAACTGATCAAAAGGAGATATTTGCCAGCTCAACCACTCTGTGGGAAAACATCAAGGACTGCCTCTGTAGCTCTGGAAGTCATTGTGTTCATCCGCATGACCTCATTTCACTGCTTTCCAGCTAGCAGCTGCAGATTTGAGGGTGAAGCCTCAGGTAATATAATCACTTTGATTGACCATGTGCTGTCCCATTTATTTTCTGGATGTTAAAAGAGGTCAAAACAGAAATTCTGCATGTTTAATAGCGCAGCAATAAGAGGACAATGTGGCCAAGGACTTATTACTTTTCTTCATTCTGTATACAGAAAGGTTGCTTTCATGTTTTTTTATTTAAAATTCACATGATATTTTATTTTTTAAAGAAAGAATTGAAATATTTATATGAAGGTAGGTTTAGATTAGATTAATTGTCAGATTTTTTTTTTTTTGTTTTGCTCTGTTTTATTTTGGAGAAAATGAAAAAGAAGAATGGGAGTTTCCAGATTTGTACCTATTTGTCTGGAATTGAGAAGGCAAACCAATTTTCTTTTTATCAAATCCTCTTATAATGCCATTCCACAAGTAATTAAGTTGGCTTTTTTTTTTTTTTTTTTTTAACTTTGTGGTTTTATTATCTGTGCAGGGCCTCCTGATGGTATTTTACGATGTTGAGCATTAATTTTATCAGCTCCTTGTTCATAATGTTTTATCAACTTGGAAGGTTTTTTTTAATAATTTGATAAAATTTCTATTTATTACATTTTATTTTGGACATGCTTAAGAAGCCTGTAAGCAAATCTAAACACATTTGGACATATCTAAGACTACCCTGTAAGCACAGACATGTTGCTATATTTGCTATGTTTGGTAATACTGCTGTCAGTGTGTGACTTTATACCTTAAAATAACTGCCTCTGAATCAAGAGGGTTTTTTGTTTGTTTATAAAAAGATACAGCTTAGGATATCTTGAATTCAGAAATTATTGTTTTGCAGGCACATTTCTAAAGTAAAGTTGAATATTTAAATTATGTAATCATAGAATCATAGAATCATAGAATAGTTAGGGTTGGAAAGGACCTTAAGATCATCTAGTTCCAACCCCCCTGCAATGGGCAGGGACACCTCCTACTAAACCATGCCATCCAAGGCTATGTCTAATTCAGCCTTGAACACCTCCAGCAATGGAGCATTCACAACTTCCCTGGGCAACCCATTCCAGTGCCTCACCACCCTTACAGTAAAGAATTTCTTCCTCAAATCCAATCTAAACTTCCTCTGTTGAAGTTTGAACCCGTTACCCCTTGTCCTCTCACTACAGTTCCTCATGAAGAGTCCTTCCCCAGCATCCCTATAGGCCCCCTTCAGATACTGGAAGACTGCTATGAGGTCTCCATGCAGTCTTCTCTTCTCCAGGCTCAACAGCCCCAACTTTCTCATCCTGTCTTCATATGGGAGGTGCTCCAGTCCCCTGATCATCCTCGTGGCCCTCCTCTGGACTTGTTCCAACAGTTCCATGTCCTTTTTATGTTGACGACACCAGAACTGCACACAATATTCCTAGTGAGGTCTCACGAGAGCAGAGTAGAGGGTCAGGATCACCTCCCTCGACCTGCTGGTCATGCTCCTTTTGATGCAGCCCAGGATATGGTTGGCTTTCTGGACTGCAAGTGCACACTGCCAGCTCATGTTCATTTTTTCATCAAATATAGTAAATAATAAATTATTTAAGATATTACTTTAAATGCTATGCCTTTCTCACTATATAACTTAAACATGAAAAGCTTTATTTTGTTCATTTTGTATTTGTAGAGGCTTCAAGCACTTTCTCCTGATTATATTCTATAAAGCATTGTTGCTCTGCAAGAAGTGAAGTCTGTTCAAGACTTTCCTAAGAGATGTATTTTATATTAAAAATATAAATAAATTATATTATTTATTATATAACTGTCATTCATGAACATGACATTGAAATACCTTCCACATAACTTGCCTATCAATAGCAAATCTCCAGTGCCAATTTACCTGGCCAATATTTATACTAAATAAAACAGCTCCAAGGAATGTTTTCAGTCACTGGAACTGGCTTTGTCCACGCTGTTAAATTGTAAGATTTGTTCCTCACATGGTTTTGGCCCAGGCCAAATGACAGTTTTCCAAGCTGTTCCTAGACACAGTCAATTAGTCAGAACAGATCAGAGGCCATCCTTAGAAGGTAGTTCAGATGTGCTTTGTCCTGACCTTAATGTTTCAGAGAGTAATAGAGTAAAGAGTAGCAGCACAAGGTTTTCCATGCTGGTGATCTCAGTGCCAGAGAACAGCACCAGGATACTTAAGTCATAGCCTTAGAGGCTTGTTTACTGTCCTCTATATCAAATATGTCCTAGTGAAGATCTTTCATTCATTTAGTTATTTTTTGTTTGTGATATGATTTGCTCATTATTTTGGAGGTCTTTTGAGGTTTTGGTTTTAGCGCCCTTTAGAGCTACCTGTAACTAACAGGGTCAAATGGATCTATTGAAATGTTATTGACAAAGTATTCTGCAGGAAGATCTTTATCAAAACTAGGTATTTTGCAAGACATGTGCTAGTTTTCTGCTTTTCCCCAATCACTTCTGGATCAAGTATTTTCTAAATATAAACCAGTCAACTTTTCCTCACCACTGTATGTTCCATCTTGAGCTCTGTGAACTATTTTATTCTAGGAATACTACTGTAAAGGTATTTCACGTGAAAAGGATTGACCTTTATATCACTGTGTAAAGTTATGTCCTTAATCGAGTCATAGGAGACTGACATATGAGTGAAATATTGATGTATAATTATTGTATAACCATTTGGTAAATTATGTCAATAAAGCACATGCACAGCAGGAGTTTATTTTTATTTTAATATCACATTATAAAGTGGATATGTGCCAGAGAATGAGGATCATTCTTAATGTGCAAGTTCTGTTTTCCTTTGTTCTCTTATTTATTTGAATATATTTAGATTAATTGCAGCAGAACACAGATACTTGAGTTGAGGCAAAGTTATATTATGTAAAGAAAAACCAGAGATTTCGTATTGATCAGCTCTTAATGCTGGGTCTAACTATATTGTTTCTTGACGCCAGAAATAGAAAGGAAACAAACATAATATACTTACATCTGAACTCTCTAAGCTAACAACTGTTATATGAGTCAGAGACAGATTATTCCTTCACTGAAGGATCTGTAAAACCTCTATAAAATATTATTATATTGCCAAAACATTGAATGACAACAATTCCAATATTTCATTTTTAAATCCATTTTCATTTAAACACACAATTTTGTGCTCTACTTTCTCCTTGGGGCTTTTCTGCAAAGTTATTTCCATAATAATTCCTATAAAGAGGACTTAAAAATGTAGCCCAGAAACACATTTTGAAGAAGTAATTCTATATCTGTGTAATTCAGCTTTCTTGGGTAGTATATTTTTAATATCTGACTGCTTTTGCTTATACAGAGGGAAAGAATGTAACATCATTTACACTTCTGTTCCCAGGAAGGTCCATTTTCAATATCCCTCTAGCAGCAATTACTCACAGAACTATTAATATTGCTTTGAAACAACTTCTGAATCACTTGCAAGTGTCTGGAGAAAGATGGAATTTCATATGACTTAACTCTTCTGAAAAACTGTGAGGTCCTGTGGCTACCAATTAATCTAATTTGGTTTTTTGCTATAAGTTTGCCATAATGTGAAGCTCGAGGAATGTAATATTGGATTGATGCAGACTATTTTACAGATTCTTTTTTCCCTAGGTTTTTTTTGAGAAAAACAACTAATTCTTTACAAATTATTATTACTAGATTCCCTATTAATAGATCCCTAATAATCTCCTAATTCCATGCTTTAGGACAACTCTAAGCACAGTTTCCATACATTGGTTTCCAAATCTTGTTCTGGTGTTTTCCTCTGTTATCTCATTACACCTTACCAGTGAAAAGTAACCACTACTTCTCAGACCTCTCAGCAATCTACCATTTTTTTCACTGTGATTGCTTTTGATAGCTGCTGTTTAAGAAGTGTATGGTCTGTGAAAATCATGTGCATACTGATGACATTTTGCCTGTTGACATATGCAGGAGAGTAACATAAAATATGAAGAAGTTCATATAAATTTCCACGTTTAACCTACAGCCTTTCAGAAGCCTAGTTATGGTTACCGTTTATTTCAGACATCTGCAACCTAAGGTATACTCTGGGAGATGGTGGGGGTTTTGATCGTTTCATTTTTATTTTCTTACATATGACATGCAGACTCTTGTATTTTGTTTTTATTTGACTTTTTAAATGCTGTTCATTAGAAAAATACATATTAAGCAATGGAGAATATGTGGTTATGTGTGACAATTTAAAGAACCACTTCCATAAACATTCAAAAGACATTACTGGAAATAAAAGTGCTCAGAGGTCTTACTAAAATGAGCAGTCAGACATACACGGTTTCTACCCAAAGGTGTTGTTTAATCTAAGACCAAATAGAATGTCTGAATGTGATGAGCAAGGGTATAGTGAGGAAGGATCATCATGCCAAAGTGAACAACATATGATGGATGTTACTTTCAGTGACTAGGACTTCACTGGAAGTGCTTATGTATGACAGAGAAAAGCAAAATATAAGAATTGTATCCAGAATAACCAGCAGCAATAACTGATTCAGAAAGAAGTTAGGAGAATGATTCAATGGGAAATTCTTCAAAATATCTGCTGCTAAATCCAGTGCTCTGCTTTCACTGATCTTACATTACAATAGATGTTAGAATTTGTATTTCATTGCAGGTAGTTGTGTATTGTATGATCTTGCTAGTAATATGTTGCAGATAGATTTTTATCTTTGCTTTTTTATCTTTTTCTTTTTTTAAAGTTGTGCAAAATGTTCTGACACGTTTTGGACTGGTTTTATTATTATATAAAGTGTTTTGAATTTTAAGTTCTTGTGAATCAGCAAGTGCTGAGAAGTAATTTTAAAAACGCCAAAAAGCCTGAGCAGTGGAAATCTGTGTCCCCAAAATTTGTAAAAAAAAAAAAAAAAAATGTCTGCTGGACTCAAAGGTATGGATTATTTCTAGCTAAATGATTGTATATTGTAAATGCTTTGTGCAGCTTCAGCAGGGGACATTCTCCAGCAGCGGAAAATTGAAGTTACTTTCTGTTCCTTTCAAAGCATCAGGGATAAGATTTCTACATTCAAATAAAATTCCAGTGCTAAAGCATTAACAACTGAAGGACAATTTCTTCATTAGGTCACATATTTTGAGAGTTCTATGCAAAATGCTATTCACTGCCAGAGGAAAAGAAAGAGAGCTAAAGGATGAAAATAATCAGGAGATGCAGATTAGAAAGTACAGTTAGGAATATATGTGGTGATGAATGCATTAAAATATTTTAGATGGGTTAATATCAGTGTTAGCTTTTTTTTGAGGAGACCTTCAGAATGCAGTGAAAAGTGAACATGGTCAGTACTTCCCTCGAATTTTTTAGGAGTGGAAGTATGGCGATGGACAAAAAGTTTCTGTCATCCCTGTGTTAGTCATAGTAGATCTAACTAGATTAAGATGGATTCCTTCTCCAAGCCATAGTTCAGTTTGGTTATAAATTTCTCAATTTGTGCACTTCACTTACTTTTTGTGTCTGTATGAGTAGCCAGGGTAGTAGCCAAGGTTCTCCTTTCTACTAGAAAGCTGAGCACATAGCATACTTCAGATTTTTGCCAACCAGAATTTGTTAATAATATGTTACAGAGAGATACTTACTAGCCAAGAATTTGTTATTTAAACAGTTTATTAGGCTGAAAGCTAACAGTTAACTGAATTTAAAACTAAACTAATTCAGACTACTTTATGTAATGTTTTAGGCCATGTCTCTATTATGTGTAGGAAAAATTTAAAAATGCCTGCAAAGACTTGCTTTTCATTATGAAAATTTTGAACTACCATTTTTAGAAAAGGAAAGTGGTTAGCTTATTTTCAGAGAAGCCTCTTAGAGTGGATTTGAAGTTGTCTACAGATAATATTGTCTATACAATTAGGCTTAGATTCATCCTATTACTTGATACTTTGTCAGGTGCCTCACTAGAATTTTATTAACTGATAGCTTACAGGTTTATAACAGAAGGATATATATCTAAAATTCTGAATTACTTCACTCTTCTTCTGCTAGTCATGCCCTCTTGTATTAATCCACGCAGAAGAGCTCGTGACCAGAATGTTCACGTTTGGCAGTTTAACATTACATACAATATTCTTTCCAAGCATAATTTTCTGTATTTATGTTTATTTTTAATTTGGAATTTCAAATATGTTTCCTGACATTCAGACTTATCATCTTTGCAATATATTTCAAAAGTATTTTCTAGGAAGTGTGCACACAATTTATCATCTGAATTGCTCATTTCACTCAGTGCCCTGGGTTCAGCAGTAGCAGTCATTTCTCTCCTTCTTGGTAGCTGGTGCAGTGCTGTGGTTATGACTTTTTGCCTGGGAGCAGCACTGATAATGCCGGCGTTTTTAGTTGCTGCTCAGTAATGTTTAGTCTGACCAAGGACTTTCTGAGTCTCATGCTCTGCCAGGGAGGAGTGGAAGGTGGGAGGAAGCAGAGACAGGACACCTGACCCAGACTAACCAAAGAGGTATTCCGTACCACAGCACGTCATGCCCACTATATAAACTGGAGGAGTTACCCGGCAGGGCAAGATCACTGCTCGGGTCAGGATGGGTATCGGTCGGCAGGTGGGGAGCAGTTATATTCTCTTCCCTTGTTATTTCCCTTATCATTGCTATTATTGGTGGTAGCAGCAGTGGTTTGTGTTATACCTTAGATACTGGACTTTTCTTATGTTAATCCATGGGAGTTACATTCTTTCAATTCTCCTCCCCATCCCTCTGGGAGTAGGGAGGAGGAAAGGGGAGGAGTGAGAGAGAGGCTGCATGGCTGACTGAGGTTAAACCATGACACTCAGCAAAGCCATTACTATGTATAAGTCTAATTTTTAATTGAGCTTGTTTCTATTTTTATTTTCACCATGTCCCTGGTTCTTTGCATGCTTTTATTGAGTATTTTTTCCTCTTTTCTTTTGGCTTACAATATTTGCATGTATTTATATATTTACTGATTTGTTTTTATCATTTTGTGAAAACTTTGATGCTTTTTTTTTTCTCTAATTTTAAGGTTTTTAATTGTTGGGTTTTTTAAAAAAATCCTTTTTTTTTTTTTTTTCTTTTCCTAAGAAAACTGGTTCAGTCTTTGCAGCTAACTTGTGGTTCTGTTGGTGTTCAATTTCTTACTTCAAATAGATTTCCAGTGCCACTTTGAACAAATCATTTGTCTTGGCAGTTCATTTCCTTCTCCTGTGCAGAGGATAAATGCATTAACCTTCTGCAGCTCTCATACACAACTCCAGTATGAGCCAGGGATAATCGTAGGGTCTTCTGCTGTTCTCAATATCAACCCCAAAACAAAAATACTGGTCATGACTGGTTAGGCATGTCTTGCTAAAGTTTCTTTCCTACTTTTGCTGTTCTTATAGTCATTTGGCATTCTTTTCACAGTCCTCATCACCTTTGTGTTGTTTCAAGCTGACAACATTTTTTTCATTCCTGAGAAATGGAAAACTGCAGTAGGTTTTTCAAGGAGGTAGACACTAGTTTTACCAGGTTCGTTCTTTCCTGAGAGCTGTTAGAAAACAAAAGTGCTATCAGGGTCTTTAACATGGCAACAGAAGTAGGAGAATAATTTTATTCCTGCGTATAATAACTGATGAATAAAATGAGACAGGAATCTGGAAACAGAAAAACACTTACTTAGGAATCTGTGGGACTTGGTTATTAAAGGCAAAATCTTTTCACTTTAATATGCCACAAATTCTGCTTTAATAGCTGCTGTATTCTATTCTGCTTTTTATGCATCAAGTGCCCAATATAATTTTAATGCTCCTCACACATTTCTAAAATTCTCTCAATTTGACTACTTGCAGGTACAAGAAAAAGACACCTTTTCAGGGAAGTATCTCTATTCCATGTTTAAATGTTATACCAGATGATCCTTGAGGTCCCTTTCAACCTAGTTTTCTATGATTCTATAATTCAATATAGAGCTTTAAATACGTTGTTACATTTTTAAGTTTGTGTTTAAGTTTCACAGAAGTCAATGGCTCTTACAGCCCATGCTTGAAGAAAAGCATGTGCTAAAGAGCTTCTCTAAATGGATATAGATTTAAACACATGCTTAAGTGCTTTCTCAACTAAGGGACCAAATTATGACCAGGTAGCTCTAGTGAGAATAATGTAGCATTCACAGCTTTTCATGTTAATTCAGTCTTTATATCTTAGCTGCTGTTTCCTCTAGCTTTTCCCATTTGATACTTTAGTTTTATTTATATTCTTTCAAAATTAAATACCAATTTGCAATCCTTTTTTTTTAAATTAATCACAATTTGCTGAAATTTTGGAATTATGGATCACAGCATGTTATCTCACTCTCTGATTTCTCATAACACTATCACATAAAGCTGTCTTTCATTCCTACCACACACAGTGCAAACAAGATGTGCTAATGGAAACCTCTCTGGAGTTGTATACCTTATTACAAAATAAAAGAGTCAGGTAACTGTTATCTACTTTGGATATAAAAATAGGTGGAGAGAAGAATGGAGATGGTGAAGAAAAAAAAAAGAGCATTCTTTGATAAATCTGCTTTAGTTACAACTTGTGTTGCATGTTTTAAAGAAAAGGAAAACAGGAAAGAAGGTTTGAGGGCCTAGACATGAATAAATTCTCATTCATTCTAGATGAAACATGGACTAACTTCACTGCTATCCAGAAGAATATGACTTTAAAGTGCACACCTAATGCTAACATTGGAGTCAAATCACTGTGGAATGCGCTACGTGTTACACTTATTAAAAGTAATTCATCACATTTCCTCCTTCGGTCTGCATCCTGTATGCATAAGTCTGCTCCCACCAATCTAAGTTATTCAGAGAACAGGCACTTTTCTAATGGTACTTTTTTCAAACCTGGTTGCTGGCCAGTATTACATACTTTTCTGTCAAGAATAACTTGTATACATGCCCACTCTATAGAACTGCATAGTCAAAATCATGCTGGAAAAAAGCTTTTGCGGTTTTGTTTATTTTTGTGCTGTAAGTGACACTACTTATCTATTTAGAAAGTACCTCTGAAAACTCAAAGCTTACATGAGGCTTTCCACTCATATTCAGTGCCTCTGGCTTACAAGTGTCATATGGTTGCAATTAAAAGAATGTCACAAAAACTTCATTGTAAGTAGGGTAACATATGCTCTTAAGGGGTTTGTTTCAGTTTCCAGTGCTTTGAGTCTTGCTGGGGCTGGGAGTCACATATTTCACAGTTAGTCAGTCTTCCTGCTTTAGATATGTCAGCTGACAGGGTGCCAGTTAAAACATCTTCCGGAAATGTTGACAAGTATCTGAAGGGAGAAAGCCAAGTGCTTCAAATAAACAGAGATGGCTGAGGAATAGGAGTGGCAGTTTTGCTCCAGAGGTGGTACATCTATAAATCATGCAGACTATGGGTGGCATTTGAGAACTGTTTCTTGTTGAGGGATAGGGGTAAGAAGGGTTTTCAGCAACTGTACCTTCTGCTTTGGGAACTGCCACAGGCTTGCCAAACATGAGTCAGAAACAAAGACAGCAAGCAATTAAAAAAAAAAAACCCAACAAACAAAAACAAACAACCAAATGACACTGATAGCACAGAGATGAGGAAAATGTAAGATGTGTGACATTCCCGCTTATCACAGAAGGCTAAAGCTGCGTAAATTCAGTCACGTTACAAGAACAAACTGAATTAGTGAGGGAGACTCATACTGCATGCCTATACTCTTAAAATGCATAGCTGCAAAATTAGTTGGATGTGTTTACAAAGAAATGCCTTTCAGAGCTCTTTTCTCATTATGAATTTATTGGAACAGGGGCAGGCATTTGACTCAAGTTCTCAATTCACTTTGGCACATGTACAATCAAATTTTCCTAGATTTCAGCATAATCTTTACATCTAGTATGCAAAGAGAGCAGGGAAATCAATCTGCAAATTGCACGTTTGAAGGCTATAACAACATATTGCCATTTGGTTTCCCTTCTTGCAAATTTTTTTTGCTGGCAGATATTTTTTTCTCCTTTCATCTTAATCCTTTATTTGGCAACTGTGCTTTCCTTCCCATACAGCTCACATCTCAGTGTACACTGGTAATTCAGCTCTGGCTGTCAAAAAAATTAGCAATTTAATGTGCTGGGCAGAAAGTAGCTATTCTTAATTATTTTCCCATATAACCCAAATATATTCTTTCGGTTATGAACATAAGGAAAAAAAAAAAAAACCTGCTGAAAAAAAGATTCTATTTCAGTCTGTTGTATAACTGAACTCATCATTACTTCCATAAAAGCCTTAAATATATTCCCTTCACCATCTGTGTTAAAGTTCTTTCTTATAAGGCGGGAGCTGCTAAGATTCCAGCTGATGTTCATATCAACTAATATTTTAGCTTTGCTGCAAAAACTTTATCTGGTTATTTGGCAGTGATGAAGATCATTACTAGGTTAGGTTTATGACAGTGTTATCTCCACAACTTGTAGTAAAGTAAAATAAAAATCCTTAGCAATATAGCAATGAGAAGAAAATATTTTTCTGAAACTAATGAACTTCTTTAGTGAATTCTGCTTTTCTACAGGGGGAAGTCTGTTTAGAATAGGGAATTTTAATATCGCTTCTGCTTTACTGTCTGTTTTAAAGATGACAGAAGGCATAATGTTGAAAGTTTTAAATATGCAAGTAGGATCAAGGGTATTTACAATTTCTGGCTGATGTGATTTTTTTTTTTTTCTGAATATAGCTGAAAATTTCACAATTTTATTTTGTCCTGTTAATTGTTGTTAGTTAAATTGTTTGACTCCACTCTGCCTAAACCATACTTATTCTTAATGACTTTAAACTATCCTACAATATTACATCCTACTATAGTTGTACTAATCTGATTTAAAAAAGCAAAAACAAAAAATCCCCAGAAGAGGAAAAAAAACACCACCACCAAAACCACTCCCCCACCCCCCACTGAGATGAAGAGAAGAAAACATGTCTGAGAAAGGCTTAGACTGGAAAAGTTCATAAACTGACCATATGTACATGTTCTTTAGAAACACTATTGACATTCATTAACAAAAGTAGTTTTGTCTTAATGAGGTGATTTTAAAAAGCGTAAGAGCAGAGGAATTGTAAATAGTACAAAAGCAGTGTCAACATTTGGCTTTCAATGACCTTAGTCAGAAGAAGAGTCCCTCTTCTCACTCAGTTTAATGACTTTCAGTGCGTTGTAAGGGTATGACCACATCCTATATTTGAAGCATGAGAGGAGATTTGTGCCTAGTGTATGTAATGTACAAGATTATGGGACAGGGACCTGCTCTGATTCAGGACATAACATTAAACCTGTTGTAATCTACTTTCTCAACAAAATCTGGCACTGCATTGCTACATTTGTGTACCTTCAAATGACTTGATAAAAAGAGGACTGAGAATAACCTATCCAAAGTACAGTTTGTGTTTATAACTCAGTCTCAGAAAACTATGTGTTAATTTGTGTTTTCCACTAGAAGCTCACCTCAAAATAAGCTTTGTTTCTGAAGACTTCTTGGGATGCTTTCATACTATCACTATAATGCACAACAGTAGAGATGGTCATAGCTGACAGAGGTCTATATTTTCAAGCAATGCGTCATATTCACAGGACTAGAAAATATGAAAAAAACAAATATAGTGTATTGCTCTTACGTTGGTTACACTGAATTTTATTATTTCTCTTGATAAGGTTGTCATGGTTTAAGCCTCTATAACTCACACAGTTGCTCTCTCACTCAGTCCCCCCTCTTTCTTCCCCCCACTCCTGGAGGGATGGGAAGGAGAATCAAAAGAATGCAACTCCCACAGGTTGAGATAAGAACAGTTTAGAAACTAAAGTATAACACAAGACCATTACTGCTACCACCAATAATAATAATGACAAGGCAAATACAAGGAAAAGAATACAATTGCTCACTACCTAACACCCAGCCCGACCACGCAGTACACCTCCAACCTTCCGGGTCTTTGCTCTCTGTCTTTACATCCTGGGCATGATGTGCTGTGGCATGGAATACCTCTCTGGTCAGTTTGGGTCAGGTGTCCTGTCTCTACTTCCTCCTGGCTTCCCCTCCTCCCTGACAGAGCATGAGGCTCAGAAAGTCCTTGGTCAGACCAAAACATTACCAAGCAGTAACCGAAAACACTGGTGTTATCAGTGCTGTTCCCAGGCCCAAAATCAAAACACAGCGCTGCACCAGCTATCAAGAAGGAGAAAAAATGACTGCTACTGCTGAACCCATGACAAAGGTGTCCTGATTAATCATCTTGGACTGGATAGTTGCTCAGTAGTGTGGAATGTGTAATACTACCACATAGAACCTTCAGCTTAAAAGTGGTTTACAGTTACTGTTCTGTTGAGGTCATTATTAATTTTTTTTTTTTTCACAGATGAAGAAAAAAGAAAAAACAAGCAGCAATTCTTATGGTTAGATATATCTGCATTAGTATTTTGGTTTAGATCAGTTGTATTATTTCAAAGCAAATCCTCTGTTTTTCCCAGGATAAGGCATCTGAACTAAACACTGGACATCTGGGGAACTTAAGTAGCACAAATGATAGGGATTTTCAGTCCAGGGAGACATATAGAATATGTATCAAAACAGCCATCCTCCCCTACCAAGAATCTTTCGTAAGGGCCTTATTACCAGCTGGTATAATTAACTAAACCATTCCTGTTTCTGCAAACTGCTTGCCATTGTGGGCATAACTAGTGGTAACAGACTGGACTTCGGAAGCCGGAAGGAAAATACCCCATCCATTATGACAAAATAAGCCTACCTATAGGATGAAAATTCATGGTTTACTTCACTAAAAAGCCAGCATAAAAGGCATTAAAACACCTATTCTAAATTTACAACTTTCTTCAAAGGGTATGTTTTCTGATGGAAGGGGTAGAACTGTAATTATCAATTCCAGTGTTCTGAATCCCGTCTGAGCACATTTAATAGCACAGGAGCAAAGCGCATATAAGTACTTACAACTCCTAAGTGGGCATTTTCTCAAATTTGGGGTTGTAAAGTGACATTTTTAGTAACTAAAATGAAAGGCACATTCTATTACAGAAAAATGATCTTCACAATTCTTATTTATCTATTAAATTTAAATGATTGTTCTGCAGTATATTTCCATTTATGTAGAAGAAAGACTGGTTTGAAGTATACACCCTTACTACAAAAATGCAAAACTTGGAACAAATTGAAGACTCTAGGAATGAAATTATGAGACACACAACTCTTCACATCATCTGACAAACTCACTGTCAGAGTGCAGGCCCTATCTGTTTAATACATGCTGGTTGTGCTTTTGGATAGATTGAGAGTTGTATTGATTCAGTAGAAACACACAGTGGGAGCATGTTGTTATGTAGATTATCTCATCAGTTAGCCAACATAAGAATATAGAAGAACTTCACATGAGTATTTGAGAAAGCAGAGTGGTAGGTACCCAATTTGAGTGAATTGTCTTCAGCTTGCTCTCAAACACTCTCTGATAAGAGATTGTACTATCAAAGAATTAGCTTACCTTATGGGTGTGTTACAAAAAAAGATTTTCAGTTTCAAGGAAAAAAACCTTTGATAGAGCTGGAACAATTGTTTGAGGTGTCTGGATCAAGCTGGCTGAGAATACAAATACTACCTCTGTGTCTGTAAGGTAAAATAAGAGAGGACAATGCCAGATTCTATAATTCATATTATACACTTTTTACATAGGAAGAATCCAAGGTAATTTGAGTATTATCCAAGTACATGAGTTAATGCTGTTTACAGTGTATTTTCAAGTCACCCAAGATTGTTAGTTTGAAATACATATTTTAAATTTACAAAAAAATTGTATTTTTCCTCATCCCTTTGTGGTACAGATTTGTGCATTCTCTATAAAATAATGTCAAAAGTGTGCTCTGTCAAGTACAATGACAATACACCTGGTTTTGCAATCAGCGTTTGCTCAGCCTTTGCAATATCTACTGTATGGCAGACATGCAGCTGATAACCTTTTATAAACACCACATCTTGGGACTAATAAACACTCTCCTGGTTTCAGCATTTGGAGTGTGAGTTCCATTTTGTATAGGATGACCTTGGTTGAAGCAACAAAACAGGAGTGTGTGCTACTGAATTTATAACTTGTCGTTAATACCAGCTACAAGGAAATAACATGAGTCACTGTTTTCCGCTTTCTTACTTTATCAATATTACTTTAGAGTGTTATTCATCCAGGAAATATATGAAAGAGCATCTTTACCTCTGTTGATCTCAATGCTGCTTTTATTAAGATAAAAGAACTCTCTGAGTTCTGAGGTCAGTGCTCTAGGGCCAAATTCAATACCTACTGATAACAGCTGGAAGATACATATTGGATTCAATGAGGGCTTAGCCTTTATTAACCTTTATCCAACATAAGATAGATAGTCACCATAGGTAACCTATTGCAATAGACAGCTGGCAAGAGGTAGTATACTAGTAGCTTCTCACTGTTGTATGTGTTGGGTTTCTGAGTTCGTATGCTTCCACACTGGGTCTTCTGGATGTTTCCTTTTCAATGCAATTCATCTTCATCATTTCTGTACTGAAAGACAAGAACCTACTTAACAATGTTATAGCCAGGAATATTTTTGCTGCTTTTCAGAAAAGACTCTTATGATGCGACTATTTGATTTTTGTTAAGGAAACACTGTGTTTTCATGATTATGAATGAAGACTTTGCTATGCAACTGGAAAAATTCTGTCATATATTTTTATAGATTGCCCAAGTATTTTGATTTATTTAGTAGTGCCTTTCAAACTAACCTGGAGAAGGACAGGGGTACTATCCATTCTATGTGTATAGTGTTTCTTAGCTGCTATTCATAAAATCTTTGCAGTACATATAGTAGATACACAATCCTTCAAAACTGGCTGACCTACAGGCAGCAATGTTAAGGTAATAATAAGCTATGGGAAGCAACATATTTTTTTATACTTTTGGATTTCAGTTTTCTTTTTAATTCTTCTGAGGCAATAAACAGTGTTAGAAAACCTATAAGGCAACATGTTGCCTAAGAGCCAAAGGTGGGGAACTTTAGAATTTGCATCCTGATGGTATAAGAATAATATTCTGAAGAACCAAAATTGACCCTGGTTTATATGACATGATGGAGTTATACACACACAAAAAGAAATAATTAAAAAAATTAAATTCATTCTCAATGAAATAGTAATGAGCAAAAAATGAGCAAAAGAACAGCATGAGATGAATAGATGCTTTGAGATACAGTTCCTGAATATTTCTCAGTGAAGGCTTTCTTCAAATATTTTGTAGCTAGTGAATGCCTTCTGATTCATAACATGACTTAGAGATTCCCATCTGTTGAATTGAGGTATTCCACATGGTAAGTTTAATAAAATAACTGAGTAGCACACTTCAGAACCTAGTCACATAGTAAAGCTGCATAGCTGTGGATTTTGAGACCATCTGTATTGTGAATACAGCAACCAGTCATTCACATCATTTACCATACAATAACAGTCAGGGAGCTATTTTAGGAGCAATGGTCCTTACATTGCAGACATCTAGCAAGAAACTACAAAATACAATCTATTTACTTCAGTGCTTCACAAAGATTAACTTTATCCTTGGGAGGCTAATAACCCTAGGCTCCCTTAATAGCCCGTGGAAAGAAAGAAGCTCTTTCAGTTGATTCTGAACAGAACCCTGACTTGAAGAATGCAGACCATTTGGAAAAAGTACAAAAGAGATCAAGAAGAGATTTCAAAACAATTATCTGCTTGTAAAGATTGGAGGAATTAGACTTGTTTTGAAGGGGAGATGATGGGAGGTACGAACATTATAAAATACATAACAGACTGGGGCAATGTCTGTTCTCCATGTAGTTAGTGAATAAGACAAAGTAATAATGCAGCAAGAAAGATCTATTTTGAACAATAGGAAAAATCTTCCAGCAGTACCGATAGGAAGTACACTGAAAGAAATTCTCTGAGTAGATTACAAAGTCTTTGTTACTGGTAAGCAGTACAGACATATGTCAGGAATGCCATAATATAACTGATTCTACCTGCAGAAAGGAGTAGACTAGATAGATGAACTCTGGAGATTTCTTAAAGTAATATACTATTTTGGCTTTCTGAAGAATGGGTCTATTTTATGGGATGATTAGGGAGATTTGTTTTTAAATGAACTTTAACTTGTAACCATTCCTTGTTTGGTGTGCAAGAATATCCACTGAAAAGCCGTCAGGTTGCTGTGTTCCTCCCCAAGAGAGATCATCAGCCCATGCATTCTTGATCATCATAATGCACTTCACTTTATATCATCTTCTTACAATACACACATGTATTAAAGAACTTGATTTTATTACCTTCGATGTCAGTGATTCTATTTGTACTATCATAATTCAGTTTACTAATAAAGTGTTCTGAACTGTGAGTCAAGTTTTATACCCAATTTTCATTCTAATACTTAGAGCTTTTCCAATCAACTCTCCATTTACTACTCTTATTAAAAGAACTACTGAAAAAGTACAGGTTTCAATTATATCTTCTCAATGCAGTGAATTTATTGCTATCTTTGATATATTACTATACACATATATATGTATAGTAGATAACATATTGGATTTATTTTTCTCTTCATTTATACCAACGAAGGAGAAATTAATTCTTACGAAATAAGATCATTTATTGCAAGTTTGATTCAGTACTATTTGTCTCCCTGTGTTTGCTTACAAACAGGTTTGTAGTTTTGGTTCTACAGGATATGTTAGTATGTGCACCCTTTAGGTGGAAACTAGAATATGTATTAAAAAAGTGAGAGAGAAAAATTTCGGAAGAAAAGGTATGTAGCTATTTTTTTTTTTATATTTTAAACTGATACAGATAACATTATTTTCTTAAATTAGGAATTACTGAAAGTTCTTTAACATTTTCCCCAACTTGAAATTCTGAAGAAACGTTTAGAAATAAGAACTTACATTTTCTTTTTTTATGTTAAAATTAAACATAAAATGTTTACAATAATTTGAATTATTATGTATACATAAGATTTACTTTTTTATTGAACTATTCATCATGACAACACCAAGTGTATTGCTGTTTAACAATTTGTATAATTTTTAACAGTGAATTTCTGTCCCACATTCTGTTCTTTTGTTGTGACATTTAAACTCTCCCAGGCGCTTTAATTCAAGTGTTGTATCAAAGCCTATCAGTAAAGCACTATAAGCACTGACAAGTATATTGTACTAGAGAACTATTAAATAGGGACATATTAAAATTCTCCCATACTTGCCCTCTTCTTGTAGATTTGACCCTACAATCACATATTCAAGTTATTAATATTGTATTTAAAGGAAAGTTCATGAATTCACAAAAAGTACACAAATGTGAATGCAACTGTATCGATTTAAAAATATATTATCTTCCTACAATAATAGTTTAAGATCATTCTAATCTTGCTTTGTTATACTTTAAATCATACTTGTCAAAGCTACATATCTGTTAAGCAGCATGGCTTCCTATTTCTTTTAATTTCTTTCTATAAATGATGAAGAGCAGTTAATCTTCTTCCCCTCCACACCCCACCACCCCTCACAGCCCCTTGCATATAACAGTACAATAGGTGCAATTTTAAAAGCCTGCTCATCCCCCAGCTCTGCTGCGGTGTTATTCTGCTGCTGGAAGTAAACAACAATTATACATCATATAGCAGCTGAATAATAATAATAATAATAATAATAATAATAAAAAGGACTTGGATAATTATGTGGTAAAGCCATTTACTAGGAAGTCTGCTATATTTTCTTAATAGTAGTAGGGTGCCCAGCAAATGAGAATGGTAAATTATTCCCATGCAAAACAGTAGCAGATTGCATAATGTCCAAGAGCATAAAGGACATAAATTTGCAATAGCATGGGCAAGAGAATATAAAATACCATAGCAAAGGAACTGCAGGCCACCTTTATTCCATTCTGCTCAGCAGTTCTCTGTTTTGTTCTGTGGGCATATTCTGCAAAGAAAAGATAGATGATCAGAATTCAGGTCACAGTATGCAAATCCATATAATTTTGCAGAAATTTGTATTTTAAAAAATCTTTAGTCTCAAAAATTCTTCTGTGAGCACGTTACTGCTGGGTATTTTCTACAGGAGCGGAGCAGCGCCAGTTCTTTAGGTTTACATGCTCATATGCTTGGAAGCTTTTTTTCTTAAAAGTCCAGAATGATGAGAATATGCATGAGCATATTCTCCTTTATTACAAAAATAAATAAATGGCCAATAATTTGTCACAGGTTCAGCAGTAGCAGTCATTTTTCTTCTCCTTGCTAGCTGGTGCAGCGCTGTGTTTTTGACTTTCGGCCTGGGAACAGCACTGATAACACCAGTGTTTTCAGTTACTGCTTAGCAATGTTTTGGTCTGACCAAGGACTTTCTGAGTCTCCTGCTCTGCCAGGGAGGAGGGGAAGTAGGGGAAGCAGAGACAGGACACCTGACCCAAACTAACCACAGAGGTTATTCCACACCACAACACGTCATGCCCAGGATGCAAAGACAGAGAGCAGAGACCTGGAAGGTTGGGGGTGCGCTGCTTGGTCGGGCTTGGTATCAGGTGGTGAGCAATTGTATTCTTTTCCCTTGTATTTCTCTTATTATTATTATTGGTGGTAGCAGTAGGGGTCTTGTGTTATACTTTAGTTACTAAACTGTTCTTATCTCAACCCGTGGGAGTTGCATTCTTTTGATTCTCCTCCCCATCCCCCCGGGAGCTGGGGGGAAGAAAGAGGGGGGAGTGAGTGAGCAAAACTGTGTGGGTTATAGAGGCTTAAACCACGACAGTTCTTATTGGCACCCAACGTGGGGCTCGAAGGGTTGAGATAATGACAGGATTAATAGCCACTCATCATAATGCTGATTTATTGGCTCTCAAGGTTGCTTCTCTTGATTCTCTTGAGTTCATGGTTTCAGCCTGTTGTAGCTTACTTGCAGCTGGTATTTGTTACCTTAGCATTTTTCGGATATGGGTTTTGGGTTAAGGTTCTTGTCTCATTGTACTTTATTGGAATGGCTTGTAATAAGGGTGGGCTCTAGAAGAGGGGGGGGGCAGACGTCCTGGCCCTCGTCCTCGCCTCTGTCTTCGTGAGGCTGTGGGGAGCCAAGGGGGGGAGGCCCAGGGAGCCGCCAGCAGCTGAACCGGCCCGGGAGCATGGCCCCCGGGACCAGGAGGCCACGAAGGAGGAGGCAGAGGAGCTGAGCCCCCCTGCTGAGCCCAGCCCGGCAGCTGCCAAACAGCAGGAGGAGACGACAGTGGAGAAGCCGAGCCCCCTGTCCGACCTAGCCCCGTGGTGGCCGGGAGCATTCCCCAGAAGCCGCCCACAGAGCCCTGCAAGCCCGAGCCTCAGGAGGATTCAGGACACCACGCAGCACTTCCCAGCAAGGCAGAGGAGGAAGATCTGGACTCAGACAAAGAGCAGCTGGTGGTGAGAGAGCTGGCAAGCACAGCAGCTACACCAGCCCCAGTGACAAGGACAGCAGCCTCATTTGAGAGTTCTGAAGGGTTTGAATGGCCTTTGGGTACCCTTGAGACCTGCCTGCTGATTGTGATGGGGATCAGCATGTTGGCACACATCCAGAGTGTGTTTCACCCACAACCATTTTGTCTGGTCCCGAGAGTTAAGCAGAGTGAAGTGTGGGCCTTGTCTGGGGTTAGACTATGATGTAGGATGACCAAGAGATTTCCCCTGAGGCTGAACAGTCATAAGTGGCAGGGTGTGGGGGACTCTATGGGCAAGTATCTAGTCCACTGGGCCCCTCCAGTGCTTTGGAAGCGTCAGAGATGGAAGGCAGCTGTATGGAGTCCCCAGTGACAAGCAGCAGAAACTGTTGAAGGGGAGGGTGAATTTTTTTGAGCCTGGTGGGCCCATGACACTTCAGGCCATCAGGGCAGATATACAGTGTACAGATGGATTCGTGATAGAGGGGTAGACTTAGCAATGGACACTATTGCCCAGGTTATTCATGAGTGTGAACACTGCACACAGCCTCCCCTGCTCTGAAAGACTGTTACAAGAAATGGAACCCGATATCATGGACCAGATGGACTCAGCAGCTTCATAGGGATTGGTCCATGCAGTAAGAGATGATCTCTCCTTTCCTCTGTACGTGTGTGTGGATGTATATATATACACATGTGATCGTATACTGAAAATGTGGGATCTGAGCATGACGTGAATGGTATGGAATAAGGGGTGGATACTGCCATGGGTTCAGCAGCAGCAGTCATTTTTCTCCTTCTTGGTAGCTGGTGCAGTGCTGTGTTTTTGACTTTCGGTCTGGGAACAGAGCTGATAACACCGATGTTTTCATTTACTGTTTAGTAATGTTTTGATTTGACCAAGGACTTTCTGAGCCTCATGCTCTGCCAGGGAGGAGGGGAAGCTGGGAGGAAGCAGAGACAGGGCACCTGACCCAAACTGACCAAAGAGGTTATTCCATGCCACAGCACCTCACACCCAGGATGTAAAGACAGAGAGCAGAGACCCGGAAGGTTGGGGGTGCACTCCTTGGTCGGGCTTGGTATCAGGTGGTGAGCAATTGTATTCTTTTCCCTTGTATTTCTCTTGTCATTTTTATTATTGGTGGTAGCAGTAGTGATTTGTGTTATACTTTAGTTACTAAACTGTTCTTATCTCAACCTATGGGAGTTGCATTCTTTTGATTCTCCTCCCCATCCCCCCGGGAGTGGGGGGAAGAAAGAGGGGGAAGTGAGTGAGAGAGTGACTGCGTGAGTTACAGGGGCTTAAACCACGACATAATTGTGATCTGAGGAAGAAATCTGGAAATGAAAAGTTAATCTTAAACACTGAAGAAAAAAAAAAAAAAAACCTACCACCAATGGTGTATCTAGCCAATGAAACATGTTTAGTTTGGTTTTTTTTGTTGCGTTTTGTTTTTTTTTTTTTTTTTTTTGTAATCTAGCATGAATTTTGATCCTGGACTCGGGTTTTAAATGTTTGAGGTTGGCAGTGCTTCATGTGTATAGTCTTCTTGGGAGAAATTTTCTTTCAGCTAGTACATGAGCCATGAAATTGCTGAAATCTAATAGAGTTTCAGTATTGTACATAGAGCACAGGCAGTTTTTCTTTGTTTATAGCAGTGGATAAAACAATGTGAGGTAAGCCAAGGAGAAGCATTTCTGCAAAGATAGGTTGGGTTTTTTTTTTGTTTTGGTTTGGTTTTTTTTCCTCTCGGATTGAATCAGTGAACCAAATTCTCTGCTGCTATAAATTGTTGCAGATTACAGTTTTGTTAAAAGATTGCTAGTGTGTAGTCTGTGCATCTTCCGTTTACTTTCCTGTGCTTACTCTCCTATAATTCTAGCCAGGGTTCTCTCAGAATTGAATTTACCGCTGATATATCTGATTTCCCCAGCAAAGCAAATTTTGGATTACGGAGGACTTCAGAACCAGCACTGGACTACACAGTTTACCAAAGAAAGAAAATTTCTTCTGCATGAAAAAAAAACCCAAACACAACAGGTTGGAATTGCTTTGGGATAGAATTAAGTATCTGATAGAAAAGTTAAGTTGTTGTCATTGACAGAAGGATACAGATAGCCTTTCTAAAGAATTAACTGATATTAAACTATCTCTCTAGCAGGAATAATTACATCTTGTAAATTATGATCTTCCTAATCCCAATAAACAATAACAATCCACAGGGGGTGCTGTAATGCTAATGATAATTGTGCAAAAAGTGTTTAGAAATTGCAATTATTAGAACTTTTTCTTTTTTCCTAATATGCTTTAGCTGTTTTGGAATTTCAATCTAATTAAATTTTTACAGGTTAGAATGTGTTTTTTTAATCAACTTTGTTAAATGACTGTGGTACTTCAAACAATAATAACTATCAAGGTCATACTTTTCTCTTTCTGTTGTCCATCACATCCTACAGAATGAGGATTTTTCTTTGGGAGAATTTGCAGAAGAAAACTAACACTTTTTTCTCTCTCTCTCTCTTTTTTTTTTTTTTTTTTTTTACATTTTAACTCACTGGAATTTGCATGGTAACCAAGAACTGTTTAAATTACTGTAAGGAGGCATCTTCTTTAAAAAATAAACTAAGTCCGTAAGATCTGGGAAGCTAGTACTAGAGCTTCAGAAGACCCCAAAAGAAGTAGTCACATAAACTGGAATACATTCACTTATATGTTCATAAACATTATAAATAATTATCAGGGATTTGCACATGTGCTAATGTTTATTTTACACATAGTAAGTAGTTTCATTGAGTTAAAAAAATGTGTTTAAATCCATTTGCAAATCTTTTCAGAAACAGCTTCTAACTGCAAGTGCTACAGCATAATCTTTAGTGTCCATACGGGAATAAATGTAACACGGTGAAGAAAAAGAATAGGATTTTTGCATCTGGCTTTTCTTTAAGGAAAAAAAACAAAACCAAGCAAACAAAAAAACACCAAAAAAAAGCACAGGTTTTTGACAGGTGCTTAGGAATTTGGAACATTCAAAGCGTCCCAATGGAATAGAATTTGTGAGACAAGCACAGGTGAGATGATGGATGGTAAATGCAATCTAATTTTATGCCTGTGGAGTTTATTGCACATTTCTCATCATAGCCAATTTAGCTGGAGTACTTACTTCTATCTGACATTATACTCAATATCCTATTTCTTGCAAATCATCCTTTATTGTCATATTTAAGGCTGCCAAAGTGGACTATCCCACTGCCATTGTCTTGGGCTTGAAGCAAGCATGGTAAGAGGGTAACAGATAGTAGGACTTCAGCACAGCCGTTCATGTATGATGCTGCTCAGTGTCACTTGCTTTAAAATTGCTGTAAAACCTCTAACGTAAAACCTCTAAAATAAAAACATAGTTCCTGTGACATACAAACTTTACTGATCCTAGTTTCATTTTTATCCTTTATATTCTTTCCCACTAAGACAAAAAAGAGAAAAACAGTAATAAAAAAAATTCACTCAAGTTTTACACTCACTTCACATGGTACCTTGTGTGAAGGGAAGTGTTTAAAAGAATAAATATTTCTGGGGAAAAAAAATCCAAACCAAATATTTTCTAGTATCATAGAATCAAGTATATAGTCAAGTATTATAGAATCATAGAATAGTTAGGGCTGGAAAGGACCCTGAGATGACCTAGTTCCAGCCCCGCTGTCATGGGCAGGGACACCTCACACTAAGCCATGCCACACAAGGCCCTCTCCAACCCAGCCTTGAACACGCCAGCAATGGAGCATTCACGACTTCCCTGGGCAACCCATTCCAGTGCCTCATCACCCGTGCAGTAAAGAACTTCCTCCTTATATGCAATATAAACTTCCCCTGTTTTAGTTTGAACCCGTTAACCATTGTCCTCTCACTACAGTCCCTAATGAAGAGTCCATCCCCAGCATCCTTGTAGGCCCCCTTCAGATATTGGAGGCTGCTATGAGGTCTCCATGCAGCCTTCTCTTCTCCAGGCTCAACAACCCCAACTTTCTCATTCCGTCTTCATACGAGAGGTGCTCCAGTCCCCTGATCATCCTCCTGGCCCTCCTCTGGATTTGTTCCAACAGTTCCATGTCTTTTTTATGTTAAAGACACCAGAACTGTACACAATACTCCAAGTGAGGTCTCAGGAGAGCAGAGCAGAGTGGCATGATCACCTCCCTCGACCTGCTGGTCACGCTTCTTTTGATGCAGCCGGGGATACGGTTGGCTTTCTAGACTGTCAGTGCACACTCCCAGCTCATGTTAAGTTTCTCATTGATCAATACCCCCAAGCCCTTCTCCACAAGGCTGCTCTGAATCTCTTCCCTGTTCAACTTGTAGCTGTGACTGGGATTGCTCCCACTCAGGTGTAGGACCTTGCACATGGCATGGTCAAACTTCATAAGGTTTTTTCATAAGCACCTTGTTGTTTTTCATGTGCCTTAGCATGCCTTGCAGGAGAATCTGCTCCAAGATTTTGCTAGGCACAGAGGTGTGACTGAGTGGTCTGTAGTTCCCTGGGTCATCCATTTTCCCCTTCTTGAAAATGAGGGTTATATTACTCTTTTCCCTGTCATCAGGAGCTTCACCTGAATACCAATTTTAATTCATAAGTATGGGCTGGTACCTCAAAACTTCTACAATGCAGATTCGTTATGCTCCTTTCTGTAGTTTGACCTTCCTCAGTTGATTTTCATCTGCAGTAAACTTTCTTCCCTTTTAGAAATGGCAGGCAGGTACATCATGAAAAGTTCTGTTTTCTCTAGTTAAAAAAAAAAAAAAAGATTTTTACAGAAAATTTTCAGTTACACATAGCACATCTGTTACAAAATTTATGCTTTGTTCATGCTAGCTCAGGCAATTGATTTCCCACTTCAGTTTCTGTTTTACCTACAGAAAAGTCAGTCACAAATATATAGCAGGTAGGATGTGTATGCCATAGGAACAGATGACATTAAAGGACAGCAGCTTATTTGACTTTGCATTTTATATTGAGCTTAAAGTACATGTATGCCATAGGAACAGATGACATTAAAGGACAGCAGCTTATTTGACTTTGCATTTTATATTGAGCTTAAAGTACATTTTGAAAGTGTTATCTGTGATGGTCTATGTAGTCCTATAAAAAGTACCAGTTTCTTCTTTAATAAAACCAGGACATAACTTTTCTTATTCTTCTTTTGTTATGAGTTGAGGAAAAAAGCAATCAAACCGAAAAAAAAAATCATCCAGCCACCCAAACAAACAAACCAAAACAGAAGAAACACCAAACAAAAACCAACAAAACAACAAAGAAGTAAGACATCATCTGGCAAATTATGACAAGTTACATTAGTGAGACAAGAAAACCTAGGGAGAAATTGCTCAACACCATCAAAGCTATTAACTAAGACAAATATTTTGTTTCACTCTTAAATGTGACTGTCAGATGCACTGCTGGATTCTGATAAGTGGATTTTCCATTTAACCAGTTGTTTCTCTTCATACTATTCAGCCACCTTGTGATTGATTTGTGCCAGGTGGCATTTATCCAAATATGTGTTAGTTCCATGTGTCTGTTTCCAACTTTCTGGAGACAAACAAATAAAAAAAGGCCAGCATATGATTCTACCTGTGGATAGATGGGAATACATATGATACTAAGACTATTTTAATAGCAGCCTAAAAATGCAGTAGAAAACAAGATTTTATTAATCATTTTAGGTTAAATTGAAAATGGTATTAGAAAGAGAAGAGCTCTAAAATGTTTTATGTGTTTGAAAAAGGAAAATGTGCAAACCGGAAGGATGGCTTTGTACCAAATACAGTAAATCACTCTATTGAAAGGCATAAAATAAATCACACTTTTAACTCACCTCATTATTAGGGTTTGTAGCAGCTTATAGAGAACTTTAAATAACTACTTCATTACAGTCAGCTGCTTGAAGCAAAAGAAGGCACTAGATGACTGTCAGATTGACAGACCTCTCTTGCTGATTTTGAAACTGAGAACCTAGAAGTTTGGTGTAGTATACATTTAGTTCCTACCATTTTGGAGCTTCACAAGTAGATCTCCCACACAGAACTGCAGAAAGGCAAAGAAATCACGGTTTCCTGATTCCTTCTCTGTGCTGAATACACCCATTATTCAGGGACTTGATGTGGGGCATATCTGGCCACTGTGAAACTTCATGAAAGGGACTTTGTGCTCAGAGAGAAAGAGTCTTATAAGAAAAAAAGCATGGAGGTGATCTCCTTACCAACTGGGAAGGAATATTTTGATTCCCCTTTTTTTAGTGGGTCTAAGATAGGAGTCACATGGTGATACTGCAAGGGTTTTGAGAGGGAAGACTAAAGATCTTAGCTACTTTGCAGACAAGATGTCCCAGAAGAGTATATAAGAAGAATGATTCATAAGAATTTGCCTTTTATGTGAATTTGGACAAGAATAAAAGGGTTAGAAAAATTATGAACAGGCCTTTATTACAAACAGTTTTATATCTGAGTAATTTTTGTAATACTAGGTATTCCTGCTTTCCAAACTGTGAAAGCTGCTTCTTACTGAAGATTTTATACTGGCAAAAGAACAAAGAACAAAAAAGTAGTGCATAGCATACTTAACATGTAGTTCATATCTTGAACTTTTGTGTATATTACAACAGGACTAGACAGTAGCAGAACATTAGCATGTTCAAGGCACAGAAAGGTATTCATTAACAGCACCTTACTCTTGCTGCTTATACCATTTTAGGCTCTCTCTCCACTGTCTGTGGAAGAAGCCTAAAATTAACTTTTGTTAGTATTCCTTACTTACCAAAATACAGTTATCTGGTATTTTTTAGAAAGGTTCGTGGGACTGACAAACCCTGCTGTTTAAAAGCTGCAGAAGTTAGACCATTAGTGGTTTTGGAAAATATGTTTTCCTCTTTATTTTTCTATCTCCAAGGTTTTGTAGCATTATTGATCTTCAAGTCAATGCATCATTATGTTGTTCTGTGAGACCACTCATATCCTATTGCTGTGTAAGTGCAGCCACTGAAAAAAACCACTGTATTTTTAAGGAAATAATACTGGGATTACAAGCAAAATCAAAAGAAGGAAAAGCCACAAAAGGAATTTCACTTCAATCTACAATCAATAATATTTGACCTTACCCAGTGTTTAATTGGTTGGTTCTTCAAGTCTTTAAAATGGTGGATTACTTACCCTGGTTAGTGGAGCTTTCTTACAGCAACTATCTACCTTTTATATTGATCAGGCTCGGTTGTAATTGCACTGTAATGGATAGTTCAATTGGAAGAATTTACTTGAGCACTGTTACCCTTTAAGAAGTCACTACATGTTCACAGAGTGGTGCAAATCTTCAGTTCTATTCCAGAATGGAAAGGTGCTGAAGCAATAATATTATAAGACACAATTTATAAGGCACTGTTATCAAACTAGAAAGATTAAGTTGAAGTAGAAAGGGCTTTGCCCTGGGTTCAGCAGTAGCAGTCATTTTTTTTCCTTCTTAGTGGCTGGTGCATTGCTGTGTTTTTGACTTTTGGCCTGAGATCAGCTCTGATAACACTGATGTTTTTAGTTGCTGCTCAGTAATGTTTAGTCTGACCAAGGACTTCCGGAGTCTCATGCTCTGCCAGGGAGGAGGGGAAGCCAGGAAGAAGCAGAGACAGGACACCTGACCCAAACTAGCCAAAGAGGTATTCCATAGCACAGAACGTCATGCCCAGGATGTAAAAACTGGGGACAGGGACCTGGAAGGATTAGATCACTGCTGGGTTGGGCTGGGTTTTGGTTGGCGGGTGGTGAGCGGTTGTATTCTCTTCCGTTGTTGTTTTCCTTATCAATATTATTATTGGTGGTAGCAGTAGTGGTTTGTGTTATACCTTAGTTACTGGACTGTTCTTATGTCAACCCATGGGAGTTACATTCTTTCAATTCTCCTCCCCATCCCTCTGGGAGCAGGGTGGAGGAAGGGGCAGGGGGAGTGAGCGAGGGGCTATGTGGCTGAGTTACTGACTGGACTTAAACCACGACAGGCTTGCAAGCTGTGAAGTTTGTCGAAGTTCAAGAAAGAGCTGTCAATGCTTTTGCTTAGCTTTGGTTTTCTCTTTAAATTTATTTATTGCTATAGGGATGTTTACATGTGTAGAATGACGTATTTATTCACACACATTTGTGCCTGCACAACTTTGAATATGTCCTGTAGGTAGAATTATGATCAAGCAGTTATATGTATGTCCCTGTGCTTTATATGATCTTCAATAATTGAGTGCATTTTCCTTCCCTATTTAATTCTCATTCTAGTTCTTATGCAGGTTTTAATTTTATCTTTGCTAAAATTTAGGACTTCAGTTAAAGGTGGATGATTACCAGCTACTGACAACAGACATTTAACAGTTAGAGATACTTTCCCCAAAAGAACTAAGATGCTTACTATCTATTATTTTATTAATTTTCTTTACTGCATCAAATTTATTTCTTTGGCTCTGTGAAATGTAATAAGTTAATTTAAAAGCTCTTTCCCCTTCTCTTAAGTCAGTTTTACCTTAAGAGTATGTATTTTTATTGTTGTCATTAACAAGAATTGCTCTATTTAATAAATCTCCAGCTTCAGGAAGATTCAGGTAACATCACAGACAAGTATAGAAATCCTAAAAAGAAGTCATTATCTAAATTTTATGTCCCTATATCTTTATAAAAATCATTCAGAAAAACACTTCTGTTATCATTAAGCAGCTGTTTGGCAGCTTTGAGCTGGTATGCAACCATGACTTCAGATAAGGAGATATTTAATTTTGCAGTGCAAAATATAAACAGAACTGTTGACATGACATATTTAGGACAAAAGAAGCATATATACAAAATTTCAAAGAAAAATTACATGTTGAATATTTCTGGTTTTCAGACACTGCAATTTGTTTATATAAATCCTTTCAGAGTTTCAGTTAGAAATTCAGAGCATAACCCTTTGGCACATTCTCATGCAGGAGCAACTAATTGAGACAATTCTTGGTATCATTTATAGACTTTTCATTAGCTTAAAATTCCTCATATTTCACAAACAGTTTCTTTAGGATGGAGGAGGAGAACCTTGAGCTGGATTCTCCAGTTAGATTCAGTTGAATTCATTTAACCTTGCTACTTCTCAGCCTATGTAACAACACTGGTTTTATCTGAAAAAAAATGTTTTTCTGAGCTGAGAGAGCATGCTGCATGTTTTAATGGAATTATTGTTCACTGCAAACATGGTGGGACAACAATTACAGCAAAGAATGGATATAATAGTGTATGGATTGCAAAGCATATGAGGCAAGAGTAGAGGAAGCTTTAAAGATAGCTGATTACTCAAGACTGTTCTTGTAGGTTGTGTATACATACCATAAGCAGTGTTCACAGTGAAAATGAGTAGATTCATCTGGAAAAAAATGTTGTCTCAAGTAAAAAAATGTTTACAACAAATAGCCTGATTATCTGTATGTACATAATGTACAAATACATGAAGGAAACAAATACGAGATTTGTATGTGCATATTTGTCATGGGTTCAGCAGCAGCAGTCATTTTTTTCTCCTTCATAGTAGCTGGTGCAGTGCTGTGTTTTCGATTTTTAGTCTAGGAACAGTGCTGATAACACCGATGTTTATAGTTGTGGCTTAGAATGTTTTGGCTTGACCAAGGACTTTCTGAGTCTCATGCTCCACCAGGGAGGGGGGGAAGCCAGGAGGAGGCAGAGACAGGGCACCTGACCCAAACTGACCAAAGAGCTATTCCATGCCACAGCACGTCATGCCCAGGATGTAAAACTGGGGGCAGGAACCCGGAAGAGTTCAGTTCACAGCTCGGTCATCAAGTGGTGAGCAATTGTATCCTCTTTCCTTGTATTCCCCTGGTCATTGTTGTGGGTGGTGGTGGCAGTGGTGGTTTATGTTATACCTTAGTTACTGGACTGTTCTTATCTCAACCTGTGGGAGTTGCACTCTTTTCAATTCTCCTCCCCATCTACCCGGGAGCAGGGGGAAGAAAGAGAGGGAAGTGAGTGAGAGAGCGACTGCGTGATTTACGGCTTAAACCATGACAATATTTTTCACTGGAAAGACTGTGTTTAAACACTGAAATCTGCATATTTGAACAGTGAAAAACTGATTTTTCTTAATCTAAGCAATAAGTATTGCATATTGCATTTTTTTTGTCCTACAAGTGTCATTTTCTTTACCAGACATACCTTTTTGATTTGGAGGACATTTTTCCTCTAGGTGACCTTTCAAACAATCATCTGTAAGCGGACAAGTGTAATGAATCATCTTCTGCTTTCATTTTTCAGTTCCACTAGATATTTCTGACAGCATACTTCATTACAGTCTTTTCTTCTAGAAGTTGCCTCAAACTTTTTTCTAATGAAGGACTTCTTTCCCTTGTTAAAAAAAAAAAAAAAAAAAATTAAAAATTGCACAGGCCAGGATACTATCTGTGGCAGTAACATTTAATATAGTAAATACATTTGCAGATATATAGGTTTTCAAATGCAGACCAAAATCTGCCCATAGTCCAAGTTTTTAACTGACAAAAATTTAATGGTATTATATTATTCATATTATTTTTTATTTTAATGGCTCACATATATGAGAAAAAACAAAAGTATTCTTTTGGTTTTATTAATGATAACTGAGATCTAGAATGTAAATGCAAACAATTAAGTTAAAATTAATTAGATTATAATTTAGATTATTTTCACAAACTTAATTTGAACAAATCCCAAATTATACAGAATTTTATCTGCATTATTAAAAGCTATACTCTGAGAAGTAATAAATTCGTTTTTCACTGTAAAGTTGTATTAGAATCATAAGCTCTTTCCTTCAGTTTATTTAGAAACACTTTATTTAATAGTTGTTAATCTGCAAAACTATTATAATTTCTATGATTTTATTTAATTACCTTTTCTTTCCATGTTTAATGAGGAGGAGTAGAATTATTTTCTTTTGTGTGACTTTTGTCTCAGAATTCACAAATCTAGTTTAATATAGCAACAAAGATCAGTTTCTTTGGGTTTATTTTTAAACCTGTACATATTGGTTAATGGTTGATACTCTGGTATTGGTTTAAGTTGTGAAACAGTTTTAACAGTACTTGCAGGAGTACTTATGCATACCACATAATTAAAAACCTGCATCAGAAGTTTGAATATTTTTCTTTATAATGGATTCATGTCCTTAAGAAGTTATCTTTAAACAGCATTCCTTCTTATTTAGTATTTATCATCTGATTTCTTTTTCTGAATACCATTGATGCTAAGAGGTGAAAGTGCAACAGATGAAATTCTATTTGAAAATTTCAGCATGAAAATGTCTTAAAAAACATGAATATACTCCAGTGATTAGTTTTAAAAATAGTTCAGAAATATCTTGCGTAGCAAACATTTCATTTGCTATATTTATTACTGGACTTCACAGTCAAAAATACCATGACATTAAACAGGAAAAATGTTGGTAAAAATATTAATTGGCAATTAAAGCCAGGAATTGTGATAATAATCACAATCTGAACTTGAAATAATTTTAGTGGAGCTCTTATCAGCTAGCGTTCAATATCAGGTTATGGCTGGGAACAGATGTAACTCAGATAAGCACCTGAGAACACCTTTCTTTAGAACACATTTTCGTGGATGCTTCAGGAGAGACAAAGAAAGAAGGGGGCAAGTTGCAGCTTTCTTCAGATAGCAGAGAGCAGGGAAAGTGCCATTCTCGTTCTTTATTCATTATTTAACCCTTATTATTTCTTCACTGTGTTTTCAAAAGGTCTGTATCACCAGTTACTTTGAAAAACAGGAGTATTTGAACCTTTTTAGTATAGATTGCTAGGAGTGTAGCTTTCCATGTGTCTACTTTACATATTTAATTTGGCCTCAGACAATCTAAAGAGGCACCTCACAGGTCTTTTTGATTAGCATGTTTCCAGTACTTGAAAATGCATTTTTTTTTCTTTTCTTCTTTAAACACTAATACCTCAACTAGATAAAAGAGCTTACTTAGGGACAGTGTAAATTCTCCAAGGAAATCGTGTGATCCAAAAAAACTTCTGTTCATATGAGAGCTATATAAACCTGACCCTCATGACTACACTACCAAGAATTCAAATCAAATCATATATAAACTGTCAGTGGGTCATAGCAAAAGATACAGCTGTTATTGCTGTGCAGTGATGGATGAACTTATCTAATAATGTCAAAACCTGATACTGATTCATGAAAGTTCTGCATCTTTCAAAATAACCAACCTTCACCTTGCATTCATAACTGGAGATAGAGGGAGCATGGGGAATAGTTTCCCTTTCCTAGTCTGGATAGATACCTCAAAATCTCATTCTCTAACACTTACTATATTCACAAACTATTTGTGCTAGCTGTTTGCATGATTTACAGCAGAAGGGATTCAGTTTACATGGGAAATCATTGTCTGGAATAAATAGTTCAGTGGTGGTATGCTCCACCACTTCTATGCTTCACAGCACAGAAGATAACCTTGAGGTGAGCAGTGGCCATGAGGGTGTGATACAACTTTAGTTACATATCCTTTACTTATAACTATTTTACATCCCTTTGTGATGTGTAAATGACATGATGCACACTGTGAATGTTAAATATTTACATTTCTGTTCCAGCTTCGAGGAGGGAGAAATACTGTTCTATATTAATTGGACATCTTTGGCTCAAGCTTTTAAGTGTGACAAATGGAGGTGTGCCAAGCTGCCTGAAAATAACTCGGACTGTCAATGAAACAAAATTGGCTTCCAGTTTGCAGACAATTTCTAGTCTTCTTGGGTCTGTCACATCTCTTTCACACTACCTATTTACCATCTGAATAGAAAGCCAGCACTCTGCAACATAAACAAACGTATTTGTCTTTTATATGAGAGTGTTTCTGTGAGGGAGTTCTGTTACACTGAACCACACATCATAAACCAAACTGAACTTCTGCAGTGACACAAATGGCAGACAGGTCTTCTCAAGCAAGCAACAATAAAAGTGCTGCTGGAAGCCAGAGAACATAATTAATAAGCAGGAGACTTTGAATTTGCCACATAATTTTCTCATGTTGGAATGATGTTTGTGTTAGATTAGCTCACTCTCTCCAGGACACCTGAAAGTATATTTGTGATAGAATAAACAGCCTACCCCTGCGGATGCAACAGCAGAAGGCTTTGTTGCTTTATGAGTCTGGTCCAAAGCTGCCTTGTGCTGCTTAGTTTACAGGAAATCCAGGGTAAACCTTTTATTTACAAATACAGAACACTTGTCAGAACAGAATATAAAAGCATCTGATTAATCAGCATGCAGTTTTCGTCTTGAAGGGCCTAGCTACCTGGACCTTTTTAACATTTGGAAAATTAGCCTTGGTGAGAGAAATGTTGTGTGGCAATGCCTTTGATAGATCTGTGTTTAAGTCTGTCATGCTTTGGAAAGGGGATAGCACCAAGTTTGAACAAGCCTGCATGATAGAACAGAGAATGTTCATGGCTAGGGAAAAAAATTACCTTATTATAGTTCTGTACTGCTGCCCTTTGAAGCAAAATGAGAAGAAAGCTCGCTCTGCTACTTCAGCTGATAAAATCTGCTTTCTGGAACATGACCAAGTCTCAACATATATCATCTACAAGAAACAAGGCAGACAAAGGATTGTATTCCCAAATAGGCTTGGAATATCTTGGCAACTGCTAAGAAAACACAAATAAGAAACAGTGGCCTGCTAGTTCGACCCATAAATTATGCAGCTGTTCATTTCCAGAATTATATATCTCATGCTGCCCTTTGGAAAGAAGGCATAGTGCACAGAGCTGGAACAATTACTGAATTATAGTACAATAACAAAGACCTCCTGAAGTGTCACATGCATGTAGAGGAAGATAAGAAAGGCCAGCTTAAATTCTTGGCATTTTAAATAAGGCAATCAAGAAACCCTTTGAATTCTTTGGTTTTCTTTCCGTGCAGTTCATCTACATTTTTATGCAAGTCTGACAAAGCATCCCATTCATGTGTCAGCACTCTTGTCTCTGGATGCATTAGTGTTTATTACAGGCTGAATTTGCAGATGCTACCATTTGAAAATGGTAATAGAGCCAGTTGTGTGGCCTTAATATTTATATAATTAGTAACGATTTCATGCTTCCCTCCCCAGTGCTTCTGAAATAAAAACGGCAACATTAGCATGGTCAAGCATAGCAGTGTTCAATGCAATCCTGTAAGCCTAAATTGTTTTGCCATAAAGGCTTTGAATTTCACTCTGAAATTAAATATGTTGTTAATCAGCTTATCATTAATGAATGATATAAGTAACACATTTGGCATATTTTTGCACACTGAGCCATGATCTGATTTATTTTTTTTTAATCACACATAAAATGTATGCTCTGAAGAGTGTGCTGGAGTGTCTTGAATCTTTGTATTTGTTGATCTGATAATAATATGTTGTATTTTTCATCTCCCAAAAGCTTATCCAGGACTATGGTCTGGAAATTAGCTTAATAGAATATTTTTTGTACTCCTTATACTTTCAAATACGGTGTCTCTTCATGCATTTAGATTGCACTGAGAATATCTGTAATCATACCTATTCTTTTGATGAAGCAGTGGTAATGCAATATTTATTGTTAAGATATTACTTATCCAGAAATCAAGCCTGTTCATAAAATGTAATAATTGCACTCTCCCTGTATATTCAGTGTTATGGTGTTCAATACGTCTGTGTATTAAATCCTTCCTCTTATAGAGAAGACTAAAGGAAGGTAATTTAAAAATACATCAGGTTTCCCACTTTATTTCATTTGTTAGAACTAGAAAATTTCAGTTATTTCTATGTTTTGAAATTAAAAAAATAATTAATAGATACTGGTAGACTAGAACAACATTTAAGGATGCATGTTTTGCTGTTCGTCTATTTTTCTTTGTTCTGTTACTTTGTCCAGCGGTTTGAAGACGATGAATTCAGTAAATCTCTATATATCAGGATCAAATGCTAAGTAAAAGTTCTGTACAAATGTACAAAGAAACTGTTAAGGAAGATTAATGTTTTAGAATCTGTCCCTTTGTTGTGTAAATAGTAACACGACTTAAGAAAAAGTAAAAGCATAACCTTTTGATTGTAAAGATGAAAAATGGAATCACTTGCCCCTTAGAGGATCCAGCTAACAGAGTCTATATGTCTGGAGTTTGGAATGATGTGTGAATACAGAGAAAGTTGTGATAGGCTTGTAGCATCACTATTGCTAAGAAACAGCATCCCTGAAATCATCAGAGTTGAAAGATGCTTCTATTGCTTTTATCTCAGATGCTCTGTAACTATGTTCACAGAGTAGCTTTACCAGAACTTATAAGGATTGTGTCAGAGGGCTCTTGTGTCTTTTATCTTATATTCCATTTACTTTGCTCTGCTGTAATCTAGTCATTATCACTGTTAATTTCAATAAAATCTCTGTTGTGTAGACTGGGCAGAAGTCACTCCTCCCTTTGCTGCTTTCTCAGTGACCCAAGAATAGGACACTTGAGAGTGCAAATAATTAACAAAGTCATTTATGCTTGTCACTAGCTACTTGAACAAGCACCTATTCACTGCTCAAGTAGTAAAGTGCTTACATTACAACAGAAGTTGTAACAGTCTTCTGCAATGACAGCTCAAAAGTCTTTTAAATATAAGATAGAATAAAAAGAAATAAAATATAAAAGACTTTTAATCAAGTCTTTAGGACTTCTGTCCATCTTCTACTCAGTTTCCAAAACTTAATCAGAAGCAACCAAAGCCATATGAAAATCCACCATCAAGAGGGTAACTGTAGTTCTCTTTTTGCCAAAACCATGCTGTGGTGGAAAACGCCTGCAGAGAGCTCATGTGCTGGCTTCTGGTCTCAGGGCCACACGCTGACCATGCAAGTAACACACGGACACTGCTGTGCCTGCACAGCTCCTGTTTTGGCTGGTGTTGGATTTTGAGTGGACTTGCTATTTATATAGCTGGGGATCTGGTTTAGGACTTCCATGAGCTCTTCTGCCTTGAGAAGGAAAAAAAAAGAAAAAAAATTTACATTCATTTTGTGATTCTTTGTTCCTATGGAAATTGGAGACCAGTTTTCTATGAGGCGAATTTCATATCTCTTGAGAATGAATTTCAGGCACTATGGGAGAACAAAAGAGAGCATTTCTATGTAGAAAGAGTGCTTTCAACCCAGACACAGAAAACATGACACCCCCCCACAGGTCTGGCTTGCTAGAGGGGTGACTAGTCTGTCATCTCTAGCACAGTTATCTCAGTACTTCTTTTGAGCAACATAAGAAGACTCAAATTTGGGCCTGTGAGCTGCAGATAGTTTTTGCTGAGATCAAAGAAAGAAAGGAATGTCTAGTTTGGCTTTAAACATTGAATTGTAAATATAGTGCTGTTGTTCTTACTCTTGACAAGTACTTTTTGTACCTATTTCAATGCATTCTCAAAATTTTATCATCGTCCATTAGCTCTAAACAACCTAACAGGAGATTTTTTGTTATTTGCAGTAACTTTAAATGCTTGCTTTCTCTTTATGGCTGCTGCTGCTGCTGAAATATTTATATCCTTGATTTTAAATAAGTAAGGCCTCTATGTTTCTCTAAATCAATGTGATTAAAAAACCCTTTCTCCCAGGGAATTCTGGATGAATGCCAATTTAGCCTTGCAATAAAAAGGCACTTTTCTGCTGGAGAGTTGTAAGCACTGGCTGAAATATGAGGACGATTCTGACAATGATTCTAGGGTAAATTAGGAGCAGTTCAGCTGGTAAATTGGTATTGGTGTAGACGAGATAAAAATCATCCTTTGCATATATGAAACAATCACATATCACAAGAGTCTCAATATAAACCTAGAAATGTGTCACAATGAATATTTCACTAAAGATTTGAACCCTGGCAAACATTCCCCTGATAGCTGTTTTAAAAGAGGACAAATTCAAAAAGATGTATTATGTATCAGTGGGCAATAAACACAAAGGATTCCTTTGTTGATGCAGCAATTGTTTACTTGAATCATGAGAAAAATGAAACAGCCTGTGACAAAAGAGAGAAACATATACTGTGTGAATTCTCTTATTCAAGAGGGAGGGATACCCCTTCTTTCAAAACCATCTCTGTTATTGTTATGATTAATCATAGCGTACTTTACATGAACCCCATCCTTCAATGATGCTTTGCTTCAGGGATCTGTCAAATGGGCCTCTGTGAAAAGAAATTAGTTTGCGAGTTTTACTGTCTGTTTGTCTTGGTTTCCTTATTTAGCAGTCAAGAACAGGCATAAGTAGTTATAGGGCATCCACTGCCATGGTATTAGAGAGCCATGTAATCTACTACCCACTGCATTGCCCTGTAAGGTATAGAAATTCTATTATCCCCATTTTATAGATGAGCAGTAAAGACACAGAGGAACTAAATTACATAGCTAAGGTCACACACATTGTCTTTGATTTAGTAGATATTTTGAAAGATCTGCCTTCTGTTGCTTCAGCTGTAGAAGCTCAGGATCACACATACACATCTGATCATTGGGTAATTTAATAGTCAGCAGGGAGAAGTAGACACTTTCAGGGCATGATTCATCTAATCGTAAAGTAAAACCTAAAGGACTTCAGATGAATCACATTGTAGAAGAGTCCATTTAAAGAATCTAGCTGATTAGCTGAAAGGTGTTCTTCAATTACAAATGCCAATATTTCATCAGATCATTCCTACTTCTAGTACCTTCTTTTACTAGATGAGATTTTTTTGAGAGGATGTTAATGCTGGACAGCATTCATACTGAAAAATTCCACTCGCTAGCATTTCTTATTCTTAATGGTGCACATTCTCTCTCTAAGGAATTGTAAATCCTTTAATCTACCTTGTATTAGAAACAGTACATTGTGACTATAGTGTCTTAATACTTTATTGCACTGCAAACTCCTACTGTACATCAGCTGCCATAACTATAGGTCAGGCATTAAGAAGTGAAATGTAAGAGTATAAACTTCCACTAATATTCATAACAAACTAAGTCCACCTTTTTTTCATGGGGAATTTTGCTAATATAAGAATCTAAATATTGGGCAGTGGTCCAGTAGTCTGCTATCATAGACACCATGTCACCATATTTAGTCTCTCGGCAACACTATCTCTTAATTTAGGGAGTTGTTTTACATCTCCAATTGTTTAGCATACAGTCTAGCTAAACTAAAATAAATTCTTATACAGCTTTACAGAATTCCAGAGAGATGAGTTTTACTCAATTTTCTTTGCTTCTAAAACTGAAGTAATTTACCATGGTAATCTCACATTATCTACCACTCTTAAAATATATGTGGCAGGACTTCCTGTTTATCAGTTGTCACAGTGTTTTATTTTGCTTTTTAATTCTGTTTAATTCCTTCAGATCAATTCTTATAGATTTGTGGTAGCTTGTTCTCTCTTTTCTCTGCTCTAAGTGTGCCTGCACACTTAAGACATCTGTCCTGGGTTCAGCAGTAGCAGACATTTTTCTCCTTCTTAGTAGCTGGTGCAGCTCTGTGTTTTCGACTTTCGGCCTGGGAACAGAGCTGATAACACCGATGTTTATAGTTAAGGCTTAGAATGTTTGGTTTGACCAAGGACGTTCTGAGTCTCATGCTCTGCCAGGGAGGAGGGGAAGCTGGGAGGAAGCAGAAACAGGACACCTGATCCAAACTGACCAAAGAGGTATTCCACACCACAGCACATCATGACCAGGATGGAAAAAACTGGTGGAAGGAGCCCGGAAGAGTTCAGTTCGTGGCTGGTATCGGGTGGTGAGCAGTTATTTTCTCTTTCCTTGTATTTCTCTTGTCATTATTATTATTGGTGGCAGCAGTAGTGGTTTGTGTTATACTTTAGTTACTAAACTGCTCTTATCTCAGCCTGTGGGAGTTGCATTCTTTTGATTCTCCTCCCCATCCCTCCGGGAGCTGGGGGGAAGAAAGAGGGGAGAGTGAGTGAGCAAACTGCATGATTTACAGTTTAAACCACGACAACATCTCTGTGAGGTAGTGTTCATCTTATACTTCCCAATTTTTTTAAATTTATTGGTGTTGAATTTACGTTTTTCCTCCAATTAATTGTGCCTGTTTGTGTATAGTAAATGCCTGCCCAGTAAACAGCAGGTACCAGATAAAAGTACATCAGCTATGGGCAGAGAACCTTAGGTTATATGCAGCACAGTTAGCATGAAGTTTAATCAAGTATTTCTAGTTGGTGCTGTGACTGCTGCAGGCCATGCTGAGGTGGGTGTTTGTGCAGACAACTGTTGCAGTCTCACTTAATCAACCTTGTCAACAAGGAGACCTTACTAATCTCTATCTTTTATCTGTAAAATAGTAGCCTGAAGGTTTGCTTAGGAAACTAAAGTAGATCCAGAGAAAACACTGTCAATGCATAACCATTAGGACTGCTTTTAATGTTACTGCTTTCTGGAAAAAGAGCACTGTAGAAGGGATATACAAGCAGCAGTGAACAAATTACCAAGATTTTATGTCATTCCCATGTTCTTTGACAATACAAGTATAGAAACTGACAGAGCGTAAAGTTCCTTTGAAAGTCAGACTACTGAGAAGTTGCAAAATGATCACCTGAGGCTGTGAAATAGATTAATTAGCAAAGAAAAAAAATGCAGTGCTTAATAAAAACTTTCATATTCCAGGTATCTGCCAAGTGTTTTCTGCTTTCAGTGCTATTTTTCTCCCCATAGCAGGGAACAACATTTTCTCTTTTAATCAGGAGTTCTGCTAGCACATAATGCCTGAATGTGGGACCAAATACAACTTAGGATGTAATCCATCTTTTCAAACTTTTTTGAAGGGTTTGTCATCTCACTGGCACTCAACAAAGCTAATAACATTAGTTGAATTCTGCAGTTTGTTTTTCAGTTTCATTAGCATGGGCCACTGTCCTACAGCTACAGCTTTGGTCCCTTGAAACTGCAGAAAACCATACTACTATGGTGACAGAGATATGAAATACTGTGAAAGTCATTGCAGTACCTGGTATTTCTATGAAATTCCATTCTATTTTTGTGTCACAGTGCAGAAAGAATGAAAATTTTCTCGAGAGAAGTTGTCTGAAACTTTTCAGCATGTGTTTTCATACCATCTGAAAGCCTTGCTAGAATAGGGGCTCTGTCTGTCCAGATGGAATCTACTCACAAATAACAAAGCTCAGGAAAAATTAATTTCTTCAGTGGGCTTTATTTTGTAAATAAAAAAGTCATTGGTTTGATATAGCAATTAGTTTTAAAGAAGTACCTAATCGCATAAAGGAAGGCTTCCTAATCTGTGTGCACACATTAGGAGATGAAAGTGATGAAGTGTCATGGCAAAGCCAAGGGTAGGACATAGCTCCAGATTCAGATGCTAAATTTAGCTGTCTACAATGAAGGTGTGTAAATAATAGTTAGGTGCCTTAACTTCTTGTCGTTAATTGAGATCTAGTCAAAACAGTTAATACAGAGAGCTGCTCAGATTCACTTCTGTACATTTGGTTTGGTGAATTACTGTATTGTATTAACTAGACCAATAGGATTGACAGGATCTCTGTTAATTAAAATGAGAAATTAGAAAATACATGTTTCTCTGGTTCCCATGTAGATATGTAAACTGTAGATAGCTGTATTTTGAACCTGAATCTGAACCTCAGTCCTATACTTGTCTCCTCTGTAGCACTTCATCACCTTGATCTTTAAAGGTACAAATATATAAGATGAAACCTTCTCTACATAGTAAGTTCAGATGATTGTCTCTAGAGCTGAACTCTAGGGTGGAATGGATCCCATTTTATGACTCTGTATTTAGGTACTCTTAAGCTTTATACCTAAATGAAATACAAAAAGAAGCCCCTCACCCATGTTAAGTGAAATCTGGTAACTAAAATCAATGTTATAAATATGTAAGAGAACTAACCATTGTGGCAGCTGAGAAGGTGGTGGAAAAAAATTTTTTTTTGGAGAAAAAAACACAGGAATACTGATGAGACCTGAGTTGAAAACATGTCAAAAAGAGAGTAAGCAGAACTATATATAGACAACTTGGAAAAAGTTAAGTCTTCAGCTGAAGAAATTGTAGAGGAAGGATTGGTGTAGTATATAGGGAAGCTAAATGCTAAAGGAATGACTTGTAGTTCACAAGGGAATTGATTTGTTTCCTTCAGTGCATGCCTTCCTAAATCAGGCTTTCTGGTAAAATTAATTTGGTGATACAAAAGACCCAGTTTTACCCTCAGTGAAGGTAGTAGCGAAACTCCAACCTATTTCAAAAAGAAGCAGTATGTGTCTAATGAATGTGTGGAGAAACAGTTGCCTGTCTCTGTTATCCTACCAAATAAATTGGCCTGGAGTACTTGTGTTTGTCTACCAATAAAGTATTCTAGCATCTCAGAGAGGTCATTGTGCTCTTAAGTTTTTGGCATTGTTTCTAAATTACTTGCTGCCTCTGAAGTTACCATTTAATAAATTAACTTGCTTGATAGGTTAATAATCTTCTTAAATGTGACTGTTAATTCCTTCATAACTACAGTTTTATAGTAGTTCTTAGTCTAAAGCTAAATTATTGGCTCAAAGCCATGCATTACTAGCTGGGCTTTGCAGGGAAAGACAGTGTGTTCCAACCAAGTGTCAGTGATCCTTTTCAGTGTTCTTCAGCTCAAATCAGTCATTGAATTCAAGCTCGGGACAAAGTCATTAACAGAACAATAATTCTTAGGTGTTTTGACAAGGCATTCTATAAATAGTAATTAACATCTATAGTGCAGCTCCTGCCAGGGAGGTGAAGTGGTGGAAATGTTATGTGAACTAAATCCGCAACTGGAATTCTTCATTTGATTTTTTGTATTTTGGTAAATCAACACTTTTTTTTTATACAGGAAGGAATATGTATTATTTCATACAGGTTGTTAATCTGAGTTCCTTCACAGTTTTTCAATTCTACAACACATTGAGAAAGCACAAAGCTGTTTATATTGTCCATTATTTTCAAAAGCTTGAATGTGACAAGCCTATGACATACTTCATTGAGTATGAGCCCAAAATTATATTATGCATTAATTTTCTTTTTTTTTTTTTTAATTATTATCACAAGATGGAAAATAAAACCAGTAAATTCAAATATATGAAATTACAGTTTACCTTTATGTTTCAAACTGGAACCTAAAAGAAACTCCAGTGAATTTCTGAGTATTTGCCAATCTTATGTTATAGGAATTGTCAGATTCTTACATGATTGGGCAAGGGATATAAGTTTCTAAGGAGGTAAGCAGTCTTAAATCTTGTCTTTTGGTATTATATGAAAACAATGGTTTTATGAAAGTAAACCAACAGTTTTTCTTGGTATGCTCCTGCCCAAAAATTGTTTTCCATGTAAACAAAATTTCCCAAACTTTCAATGAGTATTTTTTTGATTACTTGAGAAACCAGGCAACATATAATCATAAATGAGAATGTAAAGAGGTTGTTAACATTTGTAAGTGTTCCTGATTTGTGCTCATCAGAACAATTTTTCTTATAGTATCTCTCTCAAACCATTTTGATCTATTTAAAAATAAATAATATTTTTTCTATTTGTTTGTCTAAAAAAGTTCAGGCATCTGGAGATGCCATCCAGGATATTCCTCTAAATGTGTTAATGGAGAGCTACCATATGTGTACTTTCAACACTCATTTCAGACAATCTTTTTACTATGTACTTAAATTTGGATGCAAATTAAAATGGCCTACTTTAGAGCTTCTCTTGCATGAATAAATATAACACAGTAAAAAATAAATGTAAGAGGTCTGGAAGGCTTGGATTGCTGAGATGTTTCATTAAATGAAAAAAAAAAAAAAAGAAAAGACAAAGTTTTCAGCCTCCATTAAATGTGGATTCACTTTTCATGTGAGGTATGATTTGATTTCCTCTTTAGAATCACTAAGATTTTTCTTTTTCAGTCTTCCAGGAAAGATTGAAAGCCCAGAAGTATAGCTCTTGCCAAGGATTACATTAAGACTAACCAAAAGTATTCAGAAAATAGTGTGTACAGACATTGCTTCTGTATTAATTTTCAGGACATTCAATGTAATGACTAAACGCAGCATAGTTTAATTTTCAAGCACGTTTTAACAAAATTTAAGTGTTCTGACTCAGGAACATTTGTTTAATGGGAGTTTTACTGTAAACTATGTAAGTTCATTAAAACACTTTTGGATATGTCTTCTGAAAAAAAGGTGTAAAAGAAAATAGTTTTTAAAGGAACTGTAGCATAGGTGTAGCTCAGATAAAATGAAGGAAAGCACTTTCTAGTATTCTGTGTGTAAAATGCCTGCAGTTCTGACAATTCAACTGTCACTAAGATGAATTTTACAGAACGAACTAAATGAGATGCCATTATACAAGCAGAATTAGGGAATGGTTCTTTCGTCTTTGTATTAGTTTAATGGCATCTCTGACATCTGTGTCCTGTGAAATTTATCAAGCATACATTTCTGTTTAGAATGGAAGACAAAATCATCAATAAAATCAACCTTTCTTGGCACCTCATTTAAGAACTTTTTTCAGTTATGTACTTCAGTTATTCAGATTTAGGTAGCCTAAAGTAGGAAAAGCAGTTGCCAGATTTAGGTCCTAAATCTGCAATGAGAAGTGTACTTCAAAAGGTCTCTTAAGTCAGTTAAATGACTTATTTACATAATAGCACTTACACATAAGGCATCTGCCACAAATTTGCAATAAATTCTGTTTAACCTAAATTCAGTTTTGGCCTGAATTGTACTTAAGGAAAATAGGAAAACACCAAAGTGAAGAAGTAAAGCATACATACTAATAGGGCTTCATAGAAAAAAATGCATTTCAAATTGAATTTAATGTTTGATTAGATAGCTGTAATTAACTTCATTACAGGATGCATTTCCTATTTCTGTGCAAAAATAGTCTTAATTGTATTTCTTAACTAGAGTTATGTTTTTAAACACCATAATACATGTCTGCATTTTTATTTTGCTCTTAGATGAATTGTCATCTGGAGTATAAGATTTGTAACTTTTTTGATATTGTCTTCTTTTTTTTCCACCATTTTTATTTACTGATTGAAGCAGACAACTGATTTTTCCTCTTTATTCAAAAATCATGGGGAAAATATTTACTTGGCATTTGCTGCTGTACAGAGGTTAATCAAGCGCTAAGAAATAGTACTTAGGAAAAAAAGCTAAATGTTTAAAAATACAACTAAAGTGATAGAATTTGAATTGAAGCTACACTGATTGTTCCGGGTGATAGTTTTATGTTATAAATTTTACGAAGGTCCTGGAGTTAATAATGTGGAATTATTTTTCTCAAGATAAAATCCCAGACTTGTTACTTTTGGAGAGAAACAAGCCAATAACCACATCCAGGAATGCCTCAGAAATCTTGGTTTGTTTGATTTGATGTCCTGGGTTCAGCAGTAGCAGTTATTTTTCTCCTTCTTAGTAGCTGGTGCAGTGCTGTGTTTTTTGACTTTCAGGCTAGGAACAGTGCGATAATACCAATGTTTTTAGTTGCTGCTCAGTAATGTTTAGTCTGACCAAGGACTTTCTGAGTCTCATGCTCTGCCAGGGAGGAGGGGAAGCCGGGAGGAAGCAGAGACAGGACACCTGACCCAAACTATCCAAAGAGGTATTCCATACCACAGCACGTCATGCCCACTATATAAACTAGGGGCAGTTACCCAGAAGGGTTCGATCACTGCTGGGGTTGGGTTTGGTATCTGTTGGCAGGTGGTGAGTGGTTGTATTCTCTTCCCTTGTTATTTCCCTTATCATTATTATTCTTGGTGGTAGCAGTAGTGATTTGTGTTATACCTTAGATACTGGACTGTTCTTATCTCAATCCGTGGGAGTTACATTCATTCTATTCTCATCCCCATCCCTCTGGGAGAGGCAGGGAGGAAGAGGGGGAGTGAGGGAGTGGCTGCATAGTTCTGAGTTACGGCTGGGCTTAAACCACGACATTTGAGAAAAAGAAAAACTTACAGGAATGCAGAAATATACTGAAATTTGGGACCAAATTCCTGGAAGTCTGGAAAGGTAGTAAGACAGTGAAGTAAGTTGTACACCTATGGTGAAATAAACTTTTCCATCAAACTTATTTTTAATGAAGGATGATACTCTTTGTGATTAAATAAGATAACTCTTGCTGTATTCCCTATCCTGTTTTCCTCTTTATACATTTCTGTGGTGAATAATAAGAGCAGTGAGATTATGTTTTAGAGACTCTGTAGTTCTGCAGTCTTTTTCCTCAAGTTTGTTGAGCACAGCCTATTGCTATTTCTAGAACTTGCTTGAAAGATTTATGCAATCTTAAAATATGGTGCCCTTTTAAAAAGGAAATTATATTTTATTAGAATACAATGCCTCATATTAAAAAAAAGACAAAAAACTTGCAGTGGAAATAAAGAAACCCTTTTTCTTAACCGATCATGTATATGCTAAACTAACAGCAGAATATTAGTGATATTTCAAGACTACAGGAAAATTGACGATGCTTGAGTCTTACTTACAAGAGAACTGGAGATATTGGGGTGAATTACTGAATGACTCATCAAAGAAGATTAATATAAACTAACAAAACTACTAAAATTTGATAGATGGTTTGGGTTTCATTAACATGAAACATGACATGGACAGCGGGATTGAGTGCACCCTCAGTAGGTTTGCTGATGACACCAAGCTGTGTGGTTCAGTTGATACGCTGGAGGGAAGGAATGCCAGACAGAGGGACCTTGACACGCTTGTGTGGAGATGCCAACCTGATGAAGTTTAACCATGCCAAGTGCAAGGTCCTACACCTAGGTTGGAGCAATCCCAGGCACAGCTATAGGCTGGGCAGAGAAGAGATTCAGAGCAGCCCTGAGGAGAAGGACTTGGGAGTGTTGGTGGATGAGAAAATGAACATGAGCTGGCAGTGTGCTCTTGCAGCCCAGAAAGCCAACCATATCCTGGGCTGCATCAAAAGGAGCGTGACCAGCAGCTCGAGGGAGGTGAACCTGCCCCGCTACTCTGCTCTCGTGAGACTTCACTTGGAGTATTGTGTGCAGTTCTGGTGTCGTCAACATAAAAAGGACATGGAACTGTTGGAACAAGTCCAGAGGAGGGCCACGAGGATGATCAGGAGACTGGAGCAGCTCACATATGAAGGCAGGCTGAGAAAGTTGGGGCTGTTGAGCCTGCAGAAGAGAAGGCTTTGTAGAGACCTCATAGCAGCCTTCCAGTATCTGAAGGTGGGTTATAGGGATGCTGGGAATGGACTATTCATTAGGGACTGCAGTGATAGGGCAAGGGGTAATGGGTTCAAACTTAAACAGGGGAAGTTTATATTGGATATAAGGAGGAAATTCTCTACTGTAAGGGTGATGAGGCACTGGAATGGTTGCCCAGGGAAGCTGTGAATGCTCCATCCCTGGCGGTGTTCAAGGCCGGGTTGGAGAGAGAGGTTTAATGTGAGGTGTCCCTGCCCATGGCAGTGGGGTTGGAACTAGAAGATCTTAAGGTTCTTTTCAATCCTAACTATTCTATGATTTTATAACATCTTCTGGAATGGTGGCAAAGGTCTGGAATCATTATTTTAAATACATAGAGCTAGATGTAATTGCCATCCATTGATTCCTTTTTTAGGAATGGACAGAAACTCACACTTCCAAAAAGTGAATCAGGTCTTCAGAGAGCTGAATCACTTTGTGCAAATGCTTCTTTCTCCATTGATAACAGAAGGAGGTAAGGATGCCTGCATACCCAACTTGAGCACGGAAATGAATTTGCTCACTTTGTGAGTGATTCCATTCACTTCAATGTGCATCACTTTATTAACTGCATTCTGTTATTAAATGAAGATAAAAGATTTAGATGGTTAGATAGAGTATATATAAAAATATGTGTAAAATAAAAAATATAGAAAGTGTATGTGATATATATACAAATAAAACACATAATATATATTTAATTGTACAGATAGCCAGTTCATCATATACATCTATATGATGGTGAATTGTGCTTTTATTCAGTTATGGATTCGGAACATTAATAGCCTTACTTCAATAAAATCACAAGGTATTATGCCTGCCCTCAAGGAATTATCTGTATTTATCACAAGTCAGAAGGTCAGGCTTTTACTGTAAGTTACAAAGCAATCAGGAGAAACAACTCTTTAATTTAGACTTTTCTTAAAAATCATGAAAATCAAATCAAATTCATGTTGACTGGTTTTATTTTTTTCTGCTTTATGTGAGTTTCTAGTCAGGCATTATCAGCTGCAAAAAAGGTTTATAAAGTTGCACAGTGTTGAAATAAATACTGTTCTGCTTAGTTTCACAGCATTCTGCCAGTTTTTCTCATTTTGAATAATACCTTTTTTTCCACCTTGAATACTCCTTTTCTCTCATACAATTTTTAGAATTTACTCACCATAATTTGACTTTATGATAAACAGTTAACAGAATCTTCCAAATAATTTAGGCTTAAGTCGTTTTTTGACTGACACCAGCTTTGGGGTATATTAATAGATCGGAAAATGTGACCATGTCAAAAGTGGTGCTGTCTCAGCAGGTTGCCTGTAAATCAATTCAACACAATGTTTTGATCAAGTACCATAAATATTTAGATGTAAGAGAAAAAAGATTGTAAATTATTGTGACCATGGGGTGCTTTATAAATATTTTATTATCACCATCCATCATCACTTTTTCGGATGTCGTGGTGAATAAATTATTTTTTAGGCAGCAATATGAAGAGCTACATAGCGAAAAAAGATTAATGCTAAAAATGAATATTATTTCAAATATTTGACCACTCACTGTGCTTTGGTCTCAGTGAGTGATCCAATTGAATTTAGAAAGTTCATTTGAATTCTCTATGGTGTTTTGATTTGTTAGATTGTCCTGTTAAAATTAAATGTATGTAGGGGAAAAAAAAAAAAAAAGCTTATTTTGAGAAAATAACATTAGATGAGATAGCATTCTTCATAGGAGTAGTTTCAACAGATGAAAAGATGGATGAGTTCCATGCCATGCTAAAGATGGGCGCAAATTTATAAAGATATGCTGTCTGCTCTTTGTGTGCCATAACGTCTGTCTAAATAATAATATCCTCTCAGGGAATCTGCTGTTCTGGCTGCTCATGTATTATTGTATTTGGACTATCTCCATCTGCAAATGTTGACTTTTCATCTGTGACCAAAGAATGAAATCTGTATGAGAGATATGTAAAACATTTAATCTTTATTTATTTGTTAACAAAACTGTTTTTTGCCAAATCCTGTTTGCATTTCTTTTCTCCTGCTCTCCCTGGAAGGTGACTGTCTGCATTCACAATGTGACACTTAAGCTGAGAATACAAATTGCAGGGGTTTGTGTTTTTTTGTTTTGTTGTTTTTTTTTTTTCCTTGTTGTTGTTGTTTTTTGTTTGTTTGGGTTTGTTTTGGTTTGTTTTTCTAATGACAGAGTGCATTAAACCAGAATAACAATCCCATATATTATTTTGCATCTCCTGTAATTCTAAAGATTATGCTACAATTTGCTGCATTTGTCAGGGAAAGTTTACACAAAATACAGTTTTATGTTAGTATTTGCTGACACATAGAATTTTTAGACCAGAAATAACCACTAGATTATGCAGTGAACCTACAGTTTTTTACTCCAAGTTATGAAGTTTCACTCAGTTAAATTCTGTGAGGATTTGGAGGAGGGGAGGCAGAATAGCATAGAGATCTGAACATAGGCAATGCGCAGTCCATCCACGGTAGGTAGCAGAGCTGGATTTTTATCACCAGTGAAGAGTACTGAATTATCCAAGTTCAGGCTGTTAAGTGAGAGCTCAGACCATGATGCTTTCAAAAGCCTCCTGTGGCATCTTCCTACGCTCTTGGTTGCATGGACCATGCCCTTATGATTTCAGAGAGTGTAAGTTTCCTGCATAATAATCACTAGTCTAACATTAGTCAATTCATCTATCTATTCTTAAAGACTAAACAAACTTGACCCCTTGTATCTCACCAGCTCAGCAGTCATGTAAGGTGTATTCAGTATTGATCACAAAATGGCTTGCTCGCTATCTTCTATGGACAGCTGAGGGCTAGAATATAGTTAAATCCCTGTGGCTTTTCAAGCAACCAAGAGGAACTGCCACTACATTACGAAAATGTATTTCATACTCTGAGATGTCACTAAGCGTTAAGTCCTAAATAAATTCAGTACTAAATAATTTCTTTTATAAAAGCCACAGAACTAAACCCGAAATGTAGTAACATACAGCTGAAGTAATTTCATGGGAGTGTTTAGATGGCAGGAGCAGATAGATGTAAATATGGCCTGCCTATAGACTGAATTTTCTATTTCCAAACAAGCTGGTTTGGAAGACTTCATGGGACTATTAACAATTCTAAAATACTGAACACTGCTGAAGTTCCTGATACTTTCTATATGTATTTGCTTAGGCATAGCAACATGCAAATTTAGTCTTGTGGCACCTGTTCTGCATCTAGCTGCAGAGTAGATAAAGTAGCCTACTTGTTCCCATCTGCAGAAAGGGGCCACAGAATTCCTTCCAAGGAGTGTCTAGGTAAGCAGGTCTAGGGAAACCAAAGGCTTTATTTATTCTCAAGGTCATTGTAAAATGAAGTTAATTTCTTGGAAGGTGTCTTGCCTTGGAAAATGCAAGGAACTGAAATTTTATCTAGGCTGCCAGTGCTTCAAAGACTTTATGGTACATGACTACTTCCTGAACATGCACACATTGAAATGCATAGAGGTTTATATACATGGATGTCAATGCAGAGAAAGTAACTGGAAGTAAGCACAGAACGTTAGGCCAGATAAAAATAACATATTGACAACAGAGCCATTACTGATGGAGGTGTAACGTGCAAATGGTAATGGTATTCAATTTCTAGGAAGGATACCAGAATAAAAAGAAATTAAATATAACAACCTAAGTAACAAACATTTTCATTGTAACTTTTGTAATGCAGCCATAAGCGAAAGAAACTTGAAATAAGATATATAGAATACTTTCTATGTGATCATGGTGTTAACAGCTACCTTTTCTGTAGTAGATTAGTAATTTCAGCATTCCTTGGGTGTGTAAGAATTCTCCTCCTTTGCAGTGTGTCATAACAATTTTTCATTTCTCAGAAGAGCACCTGCTACTAAGATGAAGGTTGGTTCTTATACATCTATAAGAGGGAAGGATCAGAATCTATCAGGAAGAAAAGGGAGCTAGAGCTGAGCCTTCCAGAAATGTTCTAACCACAGGTGGCCTCTACACAATATTTGAAACAAAAGGCAGGTGCCCTATCTGTGATCAGCCTATGGGTATAAACCGTAGGAGAAAAAAACCCAGGCTACTGCATTGCTGTACTGTTCAAAGCTGCAACCTGTTGACATGTTAGTTGTACTCTTAAAATGCCAAACACATTTAGATGTTCAAGATATAAGGGGAAGTGAACACTTACTCTTTTTTAATCTCAAAAGATTTGCATATGAAGCAATCTTTGAGGCAGTTCTGTGTAGAAACAGAATTTCAAACAGTTGAATAGTGTTGCATTTCAAAATGTCCATAGAGTCAAAATTTTTGAAATTATAGTTTGGATCTTAAACACTTACATTTCTGTGGAACCCATCTGGATCACTTAAGCACTCCACAGAATTGTATAGAAAATCTTGTTCTTCCAGGTTTCCCTGTCTTTTCAGAAAATACTTTAGTTGCTGCATTTCTGTATTCTAGGCAGTTCCTTGCACCCGCTTTTACAACCCTGCTTCCTGTCCTGCCTGTTGTTGCGCTAATTAAGGGTTCTTGCAGCTTATCTCTGCTAAGTAATGCAGATATAAGCTAACCTCATGTTGTTATTTATTTCAGTAGTGATGAAAAATAAGCTTGAGCCAAGACAGAAAACAGGAATTAGCAGGGGTTTCTTGATCTGTACATGAGTACAGAGGATGCAATTCCAGAAAGGGAAGAGAGAAGCAGCAGGTTGTAAGGTGATAGCGGTTACGTCTACCAACACTGACAGCAGCAATGGTAGGAATCCAGGGACCTTGGAACAAGGTGATTTGGGTACAGAGTGTGATTTTATCAGCACTGACTGTCCCAGGTGGAATGACCATGGAAGGAGCCACTAAAAATATATTTTTAGTAGTCACTGAATCTGGCAATTAATTAATAATACCGAGACAACACATTCAGCACAGCATGTATGTGGCTTTGTAGTCTTGGATTATATTTTTTCTACAGTTCAGAAATAAAGAACAGTCTCATTTATTTGCCTGATATGTAACAGTAAAAAATATGTCAAAAGAATCTTTTTCATTATAAACTGTTTTCCAGGTTTTATACTTACTAAATACAGCAATTGCAAACCTCTGTGAAATATAATGATGTCACTTTAGTTCCAATAGATGTGGGGAAGGCTGTAAAAAAATATTTTCTTTTTTCTTTTGAAGGTACAATATGAAAAGTCAAATAAATTTAATTGCCTGACACACAACTGTGGCAGTGTTCAAATCTACTATACTTTATGTTAGTATCCCTCAGGCAAAGAGTACCTATTCTTTTTTTTTTCTGAGACCAAAATGTCTCACTAAGTGGAACCTATCCTGTGGTCTTGACTCTTTCGGAATTGAAGAATGAATTTTCTGGCTTAAAGAGAGAGTTTTGGAGAAACAGGTTGAAAAGCAGCTGGCCAACACACCAGAAGCTAGCTGCTAATTGCAGCAGTGAGTTAATCAATGAAACAGCAGTTTAGCTTCTGGGTATGATAAAAAGAGATAAAAGACCACACAGAAATTCCGGCATTAGGGTATGACCAACTCTTGAGTGGCATACATTATTTTCCTTCTTACACCTGTCCATAAAGTAGGCAAGTCATGCATCTTCTTGACAGTTGTTATCAAAATAAAAAACAACAAAAAAGCATTTCTGGGTAAGATCTGATATAAATATTTAGAAAGACAATTTAAGGGAATGTTTGTTATGCACTTTTGTGTTTGCTTTTAAAACGTTTAACTCCAGAGACAGATAGCTTGTACAGTTTTATCAGCACTTGTGTCATTATATATTCAAGCAGCCAAGACTGATAACCAGTCTCACAGATTATGGATTGTTCAGAGAACAAATACTTAAAAAAAAAAAAACCAAGCACAAAACACACATATCAATAAAGTACTTCAGAGTGGAAAAACTTGATACAGAAATTTCAGTGACATTTTTATGAAGAGAAAAGAAACAAATTAATGCAATTATAATATTAAAGCAGCAGCAACAGGTATTTTAAGTCGTGTCATTGTATGTGGTAATGAAACAACTTTAGAAAATTGGGTGAAAACTATTGTTCAGCAGTAGTGGAGGGGAGAGATAATTACCATTAAAGCAACATTACACTTTCTCAGTACAAAGCAGCCAACTCTTCAGCACAAGCTACACGCAGAAGATCTCTTTCCCACCATACTGCTCATGATCATTTCACTTTATGCTACTAAATAGCAACCTGAAAAAAATGAGTCTTAGAAAAGAATAAACTGCCTATACTTGATAACATAATTACACAGATTTTTTTTTTTTTTGTAGGTGAGATCCTTCTGTCTCAAATTTCTTTTTCCAGTGTCTTACACTAGGACATTTATAGAATCTCTTAAATGATGATCACCATCATTATTAGCTATAATATTTACAAAAACATTATGCTTGTATCTGAAGACCTTAATTGGAAAACAGGCGTGATAGGCATCACATGCATTATGAATGAAGCTGCCTTCTTCCTGAATCAGTAAGCATGATCATTCCTGTGGTAGCTCAACAGTATTATTATTTGAATAATCTTCATTAAAAAAGATGTTGTGGATTTTTTTTTCACTTGTTATTAAAACAATAATTGTTGATTATATACAGATGAAGTTTTGCAACGTATTTTGTAAACTTAAGGCTCACAATATTTTAATAAGGCAAATAATAATCCCTTTTCTTACAGATTTGAAAGGATGAGTCATAGCACTGGAAAATATGCACGCTCACTTGAGTAGGAGTCTGAACCTATTCTCAAATCTGGATATGCATTTTATTCACAGATTTTTTGCATATAGGCATATGTAGAAGTGTGTGCAGACATACACTATACCTCACAGCTATTTGAAGAGTCATACAGCTAAAGGTCTCCTACAGTCCTCTCCTTCTGCCTCACTCTGTCTGTAACTGTTACTTGGTGTGACCTACATTCATACAAAAATTATAATTGGACAGCTACAGAGACTACCATGGGCTTGCCTTTGGCTGAAATCTTTGCATAGGGAAGGTTGACTGGAGGAGGATTTGCACACAGTAGTTAATTTTTGAAGTCATAATGGGACAGTGGTATTTTGTTAAAACAAAAAATCCCAAGGAGTAGTTCCTCCTGAACAACTGACCATCTCAGCATTGCAACCCCATTACTGTCTGCTTCTCAAAGTAACAGATATCCTAGCAGAGTAACAGAGGTCCTACACCTTGGTCGGAGCAATCCCAGGCACAGCTACAGGTTGGGCAGAGAACAGATTCAGATCAGCCTTGAGGAGAAGGACTTGGGGGTATTGCTTAATGAGAAAATGAACATGAGCCGTCAGTGTGCTCTTGCAGCCCAGAAAGCCAACCATATCCTGGGCTGCATCAAAAGGAGCATGACTAGCTGGTGGAAGGAGGTGATCCTGCCCCTCTACTCTGCTCTCGTGAGACCTCACTTGGAGTATTGTGTGCAGTTCTGGTGTCCTCAACATAAAAAGGCCATGGAACTTTTGGAACAAGTCCAAAGGAGGGCCACGAGGATGATCAGGGGACTGGAGCACCTCCCGTATAAAGATAGGATGACAAAGTTGGGGTTGTTGAGCCTGGAGAAGAGAAGGCTGCATGGAGACTTCATAGCAGCCTTCCAATATCTGAAGGTGGGCTATAGGGATGCTGGGGAGGGACTCTTCATGAGGGACTGTAGTGATAGGACAATGGGTAACAGGTTCAAACTTAAACAGGGTAAGTTTAGATTACATATAAGGAGGAAATTCTTTACTGTAAGGGTGGTGAGGCACTGAAATGGGCTGCCTAGGGAAGTTGTGAATGCTCCATCCCTGGTGATGTTCAGGGCCGGGTTGGAGTGAGCCTTGGGTGATATGGTTTATTGGGAGGTGTCCCTGTCCATGGCAGGGGGATTGGAGCTAGGTGATCTTAAGGTCTTTTCCAGCCCTAACTATTCTATGATTCTATGATTCTATATCTAAATATTCCAGTGCTCTCCAGGAAGTTTGCCAACATGAAGATGGCTAAAGCAAAGGATGTTTAAAATCCATTCTGAGTTTAACAGCATTAACTGCCTAGAACCTTTACTATAGAACACAAAACAGAGAAAGTAAATCTTCTGGAGAGTTTGACTTGTAGCTTATCGGGCCACATGCATATTTAGTCCAAAATAAAGCCAGCTTATTACTCATTTAAATTTTAAATGGAAATGAATGTCTTCTCTCCTGAAATTCAATTAACTAAACAGGAAAAATAACTTACCCCCTTCAGAACTATAGTACTGAAGTCTCTTCTGTTAATCTTTCTTTCCACTGTAGATTGGAAGCACAAAGTTCATGCACTGTGTTTCTTGAAACGTGTCATTCTGTAGTGAAAGGTTTTCTTTGTGTTTTGAAAGTATTAATCCCTGTCATACCTTTTCTCCTTGGTCAGCAAGATAGTGTTGTACTTTGAGAGCAGGCAGGATGAAAATAATTCTGCCACTTACTATTTTCCTCTGAAAATGGCAGAAAATCTAATCAAAATTAAATTTCTGTTGTCAGGAAAGAAAAATCAACTTTTAACCTATAATGTTTGAAAATGTTAAGAATGTACCATGACTACTTCCTTATTATTGGGGTTTTTTTACTAAGTACCTGCCTCAGGTTGGTTATAACTTCATGCTAGACAATTCAAATAAGGGCTTTATACAAAAAAGAATCTCTCTCTTCCAGGGAAATATCACCGTTCTCATTTTAGAATCAAGGTTCACTGAAATTTCTGCTGAACTCCTACTTTACAGTTGCTTTTTCTTTTGGTTTCCTAATGGTTCTGGCTTAATTATTTCACCTTGTATTGATCTAAATGGAAAGCAGCTCTGATTCTGTACATTGTTCATGGTCTAGTTGTCAGCAGTAGGACACTTTCTTATACAGGGAGTGCAGAAGCAACTTTAATTAAGGTTTATTATTTTCTGTCACATCAACAGTGTACTGTATAGTCTCTAGATATTCAAAGGTGAGTTTCTCAGAGATAAGATTAGCTAATTACATTGTAAAATAGAAATGTACCTGATTGTATTTTCTGTATTTGTGTGTAAAAGCAGTGGGTTGATAATCTGTGGAATTTACAATGTGCCAGTTAAAAAAACAAACAAATAAATAAACAAACAAACGCAAACCCACAACAAACAACTAGGAAATAAAAGCAAATTCCATAAAATTAATTAGAATAATTTCAGTATTCAGGAAAAGATCTGTTACTAAGGGTAATTCATTGTATATGCATGGAGTACAAGAGAGTGAAATATTCTTTGGCACCATAACAGAGAAATCTTTGTTAGAACGTCCTCACTTATAATTTTGAGTCTGAATTATATTATTATAAAGACGGGGGTTTTTTGCTGATATAACACTGACATTTTTTCTTCTGATTAGCACTGCTTTTTTGAACTGCTTTATAACTTCACTACTCATGTCAATCTGCTAACATTCTTTCTCAAAAATCAATGTATAATTTCCTCCCTGTCACTGGGCTGTTTAATCAAGGAAATGCACCTCCTTAACTCTTAAAATATCTACAGCACTACCCAGCTGTTTTACTCTGAAGTCAAGAAAAGGCATCTCAAATTCTTGCTCAGAATTATAATACAATCAGTAGAGAATCATGACAAAGCATACTGCAGATATTGAGAAATATCTTAGAACACAAAACTTGAATTTTCTGCCTTTTTCCTCATTTGTCCTTCCTCATACATCTAGTCTAATCAGATGAGTAAATTAAGGTATTTCAAAATGAAGTAAGACTGAGGGGAATTTAGTGCTGCTGAATATATGGGTGACCTGTCTTCTTGATTGCAAGATGCCTGCCGCTGGCCAGCTGTGTCCTCAGTAGTATATGAAAAATGATGTGGATATTTAATATGCATCGTAATTCAGCAGATTTTTTTTGTCTCCTGTGGTCTCATATTCCTGAGTTGCAAAAAAATTATGAGAACAGTTCTTTATCAAGCACAAGGTTTTACATAAGCCTTCTTTTTTTTTACTTAAGCATTGATTTTCATGGTTGCACGGCAGCTATCTGACGTGTTTAATGGTCAAAAGACTTACAGAGTTTGTTCTCTTACCTGTTGCAATGTTTAAAGTGCTTCATGGTTTCATACTAAATCCATCAAAGTTTAACTTCTCTCTTGCTTGTTGGGAGCATGCATCAGAGTTTTATCCACTGGGTAGATGTCTAGAACTATGCATCAACCCAAGTCTCTAAAAGTAGGGGTCATTAGAGTAATCCCACATAGAGAGCATTCCTTTGGACAAGCCTGGTTTGGGGTAGTATAGATGTTTCTCAGTTTGCAGTAGGCTGTTAGTTCACCAAGGCTCTGCAGCAGTCAAGTGAGTTGAAAATGGAAGGGAATATGTCCAAACTGCAGGATTTAACAAGCAGCATTAATTCTCACACAGAATCTGAAAGGGTTTGTTTACTTCCTCTGGCATTTTCACCTACCTAGCTCTATTTTCTTAGTGTGACTGTGAGAGTTAAGTTTATTCACGGTAGGTTCTGAAACAGGTAACTTAGGGCTAATTGAATTGCATTTTCACTTTTGGACACTAAGTAGGACATATGCTCCCTGTATATGATTCTGGTGGTGTATATACCTGTGGGACATATACTCCCTGCATGTATTTATGGTGATGGATGAGAGGGAAAGGTGTTTGTTTGTAATCCTTGATCAAATTAGCTACAGTCTGTCATATAATGAGTAGCAGCTGACCTTGATCTCAGCTGGAACATACAGAGGAAATTCTACAGGAGCAAATGCAATGCATATACTCCCTATATATGACCTACAAAGCAACTGCTTTCTAACAGAATTAAAATGTATCTAGGATTTATCAGCACAATATTTTGTTGTGGAATCATTGCTTATTTTCTTATGAGAGGTATGTATAAATTTAATGTCAAATATCACAATCTAATATTCTTTTTTTTTCTTTCTCCTTTCTTCTTTCTCTCTTTTTTTTTTTTTTTTTTTTTTTTCCCCTACAGATGGGCCTCTTGGGCCACGAGGCTTGGCTGAAGCTACAGAGATGTGTACTCAAGAATGCCTGGTTTTGGGTCACTCAGACAACTGTTGGATGCCTCCCAGCTTGGGCCCATACCAACAGCCGAAGTCTCCTCTCTCCACCTTTGCATCTCAGAAAGAATGGGTTAAGAAGGACAAGCTAGTTAATGGACACACATTGACCAGGACCTGGAAAGAAGATAGCAACAGAAACCAGTTCAGTGACCGAAAGCAGTATGGTTCCAATGAGGGCCATTTCAACACTGGCAACCACATGACTGACATTCCTCTGGCCAACTTGAAGTCTTATAAACAGGCCTCAGGAGCTGTCGATAGTCCAAAGGAGCACCAGCTATAAGAAATGGTTACTTTGGACCAATGACTTTAGCCTACTTAGACTTGCTAATACTATGTGTGTGTCAGAGCTTTATGTACCGGGTAGACCTCTAGAACTATGCTTCACATAGCAGAGATATGCATATCTCTATGTTAGCACCGTGGAAGGTATGATGTCCTGCAACATGAAAGAGTGTTTCTACCAGTTGTGTGCTTTTGTTAAATAGATTAAAATCTGCAGAAATCTCTCCAGTTTGCAAATATCATTTTTTTTTCTGTTCGTTTGTTTTTTGACCCTGGACTGCTGCTGTGAACAGAAGATGCACTTGGAGAGTGAGAGAGAAAGAAAGTTCAGTGGATTGCAATGATTGAAAAGCATAGAAAAGTTAGAAAATTGTGCTGTTGTTGTCATTGATCTATGCCTGGGACCATTATACTTGAGAGCATATTGCAAACAAAACAACTGAAACTGTAAACATTAAACCTATTGTGCCATTAACAATGTTAGTGGACACTTATAAGCCCATCAGTGTTCAAATATTTGTAAATAGAAACAATTACTTACAATTTTTGTGTATTTATAATGTTCACTTCAAAAGAAACTGTAGCATATTTCTGTGTTTCACAGTTGCTTTTTACTTCCTTTCATCTGCTTCCTGTCATTTTGCTTTTATTTTCAGTGATGGTGTTTCTGTGTTAGTAGTCTGTCTGACACACAATGTTCCAAGGAACTCAAAACACTTGTGTTAAAAGAGAAAAAAAGAGTGATGGGGTGGGAAGGAAGGTTGGTCATAGAAAGGAAAAAAGAAAATATATTTCATTCTAGGTAGTAGCAAATGGTGCCAGCATTCAGGTAGAATTTCTTTTTTTTTTCTTCCCCCCCCCCCCCCTTTTATTTTTTTTTTTTTTGCTATTAAGAAATGAAAGGAGCTTAAAAATGTAACTTTTTTTTTTTTTTTAAATTCCACTATGTTTCATAAAACAGGAAAACTGCAAAAAAAAAGAAGAATATTTATAGTGGAGGGTAAGAGGGGAAGCTGTTTGTAATCCTTGATCAAATTAGCTGCAGTCTGTCATTTACTGACTAGCAGCTGACCTTGATCTCAGCTGGAATATACAGAGGAAATTCTACAGGAGCAAAATACAATGACCATGTTTTTTCCAATTGGGCAGGTGTGTGTCTATACCGAAGACAGTTTGTATTGCTGAAACAGCAGCATTTGTGTTGATCTTCATCTGTGTTAATGTTGTAGTAACACAAGTGTTTTTAGACCATAGTCACAGAATATTTAATGTGTTGTGCCTTCATGATGTAACAGAGCATTCTCCTGGTAGGCTAGTTGGGGGAACTAAAGGGTTAAATCTCTAGTTATTGCTGTTTAACTGTTTATTATCATAGTTGGTCAATGCCTGGCAGGTACCAGTATCATGTCACCTCAGTCAAACCAGCAGAGTGACTCCTAATGTTAATAAGATCTAAGTTGCACGCAAAGCAAACCCAAATCCAAACATTTTGGGTGGTTTTTGTTAAGGCATGTCAGATGATCTACACAAATAAATAGCATGCAAAAAAAATGAAAAAAAAAGAAAAAAAAGTCCTTACAGAGTAACAAAAAAGTTACTTCTGCCACAGTGAAATATCAGTCTTAAAGTAACAAATTTAGCTAATCTGAAGGTGACTTTATTCTTACCGAAAACACAAGCTTTTTTTCTTCTCTATTCTTTCGTGTGTAGTAGTTCACTTTTTATTTCTTTTTTTTTTTTTTTTTTTTTTTTTTTTTTGTTACCTTTTTTTTCCTTCACAGTATAGAAGGCATAAAAATGGGTTAGGGGTGCATTGCTTATTGCAGTACTTATGTCAGTTTGTGAGGGGTGTTTGATGACTTTGACAGAATATATATCTAACCAGTTATCCTTGTTACTGCTTTGCCAGTTCAACATTATTTAGCTATTCAGCTCTTGCAATAAATGTTCTGAATTCTTTATTGTGTTGTGTTAGTTCTTGGGCAGATGCCTAAGGGATTTTATTCCTGTTAATTTCTCTTTCTGTTGTTGTTGGTTGGCTCATTTCTTTGTTTCATTCTGAATTTCCAGTTATTTTTCTAAGTATATCATGGTCCATTTGGTTCATATAGATACAGATGGGAATGGAATATATCACAAATTATGACTCTTGAGGGCCATATTATGTCATTCTTATGGTAAGTAGGATTTGTTCAATATGAGTTTTTTGAACTGGGTAAAGTTTTACTTACCCAGCACAAAAGTGACAGAATTTAGCCCAGATTTGTTAGACATACTTATGCACATGTAATAAGCATCCTTGCATGAGTTTTTGCAACAATGCAGTGGTAGCATATAGAAAAGTCAGCACTTGCCACACCTCAGTCTTTCTTTTGAGAGTAGAATAAAATTATATTGAAATACAGTAAACACGTTGTTACAAGGAAAATTTGTGTGGTTACATAATCACTTTTGTTGCAGCATAGTAAAAAAATAAAAATAAAAGGAAAAAAAATAAAAAGAAAAGAAAAAAAGCCCTGCACAACCTGGAAAAATATGTATCAATATAAGTAATCTGTTTTTTAACATGCTCAGTTTCAAAGCAGACATATCTTGAGTTCTATATTAAAACCAGAAATACAATAATTATCTGAAAACCCAAATCACACTATTTTAAATTGTAAGTGCCTTTTAAACAGGACATATTTGAAAAATCATCTATCACAACAGAAAGTAAATTATGTGACTATCACTGCAGAAAGAGAACTATATTCTGTTCTAACCCATTACTTTGTGCTGCCATCACCTGTGCAGGAGGAGCAAAAATATATATGATTTCCATATCTAGCAGGTGGAATATTTATTTCTTTGGGAGGAAGGAAGGAAGTAAGAAAGGAAGGACTATACCTTAATCCCATTTAAACCAAAAGAATATTTTCCAGAGGTTTCCAAGAAATCTGGATTTGGCTCTAAACATGTAGTGAGTAAGTGCCCATTCATTAAGAACCATTTGGTTTGCTCAGTCAGTAGTACTAGTACTGCTGTCTAAAACTTACAAATTTAAGTAAAAATAAAAAAAAAAAGATAAAAAAGAAAAAGAAAAAAATCTGACATGAATACAGTGCTTATGCCAGATGAAGAGATTTAAAGAGAAAAATAAAATCCCACTTCACACAATGAGAAGGCAGCTGAATGTTGGAAACTATTCAAGTCTACTAGCTAGGAAACTAAACATTACTTAAAGTTATTGGTAAGTAGGCATAATATGGATGCCTCTCTGATGCCAGTTCTAGCTTTTTTTTTTTTTCTTCAGATAGATAGATTGGGTGCCATGTATTTATTTATTTATTTATTAATGCACATATTTGAAGGACTGCTAAAAAGATAAACCAAAGGGTTTTTAATAGTCTTTTATTTTTACTGTCACTGACCAAAGTCCTTTGTCCAAATAGAAAATGGAAAACCTGTATAAATATAGTTATTTAGCCCTACTTAACCCTATGCTGTGCCAGCTCTTACTAAACATACAGCAGTCAGGACCCCTTTCCCAAGGAACTGTCTCAAGGCAGACAAAGAAATACATGGAGCAGAATTAAGGAGAATGCAGAAATACAAACCAATTCTAGCAAAAAGATAGGAAGAAAATTATATTCACATTACTTGCTTAATATAGTTCCTGACTTTTAGGAAGGAATTGTGATCAGAAAGAATCATAAGGACTTGAGTATGGAGTAAACTAAACTCTAAGGGAGAAACTCAGGAAGCTTTGGGTGTATAAATGGCATAAAAGCCAGAAACATACATCTGTGAGAGGAAAGATCAAGAGTGGTAAAGACTGAAAACAAATACATAGGGGAAAGAGGATCGCAACATTGATCAGAAGTGTAATCTTCAGATGTTTTGAACAAAGGGAGGCACTAGTAGCTTTAACAGAAGACAATGAGAATCATGGGACATAGCAATAGGCAATGTCAGGAGATACATGGGACTCATGACATGACAAAAGGCATAGGGGTAGAGTCTAAGTAGCATCTGACACCTTAAAATAAGTTGCAAAAGTATTCCTACTGGCATGAGAGCTCATATCCAGTTCAGACAGAACAAGTGATCTGTGATGACTGTTTTCAAGTGATCACAAGCTATTTAGCTGATTCAGCTAGTAAAACTTCCTTATGGGGTGTATCCTTGCCATAAAGTAAAATAAGCACGGGGAGTTCTCTACAGCACGTGTGGTCACGTGTGCCAGTTCAGACAGTGAAAGCAACCAAGTACTCAACGGCATTTTCTCTGAATGTTAAATTCTTTCCTATTTAATACACTTCTTCAGCAGAACTGTGTTCCAAAGTCTCAACTTTATTTAATGTATATGCTTGCACTCTTTGCTACTGTGATGAAAAACATCAAATTGGAAACCAATTCTAGAGCAGAGCAAGATGTTCTAGTATACTGAAAATATAGTGTCACCCAGGGGTGTGAATCAGCTCAGTGTATCATGTACAGTTAAGGTCTAACTCAATTAATATTAGTTTTATTCACTTTCACCACTGATGACCTCAATGGACACATGCACCAAATATAATTGCTCCATAATCCAAAAATATCTTTGACTTTTTCCTCTTGTTCAAAACACTGGTAGATACATCCTTGTAAAATTCTAAAGTACACTTTTTCACACATAAGTTGAGTGGATTCTTTTTTTTTCCAGTTTGGCTTCTCTGAAATATGCTTAATAAGCTTATGTAACGCAGCTTCTTATAACATAAACTGCTTGTCTTGTGAGATCCCCTTCTCGGCTTTGTTTTCAACCACTTGCACATAGTAAGTTCGTAACATGAAGGGACAGATTCTGAGCCTTCAGGCTTCATTGAACCTCTTACAAAGCAAAATATCAGGGCCTGTCCCGTAATTAGTAACAGAAATAGCAAGTCCTTTATGTACAGTGGACTAGCAAATGCTTGAAAAGAAATAAATTTGTAAATTCCAGGTTTTCAAAACACGATATAGCTTATTTATAAACTGAAAGTAATGCTAATAAATGCAAAATTAGGGAATATTTTTGTTGGTTTTATTTTGTTTGCTTAATTGGCATAGACACATCACTTCACTGGAATTTATATGCTGATATGTATCCTCATCTCGCCAAATGGTGTGCAGCTTTTTTGAAATACTGAGTGCACTTTATTTCTTTAGAACACTGGAGTAAACATCCTCTTGTAGGAGCAGCTCCATGTTTCACAGGACTAGGTCCATAGTAAGGAGAATATCAGAGGCATGCATCTCATATGCTAAATTTTGAAGCAAGAATTGTTTAAATGCAGTATCTCATGGCTTGAACTATAGCTTTAAGTTTATACTGCTACCTAAATTGTACAATAGTGAAAGTATGTCTTTAAATACCAGAAAGAATCCAAATTCTCACTGTGTGTTATGAAAAGAAAGAACTGAATGTCCCTCATTTTCAAAAATAAGTTGGTTTTTTTACCACAGCCATTCTTAAATCCACCTGTTGTGCCTAGGTATTGCAACACATTCTAATATTGCATGGCATGTAAATAGATACCTTAATTACTCATAATAATATGATTATATACACACATATGCATATATAGATTATATATATACTTAAATATTATCAAACACGTAATTACTCAGTATTATTTAATGGAATTTTGGGACTATGGATTTTGTTGTTTGATGTACTTTAAACTGTATGAAGCAGCATATTCTTAAGACTACCCTCACCAATGCTTTTGATTATTTATTTATTAAATAAATTGCTTTCTTTTGCTTGTTATAATCCTGTTTGTACAACCATGTGATAATGTTAAAATGGGTAAGTACTGTACGGGAGTTATAACTGTTTCTTTCTTGTCTAAATATATACTTATAACAATATTTGTTAGTGATCTGAGTTTTAAAAATGTGTCTTTTTGCGTGCTTACTATCTCCTTACACATGATACAAATCTAAAGGAAGCTGAGATAACAATTCTTCATGTAACTCTGAATGCCCCAATGGCTTTTAAATGTCTTTTTGCCTTTATTCACAAGTGAAATTACTACAAGAGCTGTACTTTAAATCAGCCATAAAATAAATACATAATACAGTACTTAGGGTTTACTTACTGTAGCTATCATAAGTGAACCTACATTTTTCATTTCTCAGGTAAAGATATGTTAAGACTCAGATGGGGGAGGGAGAGACTCTGCACTCAGAAAATAATATTTAGAGTATCTGATTTAACAGAAGATGTGTCAGAAATCCTGTGCACTAGAGAGTGTGATTTTTTCATGTTTCACAGTCAGCTTCCATCTTTGTCTGGGTGAACTAGAATGTGTGCCTCTTTGAGGAGCTCTAACTTTTATTGTTGATAAAACTGAGAACTGCTTTTTGTAACCCTTAGTTGCATCAAAACCAATGGGAATTTTCTTGATTATTTCAAAAAGCCAGTATTTCACTGACATTTAAATGTGTAGCTGTTAGAAGGAAACTTACGTTCTGCTTTTTTTCAATCACTAGAATATTACATAGAAAGATTCTTTCTTTCCCTCTCCTCCCATCCCCTTCCTTTTCACCCACTTTATTGTCTTGGATGTTTTCTGGAGAGGTAAGTGCTTCAGTACCATGAAATGGTAGACCAAACTTGAGGAAGTTGAGGGTTCCTAGTGCCTACCCAAATCAGACAGTTCAGTTAAGTTCCTTGGTTACATTTTAGGTAATACCAGATGGGTGCTATTTCCACCAGCCATTTCCTAAGGCTGTCTTTTAGAATTTGCTTTTCCTCACATCGCTTGGGAACCCACCTGTACTCCTCAAAGATTTTGACATTAAGCTGAATCTGTTACTGTGTTGCATTTACCTGTACCACATCCTTCATAAGGTATATAGTTTTCAGTTTCTTTTCAGGTAGGGAGTTGAAAGTGTGATCTGTGTGGTCCTGCAGCTATACACACATTTTTGACATATGACATGTCATATGGGTACTAATAGAAAAGAAGGCTGTTGACCTCACTACGTTCAGAATAGAAAACCGGAGAGAAAGTGCCGCAGAAAGATGGGAAAGGGAGTGGATAGCAGAAAGACACGTGTTATGGAGGAGCTAAACTGTGGTAGCAATGAAAAGAATACCTTTTAATTTGATGAGGAAAATTCCTGTGCGTTCTAGATCTTTGTATCTCTGTGATACCATAAAAACTGACCCCCTTACCCGTATAGGTTTCTGTACACACAGAATGTTTAACAGCATATTCTCGTGAAAAAGGGGTATGAAGAATTATGGCAAGGCTGTACCATTCTTTGTCTGAATTTCCTCCATTTGATATTCACATTCTTTCTAAAAAAATTCTGGTTTTGAGACATTGTTCTTCTGTCTTCCAAATGAATATAGGGACCAGAAATAATACCACTCAGTGACTGAGCACTGAGTTTGACTAGTGAATTTTTTATATCAAATGCTTATAAAATCATTAGCTACAGATAATTTGTACATAAACAGTAGGCCAATGAATAAGGAATTATCTGTTACCAATTGCAAAGAGAAAAAAAAAATAACTGCACAAAGGATTATACTCCTCATAGACAGTTCAGACAGTTTTACCCCCTGAAAAGGGCACGGCTGATAAAGTTACATACTTAATGCCATAAGGAGATCAGTGGATTTCTTTTCATGTGCAACATCCTGTACAAAGTTCTGGGTTGTGGAGATGTTTGCGTTTTCATCTGATATTTAAGCTAATTAAACATCAGATTAAGGAACTTCAGTCACATAAAAGGGCAAATACAATATCACATAAATAGAAAAAAATAATTTATTACCTTTTTCTATTACAAGTCATTATTTAATCATTATGTTACAAGCACTATATCCTTCTTAGTAGTGGCTAAGGAGATCCTTTAAAGAGAGTATTCTACACTTTTATATGTATTATGTTTTATTTTTTTTAAATTCAAGTTTATAAATTGCTTTCTTCGGGCAAGAGAAAGTCTGAATTCTGTTTATAGTGTTAGTTCTTCTGATTTTTTTTCTTTTTTTTAGAATATTTTCAGAAATATTATTTACCACAGGGAGCAGCATAGGTCTGTGCTTTTACTCCACAATCTTGTACTCCTAGGACACTTAAGTGATCTTCAGTAGGAAGTTCTTCTACATTATTGATAAAGATCATGCATAATTACTGTCCACCATGTGGTGTTAAGCCCCCAAGAGAACAAAAAGTAAAGGAAGCAGCCACAAAAAGACAATTATTTTATTCACGCACACACACAAAAAAACATGTACTGTGTTATGAAAGCAAAATTAGCACACACCAGAGCTACCTAGTTACTGATGATGACTGATGCAGCAACACACTGTTTACTTCTTTAGGAACCACACCAAATGATATTGTGAACAGTTATGCCTCATGGTGGGTCTAAACTTCATTCTGAAAATTATTTGAAACACAAAAAGCCTCTGAATCTATGGATTCGGGGGGATGCAGTCTTAGGCAAGTCTCTAGAAAGTCTCTAGGTGCTCAGTGGAGCAACCTTTTATAATTACGTCAAGTTCCCTAGCATATAAACAGCTATGTTTCAAGATGTCCAGAAAGAAACCTTTTACTCCTAAGTTAGACAGAGTAGCTCTCTGCTTTATGGAGAATGTCGTGGTTTAAGCCTCTCTAACTCACGCAGCCCATTCTGTAACTCACTTCCCTCTCTTTCTTCCCCCCGCTCCCGGAGGGATGGGAAAGAGAATCGAAAAGAATGCAACTCCTACAGGTTGAGATAAGAACAGTTCAGTAACTAAGGTACAACACAAAAATCACTATTGCTACCACCAATAATAATAATGACAAGGCAAATACAAGGAAAGAATACAATTGCTCACCCACCCCAATGCCAAGCCCGACCCAGCTGTGCACCCCCACCCTTTCGGGTCTCTGCTCTCTGCTTTTACATCCTGGGCATGACGTGCTGTGGTATGGAATAACCTCTTTGGTCAGTTTGGGTCAGGTGTCCTGTCTCTGCTTCCTCACGACTCCCCTCCTCCCTGGCAGAATATGAGGCTCAGAAAGTCCTTGGCCAGCCTAAACATTCTAAGCCATAACTAAAAACATTGGTGTTATCAGCGCTGTTCCCAGGCTGAAAGTCAAAAACATAGTGCTGCACCAGCTACCGAGAAGGAGAAAAATGACTGCTGCTGCTGAACCCATGGCAGTATCCACCCCTTATTCCATACCATTCATGTCATGCTCAGATCCCACATTTTCAATATACCATTACATGTATATATATATACATCCACACACATACAGAGAGGGAGAGAGATAATCCCTTAGTGCATGGACCTATCCCTATAAAGCTGCTGAGTACATTCGGTCCTTGATTTCGGGCTCCATCCCTTGTAGCAGTCTTTCAGAGCAGGATAGGCTGTGTACAGTGTTCACACTCGTGAATAACCTGGGCAATAATGTCCATTGCTAAGTCTACCCCTCGATCATGAGTCCATCTGTATGTTGCATCTCTGCCCTGATGGCCTGAGGTGTCATGGACACACCAGGCTCAAAAAAATTCACCCTCCCCTTCAACAGTTCCTGCAGCTTGTCTCTGGGGATTCCATACAGCTGCCTTCCATCTCCAACACTTCTAAAGCACTGGAGGGGCCCAGTGGACTAGATATTCGCCCATACTGTCCCACACACCCTGCCACTCATGGCTGTCTAGGCTTGGGGAAAATCTCTTAGTCATCCTGGATTGTAGTCTAACCCCAGACAAGGCCCACACCCCACTCTCCTTAACTCTTGGGACCAGAAAAAATGGTTGTGGGTGAAGCATACTGTATGCATGTCAACATGCTGATCCCCATCACAATCAGCAGGCAGGTCTCAAGGGTACCCAAAGGCCACTCAAACCCTTCAGAACTCTCAACTGAGGCTGCTGTACTTTTCACTGGAGTTGGTGTAGCTGCTGTGCTTGCCGGCTCTCTCACCACCAGCTGCTCTTTGTCTGAGTCCAGATCTTCCTCCTTTGTCTTGCTGGGAAGTGCTGCATGGTCTTCGACATCCTCCTGGGGCTTGGGCACGCGGGGCTCTGTGGGCAGCTGCTGGGGAATGCTCTTGGCCGCCGCAGGGCTTGGCTTTTCTACCGCCCCTCCCGCTACTCGGCAGTTGCCGGGCTGGGCTTGGCAGGGGGGATCAGCTCCTGGTCCCTGGGGCCGCGCGCACAGACCGTTTCAGCCGCTGGTGGCTCCCCTGCCCCCACCCCCCCCCCCCCACCCCCACCCCCCCCCCCTGCTTCCCACAGCCTCATGAAGGCAGAGGCGAAGACGAGGGCCAGGATGGTGAAAGAGCAGCAGGGCACCCAGGTACAAGTCCACGTTCATCTCCACATCCGCCCCCCCTGCTTCTGGAGCCCGCCTGTATTGCAAGCCATTCCAATAAAGTACAATGAAACAAGAACGTTAAAGCAAAACCCATATCCAAAAAATGCTGAAATAGCAAGTACCGGCTGTAAGTAAGGTAAAACAGGCTGAAACCATGAACTCAAGAGAATCAAGAGCAACAACTTTGAGAGCCAATAAGTCAGCATTGTGACGAGTGGCTATTAATCCTGTCGTTATCTCAACCCTTCGTGCCCCACATTGGGCGCCAAAAAGAGCTGTCGTGGTTTAAGCCTCTATAACTCACACAGCCCATTCTCTCACTCACTTCCCTCTCTTTCTTCCCCCTGCTCCTGGAGGGATGGGAAAGAGAATCGAAAAGAATGCAACTCCCACAGGTTGAGATAAGAACAGTTTAGTAACTAAAGTATAACACAAATCATTACTGCTACCACCAATAATAATAATGACAAGGCAAATACAAGGAAAGAATACAATTGCTCACCCAGCCCAATACCAAGCCCGACCCAGCCATGCACCCCCACCCTTCTGGGTCTCTGCCCTCTGCTTTCCCTCCTGGGCATGACGTGCTGTGGTATGAAACAACCTCTTTGGTCAGTTTGGGTCAGGTGTCCTGTCTCTGCTTCCTCCTGGCTTTCCCTCCTCCCTGGCAGAGCATGAAACTCAGAAAGTCCTTGGCCAGACCAAACATCACTAAGCAGTAACCGAAACACTGGTGTTATCAGCGCTATTCCCAGGCCAAAAGTCAAAAACATAGTGCTGCACCAGCCACCGAGAAGGAGAAAAATGTCTGCTGCTGCTGAACCCATGACAAGAATCAGAGTGCAGAACTTATTCCAAACTTTGTCAGCTGTCAGCTGCAATGTCTCTGGATATTCTACCATGTTACCAAATTACCCATCACTAATAGTGAAAATCTGAAAAAATGTAAGAAAAACAGTGAAAGAGATATTGAAGCTGATATGTGCTTTTAACCCCTGGTTAAAAAGGAAAGCAAATTAATTTTGTTGAAGGATGAGGGAAAGTCACATTCAAGATTTTTAGACTCTTTTTTTTTTTTGTGAAACTTGTAGCTGCAGGAAATTATATTGCTAACACTGCATTTTCTTTGGATGCACTAATATGTACGGTTCAATTACCATGCTAAAGTCTAAAGTCAATAAACATACAAGCAATAACTCTACACAAATACATATTCAGTTAATCTATGGTTCTTGTATAGGAAGCACAAAGAAATTGACTTTCTCGGCATTTCTAGAATATCATAGAATCATAGAATCATAGAACAGTTTGGGTTGGAAAGGACCTGAAGATCATCTAGTTACAACCCCCCTGCCAGGGGCAGGGACATCTCCCACTAAACCATGCCACTCAAGGCTATGTCCAATTCAGCCTTGAACACTGCCAGCGATGGAGCATTCACAACTTCCCTGGGTAACCCATTCCACTGCCTCACCACCCACACAGTAAAGAATTTCTTCCTCATACCCAGTCTAAACTTCCCCTGTTTAAGTTTGAACCCATTACCCCTTGTCCTATCACTACAGTCCCTCATGAAGAGTCCCTCCCCGGAATTCCTATAGGCCCCCTTCAGATACTGGAAGGCTTCTATGAGGTCTCCACGCAGCCTTCTCTTCTCCAGGCTCAACAACCCCAACTTTCTCATCCCATCTTCATACGGGAGGTGCTCCGCTCCCCTGATCATCCTCATGGCCCTCCTTTGGACTTGTTCCAACAGTTCCATGGCCTTTTGATGTTGAGGACACCAGAACTACACACAATACTCCAAGTGAGGTCTCACGAGAGCAGAGTAGAGGGGCAGGATCACCTCCTTCCACCAGCTAGTCACGCACTTTTTGATACAGCCCAGGATATGGTTGGCTTTCTGGGCTGCAAGCGCACACTGCCGGCTCATGTTAATTTTCTCATCAACCAACACCCCCAAGTCCTTCTCTGCAGGGCTGCTCTATATCTCTTCTCTGCCTAACTTGTAGCTGTGCCTGGGATTGCCCTGACCAAGGCGTAGGACCTTGCACTTGTCATGGTTAAACTTCATCTGGTTGGCATCAGCCCACCTCACAAGTGTTTCAAGGTCTCTCTGGATGGCATTCCTTCCCTCCAAGGCATCAGCCGAACCACACAGCTTGGTGTCATTGGCAAACTTGCTGAGGGCATATCAAATGTATGATTACTATTTATAATAAGCTTGCAGTCACAGACTCTGGAATTCTTTGGTGCTGAACAATTGCATAATTACTAATTCAACTACATTAACATTGGGAATAGACATAGATTATTTTAAAAGGGATACTACTGATTTAATGAGGCCTGTCTGTGCATTTCCAAAATTACAGAAATTCTGTTTAACATCCATTGGTCTTTTAGGTATTTGAACCAATAAATCAAACAACTGCCAACCAAAAGTAGCAGTAAAAGATGAAAACAAGTAGAAACAGGAATGAAATTGCATTTTTTATGTTAAACAGCAACCAAATATTATTTTCTGACTAGTTTCCTACAGCCTGGCTGGCTTTATTATGGATTCATAGCTGCTGAATCTATTGAATACCTAAAGCTACCATTTCTGACAGTGGTTTTGTATTTTGAATGTTTATGGCATTGTGATTATGCTACAATAAACATGACAGTAGGCCATGGACACAGAGGAGCTATTCTGAATTCGTTGCCCTTCTCTTGCATTTGCCACATCATTTTCTTTCTGTGATAGGCAGCAGCTGATCAGATCTTAAAGTTGTGGAGCTGGTATTTCGACTGCAGTAAATAGTTCGCAGTTCTGACGAGAGAAGAATTTGTAAAATTTTGTGAAACTTCTCTTTTTTTTTTCTCCTTGAAGGTCTCTTTATGCTGCAAAGGTCCTTATATTAGAAACTCCCTTTGATTTCAGTGGGAGATGGATTAGCTCAAGCAGTAGTTTTCATGTCAGCGGTCATTACATCATATAAGGATGAAAGGAAATGTCAATCAGAGAAACTGTAAAATCCTTAAACTCATATGCCCCAAGTAATCCCGCTGTGTAACCGACAATTACTTTACACAGAGGAGTAAAGGGGAACAAGGATCTTAACATAGAAAGATTTAGATTGCCTAAATTACAACACATAGTTGCAGATCTACCACACAGCACCCAACTGTAGATCCTCCCATTGGCACTAAAATTTATGCTTCACCTCAATCTGTTTTAATGGAGTTTTTAGTGCTCGCAGAGTAGGCTCTGCACATGTTCAGAAATTCCTCACACATCTCTATTCAAGAAGCTGACAATGGTCTTAAGCAAATTCTGGCTTTATTAACATGCTCACAGGATAAAATCAGTCAGATTCTTATCCTCAAAACAGTACACCTGAGCTTGAGTTGCAAGCGAATGAGGACATCCTCATCTCTTTCTAAGAAGTTGAGAATGGTGAGAGCTAAATCACATTTGCCTTCCAGCCCACAGATATTCTGAAGATCAGGCTGAGCACTGTGCGTCCTCAGCTTGTTTTTTAGCCTTGTCTAAGAACAAGCATAAGTAATATGGGTGGCAAGAACCACTCGCAACTTTCTTTAGCATTACGCAGAGGTGTTATGCTATATTAGTCCCCAAAACAGTGCGCTTACAATAGGCTATTTGTTACATGAACTCCAACTGCAGAGGGCTGTCATGTAGTTATGATGTGTCAGGAGCAATGTGGAAGGACCTCCCTGACTTCTTCTAACCCATCATTGATCATTAACACAGCTGTGACAAAGGGACCTCTCTACAGTCCCACTACTGAGGGACTTCTCAGCACCTCCACTATTACTGGAGACAACTGACCTCTTCAGACATCCTGGGCGAGACCTACAATCAATATCAAAGAGCTAGGATGAACATAGAAGTGAAAACTGATGTCCTCCTCAAGCCAGAACACTCTACTTCCATGAGGAGTGCATAATAAAAGTGTGAAATAAGCACATTTAATTTTTTATATGATCTGCCTGCTTGTTCCCAGTCTTATTCTATTTGCATTTCAGCCTTCTGGCTACAAGAAATGAATGTCAATGATCTTGTGTAGTCTCACTGTTCCTACCTGTCTTTGCTCTACTCAAGGTCTCCTATGATATCCAGGGTGAGTGACATATTTTAGCAAATCATAAACCTTCTAATCCTGCAGGACCCGCTTCACCGTAAGTGAAGCTTTTCCACAGATATCTGAGAGGTTGCTGGGTGACCTTGCTGGAAGGAGCTAGAATTATCATGGTAGCTCTAATTGAAGCTTAGAAGGGAGATGATATTATGCTGGGAGGCTTTCAGTTATAGAAGTGTTTCTTGACTTCAACACTGGTCTCAAAACTTGTGAGTCCCACTGCAGTCTGAGGAAGGTAGGATGTCCTGAGTTTTGGAGAGTTATTTGGCTGAGAATGGTCATGTGAGCAATCCAGACAGTTACTTGACATTAGCGAAGTAGTGAACCAAAGGCTTTGAGGCCTTGCCTGAAGGTTACTAGACAGCACGCACGTGCAGAAGTTTGAGGAGGCTGGTACGGAGGGCTGCCGGGCGAGGTGTGCAGGGAAAAACTGATAACTGTGACCTTGGAACATATACTGTTACAGTTAACCAATCATTAAGCTGTTACTTACGCTTAGCTAGGAGACCTTAACCAATCAGATATTGCCGAATGTTCTAGTGGCTTGAAACTTTCTATGAAAGGCAACACTTGTGTTACAATAAATTGTCAGCACCTGATTACATTAATCTGCGTGTGTTGTCCGTGATCTCCCAGACTGAGTGCAACAGTGCTCCAACACAACAACCACCGAGCAGGGTGATGGACATCCTGCTACACATGGTTCACAACTTTTCTAACCTCTGAACTGCAACCTGCTTCTTCTGCTTTGCCCATAAGCAGCACTTCCTCTTTTCCTAGTCCAAACTTTGCCCTGTCTGACTACAGATCCCCACACAAGCTCCTGTCTAACTAATCATATTAGCCATATACTGTTGGCCTCAATCCTGAATTTTCATTAAAGCCTGTCATTATCTGCAAGAAATCATTAAACCTGTCACTCTTCTGTGGCATCCAACTCCACTTTCTCCAAGCCCCATGTTTTGTTTGTTAAGGTACTTAAGCTATCGCTATAACTGAGATATCAAGATAGACATGCATCAGAACCTAAGTGTTTCCGCAAGGGCTTTGGTTTGGACAGTCTTAATTGGTACTCACAGTCCAAGCAAAGCTGAAGTAATGAGTGTGTAGCCAGTGAGAGTATATTATAAGTACATCTAGAAATGTGATGTCAGTTATAGTGTATGTGACAAGGCTACACTGCGGGTGTTGATGTTTCCCAAACCTTGATGCCTAATTGAAGATCCCTTCTGACTATAGGTGTATTTTTTTTCTGTGTGTACGCAAGTGTGGGGAAGAAGCACTGGTGAGTACTAGGACATCCACAGCCCTCAAGGACATTTACTGTTAGTCAGATGAGCCACACGTACTGTGGCCATCAATTTGAAAGAAAAATAAGAAGTAGCTTTTAATTTATTTATTTATTTATTTATTCAGAGAACTAATGATTTCTTATGTTTATCAATCTTTGGTAAATGATTTCACAAGAAGAATTTTTAAGCAAATAGTATGAGTAATAAATAAAAAATAAATAAATATAACACATTTATTCCTGTACTAATTTAAGTTTAATATTCATTAAATGCCATAGAAGATTTTTACCTTACTTATTAGATTGAAAACTTTTATTTCAAATCCATAATGCAGTTGAGAACATACTTAATTCCAGGAATTCAGTGATATTGAAAGCCTGATCACAAATCTACTGATGTATTCTGTCTTTATTATGGATACAATAATTAGGCTCAGATGTGCAGCATCATGAGCATCAAAAATGCCTCCAAGTTGCCAAGTTCATATTTGCATTCTGCCTCCACAAAGGAATCAGACCAAGACATATTAGCCTCTCCCACTTGCACACTATAAGAAAACCAAACGTAGAGGTCAGCAGGGAACAATAATGACCTCTTAACTGGAGATTTCTGTCCTTGACAATGTGTTAGGAAGACCATGGATTCTTCTGCTAGTATGTTTATGCTCAACTGAGTCTCTTCAACCTGAACTTTGAGGTACCAATCCTACCCATCTGCTGTTTTAGCAATTTTTATTACTTGAAGTTTTATTTCAGTGTATCCTCAAAGTGGTTCATCTGTCTGTCCTGGTTACATGCTGCTTCTTCAAGTCCACAACACACCAGCTGCTGCAGGATACCGGTGTCTTCTATCCTAGATATGTGACCAACCCAGTGCAGCTGTTCTGTGATGATCATGGCTACAGTCCCTGGAACATAGCACTGCTCTCAAACTTTCTTATTGAAAATTTTATCCTGCCATCTGATGCACAATATGGTTCACAGATGGTGCAGATGACATTTGTCTAGGAGTCATATATGTCATCACCAGTCCATGTCTTCAAACTATTCGGCAAATTGGATAACAGTGCTGCTTTACAGACTGTCAGTGTGATCTACCATTTAACATTGAGTTGTTATTTGACCTCAAAGTAGCTTGCATCCTGAACCTCGTTGTGCAGTAAAAAAGTTGTATCTTTTTTGGACTTTTTATGAGAAAAAGATAATAGTTGATGAATGTTTTCTTCTAAATATTATTGCTTTCTTGTAAAGACATTTTTGGGTTGTTTTTTTTTTTTTTTAGTCTGGTTTCCATGGTTTAAAATAGGAAGTATTCTACTTACCTATTTCACCTATCTGTTAAGAGTCAGTACTTAACAGATGCAAAGCACTTGTGTTTCTTATTTATTGCTATAAACTTCTAATTGCCTCATGTAAGGGCCAGACTGATTACAGCAGGCAGCTGTGAGTTAAATGTCTTATGCATTTGAGTGTATAGATAAACAAGTAGGCTGATGCTGACAGAGGACATCTGCGTATATGTAACAAATGCTATATTTAACTAAGGTTATCTCTCATGTCCATACAGTTCAGGACAACAACAACAACAAAAAAAAAAAAAAAAAAAAAGGAAAAATAAAAAATAAACAAAAAATCCACCACATGCTAACTTACCAGATTTTCCCTCTTTTATTTATGGAGAGAACTTAACATAAGGGGAGCATTCCATCTCAACATCTGCCTTCCTTCTATTCACTAGACTTCAAGGAAAGGGCAACCAGTAAAAGTTCAAGATTGCGTGGAACTAGGCTTCAAAACCTTTATTTCATTGTCATTGCTTGGCTTTAGGTTGCAGATGTGGTAAGCCCTTTTCCAGCCAGAGGGATTAAGAGCAGTTACTTCGGTAGCAAAAATCAATTCTGCAGTGAGATTTTTGTGGACCCACCACCCTGAAAAGGAAGGGAGAAAAAAGCCTGGAGACTCTGACCCTGTCTTTCTATAGCCTGCTGGAATGAAAAGTTAAATATTATTTATGGATGATGGAATGTGATCTTTATCTATTTTAATGGAAAAGTGTGAAAGAGAGCTCCTGACTTCTAATTATGCTATATTGATTCATTACTAGTATAGAGGGTACCTTTTTTTTCCAGTCTATTACAAAATACACAGCTCTAGGCTTTTAAAAGATTTTTAAAACTCTTTTTTCATTTTTTTTCTAATTCCAAATTTTTCCATATGGAAAATTCCTTCTGGGTAGCTGTATTGTCTTCTTCTGGACTATTATTTTAATTACTTTTTATTTGTTATAATCCATACAACTTAGGTGATAGCACTGTTAAATCACATGCTGCTTCCATAACACTTTTTCTTCTGCTATGTTTCCTATATTAAGAATTCTTTCTTAAAAAAAAAAAAAATCAGAATTACAAACTGAACATGTTTCCAGTGCACTTCCCAGGTATTTAGCCTCAGTGGCTACAGTTAATTTAGAACCCAGAAACATATATGAGTAATTCAACTTCAATTATTCCTTATGATGTGTTTTGCCTATAACATACCTTATCTTTTACTCACTGAATCTCCTCTTCAGTTCACTAAACTTATTAGCTCCCATTGAAGTTCTCATCCTTTGTATTATTCTCTGAGGATGTAAGCTTACAACTCTATGTATTTTATTAAATTGCTTTAACAAGTGTATGGGATCAATTAGGTTCCCACTGTTTTTCATACTTGGTTTTCCTTGAATATGACTATACCATAGTCTTAACAGTCTGCATGTGTTCCTCAGATGTGGGCATCAGATTGTTTCCCATGTTGTCCAGATCATAATGCTAGCTCTAATAATGCTCAGTGCAAGCCAATTTCCAGTCTGACAATGGATCTTTTTCCACTCTCTGAGGTTTTACCTCCTAAACATAACATTATCCACAATAGCCTTTAATCCTCCTCCAAATCATGTCTGCTTAAAGGCTTCATAGAAAGTCCACAAAATAGTGTCTTGAAACCCTGAAGGAAGTACATGCAGTAGTTTGTCTTTATTATTTTATATTGAAAAAAGATGCTTATAAAAGGTGGAAGCAAGGACAGGCAGCCTGGGAAGAATACAGGGATGTGGTCTGGGAAGCTAAGGATCAGGTTAGGAAAGCTAAGGCCTACTTAGAATTAAACTTGGCTAGGGATGTGAAAGATAGCAGGAAGGGATTCTATAGGTACATTACAAATAAAAGACTGGCTAGGGTCAACATGAGTCCCCTCTGGAAGCTCTCAGGAGAACTGGCTAACTTGGATTTGGAGAAGGCTGAGGTTCTTAATGACTTCTGTGCCTCGGTCTTCACTGGCAAACGTGCTGACCATACCACCCAAGTCTTGGAAGGCAGATGCAGGGACAGGGAGAATGAAGACCCTGAGCCCACTGTAGGAGAGGATCTGGTTCGAGACCATCTTAAGAACATGAACGTATACAAGTCCATGGAACCTGATGAATTCCATCTGCAGGTCCTGAAGGAGCTGACAAATGAAGTTGCTAAGCCACTGTCCATCATATTTGAAAAATCATGGAAGTCAGGTGAAGTTCCCGATGACTGGAAAAAGGGAAATATAACCCCCATTTTCAAGAAGGGGAAAATGGATGACACAGGGAAATTGCAGACTAGTCAGTCTCACCTCTGTGCATAGCAAAATCTTGGAGCAGATTCTCCTGGAAGGCATGCTGAGGCACATAAAAAACAACAAGGTGGTTGGTGATAGCCAGCAGGGCTTCATTAAGGGGAAATCCTGCCTGACCAATCTGGTGGCCTTCCATGATGGGGCTACGGAACTGATGGACAGGAGTAGAGCAGTTGATGTCATCTACCTGGACTTGTGCAATGCGTTCGACACTGTCCCACATGACATCCTTGTCTCTAAGTTGGAGAGACACCAATTTGATAGGTGGATCACTCGGTGGATAAAGAACTGGCTGGATGGCCGGATGCAAAGAATGCTCAACGGCTCAATGCCCAGCTGGAGACCAGTAATGAGTGGTGTCCCTCAGGGATCAGTGTTGGGACTGGTCTTGTTCAATATCTTTGTCGGTGACATGAACAGTGGGATTGAGTGCGCCCTCAGTAAGTTTGCTGATGACACCAAGCTGTGTGGTTCTGTTGATATGTTGGAGGGAAGGAATGCCATCCAGAGGATCTTGACATGCTTGTGAGGTGGGCTGATGCCAACCGGATGAAGTTTAACCACGCCAAGTGCAAGGTCCTCCACCTGGGTGGGAGCAATCCCAGGCACAGCAACAGGTTGGGCAGAGATGAGATTCAGGGCAGCCCTGCAGAGAAGGACTTGGGCGTGTTGATACATGAGAAAATGAACATGCGCTGTCAGTGTGCGCTTGCAGTCCAGAAAGCCAACCGTATCCTGGGCTACATCAAAAAAAGCATGACCAGCAGGTCCAAGGAGGTGATCCTGCCCCTCTACTCTGCTCTCCTGAGACCTCACTGGGAGTATTGTGTGCAGTTCTGGTGTCCTCAACATCAAAAGGCCATGGAACTGTTGGAACAAGTCCAGAGGAGGGTCACGAGGATGATCAGCGGACTGGAGCATCTCCCATATGAAGATAGGCTGAGAAAGTTGGGGCTGTTGAGCCTGGAGAAGAGAAGGCTGTGTGGAGACCTACATAGCATCCTTCCAGTATCTGAAGGTGGGCTATAGGGATGCTGGGGAGATACTCTTCATTAGGAACTGCATAGGACAAGAGGTAATGGGTTCAAACTTAAACAGGGTAAGTTTAGATTACATATAAGGAGGAAATTCTTTACTGTAAGGGTGGTGAGGCATTGGAACGGGTTGCCCAGGGGAAGTCCTGAATGCTCCATTGCTGGCGGTGTTAAAGGCCAGGTTGGACAGAGCCTTGGGTGGCATGGTTTAGTGTGAGGTGTCCCTGCCCCTGGCAGGGGGGTTGGAACTTGATGATCTTAAGGTCCTTTCCAACCCTAACTATTCTATGATTCTATGATTTTTTGGCATGGCTAGAAACATTGAACTCACTTTGTACTCTCTGCAAAATTTAAAGGGAGTAGACAGAAAAAAATAAGGAAAAAAATGCTTCCTAAAAAATAAAATAAATCATTAACTGCTTACTCCAGCTGAGACCACATTGACTTTCAGGCTTTTTCTCCTTTTGTGAGTACACAAAATTAATTTATATCCATTAAGTTCAATCCTCTGTATTCCACTGTCCATTAAATATCGCTGTTATACAGTGGTGAGTTTGTTTCTCCTAAGTAATGAATAAAAGTGTTTGTAAATAACATTTCCCTTCCTCTCCCATCCATTCTCCTAGGACCAAAACAAGCAGTGAGTGAAAGGACATCCAAATCCAATATTTCAAATTAATTGAAACTCTTCTTCTAAATATTCAACAAGTCTGATTTTCTCCTTAAGGATTTATTAATTTTAAACTTCTCTGCATATTCTTGTTTGTTTCAAATTCTTCCTTATCCTCAGAGGATATGCCAGAAACGTACAGCACAGATAGGATGCACTACAAGGGAACTGGGGCTATTAACTGCAGAGTATCACAGATCATCTACATTGGTTTAACAAATACATTTCTGATACTTGATCTGTATAAAGAAAAAGCCAGTGCTTAATCACTTAATGTCATATCTGTGTAGACGTAAGCAAAGGTCTAGCTGATACTGCATTGGGGTGTTATGTCTGACTACAAAATTCTTTAAATGCTTTTTATTTTATACTCCTGTTTTAGAGCAAGGATTAAGTTTTTAGGGGTAAAATTAGACATAGGTATTCAAAAGTCACAGTCACCATACTACTACTAATTCAGCCGTGTTACACATTCCTATTTATTTCATCTTATCTCGTGAATGTTAAAATAATTCTATTATAGATGGCTTGTTTATGTTTTACAATTAATACAAACTTCAAATATCAAGCTCCATAGTTTATTTCTCTTCTGGAAACGAAGAAAAATTGTACCTTGGAAAATTAAACAGTTCTTTCAGGGGGAAAGGAAGTACTGAAGCCTAATCCTCCAGAGATTTGAATCTGGTTTTCCCTAAGCCTTCTTCTTCTATCTGCTATGACAGATCTATGGAGCAAAAGATAGCACATCTGGAACTGATTAACTATGTGCTGATTAGCTAAGCAATAGACTTGATAGATTGGCTAGTTTTATGCTGTGTGAAGAGGGGTTGCTTGCCTCAGAGAGGGGAGGAGCAGCTCCAGTTTAAATGACTTGAAATTATGTTTACTTACAGTTGCACATTTAATATATTTTATATCTCTCAACAGACTGTTTTGAGCGGATTGAAGTTGGGCTTTTTCCCCCAATCATATCATTCTGAAATTAAGATTTTCAGAGAAGACAGATACTCTTTTCATTTAAACAACTTTCAAGGCTCAGGCAATTCAAATAAGAATTTCAAATGTCTCGTTGAGTCACTTTGCCATATTTTTCATTGCCTGAAGATGATGAAAATCCTGACTCATTTGAGTTTCATTTTTAAGGCAGTTTTTAAATGTTTGATGATAGATTACTGTCTTTGCATGGTGTTTCTAGGGGTTTAGTCATATGATTTGTGTCTGGTTCAGTAAGTGCTGCATGTTTACTGACAATTTGGGTAATCTTATAAAGCTCACCACCACCACCATCCCCATTTGCTGAATATTTCCTAGTAACTGAAGATTTCTATAGGGCTTTTGCCATGGGAGCTTGTTAACCTTCATCCTGCCAGGACAGTATTTCCAAATGAATTATCTTTTTTTTTTTTTTTTTTAATATTTTTTTCCCATGGTTGGCTTTTCCTGATCATAGAATCATAGACTCATAGAATAGTTAGGGCTGGAAAGGACCTTAAGATCATCTAGTTCCAACCCCCCTGCCAGGGGAAGGGACACCTCACACTAAACCATGCCACCCATGGCTATGTCCAATCCAGCCTTGAACACCGCCAGCGATGGAGCACTCACAACTTCTCTGGGCAACCCATTCCAGTGCCTCACCACCCTCACAGTAAACAATTTCTTCCTCATATCCAATATAAACTTCCCCTGTTTAAGTTTGAACCTGTTATCCATTGTCCTATCACTACAGTTCCTCATGAAGAGACACTCCCCAGCATCCCTATAGGCCCCTTCAGGTACTGGAAGGTTGCTATGAGGTCTCCACACAGAGAGAGGAGGCTCTCTTCTCCAGGCTCAACAGCCCCAACTTTCTCAGCCTATCTTCACACGGGAGGTGCTCCAGTCCCCTGATCATCCTCATGGCCCTCCTCTGGACTTGTTCCAACAGTTCCATGGCCTTTTTATGTTGAGGACACCAGAACTGCACACAATACTCCAAGTGAGGACTCACAAGAGCAGAGTAGAGGGGCAGGATCACCTCCTTGGACCTGCTGGTCATGCTTTTTTTGATGTAGCCCAGGATACGGTTGGCTTTCTGGACTGCAAGCGCACACTGCCAGCTCATGTTCATTGTCTCATCTATGAACACTCCCAAGTCCTTCTCCGCAGGGCTGCTCTGAATCTCTTCTCTGCCCAACCTGTAGCTGTGCCTGGGATTGCTCTGACCCAGGTGTAGGACCTTGCACTGGGGTTTTGGATTTTGATTTTATATTTTTTTAAAGTAGTGGAATAATTTTTTAATACTTTCACCTCTGAAAAGCCTTTTGTTCTGCTTTTAACCTTCTGTTCCTTTGGAAAGAAGCAGATTCACACAAGGAAAAATTCTATAATTCAATATTTAAATGCTTGTTTATTTTTTCTATGATGTAAATCCATTTTTTTTTTTGTATAATTTTTGAGAGAAATATCACAGGGAAGTTCCATTAGTTACAGGAATAGATAAGATTTTCTTAGGGTGACTGTTACATGCTCTGACTGATAGGAAATGCATAATGCTTGTAGAGTTTTAATGTAAAAAAGGTACATTTAAGGAAATGCTGTTGCTGAAATAAATGTTTTAGATTCAAGAAAGGCATGACACATTTTATTTCTTGTAGGTCATGTTGCTATAGTGGTGGGGAAATGTTGATCCTTATCCTTATTTCTACTGTTTCAACAAGAACTGAAGGTATTTTTTTGGGCCAGTTCTGCCAGGTGGTACATCCCTGAAACATTCCCCCTAAAGCAGCCCATATTATCCAACCACCCCCCAGTTATGAAGGGTTCCCTTTCAGGAGTACGTTTCAGCCTCCATGCTCTTTTCCTGTTCAGCAGGAATGGAGTTAAAACTAAAGCATGTGTTCAGTCTTACATTGCTGAAAGAGGTGGAGGCCCAAGACAGTGCCTTGTTTGACGATCAGATGCTTTTCTTTCTTCTTGCTGTTCCTTTTACATATACATATAGATCAATAAGATGCCTCAATACCAATATGCCTAACAGCTTTATATTTCAATGTTTAACACACTTTCTTGAGTGAAACTGAGACTTTGCTTCCAGGTACAAAAGTAATATATTCATTCTATGTCATAAAATGTTGCAATAGTCCTATAAGCCAGGACCTGAGCCATATAATTTAGTGTGCACATGTAAGATACAGGTATTAAATTTGATTCTTTCCTCAGTAGGTCATAACAAGGATTAAGACTCATTCAATTGAAACATATGCTCCTGGCCTTTACTACAGAAAAACAAAACAAAACCAAACCAACCAATCAACCGAACATAAAAAAACCCACCCAAACACAAACACACCACCAAAAGAGTAAATACTAAGAATGCCGATTTCTCTTCTAAGAACATTAAAAATGTCAAAGCTCCAGAAGCATTAGCAGACTACTCCAACTCCCTATGCCATCTTCAGTCAGAAGTCCTGTCTAAAAGTTCTTCTGCTGAGAAAGGAAAGGGAAACAGAGCTGTCAGGCAGCAAAGTCAAAATGCTCAGCCATATAGGAGGATTGCTGAGGCCTCAGCCAAACCCACTCCCCTTTTGTAAGCAGGCACCATCTTCTACAGGAGTTATTGTAAAAGCTGAAGGGCAAATGTGAGCTGCAGTGGCAAGAGAATTTTGTCTCCTTCACTGGTATATAAAACCACCTCCCCATTATGCTTTTGTTCCACTTCTCACACAGAGCAGCATTCATATTCTGGGAATTGACAACTGAGCTCTATACACACAGCTTTATACACTGTGTACATCTGATGAAGTCTGCATGTTCACATGCCTTGATCATTAAACTTTCTTCAGTACCTCTATTTTATATAGCCCCTGAAATATCACATAGCTCAGTTGCCTTAGGTTTGGGGGATTATTTTTCCCAACATGCTATTTTCTATGAATGGAAAATATTTCTTCCTAGGGCTGTTTAGAAAGTATTATTGGTAAACAGTGTTTGTGACCTAAACTGACACTCCCAGCAGGAAATCACTGGGACAGAATAACTGTCTCAATGGGACACATGGTTTGGGGGGCAAACAGCAATGTTGTATCACACTGTCGTAGCTGAATGAGACTGTAGAGAGAATAAGGATATGTGATAATTTTTTTCTCTCTTCTGAGATTTCGTGTAAAAATTCTGTAACACAAAGTTGTGATCTAGTAGGGTAGAAGAGGAAGCTTACAACAGGTTTTTTTAATAGCAAAGGGCTTTAATTTTAAATGAAGAGACACTATGGTTTTCAGTGGTAAGGCTAAAAGCAAGTATCAGCATTTCTACATTGCAGTAACCCTGACCATAACTTTGTTAGAAAAAGAAACTGTAAGACTGCTTGCAATGGCAATCATGCAGAGAGTCTCTACAGGCAAACTTCTGGCCTTACTCCAGTCATTACACATTTGGAAAGAGCTTCACACAAAGGTATTTTGTGCATGAATAGTCCAGAGGAATAGGTTTCTGGACCAACTGGTGTGTAGCTAATTTTAAAAAGTCAGTTTACCATAACAGTTATTTTATGGGCTGTAGAGCAGATCTCATTAAAGTGGGGAGAGAATAATAAATTAAAGGAGAACCAAACATTAATATGTCTAATACTTCCTCTTCTTAACATGAACATTACAAATGGTAATGAAGACACTCTTCATATTCATGGGGATGGAAGCAAGTATGGTAAAAATAGACAAGCGTTATATTCTCATACACAACTTTCTGATGTTATTTCTTCTTTACCTTTTTCCTAGAATACCACATAGCACCTTTTCTGTACTCAGAGATCCCTCCATTGCTATGCTAATTATTTTCTCTAGGTTATTTTCTTAATATCACATTACTTTAAGCTTTTTAGAAATGACTATGTGTTAGTTGACTATAGCATTTCATTCTCATTACTCTCCATCTTTCATCTATCTTGCATTTTTGTTGTTTTTTGTTGTTTTTTTTTTCCTGTAAGTCTGAAAGCATGTAAGCTCATCTAGTTGTATGTAACAAGTATATGTGTATGTATGCTGGGACACTTACAAGCTATTTAAGCTTACTGGATAAAAAGGCATTAAAAAACCAAAATGACAGATATTTTTTACTATGAATTAAAATGCATACTTCTCTCCAGGAAGTTTATAAAGTGGATCCATCATCCAGAAACACTAGGTAAAAATTTGGGATTCACTCTAGGAACACAATAAACCACTGTCTGCTTCAACTGAATCCTTAAGCTTTAGTTTTACATCTTTGTTTTCAGATGTAATATATTTTTGCAGATTTTTCTATATTGAAAATGCTGGGGTTTTTAATTATTAAAACATGTCTTTTTTCTTTATTTTCAAGCGCTAAATTAATTCATTTAACTTACACTTAAAAAAAAAAGTGCATTTTGTACACCAATTGCATATAAAAGCCAGAAATCTTTTTCTACTGCTTTTCTATTCAACTTTTATTCTTCTAACTTAAGCAGTAAGTATTAAAAAACAGCCATACTAATCAGTGGGAGTTTTCCCATTGACTTCAATGAAATCATGCTTAGATCTGAGCTGAGTAAGTTTGAAAAACTCACTCATCATTAAGCAGTACTGAAAAATACCACAGGGGTGCCTACAAATCATTTGCCATACAAAAAAAGGAAAAAAAAAAACCCTTTTTAATAATGGTAATAATAGCTATTTCTTTCATCCTGCTTTATCAGTCAGGCTCGGATCTCTGTGCAGAGGAGGTTGGTTTCACACTTCCCACTTCATGGATAGAGAGATGAAGGTACAGGGAGGGAACTGACTCATTCACCTCAGCATTTGTGCAGGTTTTCAATATTGATCTAATACCCAAGGTGATTTAGCAGAAGAGTGGTGTCCAAACAAATAAACAAAAAAAATCACTGTTTGGGAAAATAATCATAAGAATAATGAAATATATTTGAAATGAGGTAAAATGATACCTTGGATTGATATAAGTGAAGCAGGTACTGTAATTAGAGTAAAATGACTTACAGTGCTGTGCTCCTGAGACTAGACCCTCAATAGGAAAGGGCTCCTCCACCCTGCCCTATCTGCTATAGGACCTTGCAGTAGTGACTGAGGTGAGCAATTCTGACTCTTCATGAAGTAGTGATAAATAGAACAAAAATGCTTAAGCAGACTTAGACTGGCTTTGCAGAGAATGCATATATCTTTGGTGCACTCCGGGTTTGCCCATGCCTAAAAAGTAGAAAATTTAAAAATAAAGATGCCTCTTTAGTTACAATGAAACAACACCATCATTGCTAGACTGAGAGCAGCATTGGCTTTTCTAATTGCAGTGATCCTGAAGATAACTTTGTCAAGAAAGGAAACTGTAAACCTATATTTTTGATGATTTCTTTTTCTGATCTTTTTCATCTTCACTGTATTTTTATCTCTACCTGTAGGTGCTAGTGTTTTAGCTGATGTTCTATAGCATCTAGCACGAATGCCGGCAATGAAATAAGTATGAAATAAAAGCTGGACCTGAGCTTCAAACAGCCACGTTTAGGTATCTGTTTGTCTGTGGTATGTAGAATGAGTGTCAAAGCTTTTATTATTGCCAGTAGAACCTAGAAAGAAATTCAGCACAGGGCTTGATTCTATTATTTAAACATATATCTTTAGCACTAATTAAAGGCTCCCAAAGATAATCAAGGCTGCATGGGTCTGCATATATGACAGAAGACCTAAAAGCCTGCACAGCCCTGAAATGTCAGATAGATGCCAGCCAGGGTGTTCTCACAGCTCAAATGGCAATGGATAGACATACACGGGCAGCTGAAAATGAGACAATTATTGAACATAATGTGAGCTTATAACTTCAATATGTAGATGTAGATACCTTCATTAAGGTTTATTGATTAAAAATTTAATTTTATCTCCTAGAGTGAATATATTACATAAGCTTGCAGAAATCAGATTGATGGAGAAGGTCAAGTAGTTTTCTATATTTATTTTTTGTATTCAAAGGAAGATAATTAAGAATAAATCCAGCATATCTAATCTAGCCAGTCTACCTGAAAAGAATGCAGACAAGAATTCACAGAATCATAGAGCCAATGAGCTAACAGAACTCAGTTCACTTCAAGAGATCAGCAGCTAATGTCATGCAAGTTGCCATATACAGCCTACTTGGACTTTTAATGTCTTTTCAAGAGAGTATAATACTCCTGTAGATGCCATGCTGTATTTTTTATCCCTGTGGGGGTATCTCGAGTAGCTTAGAGTATTTCAAAAAACAGTGGTTGTCCTCTGTGTCTAGGCAGCTGAAATAAGCCCTTCATGTTCTAGCTGCAAGGAAAAATAAATAATATTGATGTCTGAGTTTCCTTAGAAATCATGCTAGAAGTAGCAGAAAAGGTAACATGCTATAATAAGCATAAGCATACATTTACCTACACTTTCCCTAGAAAGTGTTACAAAAAAAAAAAAAAAAAAAAAACAGAGATGACAATATTAAACAGGAGAATTGTGCTGGACCAAAGGACATAGTGGAAATTTCAACAAGTTGGCTAGTTGATGATTCATAAAATACAAGCCAATATATGTCTTATAACATATACGCTGGAATATTTTTAAGAAAAATAAAGAAAAAGGCATCCATAAATGCTTGGGATCAGAAGAACACTTTGATGTAGAATTAATATAATCTCTTTGTATTCCTATAACATAAACACCTAAATCTAAGCTAAAAACTTCAATCATAGTTTATTGTCAATGGAGAGAAACAGACACTTTCAGAAAGCTAGTAAGCCAGTCTCTTTAAACATCTGTAGTAAGAAGAGATTAATCTTTCTTTAGAACTGTTTCTCTCCACTGATTAAACTGACAACTTTGCTCTTCTTATTTTCATGAGGAAAAGCAGGTCTCAGACAACACCGTCATTTGATATCTTTTAGTACATAGAGCTTCATTTATACAGTCCTGTAAAAATTACCTCTGTAGTATCTATTTTATATGTAGGAAAGAATAATTGAAAAACTTATGGCACTATAAGTTTAAAAGACATGAGCATCCTGAGCATTACCAGGCACATATTTTTATTCTCTGAGATGTGGCTGCATCAATGACAATATATGTAAGAATCTGAATGAGTGTCAGTAGAATGATCCTCAACTGAGTAAAGCATAAGTAATAACTATAGGAAGAATAGGATGCTCATTATGGCTTCCAGTAAAGAAAAGGTGCTGACTGTTGAAGTCGAGGAAGGAAGGAAAAGTGAGATCTACTTTATATAATTGCAACTTTTCTCCTTTATCCTGTTGTACTAGTGTAAAACAATCACTGACATTACTCAATGAAAAGAGATACATCTCTCAGAAAAGTGGCATTGTTCAGAGAAGCAGGGACCAGGAAAAGTATTGATTGTTTCATTGGGGAATCTGGACACTACAATAATAAAATAGTAGACTGTTTAGCTGGCATACAGACAGGAAGAAGGTAAAACTGTGCTTTAGAATTAGCTCGCAGGGGCCAAAAAGGGGAGGACTGGATTCCGTTCCTGACTCCCTCACAGCCTAAATACGTTATTAGCAGACAGTGGTTTGATTAACATAAATAAGCTTATAAGAATTTGACCCTTAAACTGATTATTCTTAAAAGTCTATTCTGAGACTGAGCTAACATTTAAATACCCTGATATCATGACAAGGAAAGTAAAGCATTGTAAAAATGATAAATACTATTTTGGTTTTATTTGGCTCATTTTTTTGAGGTCAGTTTTCTGTTGTGTTGGGTGTTGGTTTTTTTTTTTGTTTTTTTTTTTTTTTTACTAGACAGGAGATGGTCAAAAGAAGAAGCTATCAAGAAAAAAATACATGGTCTGAAAGCTAAATGAAAAGACATAACAGTTTCAAATGATAGAAAAAATCAATAATAGGTTACAAGCTGTCTTCATATTGGCTTGTGTAGTTGGGCAAGATTTCTGAAAAGATTGATTTGAACTGAAACAAGACAAATCACATATGTAACTTAAAGATCTATAAGAAAAAAAGGAAAAAAAAAAGCAACAGTGCTGAGTCAGTCTCTGCTTCATCCTGATCAATTTTTTTTTAAAAAGTATTGTTTAGTGATATTATTAAATTATTTTGCAAATTTATCTGTCTTGTTCTGCTGGAGAAAGAATTTATTTGGTTATAGAAGGCAAAATATGAGCTTAGTTACACAGATTAAGCCAGAACATTAAATTCACCTAATAATAATGCAGTTATAGTCTATTTGGTGGTAGTGCCGGATACACAACGTACAGCTGCCATTTCAAAATTGCACGCTATTTTTCTTCAGCATTATTCCTTATGACAAATTACTCTGGACAAATGTTGGCACATGTTCAATGTCAAAAAGTGTCCAAATATTATTATACATTTTTTCCTGTAAAGAAGGGAAAAGCTTATAACCCATATGGTAAAGGGTGAACTGGTTACAGATCTTACTGTGGCATGCTTCTTGAGCATTCACTTACTTAAATTGCAAGAAGCAAATTAAGCTGAACTTCCTTCCTCAGTGTTGACTGTGTTTGCTGACCTCTGCTAAGGCCAGAAGGACTGCTGCGTGATGCTGTCACTTCCTTCACAGTTATAACCTGGCACTGTGGCTATCATCCCTTCAGCAGGGATCCCTTGATTTGGTGGAAGATCAGTAAGCATCATCTGTGTCTGGCATATTTATAAACTAACATATGTTGCTATGATTCTGAACCTTGACTGTGCAGGGTAATAGGAAGAAAAATAACAAGAGATTATACATACCCACATGTATACTTGGTTGCCTAATAGCCCACTATTAATTCTACTCCTTGATTCATTCATAACCCTTTGTTCAGAATCTTGTTCAAACTTGATTTAAACAAGCAGCTGGAAGAACTGCATTTAAATTTTATGTCTTGTCTCATACTTGTTCTGATTTGCACCAACTTTCTTATGGAGTAAATCTGCTATCTGCAGCGACTCTAGACACTTAAAATGTGTAACTCAAAGCAAAATATGAACCTTAAAATATTTAATGCACTTTTGTTACTTTTGTGCAGTTCTGTCATCTAATCTGATAAAACACAACATAGGAAAGGACAATGTATGCTTTTACTTGTCTATCACATTTCTGAATGTAACTTTTAAACCAAAATGAACTGTTATACTTGGTTTATGATTTGGCTTTTAGTAAGAGCACGGTATTCACAATTGCCTTTCAATTTGCTTTTGTTTCATTTCATTGTATGTTTGCCCAGCATATTTAAAATATAATTCTTGCTACTTCCGCTGTGCATCATAATATATCTTCAGCAACACGTACAATAGGATAAGCATTACTTTTAATAGTAATGGATGCTTGCACCTGTAAAAGTCAGTATAGCAGCAAAATTGCAGGATTAATGCTTCCATAGTATTTTTTTTCATTTGTGTCAGAAATTTCAAGAAATTGCAATTACATGTTAGATGCAATTTCATGTTGGCAATACAATAGTATGGAACAGTATATCACTGTACTGTTATCTTATTAGCACTTTCCTCATCAAAAGTTTCCTAATGAATCTGGAAAAAATACATTGATAAATATGTATGAGTCTATATTTTTTCAACTTTGCATCAAATCACGTTGGTTGAAATATTACTGTAATCAATAACATAGCCACCTACCTATTTTCACTTTTGCTTTGAAAAATGAAGGATTGTTAGAAATATATACTATACTTGAAATTGTAGAATTGCTTTGTCTACAACATTACTATTTCTGAATCCAAACTGCTAAAGATTAGCTCTACAAACCTCTTTGAGCTGTGTGTTTGGATTTTTTTCTTCATTTATAAATAGAAAAGGGTGAGGGAAAATGCATTTCTATTCAAATGAATCTATTCCTATGTATTAAAACAAATGCTGCAATGTGCTCCCTTTCAGGCAAACAGCTCAGGAAAGCAACCACAGGCTTTATCTTGCTTCACTGTTACACTTTATTGCTGAAGTAAAACACTTCAGGGAAGTATTAAATATGCATGCTATTCTTTTTTTCTAATTTTAGTGTAAGAATTACCCTCAGAACTGTGTTTATACAGTATGCAGAATATAGCAGATCTTTGGCAGAGTTAAGAGACCGGTGAGGAGGTATCAAAGTTTATGCATCTTACTTCAAATTAAATCTCTGCATCAGCAAGGTGTTTTCCTCTTATCTTTTATAGAGGCAGAGATGGGTTGAGAAATGTGTTAGGTGCCTTGTGCTTCATTGTTATTTTTATCCTTTACTTTCTAAAACTGAAGAGACCAGTTAAAACAGTTCGTGAAAAGCTCTAGAGTGTTATTTGGTATCATTTGTTTTTACAGTTCTGTGAGGTACTTTGCTTTTTCTTGTAGTCCTGACTTGGAATAATTTTTAGTATCTGCATTAAAAAAAAAAAAAAAAAAGCCTTACAGAGTTGTCTTTTGTGAGTTTTAAGCTTTTATTTTAACTAAAATGTTCAGTCTGAAGTCCAATTTTGCAAAAACTTTATGTTTCATTTGGACTTGATTCTTTTTGTGATGTTAATAATGCATGTTAATTACATATTAACTATTTACTTCTTGAAATTGGCAGATGAAAGTAATGCAATCTTATATAAAAATAATCTAAAAATGACACTTAATTAATGACTTAATTTGGGGAAGCATATAAGCACCTGCTTCAAATTGATTACTTAATTTGAGTACCATCAAAGTGGGAGTTAAGTACATCCTTAAATTTAAACAAGCATTAATATGCCTAGAAACAATGTCTGCAGATACATATTTGGAAGAATAGAGCATTAATTTGCTCCTTTGATGACACTGCAGGACTGTAACCAAACAGGAACCAGTGATCTCCCTGTAACACAGCTCCAGTAGCTTATTAAGGAGACTTAACTAGGTTATAGGATACTGATGATCAAGCTTTTGGTTTTAGTCATGGGTAACCTTGAGAAAATAGATATTTAATTACTCAGGTAAGTGCTCTGTACTGTTAGGTTTTGATGATAATGCAACAAGAGATACCTGCAGGAATCACAGAGTGCCTCATTTGGGCTTAAGGTTCTGTTAACATCTGCATACATAAAAACTAAATGATGAAACACCTAATGGTCATCTCTTCTTGAAGGTCTGATCTAAATTCTATTAGAAATATTGGAAAACTTCACACTCATTTCAGTCACCACAGGAGTCTGCTTTTACAACTTTCACTCAGACATTACTCCTAGGGAGCTCAGTGTGAGTTGTGCATGTTCAAGATCTAGATAAAAAGAAAGTAACTTGGGCAACAGACTTTAAGTAATTGAATGTGTTTCCTATTTGTTACATTAACATATAGTTTTTCACAAGGTCAGATTCCACGTATATACCTTTTATTTAAACTGACAGCAAATCCATTTGAAAAAACAATTCTATTCCATTGTGTCTCTTCATGGCATTGTGTACAATCAGATAAAGTTGGAATACATGAGATAGACTCAATATGAAACAGCTTAATCAAATATAGTTGGAATGCATGATATAGACTCAGTATGAAACAGCTTAATCAAATATGTCAGCATCATATGTTTGCATTAGCAATACGAATCTAACATGCTTTTAGCGTATCTGCCATTATCAATCCACTGATAGACACAGGACTCTCTGTGTCTTGCATCTTCTGCCATATCTGGTTAGTCTGCATGCTGTTCTCAATGACCCACCAGGTTCTGTCTCTCAGCAATTTTGTTTAGTCTCTTATGCTGGGATTATCACGCTTTGGCAACCATTCCAGAACCACCTTCATCAATCTACGATCTTTTCTTTTGATGACAGTCTGGTACATTTCTGTTGCTATTCTGGATCTTCAGATATGTCACTTCACATTACTGTCCAATTCACTGCATTTGCTCCTTAAATATTACCATAATTCTTATTAATAATTTATTTAATACTTTGTGGAATAACATCTATTTTTTTTTTGTTTGTTTGTTTTCTGTTGTGGAAATAACTAGATTGTGCATTATTAACAAGGAAACTGTACCAATTATATAAACTTCTCGATGGATAAATGTATTGATGTGCATACAGTCAACACGAGACTATGTACTATTTAGATCTCATTTACAGATTCAAAAAAAGGTTTTTTGTAAGGTTCTTACAATTTTTACTGTAAGAATAAGATCTGTGTTCAAATCCTTGCCGTGAAGAAGAAGATATTTTCCAAATCCAAATTCCAAATTACATAATGCTAGCACTGGTTAATGGCTAGCATTATGTTACATGTTCATTCTTATTTGATTGTTTTATCTTATGTGTCTCCTTTTCGCTTGTTTTGGGTTTCAAGTGTATTCAATGAATGCTATCTTTATTTGAACATCCTTGGGTGGCATGGTTTAGTGGGAGGTGTCCCTGCCGATGGTAGCGGGGTTGGAACTAGATAATCTTAAGGTCCTTTCCAACACTAACTATCCTCTGATTCTATGATTCTATGATCAGAACTGTTTGAAAAAAGCAACTGCTTCAATGAAAAATTCACAAATTTACTGAATTTTTACTGAAAGTCTTTCTATTTCTCTATAGAAAAGACAGACAAATAATTTGGTTTTGCAACCAGTGGTTGGAAGAGTGGACTCTTGAAAATTTGGGACTGGCAGTGCTCTATGGAAAAAAAAAAGTAATAAAAAGTGGGTTTTGTTCTCCATGCCTTTGCAAAATATATAACCAAAGCACAGATATCAGCATAGTTCATTTAGCACCGATTACATACTCATTATCAAAAAGGCAATTGCTATGTTAAAATTATAATGCTTAGGTTTATGAGTTTAAACATAGTAGAAGACTGGTGTCTGGTCTCACCCAGCAGATGAGGGGTCACCTCTTTATCAGAAATATATAGATGAACTGAAAAGAATGAAACAACTGAAGTTGTCAGGGAATTAAGATGATTGGATTTAAGATAAGAAGAGATTAAAAGAATATTAGCATTCACAGATTTGCTAAGGGACAGCAAAAATAACCTCAGGATAATCCCCTAGCTATTGCTCAAAGATGTACATACCAAAGAGAGAAATGGAAAGGATCACAGAAAAATGTATATGTAACAGGAGAACAATAAAATGAAATTAAAACAGTTAAAGCTGATATGAAGATCAGCAATTTCCAAGACTGAGATCTCATGTATTAGACTATAATTGTAGTGGGGAAAAGCTGCATTAGTGTATTTGTATGTAAATCAAACTGGACAAAGGATAACAATATCAGATATTTTGTGCAGACAAGAAAGGCAGAAAAAACCAGCCGTTTGAAAAGAAAGCACTTCTAATCTCTTGATTTCGTGACATAGATGCTAGAGATTAAGGAAGAATGAATCCAGAATCAAGACTATGTTAAGGCTGAATCAAGTAAGAAATATAAGGTGCTTAGATTGCCTTGCAATTCCATATAAGAGGATAAGATTGCTCTCGTCATGGAGTTTAATCAACAATAACAGCCATTAATTGGAATCTAGTCACCTATAACTCTCTTTAGTGCCACACAGCGTTTCAGTCTGCCTACTCTCTTGGACTGCTTCACCCTGAAATTCATTACTTTTCTTGTTAGTCAGAATGCCCACTTGTCAATGACAGTTAATTTGTCATGCCTGCTAGAAAGTACCTGTTTTGAGTGAACAGGTACTTTTCTTTAGGTTGGAACTCAGGTGTGACTCAGGTGCATGATCCAAGTCCACTGAGAAACCCCAAAACATACATGCGATTTGCCACTGTCAAGTTTGTGTGTAAACATCATGTCTTATATGATAGCTATGACATAGCTTAAACATGAAGAAGGAATTTGTAAACTTGTTATTTTGACCCTGTCAGATGGAAAGGCTTTGAACTTGCATTTCCTAGGACACTGCTGTGACAATCAGTAGGAAATCTTACATTTTTTTGAAGCTAGATCACTGTGCTGTCATGGATGACAGTGTAATGGAGTTAGGAGGAATGCAAACTAATCTTCCACAACAGTTAGGGCTCACATGTAGAGATAGGACTATATGTAGAGAGATAATAAAAACCATGGTAGGCTATTTTCAACTTTTGTTTTGGTTTTGAGTTGTTTTTTTCTTTTCTATTAGACAGAAAAATCCCTACTTGATTAACTCTTATCCTCTGAAGGTGATGAGAAAAACTGATTTCAGTAGGTGAACATGGTGTGTATGCCTAGCATTTTTTTACCAGTTCTTATGCAGAAATTAGAACCTGACTCTGTAGGGAATTGATTACTCTTCATTTCACAGGCATCTAAACTTTTTGTTACAATAACGGTTAAATTGTGTACCTAAATTAGGTGTTCTACCTACAGTGATATTTCATTAAGTGAAGGAACTGAGGTAAATAAACATGCACACATATTGAGTTAGTAAATATGTAATCATTTGCCTAAGCTGAAAGTGTACTAAAACATGACATTCATTGAGATGTATTGACATATATCAGTACATGTCACTGAAGAAATTGGGAAAATGGCCAAATCTGGCTCATATTACAGTATGGAAGAACATTACATATGAAATTTTTCAGAAAGTCAAAAAGCAAATAAATTCACTACCCTGTAGTAAGGAATAAGAATTTTGACTGTTCTAATGAAAAGGTACCTTAGAGATCAAAACAGAAGAGTAAAAAATATTAAATAAAAAAAATGCACTAGAGAAACAGAATAGAGTAAGCATCAAGCATAGTAATAATCAGAAATACTACAAGTAGAAATGGTGGAAGGTGGCAAAAAAACCCAATACTAACAAAATCACACTAACATAGCTTTCTGTTTATTCTTTGCTCTTCAAGTTATATGGTAGCCTTAGCACTGTAGTTCATAGAACATCACTCTTCTGAACTACAGTGCACTTTGTCCTTGAATTCTTCTTCATACATTTGTCATATTAGACAAAGTATCAGAAGCTTCTTAACAGGATGAGTTTTTTATAAAAATACCTAACTTGTTTTGGAAAAGAGATGTGAGTTTTCTGGGGTAAAAATGACAGAAATAAATGAAATTATGTAGTATTAATGGTGAATATGAATTGATTACTTGAGAAATTAAAAGTTGAACAATAGTTTTGGAAAGGATTGCCTCATTTCAGCTTCCTAAATCTATATTTAGACACTTGTAATTTAGTACTCAGCACTTGGTTGTTCCTACTAGATCATAAAAACTTGTATAAAAACTGGAAGGTCATGCCAGTGACACAGTTTTGACTGGCCCCAAGCTGCTGATTATTTTGTAGGCTCTGTTTAATTCTCTCTTGTTTTCAAGAAAGTCATGTGTGCCTGCAAATGATGTGTAATGTTTGTTATTTCTGGATGAATGCACTTAATTATCTCTAAAAATCATTTAATCAACAGACGTCTCCTCCTCCTTCTTTTATACTAATCATTCTCCACGTTTGTGAACCCTTTTTTTCTAAGTCCTTGTGTTTCTTTTTTTCTTATCTCGAAAGGATTTCTCCTCCAGGGCAAAGCTCTTTCTCAAAACCAAATATGTGTAGCTGCTTAAAGCACACCATAAAAGCTTTGCAAATATTCCCCAGTGCATGTTTGAATACATTCATGAGATCTGCCCAGACAGCTTAAAAGAAAAAAAGAGGGGAAAAAAAAATAAAAGCACCCAATTTTAGTAATTGCTGCAGTGTATTGTAACAACTAATGCTTCAAAATAACCCACAAACTATTAGTACTATGTTATTGGTAAGAGATCAAAAATGTTGAGGCTTTACAAATCAGAAGGTGTATAAAGAGGCAGTTACTCTTAAAGGTTAATAACTCAATGAATAGCAGCTAAATTTTTTGGTAAATCTTGATTACTATATGGGTAAAAAATAATCCATATTTTGAAGTGGGAAGAGAAACAGAAAGTATTGCTTCTGCAAGATGAATGTTGATATTGTGGAATCAACTTCAAATTTTTATACGATCAACTTTTTAAGTGCTTATACTGCAAAATTTGAATCTATTGCTATTATCTGTGAAATGAATAGAAGTATTATTAATAAAAAAAGTGTGTTTTGTTTATATAGTGTGAAGTAAAACACTGTCAGCTAAAAATACGTCTTCTTTTATGCTTCAGAGAAGCACAGGGCTCTGAAAAATTTGCTTCTTTCATAAGAAATCCAAGAAAAAACATACCTATGACTGCTTAAAAGGATATAATTTTGCAATTTAAGAGGAATATTTTCATGCTTTTGGCCAAATATAAATCCAAAATGATGATCAAGTATGAAAGCCAAAGCAATGTAAGTTTTTGAAACTACATTTCTCTTTAGAATCTGTTTATAGGATTGTTGACATAGGAAAGAGTCTAGTAAAGAAATACAGAAATGTTACAGAAATAGCAGTGTTTGACAGAAAATCTTAACAAGTGCTTTTCAACCCCATGGCCAAGAAAATTGTTCTACATTCTTTCTTTTCCCTTAGTATGTCATTTATCCATTTCTATAAATTCATATAACAGCCATATCCACTCGTCTCAGTGAGAATTTCAGACAGCTTCTTATATAATTTATGGAGGCTTACTCTTCCTGCATCCTGCATCACAGCATATATTACAGAAGAGAATACTTTTCCATACCTATTCATTTTAGTATTAGTACTGCTTATCACTACGCCATTATTAACCATGGTGCCTAAAAACATTTGCCATAGATCAAGACTTTATTGGTTTTCACATGGTACCCATACTGAGACAATTGTTCTTTCTTTACAGAGCTGACGTGAGTACAGAATATGGGGTCACAATGTTTGTTGCAAAGTATGTATATCATACGCTAAAATACATTTGTACTCCGGTGTAAGTGGCTTTGTGGAGTTAGTTTCCCACCATAGTCAGTGAAAAGAAATAGGTACTCTTAAATTGCAGATCTGATTTAGAGATCTAAACCAAATAAAAGATATTAGAACATATGCATGGCTATTTCCCTTTGTTACATAGAAGGATGGCAGACATTGAGCTCAGACAGAGATTTCTGCAGTGTAGATGGCGTTGAGTTACATGAAGTAAATCCAAGTCATGGAAAGACTTAATGAGGGCAAGGAAAAAATAGAATTATTTAGCATTACGTAGCTTAAACATTTTAATATTTTGCATCAATATCTGTACCATAACCTAAACAATAAATTCATTACTAGACTACACTGTAAAATTATGTAAGTAGAGCCATTTTGGAGCAAAATCTTGGAGCTGTTTAAACCAGATATTATATTCATAGAATCATAGAATAGCAAGGATTGGAAAGGACCTGAAGATCATCTAGTTCCAACCCCCCTGCCAGGGGCAAGGACACCTCACACTAAACCATGCCACCCATGGCTATGTCCAATCCAGCCTTGAACACCGCCAGTGATGGAGCATTCACAACTTCCCTGGGTAACCCATTCCAGTGCCTCACCACCCTTACAGTAAACAATTTCTTCCTCATATCCAATATAAACTCCCCTTGTTTGAGTTTGAACCTGTTACCCCTTGTCCTCTCACTATAGTCCCTCATGAAGAGTCCCTCCCCAGCATCCCTATAGGCCTCCTTCAGATACTGGAAGGATGCTATGAGGTCTCCACGCAGCCTTCTCTTCTGCAGGCTCAACAGCCCCAACTTTGTCATCCTATCTTCATACGGGAGGTGCTCCAGTCCCCTGATCATCCTTGTGGCCCTCCTTTGGATTTGTTCCAACAGTTCCATGTCCTTCTTATGTTGAGGACACCAGAACTGCACACAGTACTCCAAGTGAGGTCTCACAAGAGCAGAGTAGAGGAGCAGGATCACCTCCCTTGACCTGCTGGTCACGCACTTTTTGATACAGCCCAGGATATGGTTGGCTTTCTGGGCTGCAAGCTCACACTACCGGCTCATGTTCATTTTCTCATCAACCAAAACCCCCAAGTCCTTTTCCTCAGGGCTGCCCTGAATCTATTCTCTGCCCAACCTGTCACTGTGCCTGGGATTGCTCCCACCCAGGTGGAGGACCTTGCATTTGGCATGGTTACACTTCATCAGGTTGGCATCAGCCCACCTCACAAGAGTGTCAAGGTCCCTCTAGATGGCATTCCTTCCCTCCAGCGTATCAACCAAATCACAAAGCTTGGTATCACCAGCAAACTTGCTAAGGGTGCACTCAATCTCACTGTCCATGTCACCAACAAAGATGTTGAACAAGGCCGGTCCCAAAACTGATCCCTGAGGGACACCACTCGTTACTGGTCTCCAGCTGGACATTGAGCCATTCAGCACTACTCTTTGCATGTGGGCATCCAGCCAGTTATTTATCCACTGAGTGGTCCATCTATCAAATTGATGTCTCTCCAATTTAGAGACAAGGATGTCATGTGAGACAGTGTCAAACGCTTTGCACAAGTCCAGGTCAATGACATCAACTGCTCTACCCCTGTCCATCAGTTCCGTAGCTCCATCATGCAAGGCCACCAGATTGGTCAGGCAGGATTTCCCGTTAATGAAGCCCTGCTGGCTATCACCAACCACCTTGTTGTTTTTTATGTGCCTCAGCATGCCTTCCAGATGAGAATCTGCTCCAAGATTTTGTCAGGCACAGAGGTGAGGCTGAGTGGTCTGTAGTTCCCTGGCTCATCCATTTTCCTCTTCTTGAAAACGGGGGTTATATTTCCCTTTTTCCAGTCATCAGGAACTTCACCTGACTGCCATGATTTTTCAACTATGATGGACAGTGGCTTAGCAACTTCATTTGCCAGCTCCTTCAGGACCCGCAGATGGGTTTCATCAGGTCCCATGGACTTGTATAAGTTCAGGTTCCTAAGATGCTCTCGAACCAGATCCTCTCCTGCAGTGGGCCTAAGGTCTTCATTCTCCCTGTCCCTGCATCTGCCTTCCAAGACTTGGGTGGTGTGGTCAGAGCATTTTCCGGTGAAGACTGAGGCAAAGAAGTCATTAAGAACCTCAGCCTTCTCCAAATCCAGGGTAGCCTGTTCTCCCAACAGGTTTTGGAGAGGGCCCACGCTGTCCCTAGTCTGCCTTTCTTTTGCAATGTACCTATAGAATCCCTTCCTGTTATCCTTAACATCCTTAGCCAAGTTTAATTCTAAGTGGGCCTTAGCTTTCCTAACCTGATCCCTAGCTTCCTGGACAACATGCCTGTCCTCTTCCCAGGCTGCCTGTCCTTGCTTCCACCTTTTATAAGCCTCTTTTTTCCTTTGAATTTTCCTCAGCAGCTCCTTATCCATCCAAGGAGGTCTCCTGGCCCTCCTGCAGCACTTCCTTCTAGTAGGGATGTATCACTCCTGAGCTTGCAGCAGGTGATCCTTGAATATCAACCAACAGCCCTGGGCCTCCCTGCCCTCTAGGGCTGTATCCCATGGAATCTTACTGAGCAGGTTCCTGAAGAGGCCTAGGTCTGCTCTCTTGAAGTCCAGGGCAGAGAGTTTGCTGCACGCTCTTCTCACTGTCCTGAGGATCTCGAATTTGACCACCTCAGGATTTCTGCAACCAAGGCTGCCCTGGAGTGTCACATTTCCAACCAGCCCTCCCCTGTTGGTGAAGACGAGGTCAAGCATGACACCTCTCCTTGTCAGCTCCTCTATTACTTGCAGAAGGAAGCTGTCTTCCACACAATTGAGGAACTTCCTGTACTGCTTGTGCTGGGCCGTACCATCCCTCCAACAGATATCAGGGTGGTTGAAGTCCCCCATGAGAACAAGGGCCTGTGAGCATCAGGCTGTTCCTATCTGTCTATAGAGCGCTTCATACACAGAGTCCTCTTGGTCAGGTGGTCTGATAACAGATCCCCACAATAATGTCTCCCATCGCTGTTCTTCCTTTAACCCTGACCCACAAACTCTCTGTTGACTGCTTACCTGTCCCCAGGCACAGTTCCATACACTCCCAGCCTATCCCTAACATAAATAACAACTCATCATCCTCACCTACCAGGCCTGTCTTTCCTAAAGAGCCTGTAACCTTCCATTCCAACACACCAGTCATAGGAGCCATCCCACCATGTTTCTGTGATGCCTATGATATCGTACCCCTGTAGACGTGCACACATCTCTAATTCCTCTTGTTTATTCCTCATGCTATGGGCATTTGTATAAGGACATCTGAGTCGAGCTCCAGTTGAAGCTGACTCATTGGCTGGAGTAGCTGCAATATCTCTACATTGCTCTGAATGTTTACTATAGGTGCTGGCAAGTGACTGGGTGTGTTGGGATGGAATGATGCCTCCTTCCCCCAACACATCTAGTTTAAAGCATCCTTGACCAGTCAGGCAAGCCTCCTCCCAAATCCACTCTTCCCTTTCTTCGTCAGACCAGCTCCACCAGCCCCCAGTAGACCTGGCCTCCTAAATTGAGTCCCATGTTCAAGGTACCCACACCCCTGACTATAGCACCACCCTTTTAATCATTTATTAACCTATCCAGTCCTTCTAGCCTTTTTAAGGTCCTGCCCTGTATCCTGGAGAATTGACGAAAAGACAATCTGCGCTCCAGAGCCCCTAACCACCTCTCCCAGTGCTCTGTAGTCCTTCTTTATGTTCTCTTGGCTACTGCTATCTATATCAGTAGCACCTCAGATGATCTCTAGAGGACCCTTCCAACCTTAATCGTTCTATGATTCTGTGATTCTGTGAGTGTATGTCCTGGGTTCAGCACTAGCAGCCATTTTTCTCCTTCTTAGTTGTGTTTAGTAGCTGTTGTAGTGCTGCATTTTCGACTTTAATCTGAGAACAAGGCTGATAACACTGATGTTTTTAGCTGCTCCTAAGTAATGCTTACTCTGATCAAGGACTTTCTGAGTCTCATGCTCTGCCATGAGGAGGGGCACAAGGAGCCGGGAGAAAGAAGAGGCAGGACACCTGACCCAGACTAGTCAAAGAGGTATTCCGTACCACAGCACGTCATGCGCATTATGTAAACTGGGGCAGTTACCCGTAAGTGTGAGATCGCTGTTTGGGTCAGTCTGGCTATCGGTCGGAGGGTGGTGAGAGGTTATATTCTCTTCCTTTGTTATTCCCTTATCATTTTTATTATTGGTGGTAGCAGTAGTGGTTTTGTGTTATACCTCAGTTACTAGACTGTTCTTATCTCAACCCGTGGGAGCTTCGTTCTTTAGATTTTCCTCCCCATCCCTCCAGGAGCGGGGGGAGGAAGGGAAGGAGTGAGAGAGTGGCTGTGTGGTTCTGAGTTACCAGCTGGGCTTAAAGCAGGACAGCAATATATTCCAAATGGAACATTTTAAAGAACCAGCAAATGCATGAAAATGCTTCAGATCAGAAATTAAGAATTTTTTTTGAATCATCTATTTAGTTAATATATGAAGAGATATGAACTGCACAAAATTAGTTCTGAAGGTAGCAATATCTTATTTAAACTCTGTGAAACTTTTTATTGCTATCTATACTGTTAGCAGTTGTGGGTTTCAAGTGTTAGAAACCCTGTGGTTTTGGGTTCATTCTTGTTTCCAAAATCCACAAATTTTCCCATGCAGTTATCATAGCACTGTTTTTATGGAATTGAAGTAATCTCTGAACACCAGCTTTAACTTCCTTTGCTAGGGCTTTTCCACTTTGAACCTCCTAGCACTGTGGTCTGTTCATATTATCTAAGGACAGTAATTATTTGAATGTCTTTTTTATCTTAGTTCATACTCACCTCGTACTTATTTAACAAAGGTAAAAATAATTATGCTTGCTGAAAACTGATGGGGAATCCACCCCAGCTGCTTCTATTTGCGCCCACATGATGCAAGTGAGTGTAACATACAGCATGCAAGACAATTGAATAAAATGGAAAATGCTGGCCCATCTTTCATAGAATTAATAATAAAGTGCCTTCTTCTCTATTTTCCTGCCTTTCAAAACTGCACATATAAAGAGAAATAGAAGGAGGAATTTTATTCTGGGTTTTCTCTATTATTAATGTAGGGGGAAAAGAAAAATACAGAATCATAGAATCATAGAATAGTTAGGGTTGAAAAAGACCTATGTCAGGTCTAAAAAATACTAACAAAGATTAAGTAGGTCTAATTCTGATTCAAATTGTGTACTGCCTTGAAAGAGGTTTGGTCCTCAACCTGACTCTTTTGTGTTCATTTTTGGAATGAAGAGCATTATGCCCAGTTGTGCAATAGAAACAATTTGTCCCAGGGTCCTTAGCCAGTAGTGTTCCAGAAACAAGACGAATGACAAAACAATTCTCCTAACAAGCATATCAGAACAATGTGATACATGCCCAAGTGCAATAGTAACAACAAAGCACTGATGATATTTTTAAAGCGCGACTTAATTAAGTTGTTCATGCAGTAAATACATCAGACTCCCAGGCATGTCCTACTGCGTTGAGGGACATTAGAGTTACATAGCAGACACTGGAAACAAGGACATGCTTCTGGCATAATAAAGAAACTTTGCTGGGGAGGGGGAGGGAAATATCCAAGCAAATGAGGAAATAAAAGGAACTTGTGACAGAAAAGGTAGTAAAAGATATTGGATCAAAAGCTATTGTTATTTCTTTTTACATAAATTAAATTTCTAAGAAAATTTTCTGCAATAGAAATGAGTGGATTGAGGATTGTAAACCAAGAAAAATGCAATGGCAAAATAAATAAAAATGTGAATGAAACTAAACTAAACCAAACCAAATGAAACCAAACTAAACTCAACTCTACTTAAGTCAACTAAACTAAACTAAAACCTTAATTTCCTATGATAAGGAAAAATTTTGTAGTTACAAACAACTGTTAGAATTAGAAAGGACTAAATTGCTTTACTTTCTTGGCTATTACCCAACTAGGTTATTTCTCTGTTTTGATATACCTATTCAAAAGGAAAAGGTATTTCAGACATTGTATTTACTACCCTTATAAACTTTTAAATCATAAATCTAGTTATATGAGAGAGATGGGGGAAAGTTAATTTGTTTGATATTAGCACTTAATAACTTGCGTCAAATCATAGTACAAAATAGCACTTAATGGAAATACTAATGAGAATTCTACTTAAGTTTTTATTGCTCTTTGAAGGACTAAGAATGGTTTATTGGAAGAAAAAGTCCACTGTATTTGCAAATACATTTCTCAGCTTCCAGGCTGATATGAGTACAAAAACTAGCAGTTCTTTCTACAACACTTTGAAAAGGTACTGGTATGTTTCACTGTTCTGCTACAGTGATGCTATGGACTGACATATTCCTGATCATGTTATTTAGGTAGAATATCCAGCATAGTTATGTCTGTCTATGCCTGCCTCTACTTGATTTCATAGGTAAGAAGACTGTGGAAGAATATCTGCCACTGGTTTAGCCTTCTTCCAGGCTTTTTGCCTGGAGGGAATAAGAATCAGAAAAAATGGCTTTAGAAATCAGATCTTTTTACATGTGCTTCCTGATAGTTTAAAGCATTTGATTGCTTGGAAATGTATCACCTAAAAATTTCATGATTTATGTCCTTTATCTTACATTGTAATGGAAGTTATCAATGATCACCATAAATTTGTCATGTATCAAGTAATATTTTAGTAAATCTACATTCCAGTTTACAATTGAATGCTCTTAATGACAGAATTATTTTTTTAATCTGGGTATAGTTTTAGCCATAAGCATAGTTTTCATTTTCTTGACCTATGCTTGAAATCATATCAGTCTGTTTCCTTCACTGATAGTATTAAATTGTAAATTAAAACCTTTTCAGAAAACAGGATTAAGCAGAACTGAGAATGGCCTGAAGAGGCACTGTCTATAAAAGGACATTAACATTCCACTTACCTTAGTCCTTCTGGAAGTGCTACCGATTTACTAATTCCTACTAGGGGCTGAGAGTGGAACTGGATGGTAGTAGTAATGTAGAAAAGGAAAGATCGTAGAATCACAGAATGTTTTGGGTCAGAAGGGACCTTAAAGATCATCTTGTTCCAACTCCCCTGCATTGGGTAGGGGCATCTTCCACTAGACCAGGCTGCTGGAAGCTCCCTCCATTCTGATCTTTAACACTGCCAGGGATGAGGCAGCCACAAAATTTCTCTGGGCAACTTGTTCCAATGTCTCACCACCCTCATGGTAAATAATTTCTTCCAAATATCTAATGTAAATCTATCATCTTGCAGTTTAAGGCCATTCCCTCTTGTCCTATCCCTTGACCTTGTAAGAAGTCCCTCTCCAGATCTCTTGTAGGCCCCCCTGTAGGGACTAAAAGGCTGCTAAGGTCTCCCTGAAGCCTTCTCTTCTCTAGGCTGAACAACCCCAACTCCCTCAGCCTGTCTTCATGGCCTTCCTCTGGACTCACTCAAGCAGGTCCACATCCTTCTTATGTTGGGGGTCTCAGAACTGAACAAAGTACTCCAGGTGGGGACTCCTGAGAGCACAATAGAGGAGAAGAGCCGCTTCTCTCAACCTGCTGGTCACACTTTTTTTAATTCATCCCAGGATACGGTTGGCTTTCTGGGCAGCAAGTGTACACTGCCGGCTTATGTTGAGCTTATCACCGACCAACACTCCCAAGTCTTTCTCCTCAGGGCTGCTCAGGCTGGGGTGTGTTTTTTTGAGATAAACCCTACATTTTTATAATCAAATTGCCATGTACAATGTTTCCAGAAGTAATGAGTATACTGTATTGATAAAACACCAAATGAGATATTGTATTTTAAAATTATTTTGTTTTGTAGCATTGCTTTAACGAGCAGATCCATGAGCCCTACAACCAGCAAAGACAATAATCCTATGCATCTGAAGCACTGACCTAAGCATTTCCTTAGAATGAGATATTTACAGCACTACATTCAAAGTCTTTTAGGTACAGACCTTGTTGAACAGGGACACACATAAAGACAGCTGAATATGTAGTATCTGTACACAAGTTACACAAGCTGAATTATGATTTGGTAAGTTTCAGCATCCTAAAGATCCATCTGAATAAAAAAAAAAAAAAAAATCAGATTCTCTGATACAACAGTCTTTACCAAATGCTAAAAAAATGATTACATATTTTCAGGTTGTACAATTTGGATACTGAACAGTTAAACTATTAAACTTCCTTAAAAAAATTGTATTTGAAAGTTGAAATTTTGAAAGTTTACCTTTAAATTAAAATACCTATTCAGAGATATAAGTGGTTTGTATTATTCTGGGGGTTTGTATGCGTACTGCATCTTACCATACAGTCATATCATGGAAAGGCAGTGTTTGGAAATAGTATCATCCTAAATCTCTTGGTCTTTGTAACATGTTTAACAACATTGACACATGAAAGCATAACAAACAGCATTTCTAAGCACAACACAATCTTTTATAACCACATTGTTTTATGCACTGCTTGTGTCTGTTTGCATTAATTTTTTGGTGCATTCACCAGTCTTTTGTTTTCTATGACTAATTTAATCTCTCAACATTGAATTCTTAAGCCACTACTTTCTGATGAACTGCAGTGACTTTTCATCTGACAAGTTATATAGCAACTCCAGACAAAAACGCAATGCTACACTTGAACTTCTTTATAGTTCCTATCTTCTGCAGAAAGTCTGGAACAGCTTCACGGAGATCGCTGCAGGATGATTCCGGTTTTTGCTTTGAGGAGTTTAAAAGTTGTTTTCCTTCAAATAGGAAATTTCTGTATTTCTGTGAGACTTTCACCATGAGAGAATTTGCCACAGTCACACATGACAGAGAACACTATAATATGCTTACACATGAGATACTATATTGCTGCTATTGAGGTTAATCCTTTGATATTTTCAGACAGCACTTAAAATATTTGACTGAACAACTAGCTCATGTTTCTTTTTACGTAGTGCTTCCAAATAAACCTTCAAGGTCTGCATTAGTCTGAAATAGACTTAAAAGCACCTTTTACATATAGAAAATAGAAAATCTTGGGTTTCATTTGTGCCAGATTTTTTTCCAGTAATTCATTTCTCCAGATATTTCGAACTACAAAATAGGTAAATGAATACCTGACTAGATAAATTCTCAAGATCAAGCTTTCATGTGTTATGCATCAAAATAAACCGACTTTTTTAAGCAAGCTTTTGAAACGTATAATTTATTGAATCACTAGCAGTTTCAAGTACATTTGCAAATGAAATTGCATCCCAGTAAATAACATATTTCTGTTTCTAATAAAAGGCAGTACTGTTTGTACTGACTTGATGTTCAAAACAGTTCTGACCCAGTCTTGGCTGAGCTAGTTTTATCTTGTGACAATTCCTTAGTGGTAAGAGAATCTCTGGTTCACTTTTTTGCAGTGCAGACACAGTCTACTAGACAGGCTACAAGGAGTTAATAGAAATGTCTGACACGCAGGGAAGATGGCATCTGAACCTCATGGTAGGCTGTGGACAGTGAGGGGAGCAAGTCAAGATTGTGTTCAACTCAGAATTAAAGAAGAGACATTCTGGCTTTTCAGATAAGAAGGATTGTTGCGTTAAAAGGTAAGATGATTTGGCAGAAAATAAACCCCCTTGAGTTCCCGCTGGTCCTCAGATATTAGAGGAGCTGGGTGCAAGTGGGCTTAGATTCTGAGTGATGCCTAATTTACCACTATCAGTTGGTTTGTCTTTGCTATATTGAACAATCAGGATTCTGGAAGCATTAATAGTGCACTGCACCTTCAGCCTAATCATGCTCATGAACTAGTATGGCCACGCTGAAGAATTTGATCACGTTCAATGGGAAAACTGTTACGATTCTCTAATTAAACAGTGCAGTTTATTGATGCAACAGATACAGGTTCTTATGTATTGTCAATGATAAATACATTATCTGCAAAAGAACATGCAATAATAGGTTATACAAATATGCGATTAAATTATGAATAACACAGCCTGGCTTTAAAATATAAAAGTAATAGTGAAAAGTAACTCTATATAGAGATTCTTAATTTTCCAAGGAAATCACTTGATACAGTGCAAATCTTACCAAAACACATCCCTATGGGGGGTAAGAAAGATCCAGCCCATTGACCAGTCCTAGGCATCAAGGGTAAGCTGCTGATGGAATCATAGAATCATAGAATCATAGAATAGTTAGGGTTGGAAAGGACCCAAAGAATATCTAGTTCCGACCCCCCTGCAATGGGCAGGGACACCACCCACTAAACCGTGCCACCCAAGGCTATGTCCAATCCAGCCTTGAACACCACCAGCAATGGAGCACTCACAACTTCCCTGGGCAGCCCATTCCAGTGCCTCACCACCCTTACAGTAAAAATTTCTTCCTCATATCCAATATAAACTTACCCTGTTTAAGTTTGAACCCGTTACCCCTTGTCCTCTCACTACAGTTCCTCATGAAGAATCCCTCCCCAGCATTCCTATAGGCCCCTTTCAGATATTAGAAGGCTGCTATGAGATCTCCTCACAGCCTTCTCTTCTCCAGGCTGAACAGCCCCAAATTTCTCATCCTATCTCGACTCATGTGTGATTATGTCTTCCCTAATATTCCCTCTTCCTTGGGCCATTTTATACTGTTTTTCACTTTCAAGGTGGAGCTTGAGTGACTCTAGTCATACATACCTTCATTATTATTGACATCAAATTCTCTCGCTTTGCTTTTAGAGGTATATACCACAAAGAATTCAAAGAGCATGCTCAAAGAGGGCTGATTGCATTTTGGAAGTGGTTGCATTAGAGACGGAGGTGTGGTTTTGTGCTTATAATGTATTAAAATGTGTTATAATAAAGCAAAGTTCATACAAAGGATAGCACTTTGTCAAAAGATGGCAGACTGTTGGTTCAGGGTAGCAATTATATAGCTTATCAGTTCCTAGTACCACACAGTTCCCATCTCTGCTGGTGTTAGGGCAGAGTGTGGCTGCAGAATCTCCACTCTGCTCCATCCTCCATCAGTGTTGCCATGGAAACCACTGTGGAGTGCACATTCCTGGCATACCAGGTGTAGCCGCATCTTGTCCTGAAAGTCCATTTTTCTTTATGTGTGAACAATGCTGCATTTTAAATATAAGTTTAATTTCTAATTAATCCACAAGGATGGTAAGGGAGAAGTGGCTCAAATGGTGACAAGAAGAAACCAGGCTGAAGGACAGAAGCAATATACAAGTGGATATTCTTTCCATAAGAGGAAAAAGAGTTCAGTCAAAGCATGAAATAGGATTCCAGGTTTGTTAGTCCTAAAAATTCTCTTATAACAAGCAATAATAAACCAGTAAGATGATAAAGCTCCTATAAAAATTTTGCTTTTTTTGAGGATTTTGATTTTTGATAACTGTATAGAATGATGAAGTGTGATACTGAAGTTGCATATGATGAATTTGTTCATGCATAAATTCAGTGACAATAATATGAAACTTGATCAGTTCAGGATTGGATTGGAAATAAGTGTATATAACCAAGATGCAGAACATGCTTTCCTGAAAATTTCTCAGCTTTCTGGAAATGGGACTACTCAAAAAATTCCAAAGCAACGAGCTCTAAGATACATGCAGCATCTACTAACAAATAGTTGAACACTTTCTTAGAATACATAAATAGAGACAGAGCTGACAAAGGATGAAACATAAGCTGAGACTTGTATGTGCTTCAGTAAAAACCTACTTTAGAGTTAAAAATGTCTACATTTACAGATAAATAACTTAATTAAGCCAGATGGCACCTTTAATTTTTGATGCAGTATGTTCAGTGCTTCCTTAAAGATTTTAAGACACGATGCTGCATACACAGCAGACCAAGTTGATATAACGGACTAACCACATAGATATGAGCAATAGAGATGCATTTAAATTTCTCGGGATAACAACAGTAACGACAGGTTTACATGTTACTGTATGAGGTAACTACCGCAGTAGACACTAAGAGAAAACAGGTAGAATGAAAAAAGTCTTTCATAACTTCACAGCTTAAAAATTAACCCTCCAGTGTAAATTAGTTATCCAGATTCCTACTATATTCTGGGGTGCAAATTATGCCTTTAAATATAATCTTTTGGTAATAGACTTATCCTACTGGCTTAATACTTCCTGATACAAAACAAACAAACAAGCAAGCAAAATCCCAAAACAAGCAACACAAAGCCATAAAAAGACCCTTACCCAACAACCCCTCTCCCCACCCCCACCCTCCCCCCCAAAAAAATCACCAAAGAAACAAACAAAAAACCTACAAAAGAAACCAGAAACCCAGATGAATCACTGTCTGGAGGTGCTTATTTCTGTTCATCAAGTGCAGGGAGAGTCTGGATAACAGCTTTGGACCACAGGACTAACATTGAAGACAAGTTTTTTACATTAATTCTACCTGTATTTGTACACTGAAAAGGTTATATCATTTTGAGTAACCCCATAGAATTGTTCTAAACAGAAGAGCAAAATTAATACTGGCAAAGGAACAATTGATTCCCCCATATCAACAGATATACAAAAGATTGATCACACCAGTGATTTATTGCCATACAGTCAAGTTTCACCTTTGAAAGGTGCATTCACTAGATCAGATCTTTCATTGAGGCTGATGTGGAGAAGGACACGTCAGTTGGCATGGCTTTTTTGGTGTGGTACATATAGATACTTCAATATTTACTAAACACAGTAAATTTGCAGTGGTATGTCTTTGCCTAGCTTGGAGAGAAGAATGACAGACTCATGAGAGTTATCTGCTGCCAAGTTATTCCAGATTCAATCACAACGTAAACCTAAAGAAGATGAAAGAGATGGTATACTGGATCTGGCTGGAAAAGAGTTCATTTTCTTCATCACAGCCCATATGGTGCTGTATTTTGGAATTTTGACCAGAAAGGTGTTGATAACACATCAGTATTTTGGCTGTTGTTGAACAATGCTTGCACAGCATCACGGTTTTTTTTATTTTTCCACAATGCCCCGCACTGCCAGTGGGGTGTAGTGAATAAATTACCTCTGCTTGCTTATGCAGCTTTTGCTTCACCTATTAAACTGTCATAGCCTCAATCCATAATGGTTCATACCTTATTCTTTCTCCCCATCCTACAGGAAAGGGGAATGAGCAAGCAGATGTGTGGGTGCTTACCTGCCAGCTGGGGTACAACCCTGACAAGATGCGTATAAAGAAAAGGAGACAATAAAACAGATCTAATATTTTTTCAATGTGAGGCTTCTTCACTTCCATGATTATTTTCATAAGCATATGCTTGTTTTATTCTTGATGGCATTGCAGTCATGCTTGCTCTCAGTATGTTTGGTGAATGAAAACCTGTCTTTAGTTCAAACTGAGTTAGGCATTGACTGGACCAGGAGAAGATAGCAATTTAAAACTAGCAAGGGAGACAAGAGGTAGCTCAAAAGTATGTGCAGTTCAAGGTAGCAAACAAGCACAAGCATTTTGTAATGTAAATACTTCTATCCCAAAAAATGTAGAACAGTTCCTGATGTCAATAAATCCTAAGGGAGAAGCAACAGATGTTCCCCGAAAAATCCTGCTAAAAAACAGGGAGGAAAATATGACAATACTTTTTCCTTACAACAAAAAGATTCTTTAAACAGAGATTTTTAGTGAATGAAGAAATGAAATTTTAGTAGTTACAAATTCCTAAGTGGTTTTCCTTTTTGATACACTCTTTAGGCATACTAGCTTGTGCCAATCACTTTCACGAATGCATTACGGCAAATAAGTCAAGTTGCGATCTAGTACTTGGCCACTATTTTACCATGATCTGTCACAAAATACAACTTCTTACATATTTTTCCTCCTTTTCCTTTGAGAAATACTAATAGTTATATTAAGGTTCTTTTAAAGTAGTATCAATCATAAAATTGAGTAATAAAACAAGTGTGAAAAAATGAAAATACAAATGTGTATCTGTAATCACTAAGCCAAGACAACGGTGCTGTGTAGATACTTGTATTCTTTCATTCTACTCAGAATTTGGACCTCCATCTGGTTAGGTTAGTTTTCAGTTGTTAAATGACCAAGGAAGTTCTCACAGGGACACTATTTTTTTGCAGTTTTTGCACCTTTGAAATTTCACCCACAGATATTCTTCTATAAACTTCCTTCCAGAAGATTTACCAGTATCCTATTACTTTCACTCACACATCCTCTCCTTGTAACAAAAGACATAGAAGGCACCCACAGATTTTTTTATCATCTACTGCATACTCTGTGGACATTTCTTCCATTATCTGGAGAAGTACATCTCTGGTGCAGTGGAGGAACACCAGTTCTGTAGCTGGGACGACAATTTTTAGGAGCCTTAGATTTTTTCCTTGAATCAGACTTTTCTCTTTTCCTTTAATTTAGAAGGTAAATACAGGTTTCTGAAAGCATAAATTCTAATTTGACTCACCTCTACCTATTACTCATTATTAAGCTTAAACTTTAAAAGGTGTCATGATCTGAGAACACAACCTTTATCTATTATTTCAGCTCCATTAAGCTAAATACAAGAATCTTATAAAGTGCAGCACAATGAACAATTTGATGTTAAGTATATATTAAAAGAGCTCAATTTTTATTCGAGTCATTTTATTAATGAAAAATATTACTGATATCTACTCTATATAAGAACTAGCAAAACAGAGTTAAAAGACTGTTCAGATATCCAGTCTTCAGAGAGTTATATGCCATATAAAGTACATGGAGGCCATTATCCACAATCTGTTTCCTGAATTCTTTTTCCACATCTCAGCGTCTGTTTCAGAGTGTCATGGAAATCATCATTTTACAATTTTAAATAGCTTACCTATCTTCTAGTTATAATTTGAAAAAGAATCCCTGATGTCCAGGAAAGCAGTCATTTTGAACTAGTGTGTCAATTATCAGAGTGCTGACGGCAGCATGAAAAATAGTATTGCGAAAAACGTTTCACTTTCACCTGTTCCTTCTTGCAATGATCAGCAAGAACTCATTAGTGGAACTTTCCACATTATGCAGTAAATGTGTTGCTCCAATAGACTATGTTGAGTTTTTAAGAGGACTTTCCTCTAAAAAGAAAAGAAAAAGATGCTTGAGAGATTAATAGCATAAGTTCTTATTTTATTCAGTGTAACCATGCTATAATGCAAGGTTTATGTGACATACAGAGTTACAAACTGTGTGTTCTTTAATATAAGGAGAGTATGCTATTATAGTTTTGCCGAAGGGACGGAAATATATTTCATGGGTATGGCTAAAATACCATAGCCAGATGGTGCATACTTCACTACAGTCAGTGGCATTACTAAAAGCTTATTTAAAATCTGTGGGAATTTTAAACAAATATGGTTATAGCACATAACCGGGATGAGTCAGCCGTGTCAAAAGATGGGTCAATAAGATGATGTAGAAGCATTTTTTGTTTAATTGATAGCTTGGATTCAAGGCTATATCAAGGACAGAGTGTAAATATTTCAAGATTTTACAAATTGTCACACAGCTTAGCCACAGTGTCCAGAAACTTCAAAAGAATTTCTCTTGTCTTGAAGCTATCAATACTCTGGATTAAAATTTTACTATTATGAATATGAGCACTGTCATTTTTACCTTTGTGGAAACAGAAGCTGAAGAGATACTCCAGTCAGCTTTGGACCTACTCCCAAATCATAAATTGAAGAAGGAGTTTCAGCCAAAGAAATCAAATGGAAATTTTATTTTGTATGTTTCAAGTCGTGTTCTTGAAATTTTTATTTCAGTTAACTCCTTTACAATGAAGCTATCTGGTTCACAATGGAGTAGAACAAACACTTTCATATCTGACTTACAGACTGTTAGCTCTTTTAATACACTTTCCTTAAAAAACAGAACTCTAAAAAAAAAACATTTTGTGATTCAAATTTAAGGAAAATCTTGTGCTTATTCTTAAAACGGTTATGACTTCTCGAATGTGGCAGAATTTATGTGGTACGTCCATGTATGACTAGGACAGATCAAAATACTTGAAATACGCATTTAAAGACCTGTATGTGTTTAAACTACAGCTACATTAGCTTGCTCAAATGAAATATTTATGTAACTAGTCAGGGCACTGCAATAAAACAATCTGTACCACTGAAACTACAAAACCCATGTTTTTAAGAGGCAAGTTTATTAGTAGTGCTTGTAGAAACAGTCATTTTCTTTTAAGCTAAGTTTGGTTACCACAGCGCTGTGCAATTTCTTCCAAGATTATTAGTGTTTCATTGATCTATTACATTAAGAGAAATAAAGATACAAAGATTTTCAATTGCTGAGAGTGACACTTCAAGAAGCCACTCAAAAGTCTTTGCAAGTACAGCTTCTAAGAAGAACTTTCCATTTTTAGGTATGATCTGTAACTGCATTCTCCAACACAAACTTCAGAAAACTACACTTTGAACTTACTCAAATTATGGGTAACTGCATGAGATTTTATACTGTACAGAAGGTTTAACTAGATATTCTAATGGTCCTTTCTGGCATGATAATCAATTAATAGGTAGACCTTCTTTGAGGTTTGAATTTCACTCCCCATTACAAAACTACAGTCTGGAAAGGCCCTGAAAAAATGTTGATAGGAGTAAATAATATACATTTTCCTAATTTTTAAGAAAACCTTTAGAATAGTACTTTTGTTACTTGGTATTTAAGAATATTTTTATGCTTCTAGCTAAATGATTCTAGGCTTTTTATATATTTTAAAGAAAATTATTTTTTTTTTCTCCCAAGAACATTTTATATCCATTCTCCAAATTTGGTTGGCAATTTTAGCAACTGCATGAGAGTCTAAGCCCTTTGATGGTGCTGAAATTTCTGCTGTGATCTTTGAAAGAGAAAATTAACAGTAGAATGTGATGAATTTTGCATAGTAATTACTCTGTGTGCTTTGACAGACAGATTTAGGTGAACAGACTGGGATTCAACTTTGGTAATAATAGCAGATAGTTATATAATTAGGATGATAACTACTCAGATCCCATAATCCAGTTAGAAAATGTTACTAATATATGGGAATTATACATGGGAGCTAAAAAGTTCAAATGTGTGAGTTACAAAGTTCTGTGATTCTGATGCAGTTGGTGGGTGTTTCAGTTTTGTGGCAAATTGTGATCTTTGTTATCTATGTTTTCTTATATACAACTTGCCAGCCATATGAGAACAACAGAACAATCTGACTGTGAAAACACAGTATGTAGATAAGTCTGCTATGCACCTACTTAAATGTAATGGCCATTGATTTCCTGTATGAGAATCTCTGGGTTTTTTTATAATACACGTAAGGTGCATTGTCAATTCTGTAGTTATTTAAAGCCCTGTGCCAAAACTACAGACCATCCTGAATAGATTGCTGGCTCAATACCTTGTTAAAACTCTACTTAGAGTAGGAAAACTTAGCTGATTGGAACCTTTCTTGTACAACTGTATGAGTCTAAGATAAGCAGAAAGTCATTCTTAACGATAACTTTTCTCTGTTAACATATTCAGCAAAACCAATAAACCAAGTCCTCAGTGCCTACAGAATGCTAGCAGGGTTACATTCCCCTCCCCCCCCATATTTTTCCCCTCTTTCTTTAGTTATAAAAGAGGTTGAGTTGCAAAGACAAATTAATTTAGCATCTTTCTGAAACACGTTATCCCATTAAATAAAAAAAAAAAAATGTGTGAAGGGAAGGACTTTTTCTCTAAGTTAGAAAGGCATGGATTTGACGGACCACTTGGTGGATAAGGAATTGTCTGGAGGGTCGTAAGGTTCCACTCCTGGGTCAAGACAATTGCAAGATAAATACACACTGAGCAGAGACTGGATAGATAGCAGCCCTGAGGAGAATAACTTGGGGTTGGTGGTTAATAAGAAGTTCAACATGAGCTGGCAATGTACACTTGCTGCCCAAAAAGTCAACCGTACCTTAGGTTGCATCAAAAAAAGTGTGACCAACAGGACAAGTGAGGTGATTCTTCCCCTCCACTCCACTCTCATGAAACCCCATCTGGAGTACTTTGTTCAGCTCTGGTGACCCAAACATAAGAAGGGTGTGGACCTGTTGGAGCGAGTCCAGAGGAGGGCCATGAAGATGACCAGACAGCTGAAGCACCTCTCTTAAGAGGACAGGCTGAGAGAGCCTCAAGAAGAGAAGATTCCAGGGAGACCTTAGAGTTGCCTTCCAGTCCCTGAAGGGGGCTACAAGAAATCTGGAGAGGGACATTTTAAAAGGCCATGAAGGGATATGACAAGAGGGAATATCTTTAAACTGAAATACCGTAGATTTAGATTAGATATAAGGTAGAAGTTCTTTACTCTGATGGTGATGAGGAACCAGAACAGGTTGCCCACATCTCTGGAAGTATTTAAACTCATGTTGGATGGTGTTTTGAGCAACCTGGTCTAGTGGAAGGTGTCACTGCCCATATGGTTGAACTAGATTATCTTTATGGTCACTTCCAACATAAACCATTCTACAATTCTATGACTGGAGCAATATTAATGGAGGAAATAGCTGTTAGGCTGAGTCCACATGAGGAAAAATCTCAAACTATTGCATGATATAGTAAGCCAATAATCCCGTTTATAAACATTTGTCTATAATTTAGACAGCTGACACTGTAAAACAAAATGTATTTGAGTTTCTTAATACAATCCATATATCACACTACAAGCCAGTAGACTTCTAAAAGTAAGTTGCAGACCTGGGATTTTTTTCTTTTTTTTCTCTTAGGAAACTAGTATATTGCAGATGGGAAGTAAGTATGCTTTATTTTCAAGATTTTTCTTATTACATTTTTCTCTTCACATAATGGAGATATGAAAACTGACATAGAGATGCTGTGGATGGCCGCAAAGCCAGTGCTTATTTCTCTGTGGAGAAACAAAAAGGGCTCTTGGCCGCTTTCAGCAATACTTTCATTCTCTAAATTAGTTATTATGACAACTACTTAGATCAGTGATGTCACCTGTCTCATAATTCTGAATATTTTATTGCCTGTAATGTAAAAATAGTTTACTAAAGTAATATTTTAAAAATCTAATGCATTAAAAAAAACCCAACAAAATATTTGTGGTTATGTCTTTGGCTATTTGCATTTATAAAGATTTGGTCTTTTACTCCTTCCAAATAATCGAAAGCCACTTCTGAAGCATATTTTATTTGCATTTGGCTGCAGCCATACAAGTACATGGCAAAAGTACTAGGAACAGGGCAAACCTCTGTACGGGTTTCATTTCAAAGAAATAGTGTAGGCTTTAAGTCACACTAAAAGTGTTGGTCTCTGCAGACCTCCAGGGTGAGAATGTGGAGGTACAGTTTTGTCCTCTAATCTATAGTCATCAGGCTAGATTTTCCTTCTGTGGCCAGAATGTCCAATCACACTAGTAGAAGAGGTTGGTACGAGGAAGCTAAGTCATAATTCATAACTCAGCTTAGCTTGTCTTGAGGCAATGGTGATGTGTGAGGTTGTTTCAGTCACTACCTTTTGACAGTGATTCTTATTGAACTGCCCAGAATGGAAGGTTACCTGGAAGACAGAAGCATCCATTCTTTACTCCTAGTGATGATTTTTAGTGAGGATCCCTAAATTAGGGGCCACACTTGCCTATTCCAACAGCCTATGAATTCCTAAGCAGCAAGGCAACTCCAATCTGGGGATTTATAAGACTAAAGTAATAAACTTACTATAATGCAATAAAAATTATAAGAAAGGTACATGGCATGTGGGAGATAGGAAAAGATATGGCAGAAAGCTTGGTGTTACCGGAGTATTTTTTGCAGAGCAGATACATGTAAGTGCCACAGCAGGTTTTATAACATGTAACTTCGTTTCTGGTTACAGAATACCAACTCCCTTTCCTAAGTCTCTCACTATTTTGCATGTCAGCTGTATTCTTAGAACTGAAACTCAGTCTTGGCAATTTATGGCATATTTCCAGCAACATCCTGTGCATTCACTCACAGTACCTGACTTGGCCTTCTGTGCCACTAGAGTAAATATCTCAAATACATAAAATGTGAATGCATTTTAAGATTAATACTGCAGATTTGGATGACTTTGGTGAATCAAATGTAATGGACGTTGACATCATCCATATTAACAGTTCCTCTGGAGCAGGTTTTTCTGTAAAATGTCAATGTGGATTAAGAATAATGTGGTTTGTACATGGAACCTACTGAAATCAATGCTACACTGCCAGAATAATACACGCATAATACAATTAATTATGAAAAAATTATATAAATTCACAACAGCTGTATTTTTAATATTAAGATTAAACTGCACACATATTCATCAGAATATGCAACACATTTTAAGGTTAAGCCACAAAGATTTTTAGATACCTTTCACTCTTCAGTTGATATTGACATCCTTAGTGCCACTACTGAGATGGTGTATGGACTGGTCAGTATCTACAACCTTCATTACCAAGTTGATATCTACCATAACCCAGATTTGCTACTGTCAGATGCCAGGTGTGTTGTCTGGCTTTAATCAAACCATGGCCATCAGACACTGCACTAATTCACTATTCACATCAAACCAGATCCCAATCCATATGGCTTATATTGAGAAACATCCCCATACTATTTGGATATTCTCTTCAAAATAGTGTTGAAATTCTTGGTGATGCATGCATAGTTCAGGTTGATTCCAATTATAAGTTACTACATCCAAAATTTTTGAATGCTGGATAATGACGCTGTTTACAGATGAAAGTCATCCTTAGAAGTCATCCTTGTCAGTCTCAAGACACATTGAAAGAAATAAAATATTTATTATAAAATCTTAAACATAATGATGTGCAGCCAGGTGGCAGATATGATAGAAAAAAATTTTAAAATACACATAGTCTTCTCCAAATAAGTTCTAATTCTAAAACTTTCTCTTCCCTTCTTTGTACACAACTGATGGATTGTGGATGTTTACCCAAATACATTCCGCAAACTCCCCTGGGTTGCAATTACAGACTTTAGGTACATTGGACTTCTGTGCTGCAACCCTTTATTGAGGTTCTATTGCTATCTTCCCCTTATAAAAAAAAATTTGTCTTTTATTTATTTAGTACCTTCAATATCACCTCAGGTTGTGTACTGTCCTAACCACTTTAGAAATTCTAAGAGCTCTTTGGTAGACTGTCATATCTTAAATGACTCAGTTATTAGAAAATCATCCATTGAAAGATAAACACTTTCTTGTCTGGAGAAGCAATGGGCTACTCTCATTGTGAAGCCTTTTAGCATACAGAATTCTGTGGGAATATGTGAATTGACAAACATACTTAAATTAAATGTGGAAATGAACTTAATGCATGCAACTGATGCTAACTCCTGACCAAGCCCAAAGAAAAAAGTTTTGTCTACACTTCAAAATAAAAGAGAGTCAGGGAGCAATCTGTCTCTCAGAGCTCATGTAGAAATTACTGACTTTCATCAACAATGCTTAGAGCATATTGTTACAGAGCTAAGACAAACTGGGTGCATTAGAGCTTATTCGATTCAATCAGGGTCTCCTTTGTATCCTAGCTGAAGCACACACATCCATAAGACACTATTATGCACTTAGCTTTTTATGTAAAATATTTATAATAATGCAGTCCAATAAGGTGGTATTTTTATGATATGAAACAACTTATATGCTGCACTCAAAACCTCCTGAGATAATTTGGAAAAGTGTGTCACACTAAGGGAGCCAAACGGTATTCCAATCCCTGAAAATGATCCCTTGCAGCTGATATCCCCTGATCAGAACTTTGGCTGCGTTTCTGGGAGCTCTTGTTGACATGAGCAAAATTGCGCTCAGAAATTAACCCAGCTAACATTGGCTGAGTACTGTGGGTTATCAGTGCTTGAAATTGCACTGTAACCTTCTCTAAAGTATAGGTGTAGCAAATAACAGTAGATCATTTTTGGTTTATTATGAGTTTGCAGAAATCAACCTTGAGGGGTATCAAATAGTGATGATTTTAAAATAATGGTGTCCCACCCATCTTTGCAGATGAACATGACTCCATAGACAATAACATCTTCAGAACAAATTTATGCCAGATGTAGTTTCCTAATTTATATAGATGTAGCAGTGCAACACAGTCAGATGAGTTCTTTTCCAGTATTGACTATCTTAGGAATGTGTGTTTAAACATTTCACTCTCTGGAGTCATTTACTGGGAAAAGCATTCACCTTCAGTTGAGTGTTTTTAGCCATCCTGGGCTGCATGAAAAGGAGCGTGACCAGCAGGTCAAGGGAGGTGATCCTGCCCCTCTATTCTGCTCTCCTGAGACCTCACTGGGAGTATTGTGTACAGTTCTGGTGTCCTCAACATAAAAAGGACATAGAACTGTTAGAACAAGTCCAGAGGAGGGCCACAAGGATGATCAGGGGACTGGAGCACCTCTTATATGAAGATAGGATGAGAAAGTTGGGGCTGTTGAGCCTGGAGAAGAGAAGGCTGTGTGGAGACCTACATAGCATCCTTCCAGTATCTGAAGGGGGCCTATAGGGATGCTGGGGAGGAACTCTTCATTAGGGACTACTGTGATAGGACAAGAGGTAACGGATTCAAACTTCAACAGGAGAAGTTTAGATTGGATATGAGGAAGAAATTGTTTACTGTAAGGGTGGTGAGGCACTGAAATGGGTTGCCCAGGGAAGTTGTGAATGCTCCATTGCTGGCGGTGTTCAAGGCTAGGTTGGAGAGAGCCTTGGATAACATGGTTTAGTGTGAGGTGTCCCTGATCATGGCAGGAGGGTTTGAACTAGATGATCTTGAGGTCCTTTCCAACCCTAACTATTCTATGATTTTATGAAGCACTCCACTGAGTGCTCTGTAGTAATTGTCTCTTATTGCCTGTTATTTGAAGTATGGCACATTAAAAACATAATTAAATATCAACATAGAAGATTGTCTGTATTCCAGGGCTGTCTTTTTTTCCCATTTTAGGTTAGTGCCATAGCCACTGAACTATAAAATAAAAGTGGGAATCAGCCCATGTGTCATGGGTTCAGCATGAGTTATAGAGGCTTAAACCACGACACCATGTAATACCATCTGCACTGGGACATACGTGTCTAGGTTTTTCTAGCCTTGTAGTCATCTGAGGGTCATCTAACATATATTAAGTAAGATTATACTGAGTCATCCTTTGGTGGCCAAGCCTCGATATGCATATGATGAAAAGCGGTAAGCAGCTGACTAAGATGTCCTGGATTTCACTTTGCAGGCCTACAAAGTGCACATGCTTTATTGAAAACTTAGAATCTTACTTTAGGTCATCTGGATTGCCTTGCTGCAAAATTAGGTGCACTAGATTTCACTCTTATTATCTTGACTCTAATGCTTCATTCTGATTGGAATCAAAATATGAAAGTGGTGTCTCTTTCTGCAAAATGACCATGAACTGACCCTTAATACTGAATTTAAATGTGCTAACCTTATTCACAATAATTTTAAATAACAAAATGGTACAAAAAAGCAATTATCATAAATTAAAACATAAATTTTAAACAGCCAGCTCATAAAAAAATTCTAATCAGACATCTACTGAGTCAAGATCTAATTCTGCTGACAATGAAGTCAGGTCATATATTATTTTAATTTCTTCTTGCTAGCTTGCTAGTTACTAGTTCTTATAATATCACTGCAGCATCTAAGTGTCACTGAGGAAGTAGTAACTGCTGCTCTAACAACTGGCCAGTAATCCATTTTTTCCCCTCTGTTGCTCTTATGGCTGTTAGACCTAGGAACATATTTTTATTTATTGTGTTTTAAACCACATGTTATCTCTTTCTTTTGGTCTTCTATTTTAACTTCTCTTCCACTCCTCAGTGTTTCCATCTACAGTGACATTTGGAGAAGTTTACATTCTAGCTGAAAGTTGGTTAAATTTAGGTTTATTTTAGTCTGGTCAGATAATGCTCTGGTCCTGTTGCTGAGAAAGTGCTGTACTACTTTGCTTTTTAATTTATTTTCCACTGTAGCAACACTAACAGTTCTTACAGAAAACAGCTATGTGTGAATCATCATTGTGAAGACAGTCATACTCTATGAGAGATCTCAGCCATTAGAGATCAACCGAGATTAATTCTGAAGGTAGCTGATATGGGATGACTGCTTCAGGAGTCATCACTTTAAGCAGTGTTCTGGTGATTATTTTATATATTTTTTTTTAATAAAGAGATGCCTACATTCTGAAATTGCTTTAATTTTGTTTTATTATTATGCTGATACCACAAAGCCAAATCTTAAGAAGATTCCAGGAGAATGACAAAATGTGATGATCTATCACTACTACAATGGAGTGAAAGGGTATCTTTAATTAGCCACTACTGAAAAGAATTATTAGTTCCCAGTAAAGACTCATCTGGCAGTCTTGCTTGAGAGAAAATGAAAGAAAACTGGTAGCTCACTTAAAATCCACAAATTTAAGACATTTTATTAGCTAATTAAAAAGGATGTAATTGTTGGAATATGGCACTGAAAACCTATACCAAAAGAAGCTGCAAACAGGAAGGTACAAACAAAAAAAGCTTTTAGCTTATTTTAAGGATAATAAAAGAAATAGGCTGCTCAACCATGAAAAATACATAAATTATATATGTACTAATTAAGACCAGCAACACCTCAAGTCTCCTGTTTATGTACATTCCACTGTGCACGGTACAATTTAGATTCTCACAGCTGTTGCCAAAAAGTCAGTCTTAGTCCATTATGTTAATTAATCTATACTCATTATCAGGATGGTAATCTTTCTGTGAGCAGAAAGTCAAAGGAGAAGATGTATCATTAGTGAAATTTTTAGAGTAATTTTCAGTAAACTGAGACATTAAATATTTTCTACCCCTAGTGCAGTTCTTTGATCTGTAACAATAACAATGACATCTCTAAATACAACCTTGAAATAAATACATGAGGGCTTGCAAATCTAGTGCATAACAGAAAATGTCATTCACACTAATCAGCTGCTTTCTTGCTTCTTGAAAAATTAAGGGGTATAACTTAGAGCATATGTCTTTATGCTGATCTAAATATTCTTTCAAGATTATGACAAAATGCCTCTTGTTAGAAAAGAAATATATAATTACAGCAACTTATTAAAAAGCAAAACAAAACAAAACAGCAAAGCAAGTGGGGAAAAGAAGTAGCTATACAGGTATGGTCTGAAATGAATGCATTCTGTTGAAGAAAACCTGCACAACCTACTTGATATGGGATCTAGAGTTGTGTTTCTTTCCTTTTCTCTCCCTCTTCCACTCTCAATATATATTGTTTAGATGCATAAGATACACAGCATGAACATATAGGCTGCGTTTAACTATATTTTCTTATGGTGAATCTACGTTTTTTACCAGTATTCTATCAAAAAGTTAAGTACCTAAATGAAAACCACATTAAATCTGAATTCAAACTAGAAATGTTAGATATAACCAAGGAGAACTCATAACAAGAACATTTAGCAATCATAAACACATATACTACAACTCCAGAAAAAAAATTCCAAATGTTGTACTTGAAAAAAGCCACGCCAAAATCTGTAAACCTGTGCATATCTCCTACTAAAGGAACAAATGATGATTGCATCTCTCCCATAACTAAAAAGTTCTGAAAATTACACACCAAAATATTTATATTACCTGCCAGTTAAGAAAGGACAATGAAGAGCAAATCAAAGAGTTCATCACAAAAAATTGCAAAAATCCAAGGTAAGAAGACGAAAACAAAGCCCTCGTCAGCTCATTTATTTCCTATCTGCAGAACAATGCATACAACCTTTAAGAAGTACTAATTTCTGTCCCAAATATGTCAATAAAATGTACCTGCCACCCCTATGCCTAAAGTATTTCTAAGTCTTTCAGTGACCACATGATAAAAGTTTAAAAATGGACTAGAAAGAATATAACTGGAATCTGGTTTATTTAAACTCAAATTGTTATGACAGAAGAGCTTAATACTGCTCCCTTTAGGATTCCTTCTTGGGTTGGATTAAGTGATACGTTGAATGTCTTCATATATTTAATACGTCTTTTGGTCTGGAAGGATGAGTATTGCAATTGTAACAAATCCAGTCAATAATAATCTTCAAAAGGAGCTAGCAATGTATGCTACTGGATAATACTGCAGAAACTAAGCTAAAGTAGATACCTAACAAGTAACCAATATTTTTAAGAATGGGAGCAACTGTTGTATATGAATCTGTTTTATACTAATAATAGCTGTATTAGGCATTATTATGAAATGTGTGTAGTCATTTTATGAAATGTGTATAGACTGTTAGAGAACAGTCAAAGAGACACTTATGAAAAATAATACTGCTGCTATGAATTATGCTCTAAAGATGTCACATACATAGAAAAAAAAGTCCAATACATGAAAAAAAAAAGAAGAAAGAAAACTAAAAGGAAAACATTGAGTTATGGAAAGGTTTCCATAAAAGATAAATTTTTAAAAGTTACAGCAAAGATTGTTAGCATTGGATTCTGATGGGGGACATATCAGGTTGTGTGCCCACTATGAGGTCATTAAAGTGACCAGATTTTAAACTGCCACACAACATTTGAAGTCTCCAACATTCGTCACATTTTCAAAGCAACTTGGATTAATAGTATGCTGCTTGAAGAGTGATGCATAATTCAAATACTCCTGCTGACTTGGTCACTGCTCAGGTCATAGATTTTTTCAGTTGAGGACATAAATAGTAGTACATCCCACTAAATATAATTTTGCCTCTAGTAATAGAAGGTCAGAGACTTTGAACTGACCCAGCTGCAGGGTCTCAGCACTTGTCTGAGCTTGTCCTGTCTTAGCTGGTTTTAGCTCATTAATAAAGCCAGTGGACTTCAGAGAGAAATTAATCTCACCCTAAAGTAGTCATTTACATTTGACCAGCCAACTCTGGTGGTTTTAATTATATTATTACAGATTTCTCCCACCTACTGTAGATGTGTCCCACTGCTCTTTCTGATTTGGCAGCTTGCCTGTGCCAATTGTCCTTGTGACAAATGAACAAACAAAACCAAAACCAAGTAAAAAATCTTTTTATATTTTTTCTTGAAGTATATAATCACCAAAAGAGACAGTATGCTTGTACTAGGCACCATATGAAAGCATTGCTTGGCAAAGAAAGTATTCAGTAAAGGATGTTCTCTATTTTATAATAATAAGAAATGAAAACAAAAGAATGCAAAGCTAGAAGCCTTTACAAAAATTAAGTTAGAAGCATTAGAATACAAAGCACTCACATTATTCAGTATCTCAGCTGTGGCATCTGAGTCGTTTTTAGTTGTTCTTTCCCCTGAAATTAAAATTTTATTTGTTAATCACTAAATGGATGAATAATTCTAAAACAAAACAAAACAAAACTAATACAAAAAAAAAAAAAAAAAACCACTTAAAACACAAACAAACTGTCCTGGGTTCAGCAGCAGCAGATATTTTCCTCCTCATTAGTACTAGCTGGTGCAGCACTGTGTTTTTGACTTTCGGCCTGGGAGCAGCGCCGATAACACCAGTGTTTCAGTTACTTCTTAGTGATGTTTTGGTCTGACCAAGGACTTTTTGAGTCTCATGCTCTGCCAGGGAGGAGGGGAAGCTGGGAGGAAGCAGAGACAGGACCCCTGACCCAAACTAACCAAAGAGGTATTCCATGCCACAGCACGTCATGCCCAGGATGTAAAAATGGAGGGCAGAGACCCGGAAGGGTGGGGGTGCACTGCTTGGTTCGGCTGGGTATAGGTGGTGAGTGATTGCATTCTTTCCTTGTATTTGCCTTGTCATTATTATTATTGGTGGGAGCAGTAGTGGTCTTGTGTTATACTTTAGTTACTAAACTGTTCTTATCTCAACCTGTGGGAGTTGAATTCTTTTGATTCTCCTTCCCATCCCTGCGGGGAGCGGGGGGAAGAAAGAGGGGGAAGTGAGTGAGCAAGAAAACTGCGTGGATGAGAGGCTTAATCCACGACATAAGCAAGCAAAAAAACCCACCAAAATCCAAACATTTCTGAATACAGAATGTTTTGAGAAAATAAAATCTCAGATATTGACCAAATACTTTTCTATTTTGGAGTAATCTCTAGGGTGTGCTTGCACTTCAGAGGTCTAGCTTGTGTACACCACGTGCTTAGGGTCTTAATTTTGGTATAGTATGTTAAAATGTATTTGGAGGCTGGATATGTAAGGAAGAGGTGTGAAGAGACAGAAGGGAGAGGGCAGGTGTGTGTGGTAACCTGCACATTTACAGCAAGAGGGAGAGATGTTGGAGTGAGACTTAAACCATATAATATCTTTACTTTGAGACATTAGCATATACATGCTCTCCTTATGATTTACATTCATCTTGTGGGTTGTAGTAGATAACTTTCTTGGCCACCTGTCTGTTTGGCACTTGTGAGCAATGACAACACTTCTGTTTTGAGGTGTAAAAGAAAGTCTGCTGAAAGTCTGCTGATTTTCATTTTTCCTCCATCAACACTCGGCCCACCAAGTGTGTTGCTACTTCATTGACATCGCCCTTATTCTGCTAGTTTACATTTTTAGTTAGGTAATTTTGTCAATACGCTATTGTTGGTTTACTTAACAATGTTATCTGAACATTGAAATTTTATTCATTTTGACAAGGTAGCCCTGGGTCCATGATAGTGATAGGACACTGACAGGCCTTACTGCCCCTTCTCACCCTCCCCTTGCCCAGGATCCCATTTCAACCCCAGGGGCTGTCAGTCCCTGCCCCAGTGATGCTACATCAGGGCCAGTTTCCAGCTGCTCACAGCCTTGTCCCAGTTGGCTATGGGCTCCATGAACTGGCCCAGCCTTAGCCTGTCACCATCCCCAGGGAGGTGCCCACTGCCTGGCACAGGGGGCTGCCCTTGAGGCTCCCTGCCTGCCCTGCTCTTGTCAACCCAGCCTACAGGGAATAGCCGGCCAGAGCAGTGTCCTGGCAAAAGTCAGCCTGAAATTGTCCAGGGTCATATATGGATTATCCTGGGATACTGTCCAGCAATGAACCACCCAGAGTTTTAGAATATTTCATTTAATTAAAGAACTTACCAGGGCATGAATCATCTTCTGGGTGCACCTATGTAGACTAGCAAGGCTCTTAGCCAAAGTGGGTCAGTTATTAAGATGTTGTCATAAAATTATTTTTCTTGTTTTCTTTGAAACCTTTATGGACATGGAAACTTTGCTAAATATACCTATAACTTACATTATTAGATGGAATCTCAATATCTGTATATCACACACAAACTCCCTCACAGAACACCTATAGCTCCTCAGGTGCTGAAGTACATAAAAATGAACAAAAATTGTCAAGGAATGAAGTTAAAGTCAAGAGAGATTCCAAAGGCACATATTTCCAGGAATAAATCACTCTTGCTCACTTGCTTCCCCAATGTCTTCAAGTTTGCAAGCAGTTAGAAATACAAATCATGCCACATGGCGACAAGAACTGAGAAGACTGAAATCCTAATAATTGCCATTGTCTTGGCTTCATTTGCTGCTTGCTCAGTAGTACCAACTTCTGTGGAAAGTTCTTTGAACACAAGTACTTTTCTGTTGTTTGGTAGTTCAGAAGTATTCCCCTTTTTCTTTTCTGAGCGTAAAATATGCAGTGATTCAGGGATGCAATGCGGTACAGATACCACGCAGCACATGTTCAAGGTGCCTGTTTCTGTGCTTTCAGCATCTCACATAAAACAGACAATAAAAAAGCCTCAGCTACATCTATGAGATAATGTGAATAAACTCAATAGGCAGCACTTAGTAAAAATATATCCTTGGAAATATAATGCAATATGCTAATGTAATTGCATAAATATGAGTCACCTAATACAACTATAATTTTATAACATGCCATTTCAGAGGCAAAAAATCTTCATGCATGATTAAATAACAAACTTTTTCTGAGCATACTGAGGATTTTTAAAATTGCATCACTCCTTTTATTTCAGTTTCTTCTTCAGATATAAGATGAGATTTATATAGCCTTATCTTCAGTTTTCAATTTTCCAGGTAATGCTAACATCCTCTCTCAAGGAAGATATGAAACAGAACTGAGAACACTAATGCATAAAAATCTCTTTCCTTCTTCAAAGACTATGAATAATACACTTTTAGGTTTAGTGATGCAGCTTTCACTAACATAATTCCTCATTATTCACAACATTTTGTCCATTATAGCATGAGATTCCTTGGAAGATAGAAATAATCATCCAAAAGTAGAGTCTAGATAATTGTCTATTGTCTCAGAAATTGAGTTGGCATAATAGATGAAGCACCAGTTACAGCAATCAGTGGTATCTTCTGACAGAAGAAATGCATCTTTCAAATTACAGTACCAGAAACATCAGAAAATTTCAGTCTTCTTTACCTGCCTTCTCTACATGGGAAGTAAAGCTTGTTTGCAAAAGAAATATATATATGTGCGTACGCACACATTAAAAAAAAATAATACCTAAGCAGTAATTATGAGACATTACATAAAATTTACTTTTGTAGAATGTACAAGCTATTGCCTTATTTCTTGTTTTCGCAGAGTAATTCGTGACTCTGCAAGGGCTTAGGAGATACAATATTTGCACTAGGAATATATGTCTTTCAAGTTTCACTTTAGTACATTTTTTATACTTATACTATTAAAAAAATTGATTTTCCTTTGTCTGTTTTTTAAATATACAAAATACTTCAACTGTATTCGGTTGTAACTTATGATAGCCCTATGATTGCTTAGTAATTTTTTAAGTCCTCGGGCAGCTAAAAACATTGATAATTAAAATTAACAAGCAAGTCATAGGGAAATTTAGACATCTGGGATTCCATAAAGAAGAACTCTGACATTTGAACTAGGGACTTCTAGGACAGCTGGAAAAAAACAAGGACAAAAAAGCAGCCTAGGAAGTCAAGGAACAGATGAAAAGAAACCATGTACACAGACATTAGAAATGGACAATGAAAATAACAGAATCAGATGGGGGCGAAGTGCCAGAGTCAGAGCATTCATGCGAAAACATAGAAGATAAGACAATTTATAAAACAACTGATTTTGATAACATTTGATAAATAAGACCTGATGAAAAAGGAAGAAGTCCTACATTAAATGCAAATAAATTCTACTATGAGAAATTTAGACCTGAGTTCTGCTTTCAGATAAACTATATGCATATGTATATAACATAGAGGCAGGATTTGGCCCTTTATAATTTTAAGATGCTTGAAAATAAAAAGAGGTCAGAATAAAAGAAGATAGCTGGAGGATTATAGGCATAGTCTCCTTTCTCTATAGTCTGTTCTTGCTTCCTTTAATCCATTTTGATTTCTGCTTCATTTGCTGTATCTGGAAAGGTTACAAGCTGGCACTCTCATAGGAGCTAAACTCTTTTCTCAGAGCTGGAAAAGAAAGGGAGATGAGTGCTTAGATGAGTACTAATCAAAGGTATAGATATAGTAGTAGTTTTCTGATGGAATGGTACCAAAGAATGCTTGAACTGAATCAGTTTTCTGTGTGCCCGTCTTGCATCAAATCATGGTGGAGGTCAAAAATGGTTATTCTTTTTTTTTTCCCAAAACAAGATTTTACTAGAATTTTTTTTTTAAAAACTGGCTTTTCTATTTGCAAGTATTATCCACATAGGGGGAAAAAAAAAAAAAAAAAAAAAGAAAACCAAACAATTCACCTACAAAATTAAAGTATTACTTATGAAGGTCTTTTTTTGTTTTGCAAGTGTTCAAGGGACTTGTATTTGTGAGGTTCTGTGGATTTAGACCTTTGAGTAGTTCATGAGTTGTAGAGTACTCATGCAAAATTATGTCCTCTTCCCCAAAACAAAAGAATTCAATTACTGCAAGACATACATTCTGAACAGCAAGTGACAGCATGAAGATTCAGCAACCAAATATCAGTTTCTATAAGAAATAAAAGCATGTATTTAAATCCAGTCTAAAAGCTAAACATCTTACCTGTGAAATTTAGAAAAACATGATATAGATATAGACTAAGGACAATGTGGGTCCTCTCTGGAAGCTATCAGGAAAACAGACTACCTTGGATTTGGAGAAGGCTGAGGTTCTTAACGACTTCTTTACCTCGATCTCCACTTGCAAATGCTCTGACCACACCACCTAAGTCTTGGAAGGCAGATGCAGGGACTGCGAGAATGAAGACCCTAAGCCCACTTTAGGAGAGGATCTGGCTCGAGACCATCTTAAGCACTTAAATGTGCACAAGCCCATGGGACCTAATGAAATCCATCTGCGGGTCCTGAAGGAGCTGGAGTATGAAATTGATAAGCCACTCTCCATTATATTTGAAAAATCATAGCAGTCAGATAAAGTTCCCAGTGACTGGAAAAAGTGAAATATAGCCCCCCATTTTCAAGAAGGGGAAAATGGATGAGCCGGGGAATTACAGACCAGTCAGCCTCAACTCTGTGCTAGGCAAAATCTTGGAGCAGATTCTCCTGGAAGGCATACTAAGGCACCTGAAAAACAACAAGGTAGTTGGAGACCGCCATCATGGCTTCACGTCATGCGTTCAGCAGCAGCAGTCATTTTTCTCCTTCTTGGTAGCTGGTGCAGCGCTATGGTTTTGATTTTGGGCCTGGGAACAACACTGGTAACACCAGTGTTTTGATCACTGCTTAGTGATGTTTTGGTCTGACCAAGGACTTTCTGAGTTTCATGCTCTGCCAGGGAGGAGGGGAAGCCGGGAGGAAGCAGAAACAGAACACCTGACCCAAACTGACCAAAGAGGTTATTCCATAACTCAGCACATCATGCCCAGGATGCAAAAACGGAGAGCAGAGACCTGGAAGGGTGGGGGGTGCACTGCGTGGCCAAGCTTGGTTTTAGATGGTGAGAGTTGTATTCCTTCCTTATATTTGCCTTGTCATTATTATTATTGGTGGTAGCAGTAGTGGTCTTGTGTTATACTTTAGTTACTAAACTGTTCTTATCTCAACCTGTGGGAGTTGCATTCTTTTGGATTCTCCTTCCAATCCCTCCGGGAGCAGGGGGAAGAAAGAGGGGGAAGTGAGTGAGAGAAGCGGCTGTGTGAGTTAGAGAAGCTTAAACCACAACACTTCACTAAGGGGAAAACCTGCCAGACCAATCTGGTGACCTTCTATGATGGAGCTACGGAATGGATGGACAGGGGTAGAGCTGTTGATGTCATCTACCTGGACTTGTGCAACGCGTTCGACATTGTCCCACATGACATCCTTGTCTCTAAATTGGAGAGACATCAGTTTGAATAGGTGGACCACTCAGTGGATAAAGAACTGGCAGGATGACCACACACAGAGTTGTGGTCAATGGCTCGATGTCCAGCTGGAGACAAGTAACGAGTGGTGTCCCTCAGGGATCGGTGTTGGGACCGGTCTTGTTCAGCATCTTTGTCGGTGACATGGAGAGCGGGATTGAATTTGCCCTCAGTAAGTTTGCCAATGACACCAAGCTGTGTGGTTCGGTTGATACATTGGAGTGTAGGAATGCCATCCAGAGGACCTTGACACGCCTGTGAGGTGGCTCATGCTAACTTTATGAATTTTAATCATGCCAAGTGCCAGGTCCTACACCTAGGTCGAAGCAATCCCAGGCACAGCTACAGGTTGGGCAGAGAACAGATTCAGAGCATCCCTGAGGAGGAGGTCTTGGGCGTGTTGATCAACGAGAAATTTGACATGAGCCGGCAGTAGGTGCTTGTAGCCCAGAAAGTCAACCGTATGCTGAGCTGCATCAAAAGGAGTGTGACCAGCAGGTTGAGGGATGTGATCCTGCTCCTCTACTCTGCTCTCGTGAGACCTCACTTGGAGTCCTGTGTGCAGTTCTGGTGTCCTCAACATAAAAAGGCCATGGAACTGTTGGAACCAGTCCAAAGGAGGGCCACAAGGATGATCAGGGGACTGGAGCACCTCCCGTATGAAGATAGGCTAAGAAAGTTGGGGCTGTTGAGCCTGGAGAAGAGAAGGCTGCATGGAGACTTCATAGCATCCTTCCAGTATCTAAAGGGGGCCTGCAAGGATGCTGGAGGAGGACTATTCATTAAGGATTGTAGCGATAGGACAAGGGGTAATGGGTCAAAACTTAAACAGGGAAAGTTTATATTGGATATGAGGAAGAAATTCTTTACTGTAAGGGTGGTGAGGCACTGGAATAGGTTGCCCAGGGAAGCTGTGAATGCTTCATCCCTGGAGGTGTTCCGGGCCAGGCTGGACAGAGCCTTGGGTGACATGGTTTAGTGTGAAGCATCCCTGCCCATGGCAGGAGGGCTGGAGCTAGTTGATCTTGAGGTCCTTTCCAGCACTAACTGTTCTATGATTTCATGGTTCTATCATATCTTAGGTCTGGTTTAGAGTTATGATTGTTTAGGGAAAACTATCTATATCTGACCTAATTACCTAATACTCTTTAGATTGTTCTGTACTAGCAGAGTTTCCCAGGAAAGTTTGGTTTTGCTCAGTTTTTATTGTACTATTACAAGTTAGGAAAAATGAAGCACATGAAGAAATTAATTCAGAAAATAAGCTAGCTTATACATAGGAATATTGAAGTCGTAATAAGACAGGTACAAAGTACAATGAATCTCTAAGGACCAGAGAAAGAAATGGAAATGAAAGCTTTTATGGAGAAATAAGAAGTGCAAGTTAGGTTAACAAGATTGTGCTTATGGATGATTTGATATCAACCTGTTTCAACCTCCCTGATATTAATTAGGAAATCTGTGAGGCATGCTGTAGAATAGAGACAAAGTTGAAAGATTCAGGATTTAGTAAATAATTGCTTTCCTAAACCACTGTTTTAACAGCTCAATATGGAATAGTTCTTGCCTAATCTAGATTGAATTTTAGCCAATAACTGAGGCAATAGTGGTAAATTATTGAAAGAATAGAAGACAATAAATTCAACTGTCTGCAGTACACTTACTGTGTTGAAATTTTTAGATAGTGTTATTGTGTACAGAAACAGCAGATGCACAAGAAATTTTAAGACTGGCATAAGAAGGCAACTGTAAATAGCAAATGGAGGAGCAATTGATGCTATGACAAGTAAATTGTAATATAATATGGATTGCTTGTTAATATGTTGAAACAAATAAAATATGATCATGATATTTTGTCCATCAGAGCATTAGATTCTTTGGAAGATAGAAATATTCATCCAAAAGTAGAGTCCAGCTGATTATCTATTTCCTGAGAAATTCAGTTGGCATAATGGGCGAAGCATCAGTTACAGCAATTAATGGTGTCTACTGACAGAAGAAATGCATCTTTCAAATTACAGTACCAGAAATCTCAGAAATCTCCAGTCTTCCTTACCTGCTTTCTCTAGATAGGACCAAAAGCTTGTTTAAAATTTTATATATATACATACACTTACAAAAATTCTACCTATAAGCCATTGATTTAAAAGGGCTGTGACATATATAGAATTCTAAAATGTATTTGATGTACATGAAGTCTTAAACGGTGTAGACAATGTCAACCTTAGTTACTGTGTTCTGTCTACCATGCACAGTAGTACAAGGAGGTACAAATGGATATGAAAGGAAGTGAGACTGGACCATTGTTATATAAAAGCAATGATTGGACCTGCTGTGTCATTTGCACAATATGCTTCACATACTTCACTATCATTAACTGACACAGAGTATTGTAAAAAAAACCCCAAAAAACCTGAAAAAAAACCCCAACAAAACCCAACAAAAACCAAACAAAACACAAACAAACCCTTACTATATAGCTTTAGAACTGGTTTATGATCTTTCTAAAAGTAGTAAGATAAAAGACCACCGAATCTTTAAAATCTTTACTAGGTCATGTTGACTGAAGAAAGTAAAATTCTAAAATTCTGCAAATTAATGAGCATTGATGTAAAGAATGTTCGTCTATATTTGCTAAAAATTTTACAGATATTTTGTTACTCAAGAAGCACAGTTCCTTTCAGAAGACCCAATTAATGACTTGTTTGAGATATAATTCTGTACATGAAGATTTGTCATTCTTTAGTTATGGCCTCTTGAGTCCTTTTCCTGACTGAGGTTTCATTCTGTATGCCTTAAGGGAGCGAAGTTAAAATATTTACAAGACTGAAAAGAAAAAGCAATGACTTTGAACAAATAGTAATATTTACAGGAAGATTTAAGTACAACAACTAAACCCTGCTATTGATATTGGATAGCAGAAACATATTTACTGCAGGTATGACATGATAAGGGGAAAAAATAAAAAAAATGTATTTTCATCATAAATACAAATGGCCCAAAAAAAAAGGTTCTATAGTTCTGGTATACACATACACTATTCCAAAAGAAGGACGGTCATACAGTCAAGGTGCTCTGATCTTTAAGATCCTTGGACTCAGTTCATGGCAGACACCACATACATAATTTAATGACTATGCTTTATTTCTTTAACTGCAAATAAGATAATATTGTTTCTCAATACTTTACTTACATTGTCTTTGTAAAAGTTAAGTTCTTCTGATTGAGATATTTCTCATCTTATAACTGTATCTATAGTTGTAACACAGTGAGAGACTGAGTTTGGTAATCATCTCTGAATGCTACTATATCTAAAAATAACACAAAATATGTCTTTCAGAGAGTCACGTATCTAGAACATCAACCTAAACAACTTCCTTTGATAAGTTAAATAATTAATACTTCATATAATTCACTGAATAGCCATTAGAACAGGGACTAAAACTTGTCAAGCAGCAGCAACAGAAGAATTGCTGCTCCGCAAAGACAAACCAGGAGGCAGCAGGTCACCCCAGAGTACAAAGAAGTAGTGACCTCACTGATGAGGGCACATTCCCAAATTAACTGAGGGGTTATCAGCAAATTTAAGGTTGCAATTTTGCTGAAACTTAAGGCTATGATTTGGAAAAGTGTGTTGGTTTTAATGATTTACATACCAGTTTGAGATAACAAAGAAACAGGATTTGGCAACTAGATAGATTAAAACAAAACAGGGTCAGTATTTTAGCAATCATGCTCATACAGGGCCATTTATTGCCAGGAGCTCCAATAGACTTTCCATAGAATTTATAAAACAAAATTACTTTTTATCTGTTACTGATGTACCTGTTTTAATATAAAGGCATCTGAATTAAGAATATTTTCAGGAGTATTTTAATGTGCATTTCAGTAACGAAAAAAGCAGTTATTTTTTTGTTTATCTTGTATCTTTTACTATGAAAAATCTTCTGAGAACTGCAATATATGCAAGATAGAATAACTTCTCAAAACTGGAAATAAAGAGTGGAACCAAGTTTGTTTAAGAGCAACATCCCCCTCCAATAATAATAAATAGTAATAATAATAACAATAACAACTGCCTCAGAAATTTTTGCCATCAAAACCAAATCTACATGCCTTCCATTGTTCCAGAGAGGCCAATGGAAGGCACCTAGATTTAGGTACAGTGAGGTCTTTCATCTGTTTCACATCCCAAGGTAGAATTCTAACGAGGAGCGAGTAAGGCAACCTTAAGTATATAGACTTCTAAGAAAGCAAAAGCCTACTTTTCTTGTAAATCCTACTAATTCCTGTGCAGCTCTGTTCTGTTCTTACTCTGGTGAATACAAATTATTCAGCCTTAAAAGAAATGTCAAAACTAGACTGTGTCAACCCAGTCTCTAACTGATTGGAAATGTATTTGTGCTGACATCGCCTTTTAAAAATATGAAAAGAAATTCATCTTTTAAATAGCATGTAGAACCTGCTATTGCTAAGCAATAAATTAAAAAAAGGATTGAATGTTGATATAGAATGTCTTTTTGGTATTGCTGCTTTGTCCTACTAGGTAGACATTTGCCTAATGAAAAAATAAAAAAACAAACAAACAAAAACCCCACATCTGATCCCATTTATTATTTATAGGTTAACATCTACTAAGAAAATTGTACAGAAAGGAGTGTTAATGAAGAAGTCTGATACAATTTGCTTTAAAAGATTGCTTTCATAAACATTTATTTTCTCAGTTCTACTAACTGAAAAAAAAAAAAAGTAGAAAATACAGTCAGGTAGTATAAGGCATTTTTCCTAGTAACATAAATGTTACCCTGATGTTTCCTATTCTTATAACTTCAAGGAATGTTACTTTCTATCTCTTTATGCCTGTGGATATTTACATTATATTTAATTATGCAAAGTTTTAAACCTCATGTCATACATTTTATTAACATTTTAAAAAGAAGACTACATGACATTCAATGATTTTATCTTTATGACACATTTCTTTTCCCTGTATATGTGTGAGTTTTTTAAAAAAAAATTTTTAAAAGAGAGAAATCAATCTGATGAGTCACAATACATCTTTGCCAGATTAAATAATTGCTAAAGCACGTGAGGCAAAAAACATTTCTAAACCACTGACTCTATATGTTGTGGAAATTAACATTTCTGATACAGAAACAAATGGTGATGTCTGTGTTAAATTTAATGAAATTATCTGTTGTTATTATTCATTAATGTTCTAACCATTTTCCCATATGAAATATTTAGCAATCTAAGAAGGAGCATATGTTTGTGCAAGTTATATTTTCCCATAAGATTTTGTAAGAAGCTCATGATACTAAGCAATTATATGGTATTTTTTTAGCTTAAACTTTTAGATTAATAACAGAAAGGTTTTGTACATAATCTTATTGCCAAGAACATGCTATAATATGAGAGGTTTACCCTCAATTAGGTTTTACTAAAGAGTCATCTTTGTACTATTATGCATGTTTTGATTTAGTACAAAGATAGTGTGCTCTCTTTACAGATACATTAATCTAAAATATATTCTGTTCAGCATACAGCTTTTAGTGAATAATCTGATAAAACTTTTTTTTTCTGATTGGTTTCAGCTTAGCTTTTGATGATCAAGATGACAAGATATACAACATCATCATGCAAACACTGTAACCAACAGGTAAGCCCTGTGCTGCACATTGAAGAAATCTACCTTTTGTAGGTTTATCTTATTGCTTGTAGATGCCAGCTAAACCCTGTTTAATGTCTTTTCTCACAAATAATTTGCATGTTTGAATGGTTCCATGCCCTTAGGTTGAGAAAGAGAAAAAAAAAGTCTAACTACAAATTCCAGTCTTCTGCATTTTTATTTGACATTATCAAAATGTACCACAGAGGCAATATGTCATGTTATGTCATAATATAAAATTACAAACTCTGTACAAATATTTGAACAGCAAATCTTTTATCTGCTATTAGTGAAATAAGTAGCAAAGGTGTAAATATCTTAATTTACAAAGGGACCAGATGCTGTAGCTAAAGACAAGTGAAACCTTTTAAAAAGAATCTTTTGAACGACTGTGCTCATAAGGTGACATGGGAGAATTAGAATGTGAATGTTCTTTACAATAAAACAGATGGTGTCACTATTTAAGCAGTTGTTTTTTCTTTGATAACTGTAGGTTCCTTCACATTGACTGAGCATTTCCACTTGAGTAAGTGGCACAAAACAAAGGAGATTTCTGGTATGCCTGGAGCACAAAAGAAAGCTTTCCAGTGGCAGGGTGTACTTTACCAGATAGTAGATCACTATAAGAATAAACTTACCACCACTCCAAGCTGATCACTGGTGAATTCTCAAGAGAACATTGATAGTTGTGAATAAGCTTTTCCAGCTGTCTTCGGAAGACAGATGTACTCTGTGGCAATTTTTGCAATATGGAGAAAGAAATGAAGTATTACAGCACAGAATGCAGAGGAATATGACCTGTAGTCTCATAGAGTTTGGAGTAAGAAGAGGAACAATTGCAGTAACAGAGGTACCACTAGGAAATTAAGATATTCCCCAGGATAAGGCAGTACAAGAACTCAGATAAAGGACATCTTCATCCAGGAAATTTTCCACAGATAGTTACAGATCTGGTGCTGAAGTATCAATGACACTAACAATACAGAACAGTCATTGAAGGAAAAATGGATTGGTTAGTCACTTGATATTCTGTGCAAATGAATGATCATTGTGATCAGGTATGACCAAGCGTCAACATGAGTTCTGCAAAAATATTCTAAGACTTTGACATAGCTAGATCAATCTCTCTTAAAACACTCCATCTGGGCCAATTAGCTTCACTTTAGGTTCTGGCTTGGCTTCTTTTTATCAGTGCTTTTGAACTACTGCACTATTATTCGTTTGCTTGGTTTGTTTTTCACAGAGCCTTAGATATTCAAGAGATTAAATAAAGAGACAATTATACGAGCTTTCTTTACAGGGTGAGTGTGTCAAATGAACTTTCCAGGGGTGGTGTGGGGCTAAGAGACAAAGTTTGAATATGAGTTACAGAATTTATTTCAGTGTGGTAGCACTATGCACTAAATTCAAATTTGACACTAAAGGACTGAAAACAAAGCTTGGATGACAAATACCATACACTGACAACTTCTTTACCTATAAAGTGTGTCGAAAGTTATCCACAAAAAAAAAGAAATGCCTGCAAGTCCTTCTAGTCAATGAAAAAATAGAAAATAGAATCATAGAATCATAGAATAGTTAGGGTTGGAAAGGACCTTAAGATCATCTAGTTCCAACCCTCCTGCCAGGGGCACGGACACCTCCCACTAAACCATGCCACCCAAGGCTATGTCTAATCCAGCCTTGAACACCGCCAGGATTGGAACATTCACAACTTCCCTGGGAAACCCATTCCAGTGCCTCACCACCCTTACAGTAAAAATTTCTTCCTCATATCCAATATAAACTTCCCCTGTTTAAGTTTGAACCTGTTACCCCTTGTCCTCTCACTACAGTCCCTCATGAAGAGTCCCTCCCCAGCATCCCTATAGGCCCCCTTCAGGTACTGGAAAGCTGCTATGAGGTCTCCATGCAGCCTTCTCTTCTCCAGGCTCAACAGCCCCAACTTTCTCAGCCTATCTTCATACGGGATGTGCTTCAAACCCCTGATCATCCTCGTGGCCCTCCTCTGGACTTGTCCCAACAGTTCCATGTCCTTCTTATGTTGAGGACACCAGAACTGGACACAATACTCCAAGTGAGGTCTCAGGAGAGCAGAGTAGAGGGGCAGGATCACATCCCTCAACCTGCTGGTCACGCTGCTTTTGATGCAGCCCAGGATACAGTTGACTTTCTGGGCTATGAGCACACACTACCAGCTCATGTCAAATTTCTCGTTGATCAATGCGCCCAAGCCCTTCCCCTCAGGACTGCTCTGAATATCTTCTCTGCCCAACCTGTTGCTGTGCCTGGGATTGCTTCGACCTAGGTGTAGGACCTGGCACTTGGCATGGTTAAAATTCATCAGGTTGGCATCAGCTCACCTCTACAAGCATGTCAATGTCCCTCTGGATGGCATTCCTTCCCTCCAGTGTATCAACAGAACCACACAGCTTGGCGTCATCAGCAATCTTGCTGAGGGCGCACTCAATCACGCTGTCCATGTCACGGACAAAGATGTTGAACAAGACAGGTCCCAACACCGATCCCTGAGGGACACCACTCATTACTGGTCTCCAGCTGGACATTGAGACATTGAGCATTCTTTGCGTCCGGCCATCCAGCCAGTTCTTTATCCACACAGTGGTCCACCTATCAAATTGATGTCTCTCTATCTCAGAGACAAGGATGCCATGTGGGACAATATCGAACACTTTGCACAAGTCCAGGTAGATGACATCCACTGCTCTACCTCTGACCATGAGTTCTGTAGCCCCGTCACAGAAGGCCACCAGATTGGTCAGGCAGGATTTCCCCTTAGTGAAGCCATGCTGGCTGTCACCAACCACCTTGTTGTTTTTCATGTGCCTTAGCATGCCTTCCAGCAGAATACTCCAAGATTTTGCCAGGCACAGAGGTGAGACTGACTGGTTAAGGATTTTTTCTTTTTTGAATTGCTGTTTCTGGTCTGAGCAGAAACTAGAACTGAAAATCTCTATGAAAACTCTGTCATATGATTAATTCATAGTTTAGATTATAAAGTCAAATTTATAGCTTTTTAATTCTGTTAATAATGCTATGAGTAGTTCAAGTGTTTTTATATTATTTTTTTGATTGTCTTAAGAAGTTCTTGATTATAAATACTGATATTAAATTTTGGGTTTTGACAGCGTTGATTTACTGTTATGCTGCTCTCAGAAGAAGACGATATGCTCTTTTAGACATTGGTGCTTTTTCATCCTTTTCATTTTGTACACTACTGTTCTTCATTTTATCCTGTGCAGGCAGATGAAGCCATATGGGTAGCTATCAAGCTTAAGCTGACATAGTAGCATATACACTAAATGTTATGTGAACTTAAGCTGAAATTGTAAGCAAGAAGAGTTTTCTGTGTCGCATCTAAGTATACTGTAATTTGAATTGATATCAGGAGATGTTCCGAATTTGGCAGTAAAAAAAGGTTACATATTGTAGCAGTAAAACTCATTTCTTGCTGTACTTTGAGGACCTAAACTATAACATAAAAGAATTAGGGTCAAGTTTTTTCTTCAGGCTTTGCTAATACACTCATATTTCTCACTTGTGAAGCTCAGTACAGATGAAAACCACTCCTTTTCTAAAGATCCTTTCTGCTTCCCTGATACCTGTTCAGGGTTTAATACCACCTGCTAATAGCAAAAGGAAGCTTTAAGGCAAAGAATGTTGAACAGTTAAAATATTTCACACTGTAATTTTCAATGTGACACTTCAAACTAGTGTAATCTTTAAATAAGTTATCCCCAGCTTTATATTTGAAGTTTTCATGTCATTGAATTAAGGTGAATACTGCTTGAATATTATGCATTCATATGTAATTAAAAAAAAAAACCCAAACAACCAAAAAAACCAACAAAACCAAACTCTCAAAACCTTCCTTAACTTGAGGGGGATAGTGGAGTTAGAGGTCCAAGTCTTAAAACTACTAACTAAAGTTAATAGCTATTCAAAATTGAATCAATGCTTTGGATCTTGTAATGAAACCATTATTATAACATGTTGGTATTATTCCTTTTTTAGAAGCCTCTATGAGAATTAAAGAGAAAATGCATTATTCCCTAGCGGCCAAGTCATTTGCCTGCAGCATTAACAGAAGTATTCAAGTAATACTAAAAGTGGACAACTAAAAATCCCATAACCATCATCAATCGTAAAGGATCACACCCTGTTGTATTAGGAATAAAGGCTGAAACACACAAAATTAAGATCTGGGTGAATCTAAATAAAAAACTACATGACATTCAGTAAATTGGTTAAAGTTTATTTATAAATAAGCTTAATAAATCATATTTTTTTCCATGTGTCCCATATTAGCTCCCTCTTTCTGATGGCTTAGATGGCTTATCACATAAGTTTACAGAATTGTCAGAATAAAGCAAAAATCCTCTTATAGCAGAGAAGTAAGAGAACTTACAGTTGGACTGATTTGTTCTTCAGACTGCCTGTCACCCATACCAGAAATATATTGGCATTGGTCCCTACACAGCAATGTATTTCATTCAGTGTTTTACTTACAAACAATGCTATCCTGTCTGATTGTCAGCAGTCATGATATTTAGCAGGTCCTGTGTTGACACATAAGGGAGAATAGTCATCTTCTGAATGTGTCATTGTCTTTTCCACCTGCTGTCTGGTCCTCTAGAATATAAATTGAAAGAGCAGATGTGAAATTTGGGAATGTCTAATGTACTAAATATTGAGTATGCTCTGCTATGGCACAGTTTATGTAGAAGCCTACAGTTTTCCTGGCCTCTGTTTCTCATTTGACTATTACATGACCTCCCCTTGTGCAAACAGACATTTTATCATGTGCATGCTCTTTCAAGGGAGCCGAATGGCAAAATCTGGAAATAAAATTTATAGAAAGCAAAGTTTCCTGCATGAGTATATTATTAACATAACCTGAAAAAGGCCATAGAGAAAATAAAACAGACCCTGTAAACTGCCTTCTGTGCTTGGCGCTGAAGACAAGAATGAGCTGAGGAGAACTGTTGCAGAACCATGGACACTGCTTCTGTCTTCTGCTGTTCACTTTTAACTGAGAAAAAAGAAGTTTGGAACAAAAAAGACCTTTAAAAAAAAATCCTTTCTGTAAGAAATGAGCAGTTTTCTCTGCCCAGAATTTACCAGGTTTTGGGAGGAGGAGGATCTTGTATTACAGCAATCTTAAGGTATAAGAAAATTTCACTCCAGGATTGTAAGCAATACAGAGCAGAGGTGAAGACCTGAGGCAAAAAACACTTTAAGCGGAATATACAAAGAGCAGATAAATGTGTGGAACTGAATGTCAGAAAACATAATTGCAAGAATGATGTACTGATTTTGGTATTTGTGCGAAAAATACTAGAGAAAGGACTGAGCTTCTTAAGGAAAAGATAGTGTGAAGATAGAACTTCCACATTTTGTCATATCTCTTCAAACACTGCTGATAGATAATCATTTTGTGAGCATAGCTGCAGACTAAATTTGTCTTATATATTACGCCATTTGTGTGCATGTGTTGCTAGCACCTTTCCATACTTTTTCTTTTCTTCTGGATAATACTGACACCAATTCTACTTTGAGAATTTAAGAAGTACTTGTTCCTAAAATCTGCAACAATTTACCTAGATAAAAATTTGAAAGAATAGAAGAGTGAGATAGTACTTTAAGGAAAGGGAAAGTGGAGAGGGAGATTAAGATAACATATTGAGATAAATACAAACTTCTCATTTACATTCTTCTTTACAAATCTGTGCAACTATTTAAGTCCATGGTATTAATTTGCTGTTTCTATCCTAAAAGCAAAATCAAATGACAACACTCATTTTCAAAAGTTTCATTGACCACAGATTCTACAGATGCTTTGCCAAGTAGCTTTTCTGTAGACAGTCTAAATAAAGTGTGAGTTGCAAAGCCTCAAAGATATTCCGTGTCTACTAAATGCATGACATGAATTCTGTTTGCCAAGCCTTAGCAAGCTTTGCGCTTAATTTGGTGGTAAGGGTAAATAAATTTCTATCTTTCATCTTTTTGAGTGTGTATACAGAAAACAGGTGGAGAAGTAGTCAGGATTCTGAGGTGGAGATGGAAATGAAGGTACAGTAGAGATGTTGAAATGTTCAAAGGTAATGTAGCTGGATAAAAGGATCAGCTGGACCTCAGTGCTTAGGGTACATAAGTGAGTGCAAAGAAGATCCTGAGGTGAAAGGAGTAAAAGGAGAGGCAACACTAGGACAACAGAAGCAGAAGTTACTTGAGAACTCTACAAAACCTGAGACTCAGTGAAAGGAAAGGAAGCAGTTGAAAGGAAGAGGCATTTCAATTGCCACGACTGATTAAGGTGGAAACTATTGCTTGCCGCAGATGCTTGTTGAATGGTAGATCTCCAGCTTTAAGATGATGTGGAAATCCATGACTATCACTTCCTTTACCATTTACTATTATCAAGACATCAGACAGATGGGCTACAAATTAAGTGGAATCTTCATTACATGGTCTGCTTCTTGTTTGTCTCAGCTATTTAGCCATTGAGCTGCTTTGCTTAGTGTCATTTTTCTTTCCCAACTCAATGGTATTTACTTGCAAAATGACATTTACTTAAAAAGTGACACTCTTCTTCACCCTCAAGTGACATTTCTATGGCACACTGTGTAAATGTTTGGCAAAGATTTGCTGGATCAATTAGAAGAAACAAAGGAAAAACACACTACAGATGTTGATTTTCTTGTTGCTGTGACTACTGTTTTAAAAGACTGACACAGAATATTTAGGATTTTCTGTCTTCTTTGCAGCAGTATTTAAAAGCTTGCCCAACTGCAGCACACATACTTTCACCTTCATTAAACTATCTTTGCAGATCTCTAATGAAGGAAGCTGCATGTCATCTTTCACAAGATGAGCTGTTCTGAAAATAGAAACCACAACAGGGCAGTCACTCACTAGCCATGGAATTGGGTGTACTAGCTTGCATGCATAAAGCTGACCTTACAACAATCTTTTCTCTATCATCATAGTGGTGAAAGAGCCATTGCCCCAATTGGTTCCTTTATTTAACTAATGTATTCATTTTTAAGAAAAATTAGATTTGAGGCAACTCCTGGAAAAGGTGGAATACTCTCATTTTTAAGTATCACTTTTCCATTCCTCTGGTAGTGAAAATTTTCTGAAGAAATGGATGCAAGAATGAAGAAATGTGTTTATTGCATCAGGTAATCTTCAGGAACTGTTTGACACGTTTTCTTTAGATTTGTGCATTTTTATATTAATTGAAGAAACAAGAAAGATTTCAGCTGGTCTTGGCAAAATATCAGTCACTGAAGACACCGTGCTTTTGGCTGAATCTTTAGTTTAATAAATTTGGCATCCCTAGATCTAATCTTTAAGCTCAATTTTTAAGAAAACAGTAGAAAAGTACCAAGTTTCCTCATCTTTTTAAATAAAATTAAAAATCCATGGGAATTAAAGTGCCTAGATGTTTTTGCTAAACAAAGAAACCAGTAATCCAAAATGAGAGATTCCATTTAACTGTTTGACCACAGTCATCTAGAGACATTTTACATGTCTAAAAATATGGGGGACCCCTGCACAGGATTTATGATACAAAGCACAGACCCTTGTGAGACACCCAAAGGCTCCGGAGCAACAATTGGATGACAAAAGGAATACTTTCAGGTATCTCAAATGGAACTGAAATCTTTAAGTCCAAGATGATCAATTCCCTTTTTTCCTCGGGAGTTTTTTTTTTTTTTTGTTTTTGTGAGAGTGAAATTAATTCCTAGTTTTCTACTTCAGATCAAATATAGGACCAGATTCACAGCTGTATTGAGAGTTCTTTTTCCTCAGTTTTCCCAGTTTCTTCTTTGTAATGAAGAATTTATAATCAGATCCTTTAAGCATTCAAAAAACACTACTTAGGCAAAAATCACTACTTAGGCCCCTCAGAAACGATAAGCCAACTAGATGCCAAACTGTACAGGCAGATTTAAATTAGTCAGGTACCAAATTTATCCCACCTAATTAAATTCAGTTAGTGCCTTACTTCAGTGGTTAACTGATCCACAGTTTTGAGTCTAACCCTAATTTAGTTTGGGACTGTCTAGTGTCTCATGTGACGTAGAAGTGCATATCGTGGTAGTGCTCAGTCTAAAGACATACAACTAAAAATAACCAGAGAGTAAAAAAATCACTATCTAAGATCTACCTTGTCTCTTGAAAGGAAATCAGTCTTCCCTTACTTTAAATAGAGCTTTCAGGATGTATAATTCTTAGTTCACTGTATGTAGATGGAATGAATCGAGCTTTTACTGTAGTTTTCAGAGCACTGCTTTCATACACTCTTAAGCAGAGGCTACATTCAACGAGTAAGCTGTTGCACATGGCTTATTTCATTTTCTTATGGTCAGGTATGGTCCGGGTATGGTCAGGCTCTTCTATCAGACATAATGATAATTAAATTGGAGAAAAAACAATCTCTCAGACATGGAGAAGAAGAGTTGAATAATTGTTGCTGAAGGATCTCCATTCACCAGCAGCTGGCAGTCTGGGGAAAACCTTAAATGAGAGCACCAGTGATGAGAGCAGACATGCTCACTCATTTGAAGATGCCAACATAAATTCTGAAAATATTTCCAGGTAGTTTCCCCTGCTCACCAGTATCATATCAGTTTGGTCTGAGCTGTGTTTCAGGCAGATTTCTTTCATTCATGGACTAGTCTTGATTAAATGATGTATCAGATGCTGAATCATGTTATAAAATGTCCTTTTATTCTGTTATTCTTATTACCGAATCTTTATGCGATGCATGCCTTCTTATGAAACTTTATTTAATATATGCAATACACTGAACTCTTCAGTAATTGGTTCTTGTCATACAGCTTAGTTAAGTTTCCCGAGTTTCTTAAATTGTGATTATGGGTATGGGTGCTTGATTTTTTTTTCTTTCACATACTTGGATGGATGCCTTCATTTTAGATTTTATGAAGTGTGGTTTCTTCTTGTCTTAAACTCATGAAGGCACTGAAAGTCCTTTTTAATGATGGAAAAATAAGAAAAAGGATGAAATTGCAGCTAAGACCAATTGCTGAATTGCTACAATCCTGTGAGTATGATTACCTCTGAATTATTTTCTATGTTGGCTATGAATTCACGAAATACAAAGCAAAAGTGAACAAACAATTTAAATTAGGAAAATGTTAAGAGTTTGAAACTACACACAGAAGGCTGGACAATGCTGAATAGATCTTAAAAGGAATTGCGGCCCACACACTCACATGCATTCACATTCCTATCAGCATCAAATTATATTTTATATTATTTTTACCCTATGTGTTATATATGTATATTAAAATATTTTTATAGTGAGAGAATACACAGGCTTTCCATGCTCATTTTTCTTAATGGTATGAATATATTTAATATGTTAAAGCCATATGTTGACTGTACATCATAACAGATTATATAACAAATAGATATCCTCTGAGGAGCTGTATGCATTATTGCAATATTATTTAATTAGGTCTACCTCTAAGAAAAATCCTGTGTTTCATCTTGCACTGCCATTGAATTCCCTAAATGTACTGTATGTATTTGTACAAGTAGTAATAATGTCTGAATTATCTTTCAGGAAACTAGCTAAAAATAAGTTGCATTGCATTTTAAATCTATTTATGGGAATGAAATATGTATTATTTAAGGTTATATTAAATATCAAAGAGTGGTAGTTATGATAAAGAAAAACAAAAATAGGACACCATATGTTCTGGTAAAGCAAGAAATGAGTGCAGTGTAAAGCAAATAAAGAAAGAAACGCTCAGAAATGGAAACCCGCTCTTCACCAGTCCTTAGCTTCCCAAAATGCTTGTAAGACAGAAATAGTGAGCAGAGGCTTCAGTTAGTTGAAGAATTACATTCCCTAAACTGGTATGGAAAAATAAACAGTTTCTTAAAAGCCCATCACGATAAGAATTATAGAATCATAGAATAGTAAGGGTTGGAAAGGAGCTTAAGATAATCTAGTTCCAACCCCCCTGCCAGGGGCAGGGACACCTCCCACTAAACCATGCCACCCAAGGCTATGTCTAATCCAGCCTTGAACACCGCCAGGATTGGAACATTCACAACTTCCCTGGGAAACCCATTCCAGTGCCTCACCACCCTTACAGTAAAGAATTTCTTCCCCATATATAATCTAAACTTCCCCTGTTTAAGCTTGTCTTGGGTTCAGCAGTAACAGTAATTTTTTCTCCTTCTTACTAGCTGGTGCAGCACTGTGTTTTTGACTTTTGGCCTGGGAACAGCACTGATAACACCAATGTTTTCAGTTACTGCTTGGTAATGTTTTGGTCTGACCAAGGACTTTCTGAGCCTCATGCTGCGCCAGAGAGGAGGGGAAGCTGGGAGGAAGCAGAGACAGGACACCTGACCCAAACTAGCCAAAGAGGTATTCCATGCCACAGCACGTCATGCCCAGGATGTAAAACGGATGGCAGAGACCCGGAAATGTGGGGGTACACTGCTTGGTCGGGTTGGGTATGGGTGGTGAGCGATTGTATTCTTTCCATGTATTTGCCTTGCCATTATTATTATTGGTGGTAGCAGTAGTGGCCTTGTGTTATACCTTAGTTACTAAACCATTCTTATGTCAACCTGTGGGAGTTGCATTCTTTTTGATTCTCCTCCCCATCCCCCAGGGAGCTGGGGGAAGAAAGAGAGGGGAGAGTGAGTGAGAGAGTGACTGTGTTACAGAGGCCAAAACCACGACAGTTCTTTTTGGCGCCCAACGTGGTGCTCAAAGGGTTGAGATAATGGCAGGATTAATAGCCACTCATCACAATGCTAATTTATTGGCTCTCAAAGTTGCTGCTCTTGATTCTCTTGAGTTCATGGTTTCAGCCTGTTGTAGCTTACTTACAGCTGGTATTTGTTATCTTAGCATTTTTCGGATATGGGTTTTGCTTTAATGTTCTTGTTTCATTGTACTTTATTGGAATGGCTTGTAATACGGGTGGGCTCTAGAAGCAGGGAGGGGGCAGATGTAGGCGTGGACTTGTACCTGGCCGCCCAGCTGCTCTTCACCATCCTGGCCCTTGTCCTCGCCTCCATCTTCGTGAGACTGTGGGGAGCCGCGGGGAGGGTGGCCCCGGGAGCCGAGGGCGGGCAAAACGGCCCGGGAGAGCGGTCCCAGGGACAAGGACCCGAGCCTCACAGCTGAGCCCAGTCCTTCTGCAGCAAAGAGCATTCCCTGGTAGCCGCCCACCAAGCCCCACGAGCCCGAGCCCCAGGAGGATGCAGGAGACCACGCAGCACTTCCCACCAAGGCAGAGGAGGAAGATCTGGACTTAGACAAAGAGCAGCTGGAGGTGAGAGAGCCGGCAAGCACATCAGCCACACCAACCCCAGTGACAAGTGCAGCAGCCTCATTTGAGAGCTGTGAAGGTTTTGAATGGCTTTTGGGTACCCTTGAGACCTGCCTGCTGATTGTGATGGGATCAGCATGGCGGCACACATCCAGAGTGTGTTTTACCCATGACCATTTTGTCTGGTCCTGAGAGTTAAGCAGAGTGGGGTGTGGGCCTTCTCTGGGGTTAGACTGTAATGTAGGATGACCAAGAGATTTTCCCCGAGGCTGGATAGTCATGAGTGGCAGGGTGTGTGGGAAAGTATGGGCGAGTATCTAGTCCACTGGGCCCCTCCAGTGCTTTGGAAGCATCGGAGATGGAAGGCAGCTGTATGGAGTCCCCAGCAATAAGCAGCAGAAACTGCTGGAGGGGAGGGTGAATTATTTTGAGCCTGGTGGCCTCATGACGCTTCAGGCCATCAGAGCAGAGATGCAGCATACAGATGGACTCATGATAGAGGGGTGGACTTAGCAATGGACATTATTGCCCAGATAATTAATGAGTGTGAACACTTCACACAGCCTCTCCTGCTCTAAAAGACTGTTACAAGAGATGGAGCCCGAAATCATGGACCGAATGGACTCAGCAGCTTTATAGGGATAGGTCCATGCACTAAGGGATTATCTCTCTCCCTGTCTGTATGTGTGTGGATGCATATATATATACAAGTAATGGCATATTGAAAATGTGGGATCTGAGCATGACGTGAATGGTATGGTATAAGGGGTGGATACTGTCATGGGTTCAGCAGCAGCAGTCATTTTTCTCCTTTGTATCTGGTGCAGCACTGTGTTTTTGTCTTTTGGGCCTGGGAAGAGCGCTGATAACACTAGTGTTTTCAGTTACTGCTTAGTAATGTTTTGGTCTGACCAAGGACTTTCTGAGCTTCATGCTCTGCCAGGGAGGAGGGGAAGCTGGGAGGAAGCAGAGACAGAACCCCTGACCCAAATTGGCCAAAGAGGTATTCCATGACATAGCACATCATGCCCAGGATGTAAAACGGATGGCAGAGACCTGGAAGGGGGGGGGGGGGGGGGGTGCACTGCTTTGTCGGGTTGGGTATAGGTGGTGAGCAATTGTATTCTTTCCTTGTATTTGCCTTGTCATTATTATTACTGGTGTCGGCAGTAGTGGTCTTGTGTTATACTTTAGTTACTAAACTGTTCTTATCTCAGCCTGCGGGAGTTGCATTCTTTTGATTCTCCTTCCCATCCCTCAGGGAGTGGGGAGAAGAAAGAGGGGAGAGTGAGTGACAGAGTAGCTGTGTAAATTATTGAGGCTTAAACCACGACAAGGACACAGAACTGCACACAATACTACAAGTGAGGTCACACAAGAGCAGAGTAGAGGGGCAGGATCACCACCCACGACCTGCTGGCCATGCTCCTTTTAATGCAGTCCAGGATGCGGTTAGCTTTCTGGGCTGTGAGCGCACACTGGCAGCTCGTGTTCATTTTGTCATCGATCAAAATGCCCAAGTCCTTCTCCTGAGGGCTGCTTTGAATCACTTCTCTACCCAATCTGTAGCTGTGCCCGGAATTGCCCTGACCCAGGTAGAGGACCTTGCACTTGGCATGGTTAAACTTCATCAGGTTGCCACCAGCCCACCTCACAAGTGTGTCAAGGTCCCTCTAGATGGCATTATTTCCCCCCGACGTATCAACTGAACCACACAGCTTGGTGTTATCGGCAAACTTGCTGAGGGCGCACTCAATCCCACTGTCCATGTCACCAACAAAGATCATAGAGTCATAGAATAGTTAGGTTTGGAAAGGACCTTAAGATCATCTAGTTCCAACACATCTGCCAGGGACAGGGACACCTTCCACAAAACCATGTCACCCAAGGCTCTCTCCAACCTGGCCTGAAACACCACCAGCGATGGAGCATTCACAATTTCCGTGGGCAACCCATTCCAGTGCCACACCACCCTTACAGTAAAGAATTTCTTCTTCGTATCCAATCTAAACTTACCCTGTTTAAGTTTTGACCCATTGCCCCTTGTCCTATCGTTACAATCCTTAATGAATAGTCCTCCTCCAGCATCCTCGTAGGCCCCCTTCAGATACCGGAAGGCTGCAATGAGGTCTCCATGCAGCCTTCTCTTCTCCAGGCTCAACAATCCCAACTTTCTTATCCTATCTTCATACAGGAGGTGTTCCACTCCCCTGATCATACTTATGGCCCTCCTCTAGACTTGTTCCAACAGTTCCGTGGCCTTTTTATGTTGAGGACACCAGAACTGAACACAATACTTCAAGTCATGTCACACGAGAGCACAGTTGAGAAGCAGTATCACCTCCCTCTACCTGCTGGTCACGAACCCTTGGTTGAACAAGACCTGTCCGAAGACCAATCCTTAAGGGACACCACTTTTTACTGGTCTCCAGCTGGACACTGAGCCATTGATCACAACTCTTTGCATGTGGACATCTAGCTAGGTCTTTATCCACCAAGTTTTCCACCTATGCAAAATGAAGTCTCTTTAATTTAGAGACAATGATGTTGTGCGGGACAATTTCAAACGCCTTGCACAAGTCCAGGTAGATGACATCAACTGCTCTACCCCTGTCCATCAGTTCCGTAGCCCCATCATCGAAGGTCGACAGATTGCTCAGGCAGGATTTCCCCTTAATAAAGTCATGTTGGCTGTCACCAACCACCTAACCCTAACCAAGCACCTTGTTGCTTTTCATGTGCCTTAGCATGCCTTCCAGGAGAATCAGCTCTAGGATTTTGCCAGGCACGGAGGTGAGGCTGAGTGGTCTGTAGTTCCCCGGCTCATCCATTTTCCCCTTCTTGAAAATGGGGGTTATATTTCCCTTTTTCCAGTCATCGGGAACTTCACCTGACTGCCATGATTTTTCAACTATGATGGACAGTGGCTTAGCAACTTCATTTGCCAGCTCCTTCAGGACCCGCGGATGGATTTCATCACGTCTCATGGACTTGTATACGTTCAGGTTCTTAAGATTGTCTCGAACCAGATCCTCTCCTACAGTGGGCCCAAGGTCTTCATTCTCACAGTCCCTGCGTCTGCCTTCCAAGACTTGGGTGGTGTGGTCAGAGCATTTTCCGGTTAAGACTGAGGCAAAGAAGTCGTTAAGAACCTCAGCCTTCTCCAAATCCAGGGTAGCCAGTACTCCTGATCGCTTCTGGAGGGGGCTCACACTGTCCCTAGTCTGCCTTTCTTTTGCAATGTACCTATAGAATCCCTTCCTGTTATCCTTAACATCCCTAGCCAAGTTTAATTCTAAGTGGGCCTTAGCTTTCCTAACCTGATCCCTAGCTTCCTGGACAACGTGCCTGTCTTCTTCCCAGGCCGCCTGTCCTTGCTTCCACCTTTTATAAGCCTCTTTTTTCCTTCGATGTTTCCTCAGCAGCTCCTTATAAATCCAAGGTAGTCTCCTGGCCCTTCTGCAACACTTCCTTCTAGTAGGGATGTATCGCTCCTGAGTTTGTAGCAAGTGATACTTGAATACCAACCAACAGTCTTGGCCCCCCCTGCCCTCTAGAGCTATATCCCATGGAATCTTACTGAGCAGGTTCCTGAAGAGGCCAAAGTCTGCTCTCTTGAAATCCTGTGCAGTGAGCTTGCTGCACACTCTTCTCACTGTCCTGTGGGTCTCGAATTTGACCACCTCAGGATTTCTGCAACCAAGGCTGCCCTGGAGTGTCACATTTCCAACCAGCACTTTCTTCTTTGTGAGCACGAGGTCAAGCATGGCACCTCTCCTTGTTTGCTCCTCTATTGCTTGCAGAAGGAAGTTGTCTTCCACACAATCGAGGCACCTCAGGGATTGCTTGTGCCAGGCCTTACCATCCCTCCAACAGATATCAGAATGTTTGATGTCTCCCTTGAGAACAAGGGCCTTAGAGCGTGAGGCTGTTCCTATCTGTCTATAGAGCACTTCATCCACCGAGTCCTCTTGATCAGGCAGTCTGTAACAGATCCCCACAGTAATGTCTCCCATCTCTGTTCTCCCTTTAAACCTCACCCACAAAATCTCATAAGAGATTTAAGGTCATGATAAGGTTATCACAAGACTCTCAAGCAGATGCAGAATAACACAGCATACCACCAGCCAGCTAATATGGAACTACACTAAGTACACATCTCAACTATTAGAAGAAAAAGTTGTCTTTTTTCTTTGTTTTGTTAGGTCAAGGCCTTCCTTTTTCTGTTTTCTTCATCATTCTCTTGTCTTCGATCCTTATCCTTAATAGGCTGCTACTTATCACACAAAGCCAATTTCATTTGTCCAGTCAGGGGTCTTGTCTTACTTTCCTCAGTATTGATCCTTATTTCTGCTGTCTTATGGTTTTGACATCTGTCACCTCACCTGCTGTTTCTTTCTCCCCCTTATTTTTTTTGTGTGTGATCTTTGAACAGGCTTACTTTGCTCTATATTAACACTGTGTTAGACTGAGTGCAAATCACACTGAGTTACTATAGGGACAGCTATTCTTCCTAGGACTTTCTTTGGCCTCTTTCCAGCAGTTTATTTTGGGGTCTACACGAAGGCAAACCAGAAGCCGCAGTGGCAATCAGTATGCATCCCACCATGGAGAACTGTGAGAATGAGATTACAGAAGTTGCAGAAGAATGTCAGCGTGACATTTAGAGAACATCTGTAAGAAACAAGTGATTGGATAGCTGGACAGGCAGGTGGCCCATGAAAAAATCTTCTTTTCTGAAATGGTCAGTGAAACTGAAAGTAGAAAAACATTGCAATAAAGTATATGTTCCAACTATTTCCCATCTACATTGGGAGACCAGATGCACAAATGTACATAGCTACAGTGTAGGAGCCCTTATAGAAGATACATGTCTAACCTCACACTTTAATCAGCCAATACACCCAACAGAGATTGAAGAGCAATTTCATCTAAATGCAGACACCAAAGGTTCCATTCAGTTGCTTTAATTTCATTGCCTACCGCCCGATGACAAGTCCTGGGGTATTTCTGTATGTCTTTAGTTGCTGGTTCATACGGGTGCAGCTCTCTTGCATGTCCTGTGTCAAATAATCCTGTATGACTATTTTGCTACCTTACCATGTCTCAAAGAGGACTACATACTAATGTTTATACATCTGAATCAATCTGTATGTCTCAATATTTTATACAGTTTAAAGGTAATATAGTAAAAATACAAAATTATAAATACAGGTGTGATGGCCAGGAGACCCTCTTTGTGTGTGTCTGATAAGAAAGGAGAGAAGGAGCTGAGGGAGGCTAAGCGCCTGTTGGTGGTGAGCAGTGTGTTGTTGGCCAGGGACAGAGCAGGAATCGGCTCCACAAAGGTGAAGGATGGTTTTCCTGTGGGGTCTGCCCTGAAGCCATGAAGACCAATGGCCCGGCAACAAAAAGTCCCAGCAACAACTGGTCCAGAGACAGCGGCACAGACACCGTGCTAAGCCTCGAGGCACAGAGTGACCAGGCCTGGGGTGCACCACAAACCCTGCCCTGCTCTGAATGTTCCAGAGCAGCTCACGGCATGTGTGTAGGCATGTGAATGAGTCTGTGCCTGCAGGACGGTTCCGAGAGACCCTGACCCGATGGAAAGAGCAGCAGCCGTGCTGTAGCCGTGTAGTGTAAGCTCACCACGGTGGGATCTGTCGGGTTGCAAAAAGAAGGGCTGCAAGAAGGTCTGTGCACTGAGAAGACGCCGCTGGATCCACGGGGTAGTGAGCCTGTTTTTTTGTTTTCATGACTTCATTTTTCCCTTTTTGCTTTTATAACATCTGTCGTGGTTTAAGCCTCTCTAACCACGCAGCTCGTTCTCCCCTCACCTTCCCCTTTTTCTTCCCCCCGCTCCTGGAGGGATGGGAAGGAGAATAGAAAAGAATGCGACTCCCACAGGTTGAGATAAGAACAGTTTAGTAACTAAAGTATAACACAAATCACTACTGCTACCACCAATAATCATAATGACAAGAGAAATTACAAAGAAAGAATACAATTTCTCACCACCTAATTCCAAGCCCGACCATGCAGTGCACCCCCCCCACCCTTCTGGGTCTCTCCTCTCCGTCCTCCATCTTGGGCATGACGTGCTGTGGTATGGAATAACCTCTTTGGTCAGTTTGGGTCAGGTGTCCTGTCTCTGCTTCCTCCCAGCTCCCCTCCTCCCTGGCAGAGCATGAAACTCAGAAAGTCCTTGGCCAGACCAAAACATCACTAAGCAGTAACCGAAACACTGGTGTTATCAGCGCTGTTCCTAGGCCCAAAATCAAAAACACAGTGCTGCACCAGCTACCAAGAAGCAGAAAAATGACTGCTGCTGCTGAACCCATGACAACATCGTATCTTCTATGAGAATATAATAAAATTATGATTGCTTTGTGTTTCAATCCCTGGAGGGCCTGTAGCGTTTCCTGCAAACTATGCAGTGTGGTAAAAGATCAGGTCTCCCTTCACTCGCCGGGCGAGACAGGATGAAAGAATTCTGTGCCACTGTCATTACTGGAGTAAAATTGGTACAGAGATTCACACGTCTGACCAGGGATCCTTTTGGTTGTCTAAGGTTAGATAAATTCAAAAGGGGTTTGTAATCTAGATTACAAACTTGAGTAAATATAAGTAAAAAAAATGCTCCAACAGGCTGGAGTACTTGATAAAGCACAATGGTGCACAGTCAGCATGACTGGAAACACATACAGCATACACTGAAGCATTTTATTGTTTGAGAAGTAAACAGAAACTTGCAAGAGAACTGATTGCTTTCCATGTAAGAATAAGAATCAGTGTGCCTCTGGCACAGCTCTGATGATCTGCTTTTACCAAAATAACTGTCTATTTAGAAACAGGAAAGGACTTGTCAGAATAAGAGGTATTTGAAAGAATACAGTATCTTTAACAAATTGGTTAGATTTTTAGTGTTATGAGGCTGTTAAAATTGAGGTTGTTGCAAAAAGGGGACATTTGTTTAAAATTCACTCAACACTTTAAATGAGCCATAATCAACAGAACAGGCCAAGTTTTTTCATCTTTGAAAAACATTCTTGGATACTGTCATGGGTTCAGCAGTAGCAGTCATTTTTCTCCTCCTTGGTAGCTGGTGCAGCACTGTGGTTTTGATTTTGGGCCTGGGAACAGCGCTGATAACACCAGTGGTTCGGTTACTGCTTAGTGATGTTTTGGTCTGGCCAAGGACTTTCTGAGTCTCATGCTCTGCCAGGGAGGAGGGAAGCCGGGAAGAAGCAGAGACAGGACACCTGACCCAAACTGACCAAAGAGGTATTCCATGACATAGCACATCATGCCCAGGATGTAAAGGAGAGAGCAGAGACCCGGAAGGGTGGGGGTGCACTGCGTGGTCAGGCTAGGTATTAGGTGGTGAGCAACTGTATTCTTTCCTTGCATTTGCCTTGTCATTATTATTATTGGTGGTAGCAGTAGTGATTTGTGTTATACTTTAGTTACTAAACTGTTCTTATCTCAACCTGTGGGAGTTGCATTCTTTTCGATTCTCCTCCCCATCCACCCAGGAGCAGGGGGAAGAAAGAGGGGAAAGTGAGTGAGAGAGAGACTGCGTGGGTTAGAGAGGCTAAAACTACGACAGAGACATTCAAGGCCAGGCTGGATGTGGTCCTGGGCAACATGACCCAGATGAAGATATCCCTGCTCATTGCAGGGCAGTTGGACTAGATGACCTTTGAAGGTCCCTTCAAGCCCAAACTATTCACTGGCTCAGATTTCATGTGTCCATAGTCAATAGTAGGCTGCTCTGCAAAGGCAATTACAACCAGTTAACAGGTGATAAATTGCCTAGCACTAACAAAAGCTGCTGAGCCATGTTCTCTTTTATCATTTACTCCTTCATAGGTTTCTAGATGTAGTTAAGGGTTAAAGCTAAACTGAGTCACAAATTATGTATATGACGATATTCTGTGCATTTTTTTCTGTTTTCAGTTATATCTCTCTCTGTTGCCACAGTTAAAATTTAACCATGGAGCTTTATAAGGTTTAACTTTTTGTCATGGTTTAGGCCCAGCCATAAATCTGCCACACAGTTCGCCCACTCACTCCCCCCTTCCCTCCCCCCACTCCTGGGGGAATGGGGAGGAGAATCAAAAGAATGTAATTCCCATGGCTTGAGATAAGAACAGTCAAGTAACTAAGATATAACACAAACCACTACTGCTACCATCAATAATAATATTGAAAAGGAAAACAACAACGGAAGAGAATACAACTGCTCACCACCCGTCGACCAAAACCCAGCCCAACCCAGCAGTGATCTAATCCTTCCGGGTCCCTGTCCCCCGTTTTTACATCCTGGGCATGGTGTTCTGTGGCATGGAACACCTCTTTGGTCAGTTTGGGTCAGGTGTTCTGACTCCGCTTCCTCCTGGCTTCCCCTCCTTCCTGGCTGAGCATGAGACTCGGAAAGTTCTTGGTCAGACTTAAACATTTGAGCAGTAACTAAAAACATTGGTGTTATCAGTGCTGCTCCCAGGCTGAAAATCAAAAACACAGCGCTGCACCATCTACTAAAAAGGAGAAAAAATGACAGCTCCTGCTGAACCCAGGACACTTTTTTATCCCTTATTGCATACTATTCACATCATGCTCAGATCCCACATTCTCAATATACCATCACATATACATATATAAACATATACATATATATATATAAACATATACATATATATATATACATACACACACACACACATACAGAGGCAGAGAGATCATCCCTTACAGCATGGACCAATCCTTATTAAGTTGCTGAGTCCATTCGGTCCATGATTTCGGGCTCCGTCTCTTGTAACAGTCTTTCAGAGCAGGAGAGGCTGTGTGCAGTGTTCACACTCGTGAATAACCTGGGCAACAGTGTCCATTGCTAAGTCCACCCCTCTATCATGAATCCATCTGTATGCTGCATCTCTGCCCGGATAGCCTGAAGTATCATAGGCCCACCATGCTCAAAATAATTCACTCTCCCCTCCAGCAGTTTCTGCAGCTTATTGCTGGGGACTCCATACAGCTCCCTTCCATCTCCGATGCTTCCAAAGCACTGGAGGGACCCAGTGGACTAGATACTCGCCCATACTTTCCCACACACTCTGCCACTCATGGCTGCCCAGCCTCGGGGAAAATGTCTTGGTCATCCTACACCATAGTCTAACCCCAGACAAAGCCCAAACCCTACTCCGCTTAACATGCAAGATCAGATCAAATGGTCGTGGGTAAAACACACTCTGGATGTGTGCCACCATGCTGATCCCATCACAATCAGCAGGCAGGTCTCAAGGGTACCTAAAGGCCATTCAAAACCTTCAGAACCCTCAAATGAGGCTGCTGTACTTGTCACTGGGGCTGGTGTGGCTGCTATGCTTACCGTCTCTCTCACCACCAGCTGTTATTTGTCTGAGTCCCAATTTTCCTCCTCTGCCTTGCTGGGAAGTGCTGCGTGGTCTCCTGCATCCTCCTGGGGCTCAGGCTCGTGGGGCTTGGTGGGCGGCTGCTGGGGAATGTACTTGGCTGCCGAAGGACTGGGCTTGGCAGCAGGGCCCGGCTCCTCCGCTGCATCATCCTGCTTCTTGGCAGCCATTTCATTCACCTCCTGGTCCCGGGAGCCACTCTCCTGGGCCAGTTCAGCCACTGGCAGCTCCCGGGTCTGCTCCCCCTTGTCTTCCCGCAGCTTCACGAAGATGGAGGTGAGGACAAGGGCCAGGACGGTGAAGACCAGCAGGATGGCCAGGTACAAGTCCCCCGCCATGTCCATCCCGCCCTGCTGCCAGAGCCCACCTGTATTACAAGTCATTACCATAAAGTACAATGAAACAAGAACCTTAACCCAAGCCCCCCATCTGATAAACACTAAGACAGCAAATAGCGGCAGTAAGTAATGTACAGCACGCTGAAACTATGAGGTCAAGAGCAATAACTTTGAGAGCCAATAAATCAACATTGTGACTAATGACTATCAATCCTAAAAAATGAAGGCTTATCACAAATACGATTAGAGACACTCTGGTCAGATCCCCACACTGGACGCCAAAAAGAACTTTCGTGGTTTAAGCAGAGCGGTAAATCTGCTACACAGTTCATTTGCTCACTCTCCTCCTTTTCTCTCCCTCTCTCCTGGCAGAGCATGAGACTCAAAAAGTCCTCGGTCAAACTAAACATTTGAGCAGTAACTGAAAACATTGGTGTTATCAGCGCTGTTCCCAGGCTGAAAGTCAAAACCACAGCGCTGCACCAGTTACTAAGAAGGAGAAAAAATGACAGCTCCTGCAGAACCCAGGACACTTTTTTATCCCTTTCTTCCACCCAACTTCCATCATTTCTAAATAGCGTAAAGATGCTGTCATGTACCATCTTTGACAAGTCAGAATGATTATTTCTGGAGTGCTGTCAGGTTAGATAAGCTTTCCATCCTGTGTTAAAGCCTGAGTTTGAGTGCTTTAATTCTAGCACAACCTTCCAGAGTCTGACAGCATGACACCAGGAATCTACTGGTACCTGGAGGAAGTACATCTGGAAATTGAATGACTAATTGAACTTTTTGAGTATGCCTTCCTCAGCAATTTTCAAAATTTATTAACACATTTAATGTTAAATAATGGTGTGAGGTTTCATAGCATTAAAACTTTCCCATGTATGTGATGGAATACATATGTATTCTATATATATATGTGATACAATACAGATGTGTGTATATATATTTATATATGTGTAAGCATGCCATAGCTAGAGAGTGAATCATATGAAAAGAAAACTTAAGAGAAAAGAACATGGAGACAAAAATTAAACCAGGTAGGGCTTTCTGGATTTCAGTGCTGTGACAACCGAAACAGCAATTTTTCTTTGTATTGTGTTAGATTGTAAATGTGAAACAAGATAAAAACTAAAATGCATTTAGAAAAAAAAGTAGTTCATTTCACCCATCTATCTGTCTTCCCACAAAATAGATTGGAAAAGAGTTTTTGTGTATTGGTACAACTTCAAAACAGCAGACTTTGGCCTCTTCAGGAACCTGCTCAGTAAGATTCCATGGGATATAGCCCTAGAGGACAGGGGGGGCCAAGACTCTTGGTTGATATTCAAGGATCACCTGCTGCAAGCTTGGGAGCGATACATCCCTGCTAGAAGGAAGTGCTGCAGGAGGGCTAGGAGACTCCCTTGGATGGATAAGGAGCTGCTGAGGAAACATCGAAGGAAAAAAGAGGCTTATAAAAGGTGGAAGCAAGGACAGGCAGCCTGGGAAGAAGACAGGCATGTTGTACAGGAAGCTAGGGACCAGGTTAGGAAAGCTAAGGCCCACTTAGAATTAAACTTGGCTAAGGATGTTAAGGATAACAGGAAGGGATTCTATAGGTACATTGCAAAAGAAAGGCAGACTAGGGACAGCATGGGCCCTCTCCAAAAGCTATTGGGAGAACTGGCTACCCTGGATTTGTAGAAAGCTGAGGTTCTTAATGACTTCTTTGCCTCAGTCTTCACCGGAAAATGCTCTGACCACACCACTCAAGTCTTGGAAGGCAGGTGCAGGGACAGTGAGAATGAAGACCTTGGGCCCACTGTAGGAGACGATCTGGTTCGAGACAATCTTAAGAACCTGAACATATACAAGTCCATGAGACGTGATGAAATCCATCCGCGGGTCCTGAAGGAGCTGGCAAATGAAGTTGCTAAGCCACTGTCCATCATAGTTGAAATATCATGGCAGTCAGGTGAAGTTCCCGATGACTGGAAAAAGGGAAATATAACCCCCATTTTCAAGAAGAGAAAAATGGATGAGCCGGGGAAGTACAGACCACTCAGCCTCACCTCCGTGCCTGGCAAAATCCTAGAGCTGATTCTCCTGGAAAGCGTGCTAAGGCACATGAAAAACAATAAGGTGCTTGATGGTGACAGCCAGCATGACTTTATTAAGGGGAAATCCTGCCTGACCAATCCGGTGGCCTTGTATGATGGAGCTACAGAACTGATGGACAGGGGTAGAGCAGTTTATGCCATCTACCTGGACTTGTGCAAGGCTTTTGAAATTGTCCCGCACGACATCCTTGTCTCTAAATTTAGGAGATATTGTCGCGGTTTAAGACTAACTCACGCAGACTCTCTCTCACTCACTTCCCCCCCTTTCTTCCCCCCACTCCCCACAGGGATGGGAAGGAGAACCCAAAAGAATGCAACTCCCACAGGTTGAGATAAGAATAGTTTTGTAACTAAAGTATAACACAATTCACTACTGCCACTACCAATAATAATAATGGCAAGAGAAATACAAGGAAAGAATATAATTCTCACCACCTAATACCAAGCCCGACCACGCCGTGCACCCCCACCCTTCTGGGTCTCTGCTCTCTGCTTTGCCGCCTGGGCATGATGTGCTGAGTTATGGAATAACCTCTCTCGTCAGTTTGGGTCAGGTGCCCTGCGTCGGCTTCCTCCCGGCTTCCCCTCCTCCCTGGCAGAGCATGAAACTCAGAAAGTCCTTGGTCAGACTGAAACATCACTAAGCAGTAACCAAAACACTGGTGTTATCAGCGCTGTTCCCAGGCCCAATATCAAAAACACAGCGCTGTACCAGCTACCAAGAAGGAGAAAAATAACTGCTGCTGCTGAACTCATGACAGACATCATTTTGCATAGGTGGAAAACTCTGTGGATAAAGAACTGGCTGGGTGGTCACACGCAAAGAGTTGTGCTCAATGGCTCAGTGTCCAGCTGGAGACCAGTAACGAGTGGTGTCCCTCAGGGATCTGTGTTAGGACCGGTCTTGTTCAACATCTTTGTCAGTGGCATGGACAGTGGGATTGAGTGCGCCCTCAGCAAGTTTGCTGATGACACCAAGCTGTGTGGTTTGGTTGATACGTTGGAGGGAAGAAATGTCATCCAGAGGGACTTTGACATGTTTGTGAGGTAGGCTGATGCCAACCTGATGAAGTGTAGCCATGCCAAGTGCAAGGTCCTCCACATGGGTCGGAGTAATCCCAGGCGTGGCTACAGCTTGGGCAGAGAAGAGATTCAGGGCAGCCCTGAGGAGAAGGACTTGGGGGTTTTGGTTGATGAGAAAATGAACATGAGCCGACAGTGTTCACTCGCAGCCCAGAAAGCCAACGGTATCCTGGGCTGCATCAAAAGGAGCATGACCAGCAGGTCGAGGGAGGTGATCCTGCCCTTCTGCTCTTGTGAGACCTCACTTGGAGTATTGTGTGCAGTTCTGGTATCTTCAGCATAAAAAGGACATGGAACTGTTGGAACAAGTCCAGAGGAGGGCTACGAGGATGATCAGGGAACTGGAGCACCACGCGTATGAAGACAGGCTGAGAAAGTTGAGGCTGTTGAGCCTGGAGAAGAGAAGGCAGCATGGAGACCTCATAGCATCCTTCCAGTATCTGAAGGGGGCTGTCGTGGTTTAAGCCATAAATCGTGCAGCCCGTTCTCTCACTCACTCCACTTTCTTTCTTCCCCCCACTCCCGGAGGGATGTGGAGGAGAATCAAAAGAATGCAACTCCCACAGGTTGATGTAAGAACAGTTTAGTAACTGAAGTATAACACAAACCACTACTGCTACCACCAATAATAATAATGACAAGGCAAATACAAGGAAAGAATACAATCCTCACCACTAAACCCAGCCCGACCATGCAGTGCGTACCCCACCCTTCCGGGTCTCTGCTCTCTGCTTTACCATCCTGGGCATGACGTGCTGTGGTATGGAATAACCTCTTTGGTCAGTTTGGGTCAGGTGTCCTGTCTCTGCTTCCTCCCGGCTTCCCCTCCTCCCTGGCATAGCATGAGACTCAGAATGTCCCTGGTCATGCCAAAACACTCTAAGCCATAACTATAAACATTGGTGTTATCAGTGCTGCTCCCAGACCAAAAGTCGAAAACACAGCACTGCACCAGCCAGTACGAAGGAGAAAAAATGACTGTTACTGCTGAACCCATGACAGGGGCCTATAGGGATGCTGGGGAGGGATTCTTCAGGAGGAACTGTAGTGAGAGGACAAGGGGTAATGGGTTCATACTTAAGCAGGGGAAGTTTAGATTGGATATGAGGAAGTAATTCTTTACTGTAAGGGTGGTGAGGCACTGGAAGGGATTGCCCAGGGAAGTTGTGAATGTTCCATCGCTGGCGGTGTTCAAGGCTGGATTGGACATAGCCTTGGGTGGCATGGTTTAGTGGGAGGTGTCCCTTCCCCTGGCAGGGGGGTTGGAACTAGATGATCTTAAGGTCCTTTCCAACCCTAACTATTCTATGATTCTATATATGTAACATTGAAGGAAAGCACTGCCTACCTATTGGTATTCTTTATGCCTAAACCATTTAAATATAAATCCTCCCTTCCTTCTTCTGTACCCACCCATCTTTTGTACCTGTCTCAACCTTTACAAATTACTCATTCCTGGATGGGCAGTTAGATATAACTTGACACATTTCTATCTAGTAGTGTGCAACGGAGAATTCTCTAGAGCTCTTTAATCAATTGCTGTGTCAGACAGAAGTTTCAATTAATGCAATTACCTTTATATAGGTAAAGGTACCCTGTCTGGGAATACAGGACAGAATTCTCACATTGAATGAGATTGAAATTCCAGAAGATTTTTATGTTTCCAAGTTCAGTGACTTTCTTGCAGTTCCTAGTTTCTTGCAGTCCAGGACTGCTTTATGAATGTTAATGGCAAAATGCAAGGCTACATCTGGCAGTTATTTTGCAAGTGCAGCATTTCTGCTTTTGAATATCCAGATATGAGAGCAGAGAATCCCACATGCATTTAAAATATTTAAAATATTTTCTTCCAACATACGTTGTTATTTTATTTTATATAGGATCACAGAATAGTTAGGTTTGGAAAGGACCTTAAGATCATCTAGTTCCAACAGCATGTTAGAAACCTACTAAACTGAAGGATAAAACCTGTAATTTGAAAAATGTCCACAAAATTTTCTTGTTCCTTTGTCATAGAATATTAATGATGGTTACTTAAAGATTTTTAGAAGAAATTCTGCATGACTGATACTGCAAGCTACAGCATTTATTACATGGAAATTGTCCTGGTAGTTAGTTATTTTTCTTTAAAAATACTATATATAACTTACACTCCTGGTAATAAAAAGAGCAAATGAGTATGTCTTCTAGTAAAGATCAATGGCTTTGTGTAATAAGGGTGTGAGATTTGGAAAATTGTTTCCTGAAGTATGTAACTCTTTGTTCTGTGCAGGACTTACATCTCTGATTTAGGTGCCTAAACACCTACGCAGAATACAAGGAGAGCCAGGTACCGTAAGGTAGGATCAGGAAAACAACATTCAGGAAAGAAAAGACAGAGGCAGAGGTGTATCTCTTCCTAAGCTGTAGCCAATAGGGCTGTCACTTGGAATTGACAGTCTGGAGTTGTTTTGGTGAAAGCAGACCAAAAGGCAATTCTCTGTCTCTGAATATAACCTCATAAATTACACTCCCTAAGAAAATGTCCTAACTTGACTACAACATGCACTGGCATCATCTTTTGGTCCAGCCTTGTTGTGTAATTTTTAAGTTCTGTATGACACTTGGCTTTGATCTATTCAGACTTCTAAGTCTGAGATGTATACAGAGGTGCAGCTCTAATAATGAGGTGAGCATTATTTTTCCCTGGTAAAAGGGAAGTACTAATACAAGTTAAATGACTTTGACTTGAGAGGACAGATGCTCGGGAACTAACAAGGTTAGCCTGTAATGTATAAATTCTGAATTCCCACTCCAAGGATCTGCAGTTGCTTGTTGGCTCTAAAATATTTTCTCTTTATACTTATAATGGATACCACTGTCAAAGAATCATAGAATCATAGAATAGTTAGGGTTGGAAAGGACCTTAAGATCATCTAGTTCCAACCCCCCTGCCAGGGGCAGGGACACCTCCCACTAAACCATGTCACCCAAGGTTCTGTTACATTTCAATAAAAATAATAAAATAAAAGTATATTTTAAAGTACTGTGTACATTAGAAACTAGTTGCATCTCTTCAGGATATCATTAACCACATTAATTACCATTTCAGGATGTAGATTGCCAGTTTGCTGTTTGTATAATAAAGTTTAGTCTCCTCAAATTCCATTTGTCTGCAACCATGATTTGGTATTTGTAGTATTTTAAGATAAGTCAACTTTTTTAATGGTGTTCAAGTGCTTAGCAGGAAAAACCCTTAGACCTCAATATCTTCAATTTTCAGACTAGTTCCTAATGAGAGTTTTTCAGTTTGACCCTTTTAGGCAATTGTATTCATGATCTCATCTGTGACCTTCAAACATTCTGAAAGGACATATTGAGGAGATACCATTTCTACTTTTAACATTGTTTTATATAGATTGCCTGGTTCTCTAAATGGAAGTAAGGAGGGCAAGAAGGGACCAGTGTCAGTAGAGTATTTGTTACTCTTATCAGATACCTTCCCCCCTCTCCCCAGCAATAACTGTTTCTAAAGGACCATTTTTCTAATCTGTGTCTCATATCCTTCATATGGGTATGACTTCATGAGGATCTTGTCAGAGGAAGGATGAACAAACCAAAATGATTGGCAACAATGACCTTTCAGTAGTGATTGACATACAGAGCTGGATTTAACCAGACATTGACAAGACTGGGCTGCAGGAAGTTCTGTGGGTTATTGCAGCTCACGCTTACCAATGACTATTGCATTATCTGTGAACATTAAGTAGGTTAAGCAAACACTGGAAAGACTGCAGGAAAAGCATGAATAGAATGATTGTGGGTAACTTTCCACAGAAAGTCTGATGAAAATCTTTTAAAGCAAACAAATTGTAGAATCATAGAACGGTTAGGATTAGAAAAGACCTTAAGATCATGTAGTTCCAACCCCTCTGCCATGGGCAGGGACTCCTCACCCCAGACCATGTTGCCCAAGGCTCTGTCCAACCTGGCCTTGAACACTGACGGGGATGGAGCATTTGACATTTTTGGGCACCCTGTTCTAGTACCTCACCATCATCACAGTAAAGAGCTTCTTCCCTATATCAAACTTGAACCTTCCCTGTTTAAGTTTGAACCTATTACCCCTTGTCCTATCACTTCAGTTCGTGATGAAAAGACCCTCTCCAGCATCCTTATAAGCCCTCTTCAGATACCGGAAATGCTAATCCATAGCTAGGAAGCAGGAGATGAGGAAATGTAAGAAAAATTATCCTGGAAATGGAATAGTATTCCCTGTTTTCATTTTGTCCAGTAAATGTGTCAGCATGAATGCATTATACCATGTTGGTATAGCATACACTTACTATCATAGACCTTAGACCTAAGATGCCTGTCTAGCTGATATTTTGTAAATTCACTCACATCAAAGATATGAAGTAGTCTTGATATGGTGGGAAAATACCCATTGAACTCAGTGTGATATTTGAGAATAACAAGACCTTGCTCCTTCAAGGACCATGATGGTGTCCTGGGTTCAGCAGTAGCAGTCATTTTTCTCCTTCTTGGTAGCTGGTGCAGCACTGTGTTTTTAATTTTGGGCCTGGGAACAGCACTGATAACAACAGCGTTTCGGTTACTGCTTAGTGATGTTTTGATCTGACCAAGGACTTTCTGAGTCTCATGCTCTGCTGGGGAGGAGGGGAAGCCGGGAGGAAGCGGAGACAGGACACCTGACCCAAACTAGCCAAAGAGGTATTCCATGACACACCACGTCATGCCCAGGATGTAAAGCAGACAGCAGAGACCCGGAAGGGTGGGGGTGCACTGCATGGTTGGGCTTGGTATTGGCTGGTGAGGGATTGCATTCTTTTCCCTTGTATTTCTCTTGTCATTGTGATTATTGGTGGTAGCAGTAGTGATTTGTGTTATACCTTAGTTACTAAACTGTTCTTATCTCAACCTGCCGGAGTTGCATTCTTTCGATTCTCTTCCTCATCCCCCCAGGACTCGGGGAAGAAAGAGAGGGGAGTGAGTGAAAGAACTGCGTGAGGGGCTTAAACCGTGACAGATGGTAAAGAATTGAGAGTGTCAACTGTGTTATCTCTGGGCTTATAAATACACTTCTTCAAACAAATATCTATACATGTAACAAAGAACAATAGAGTACCCTGCATTTTTGAGTATCTTTGTAATTTTGAAACAAGAATCACATGAACTATGTATTCAAGGTGAGAAACATAAACATTCTGATAACTGATGACTTTACTGGTCTGGTCACAGAGTAAAATTTATGCTTTTTGAAAAATTACATACTGGATATATATTTATTGCTTCTACTATCACAAATACAAGTAAGCAGGCTTTGAAAATTAATTGCTGACTTAAAAAATTCTTATATATGATTTGACCTCAGATGTTAAGGCGATAAAAGTAACCAATTCCTTAATACCAGATTTTTGAAAATTAAGAAATATAATGTCTAGTTACAGTAACACCTCTTCTAGATCTAAGTGTTTTCTTGTTCCCAGTATGACAGATTGGAAAAGCAATGGCTGCATCTTCATTATCTTCAGTAATGAAAGAAGAATCAATTGTATTTCTTGACTGAAAGTTCTTCAAAATCTTCAAATATTCATGGAATTTGGAATAAGTTTGAAGGGTATCAGTTTTGCTACTTACATGTTTAAAGATTCATAGTATTCTTGATTAGGCAGAATCACTAGTGCTGAAAGTCTGAAGATCCATTTTGTTAGATAGTAGGCAGCTCTTATAAGATGTTTGAGTAATATCTTTATCTTTCAAATTTGAAAAGTTGCCATCTGGAGCTATATTCCTACTTTTTTGCTGAGTAGCACTCTCTTGTCTGAGAAGCAAAGTCATATGTTCTTCCTGGGATAGCTTATTTATCTACTCCTGAGCTTTTCCTCACCAAGCAATTCTCACTGCTAGTCAGTCTTCCAAGAATGAGGATTTGCAGAGGCATATCTCCACAGAAATTGGGAGGCTTTTTGTGTGGAATGGTCTGAGTATATCACCTCTGCATAGAAAGTTAATCCGCCATCTTATCTTTTTCAGAGTTTTTGGTTGTGATTTCATATGTACAGATAGCAAAAATAAACTGAAGGAGATAGGAGCCATAGCCCATTGTGGAAACTGGTGCAATGCAGTGGGATTTGAGATAGACTGCACATGCAGCACAAGCAGTCACTGTGTTCTAGTTGTCTGTGTGTGTGACATCGCTGAAATATATACTTCCAAAAAAAAAAAAAAAAAACAACAAAAAAACAGACAGTTTTCCAGAGGCAACATAATGGCAAAACACTAATTTTTCAGGCCAACAGATATAGTATATGAATAGCAAATTGGAGAAGCACAGCATGGCATATCTAATTAGCATTCACTATTAGAGTACAGTCCAAGATAAAGCACTAAATTATCTTTAATCTCTGAGGGCTTATGGAGTTTATATTGTGTTCATGGTTTTCGTCTTATTTTTCTTGAATCAGGCCATACTATTATTTTGTTGGATAAAATTAAGTCTGGAAATAAGAAAATCATTGCTGTATTCCTGGCATTAGTAAAGTTGTATACATCTGGCCATATGGGGTAGTAGATATTTTCGAAGCAAAAAAGAATCTTTGCTGTGTTTGTGCTAGAAAGGATATTTAGCCTACAGCTATTTCATAGCAGTATTAGTGTCCAAGATGTGAGAGCAGTGGAATACATCTTGCTTGCTTGCGGACTTTTGTTGTTGGTTTTGCATGGAAAAATCAGCAGAAAGGAAATCTGTAGAGTCCTTCTATCCAAACATTCATGGTATTTTAAGAATAATACCAAGCATAATCTATTGTACATTGCTACAGATAAATGCCTTTAAACTTACTTTCCACCAACACTCTTTTTTTGTTTGGCCTCTTTTCTTTAAGTAGCAGTGATGCAGTGGAATCCAAAGGAGCACAAGCTCAACCGATATCTATCTCAATTGATTAACTGTCTGGAAGATTTGATTTTCAGAATAGATACTCAAGAGAGCTCCAATTCATTAGTGGTTGTCCACATGTGATGAGAAACTGTGGGAGGGATAACCCCCTCTTTTGATTGATCCAATTTCATATTCCTTGCGGTCATTAAGTGTGTTAATGGTAACTTAGCACCTGCATTAAGGAACCAACTTAACAACATCCTATAAATGACTTTAAGTCAGCAGGTGCCAAATTTACAGGAAAAAAAATGACATGATTGCTGCTTTAATGTTACTGCAGGAGGGATATGAAGTAATAAAATGTTGCAATTGTTTAATCCATCACAATCAAGCAGTCATCATTTGATGATAACATGATTGTTATATTATTACAATCCTTTGTTCCTGATTGCCCCTTCTTCACTCAAGGGTATCATTCCTGTTTTATGTTAATAACTATACTTTCATTTATACTGTTTTGTAAGGAAGTGAGACTTCCCACTTTTCTTCACTATAATGAGATTACAGATAGCAGGCTGTTTTAGTTATAGGTGTGCCAGAAATGCACTCAGATTTTCTTACTCTTGTGCTATATTTATATGGACATTTTGTTTGAGAAATGTTTCTGTAAATTATATGAAGGGAAGTTCTCACTCTGACATGATAGTTCAAGTGTTTTCTGGTTCCAGCAAGACTGGCAGTGCTTTAGAAATAAATGCTGAATGCTGTACAGCATAGATTTTTTTTTTTTGAGGGATTATACTGAATTTTTCATTGTTACGTTATTTTTTTTTAAATGAGGGGAATAAGAGTTAAATTCTGAGTTTAGAAAGATTATCTAAATTTTTTTCCTTTCTTCCCCCCAGTATGCAGGTGCAAGATGACTGCTACCTTAATTTGGGGGCATGGCTAATTTCTATAAATACAAATTCTAGAATTGTACCTCTTCACATGCAAAACGTGCCCCATTCTGAGCAGCCATATGCCTAAACCCTCTTGGTTTCCAGAAATGAGCCAGAGGGATGTCTATGCTCCCTGAAGGGTTCAGTCTGTGAAATGTTTTATGCATACATTTAGCATGCACCTGTTGGACTAAGTTGCCATACAAAATGGAGTAACTCTAGGCTTTGTTACTACACAACAGAGTAATTGGTAATAATTTCCCATTATATCCGAAGAATCAGTTTTGGGAGAGAAGGCGGAATGATCTGTTTTAAACTGGATGCCCCATACAGTTAAGACAGAAGGGAATGCTAGGATGAGAACTATTCCTTGGAATTGGTTAGTACTTAAAAGAATTTAAGTAGGAGAATGTGAAAGATACAGGTAAGTGGAAGAAAGTAATAGAGATGGTGAGAAGGAAAGAGAAGGGTTTAGAGTGAATGGTTGACAGGATAACAAGCATCTTCCTCTCAGAAAAATGGATGAATGTTACAGAAGATCAGCCTGATTGGCTTCTGGGCTTAGCTGTAATATACAAATAAAGAACTTGAAAACAAGTGCTCTTCAGAAAAGAAAAGAAAGGATGATTTGAAACAAAGATGTACAAATACAGAAATATATTTCTTCTTTGCATTAACAAGTTAAAATTTTAACAATTGCACACTGCACATATGTTGTGCCACTAACTGTAAAATGCTAGACCCTAGATAATATCCTAGATGGTTCCTTAAAACACTGGAACAGATAGGGTCAAAAAGGATCTATTGTAATGTACAGGAACAAAAGCATATCTGAGAAAATGATTGGGATGCCTGGTAGCTATCAGTTGCTATTTCCTAGATGAATATGGAACTCTACTGACAGCACACCTCTTTTCTTCCTTTCCTGGAAAGCAGCAAGCACTGCTTTTGGTTGTGATTTTTTTTATTACCCTGCTGGAGTGGTGGAGAAGTTTTTTTTCCTACAGCTGAACTCTGTGCTTGTCTGAGAAGTGCCATCTGGGATGCAGCGTTACTGACACTTCTTTAAGGAGATCAAGGCTGTCTCCCTCAGAGAGGAGGAAGTGAGCTCTTTGGGTGCTGAGCTCAATCCAGAAGCTCCTTGTTCTTTACAGGAATCATGTTTCCTATGACTCATCCTTTGCTTACTAATTTCTCAGCACTCAGAATTCTTCAAGTACTTGGGTTTAAAAAGAATAATTAATAATAATTTGAGTCTCATAAATATTTGCATATATGTTTATATGTACATGTTTATATAATGATATTGAATTTGTTTAGTCAGTTCAGCTGAACTAACAGATTGTCATGACTGACATGATGGTGTGTAATCAGCAAGTTGTTGTGTCAAAGCCCAAAGTTCAAATTTAATATGCAAAAGAAATGTAACACTCTTTATGCTTATGTTTGATGCCACACTATTTTTCTCTTGGGAACTGACAATATGAATGTAGTTGGTTCAGGAAGGTGTAAAATATGATTCTGTTAATATTGCCTCACACGGTAAGTTTATATAATCCTTATATTCCCATCTGTGCCACATCTTGATGCAGAACAGAAATGTTGCAAGACATTCTTCAATTATGTAGTTAAAGGAAAAAGTATTGGAGCCATCTGTAAAATCCCACTGTAAAGAAATTCTGTGTTTTGTGTATTTCTGCTTTTTGACAAAAATCCAAGAAATAGCAACTGTAACTCTAGAGAAAATACAAGAAACAATCCGAGGAGAATAAGATCATGAATTTTGATCACAGTGACTGGGCCAATAGGCAGGCATTTGGTTTCTGTCTAATAATGGGAGAGGAAAGAGGATGATACAGGTACAGGCCTAAAAGTTTTCATAAGACTCGAAGAACGGCAAAGTAAAACCCCCCAAAATGTGTTGGCTTGGTTTTTTGTTTGCTTGTTTTTGTGTTGTTTTGTCTGTTTGTTTGTTTGTTTGTTTTTCTGGCTTCCTTTTCCTATTTTCTGATTGTTGTGTAAATTTACAGAGGCTGAATGGCAGAAATAATTAATAATTATCCTGCCCTAGCCTTTAGGAAAACATAAATCTGTTGAAACTTTTCATTAGTGTTTCTCTGCTTGTCTCTTTAGTATTCGATGAATTTCCCATGGGAGGAAAAAATCATTATTAACTGACTAATGAATATATGGGTCATAAATATAAATTATGAAGATTCTGTAGACAACTATTAGGTACAAAGTTAACCATTTAATTCTTCATTAACTCCTTAGAGTGAACATTCTATTGTCTTGTCAAGTGTTGGTTTTATTAGTAGATTTAATGCTTATAATAGAACATCAAAATGTATAAAAGCAGTCAAATAAAAGCCTGTGCAAGTAGTTCTTAGAGAATTCCAGGCAGATTCTCAGTTAGTGTAAACTGATTTTCCTCTAACAGAGTCATTGAAAAAATGCCTGTTCTTAGCGGTTGAGGGCTTGGCTTTTGATATCATAGAGGTTGTATCTGTTTTGAGGTCCTACTTGACATTGTTTTTGCAAATTGTTACGAACGTGGTGCGTTGATATCCTGCTGTGAACAATTCAGACTGGGATTTTTTTATTTGAGTGCAAAATAGGAAATGTAGTCTACGATGAGAGAGCCTAGAAATGCACAACTATAATTAAAGTGAGACAAGAGATGAATAATTGGGAATGTGTAGTAACTTCAGCTGATGTAGAAAACCACATTCTGACTGTTTTCCCTTCAAAAAGCGTTGCTTTATTCTAAGTGATGGAAAATTCTTGATACATGAAAACTGATGAAGACAACTGTCTTTGTACTGTATACTTATGATAAACTTCCATAGGTCACCATTTAAATATCTACGTAGTCAATAATACATTAAATATTTACCATGAGCAGTGAAGAAAGTAGGAAATTGTTTTCTTTTACCTGATTGCAGGACTCTGACTCAGCTGAAATGCTCCACAGAAGAGAGAGGAGCTCTCTAGGGGCAAACAGTGGTTGGGAAATACAACATAAGCATGTATGCATTTGTCAGAACACATGGAGACACCAAAATTCAGGTGTTCTATAGGAGTAGAATACAGTAGAAGATTAATTTGGCTAAAATATCCCCCCAGCAGAGCAGCTTGCTTGACTGGCTTCTGGACTCAGACAGGATTCTGAAATCAAGTGAACTCCAGGTTCCCTGAAGAACTCAGTCTTAAAGGTTGAGTGCTTTGTCTGAATTCTGCTTGAGTTAACCTGTTTTGTTAAAAACTTCTTATTTAGGCAACATTTGTAGGAGTGATCAAAAATTTAACTTTTTTCTTGCATTCATATGGAAGCAGTTCCACTGTAAGTACTTACACTCTGGGTGGGTCCTCATTAGGATTCTCTGCCAAGCTAGGAAAGCAGGGTCAGCTAACGGGGGGCAGCTCAGGTTCTTCAGGGCTTTATGCAGTAGGGACTTGGAAACCCCTACAGGCTCTCTGGACAAACAGCTCCACTGGTTGACTGCTTACCTTGTCATGAGGAAGTTCTTATTTCTAGCAAATCCAGTCCTTTCTTGATTTAGCTTGTGTCCACTGCATTTTACATTCTGGTTATATGTTGTATTGGTGTGTGTATGTTTGGAGCAGTTTTCTTTTAAGTAATTTCACATGTTTCTTTTAGAGTACTGTTAAACAGATAATGGAATTTGTAGACCTGAAAGGCAGCACCAGTTTCTTTATCAGAGCACAAAGCAATAACAAATCTCATATGCTGGCTCTGTCAAAAACAAAGCTATATTCTTCTCATAAATGCAAGTGCACGTAGACATCTCAGTGCCTTTACAATGGCCATTCCTAATGGTTGCCTCTAGATACCATGTTACCTTTTTTGTGCCCCCCCATCATTTTTCACCAGAACACCAGACTCCTTTCCTTAAAACCTTTTTTTTATTTAACTATTTTTATAAAGGGTTTTGCATTCTCTGGCTATGTAGCTGTTGTTCTACTCTCTAACCTGTTAGGAATTTAATAAAGTACAGGAGACTCCTGTCTTCAAGCTTTTACATTCACAGTGGAATACACAGATTAGAAAACATAAAATACAAATTAGCATCAGTGTCCTGAAAGTTAAAATGAAATTCTAGTTTCCACCTTTTCTCTAGACTTCTTATGCCAGAAGTTGAGATTCTTGTTAGACCAAGTAGCCTCCACTTCTGCAGATGCAGTTCTGCAATGTCATTTGATTGTGCCATGTCTGTTAGTGTTCTGCTTACCTGGGAAAATTTTGTCTTTGCTTTTATTTTTTTTAGCGTATTTCTGTTGTCTTTTCTGTTGTCTTATAAGAGTATGTACAATTTACTGGGACTTCTAACTGAAGTGAAAGGCACTTGTTTGCACTTAAAACAGCTTTCAGTGAATTTGTCATGTACTGGTAGTAGTAGAACCATCTTTTAGTTACTAGCGCTGTGGAATAAACCTATGGTTAATACCTTATTTACACAACTGAAGCCTTCTGTATCTATGTTTGGCGACCTTGAAACTGCATTGTGTTCAGTGCTCTTTTTATAACCTTAATTACCAGAGAATACAGAGCTTTAAAGAAAGACTAGCATTTCACTTTAAGATCCCCAGTAATCTATTATAAAGCCAGCTAAGCCAATCCCCAAATGCAAAGAAATATTATTACATGCGCAGCTAGCTGTCAAGGGGCCATGAGTCAGTGGCTTACAGTTATCAAAAGTAACAAGGTTGTTCAGAATTTCCTCCAACAAAGCCAGCCAGCTTACAAAGGGATTAAGCTCTCTCTGATTAGAACAACTGGAACACATCCTGCCCTTTTAATTAGCATTCCCCTTTGCTTGGTTTAGGCTGGTAATTTGACACTCATAGTAGCCAATACAAGAACTGACTTGCATTTTTGGCCTATCCGTGACTATTATAACAGCATATTATTAGTGTGCTGTAGCTAAAATGTGAGCCATCTTGGAGATCATTTTCAAAAACTTGAAAATCCCAAGGGCATAACATTAACAGACACAGCGTAATAATATATGAATTCTCTGTGTGACAGCAGACTCCATGAGCCTTTAGGCACAGTATATTGCCCTGAGGCATAATCTTTCTACCTTCTATCCTAGACAACCAAAAAGGTTTTATGTCAGCTTTATTGGTATTTCAGAGGTTTACATCTTAATTTCAAACTTAAGGCAAGTCAGTCATAGTTGCCTCTGTTTACACTGGTGAAGAAATGAGTGAAAAACATGTTCAAAAATGAAGTGTTGATATGAAGACAGCTTGGTGTGGAAAATTGTCATGTTGAAAAGAAAGATAAAAGGGTATTTTATTGGAACACAAGCGCTGGTCTCTTAATTTTGTCCTCACCTTTTTCCTGTTCTCCCTCTCACTGCCCTGATACCTGGGTTGCTTGGTATTTGATGAAGAGTAAGGGAACTACAGGTGACCAGTGTGCTCTCCAAACTTCAGTTAGTTATGTGAAAGTCTGAGTACAGTCACACCGTATAATTGCAGAGTGAAATTTTTAGTATAGTTAGTATTTTGCAAGGTACCTACTTTCTCCAGTAATTTGTTGACATGGATTTAAAACAAAACCCACTGTATGGTGCTGCTCTTTGCCTCAGATCAACTGCTTAAATGTGCACTTGAGAATGTCCTGCTCTCCCCCACATCCTGTTCTTCCCTCCTTTCTTCTGTCCTTCCTTCTATACAATATTAAGTGGAAAAAAACTAAACCAGTTTGGTGGTGATGTTGACAGTCTAGCTGAGGCTGTCTCTTGTTTCAAGAGCAGCTGCTCATCTCCTACTCTCCACCCACCAGACATTACCCCACCTTCAGATCTGCCCTGTGATCTGCTTGTGTAATCACTCCCTAACTCAGTTAAATCAAAATTATCTTGTAGAGAAGTTCTAACTTTTAGAGAGCTTGAGCCAACCAAGCTCCCAAAATAAAGCACTCAACATTACATAAACTTACTAATGCAATTTATTTTGAAAAAGGGACAACAAAATTGAATAAAATATTCAAGTTTTATTTTTTATTTTCTGTATTTATTCCTAAAGTAGAAAAGTAGCATAGGATCTGATTTATTACGCAATCTTCTGCTAGAGCATGAAAAGCTAATTTGAAAATATGGAACTTCTTAAAAAAATACAATACTTAAAACATTTGATTGCTGTAGATCAACAGGCATTGGGTTTAATGTATTGACTCCTAAAGCTATTACTGCATCTCCTGTCAGTTCTTTGTTGTCCTGCAGTGGAGGATTGAACTAGACAATACAGGCCATATTTTTACAGATCTTTAGACCTTCACTTTCAATTCACCAAGATTCTGGGCTCACTAGAAATGCGTGAAGAAACTTGGCTACCACTCCTCTCAAATTCTGTAAATTGATGCGGTTTTGTATGGGCAGCAGACCTGATTATTTGATGTCTCATAACAGTATTAGATTTAACAGACTGCTAGAATGACATAGAGTAGCCAGGGTTTTGTCCATTGGCCTTTTACTTTCAGTGTTTCTATTGGGTGATTAGACTGCCTACAGGCAGGAAGCAGTACAAATTACTGTAAAAATCAGTAGCAGAAACAGCTCTTCTCTCAGTGCAGCTCTTGCTTGTTCCCACAGTCCACATTTTTGTGTGATACAGTCCATTCTGCCTGACGAAAATATTCAAAGTTTGGTTGCTTGAAGTTTGGTTTTCAGGCTTTTACAATGTCCTAAACCATTTTATAAGCTAAATTGTCCATACTTAAGTCTATATTCTAACAGACTAATCTGATCCATTTTCAGGGCTAAAAAAAATTCAATGTGGAGAATATTTCTGGAGATGAAAATGCCTTTTGAATTAATAACATTCAGAGAGCTGATCAGTATAGTTTTTTGATTTAAGAAGAATTTCTGTTTACATGAAAGAATTTTGTTTCAGATTGTCAAAAGTAAGATTCCTTACAATGATGTATGAAATACTTACACAAAGATTTTTCTCCTGGATGTTTATTTTTGAAGTACGGCAAGCATGTTCTGGTTTGAGCATAATAACTTAAGTAATGTACTTCATTGTAGTCTTTATGCAACTTGACTTCCTCTTTTCTTTCCAGGTTTACTTTTGTTTTTTTAATGTATCTTGGGATGCAAAAATTTAAAAATGATAAACCACTCTATTGCAGGTAAGACTTTTTCAAAAAGCTTTCTTGAAAGACAAGACATAATGAAGTTAAGTGAAGGAATTTTTCTTTTTTTTTTTTTTTAATAGAGACTGTTAAGACATTTAATGTTCTATGAAATAATATTTTTTTATATTGTGGTTCTGTAATATACTCGTAACACAGAATTAAAGTAATTCAGTAGAAGATGTAAAGTAGCCATCTTATTTCAAGAATATTATATCGAAACAATGTGGAGAAGTTGTAGTATTAAATATAAAACTAATAATAAACTACATAATTTTGAAACTAGAAAAAAAACAAACAAAAAATACTCATGGATATCTCCAGAATGTGAGGAGAGGCAAAAAAGGCAGCATATGGATGCGTTTTGTGTAGTTTCTTAGACATTTAAGTTCTTTCATGCAACAGGATTCTGTACACTGAAATACTATGAAAAATACTGTTTTATTTCTTTTATGTGTGCCATGAACACTTCTTGAAGAACTAATTACATGAAAAGGGAGGGTGCACTTATAATTTTCGGGTACGATGAAAATAATGCTTTGATTTCACCTGTAAATTTGTACACATCAGAGTAGAAAAAAGAAAAAAAGGTGGAGTAGCATCTAGTAAAAAAATTACCTGAGAATAATTCAGCTGCTAGGATATTTTGCTTCTGTCCCACATAACTATGTGCACATGTACAGGCATAGACCATGTCTGTACAAACGCACATACATATTTGTGTTTGTGACGACACACACAGAGAGTGAAAAATATAAGGACACTTTTCACTACAGGTGGGAATTTTTGTGTATCTTGCCAGATATCTGCTTGTGCTCAGCTGTTCTTGGAAACATACACTACAAAACTCTAGAGTGTGTGCATATGAAGGAAACTGAGGGATGTAAAAGAAAAAGGCTGGCATTAAAGCCATGTCTAATGACTGCTAAATAAAAGAGAAGGGAAAGCCATTTAAAGACAGAACAATATATCCCTGCTTAAGCACAACTAACACAAATAACACTTTTTTTTTCTTAGTGCAATTCCTAACATGATTGATTTTTAATGTACTTATTCATTGACGTGCTCATTTATTTTACACTGCATGTACAATAAATAATGCTAATTAAATTATGCCTGATCAAATTAATTTGATCTGGGAGGGAGGGAACTGAAATTACTTTCTTGGAAATGCTATAAAAGCTCTGCAGAATTAAAAAAAAAAAAATCAGAAGAAACGAACTAAATAAATCAAAACCCCAAAAGAATACCTTCCCTCCTTTTTATTTAGGCAGAATAGAGAAGGTCTTTTCTATTCCTAAGTTCAAAGCCAAGTTTGTCACAGAAGATGAGTACTTCTACTTGTTTTAGAATGTATTGATACTGATGAAGGATGTGAATAAGAAATCAATATTTCAAAGGAATGCCTCATAACCAAATAGTCTGGAAATAACTAATAATAATATAGAGGCAAACTGGGAAATACATACTACAATAATGAGACTGTTGAAGGGCCCTGTAAGTTACCGAGAATTCCAGCTATGTTTAGCTCAGTATGAATAGTTAAAGATGTACAAACATGCTTGGATTACATTGCAAAGTGTGTTTATTAGCCTGGCATCAAACAAGGCCTCCTCCATGAAAATAGATACAATTGTTTCTTTACATTGTCTTCCTTTATCTGATACTTATCTTGCTGGTATTCCATAGGTGCTAAGAAGAGCTATTGCATCTATCATATTGTAAATTGTAACTTTCACAGTTTGTGCTTCAGTATGCCAATGAATAAACAAACAAAAAACCACCAAAAAAAACCCCAAGCAAACAAAACCTAAGAAAAGTAAAGACTATTTTTGAGTACCTAGAAAACGCCATCTGAGCAGAACAGCAGACTTTTTGTGATAATTGTTCACTGCAAAATTTAGAGATCCAGTTTTTGCAAACTCTAGTCAGTTCAAATAATTCTGCTGTAGATGAGATAACTTCAGTCATCTAATTATTACATTATTCTTCCTGTTACTTAGTTTTAGTGATAATATGTATAGAAAGCTGAGTAAGTGTAGTAGACTGGTGGGCTCCTTGAGCTAATTTTGTCAAAATAAAAAAAAAAAGAATCCTTTGCAAACAAATCTCATGCAAACTCTTTTTTGAAACCTCAAATGTAGACTAAGAGAATTTATTCCACTTACGTAAAGCACTCCTGCTAGTTATAAATTTGGTAAGAATCTGAACTGCCCAGATACTACTTCAGGGAATACTCCTGTGATACTGGTTGTCTGGCAATAAAAGAGAGCTACGAAGCTCATGAGCTGATGTTTTGCCTGATCATAGACATTTGAAGTTCTGACTAATACTTATTCACAGATCAAGTCCATAGTTTGTGAGCTGTACCATGGTGTGCCCCCGGATACTATCCATTCAGACTGGCCACCTTTGTGTGCTGCAGGTCTTTTTGACCTCAATACATCTAGCAGCCTTAAGAAAACCATGAATATATATGGCACAGAGGCATCTAGTGCGTTGGAAAAATCAATCCACTAAGGAGTGGGAAAGGGAAGGAAACTGGGAAGCATTTTTGAGTTCCCTAATCTAGATGCAGTGCCATTTAATTTTAGGTCTACACTTTACCTTAAGGCAGAGTTGATAGCAATACAACTCCAAATTGAGCACTTTGGCATCACATTGAATATACATTGAATTCTTATTGAATATACATTTTGTCTGCCAGTGACTGCAGAGATACATCATACAGAGCTGGAAAATTTGGCCCAGCAGGCAATTGTAATTGGGTAAGATTCTTACAAATCTGTATGTTTCAGCACATATCTAAACTGAAAATTCTCTATATATCATTACTTGTTGTATTATTTAGACGGCATTTTTTAATTATTGTTATTTCCCATCAAGCAACTGATGACACCAGTTGGATTCCTCCTAGCCTTTTGTGCATTTGCATGCTGTGCTTAAGGCCCCTAATTCTCATGGTGCCACTCCATTGGATTCACTACTCTAGATGCATTCTCACAATTTCCAAATACAGAAGAATAATCACTTCTGTTGACTAGCTGGCTAGACTAACGCCTGCCAGTTTCTTGTTCCATCTTTGCTACAGCAGCATGTTTGCCTCATGTTCTACTTCCTGTCCACCAGAATGTGCAAATTTGCTTTTTAGGCAGATGGTGTCTGACTTGCAGTTTCAACAAGTTATTCCATCCCAGGTACAGGACTTTGCATTTGTATTTCTTGACCTTCATAAGGTTTCTTTTCACATTCTTTTCACAATAACTTGAACCTGTTGAGGACTCACTGATTAACAGCTTTAATATGTACGATATTAACAGTTAGTAATGTGGGGCATCATTATATCCGAACACAACCAATAACTTGCCAGCATCGCTAGTAAACGTTCAGAGCAATGTAAAGATATTCCAGCTGCTCCAGCCAATGAGCCAGCTTCAACTGGAGCTCTGCTCAGATGTCTCGATACAAATGCCCGTAGCATGGGGAACAAACAAGAGGAATTAGAGATGTGTGCATATCTACAGGGGTACAATATCATAGGCATCATAGAGACATGGTGGGATGGCTCCTATGACAGGTGTGTTGGAATGAAAGGTTACAGGCTCTTTAGGAAAGACAGGCCCGGTAGGTGAGGATGGGGAGTTGCTATTTATGTTAGGGATAGGATGGAGAGCATGGAACTGTGCCTGGGGACAGGTAAGCAGTCAACAGAGAGTTTGTGGGTGAGGGTTAAAGGGAGAACAGTGATGGGAGACATTACTGTGGGGATCTGTTACAGACCACCTGACCAAGAGGACTCGGTGGATAAAGCAATCTATAGACAGATAGGAACAGCCTCAGGCTCGCAGGCCCTTGTTCTCATGAGGGACTTCAACCACTCTGATATCTGTTGGAGGGACAGTAAGTCCTGGTACAAGCAATCCCTGAGGTTCCTCGATTGTGTGGAAGACAACTTCCTTCTGCAAGCAATAGAGGAGCAAACAAGGAGAGGTGCCATGCTTGACCTCATCCTCACCAACAGGGAAGGGCTGGTTGGAAATGTGACACTCCAGGGCAGCCTTGGTTGTAGAAATCCTGAGGTGGTCAAACTCAAGACCCACAGGACAGTGAGAAGAGTGTGCAGCAAGCTCACTGCGCAGGATTTCAAGAGAGCAGACCTAGGCCTCTTCAGGAACCTGCTCAGTAAGATTCCATGGGATATAGCTCTAGAGGGCAGGGGGGGCCAAGACTGTTGGTTGGTATTCAAGTATCACTTGCTACAAACTCAGGAGCGATACATCCCTGCTAGAAGGAAGTGCTGCAGGAGGGCCAGGAGACCTCCTTGGATGGATAAGGAGCTGCTGAGGAAACATCGAAGGAAAAAAGAGGCTTATAAAAGGTGGAAGCAAGGACAGGCAGCCTGGGAAGAAAACAGGGATGGTGTTCAGGAAGCTAGGGACCAGGTTAGGAAAGCTAAGGCCCACTTAGAATTAAACTTGACTAGGGATGTTAAGGATAACAGGAAGGGATTCTATAGGTACATTGCAAATAAAAGGCAGACTAGGGACAGCATGGGCCCTCTCCAGAAGCTATCGAGAGAATGGCTACCCTGGATTTGGAGAAGGCTGAGGTTCTTAATGACTTCTTTGCCTCAGTCTTCACCGGAAAATGCTCTGACCACACCACCCAAGTCTTGGAAGGCAGGTGCAGGGACAGTGAGAATGAAGACCTTGGGCCCACTGTAGGAGAGGATCTAGTTCGAGACCATCTTAAGAACCTGAACGTATACAAGTCCATGAGACCTGATGAAATCCATCCGCGGGTCCTGAAGGAGCTATCAAATGAAGTTGCTAAGCCACTGTCTATCATATTTGAAAAGTCATAGCTGTCAGGTGAAGTTCCCGATGACTGGAAAAAGGGAAATATAACCCCCATTTTCAAGAAGGGGAAAATGGATGAGCCGGGGAACTACGGACCAGGCAGCCTCACCTCCGTGTCTGGTGAAATCTTGGAGCAGATTCCCCTGGAAGGCATGCTGAGGCACATGAAAAACAATAAGGTGCTTGATGGCATCCAGCATGGCTTCACTAGGGGGAAATCCTGCCTGACCAATCCGGTGGCCTTGTATGATGGAGCGACGGAACTGATGCACAGGGGTAGAGCAGTTTATGCCATCTACCTGGACTTGTGCAAGGCTTTTGAAATTGTCCCGCATGACATCCTTGTCTCTAAGTTGGAGAGACATCAGTTTGATAGGTGGACCACTCAGTGGGTAAAGAACTGGCTGGATGGCCGCATGCAAAGAGTTGTGCTCAATGGCTCAATGTCCAGCTGGAGACCAGTAACGAGTGGTGTCCCTCAGGGATCGGTGTTGGGACCGGCCTTGTTCAACATCTTTGTCGGTAACATGGACAGTGGGATTGAGTGTGCCCTCAGTAAGTTTTCAGATGGTACCAAGCTGTGTGGTTCGGTTGATACGTTGGAGGGAAGGAATGCCATCCAGAGGAACCTTGACACGCTTGTGAGGTGGACTGATGCCATCCTGATGAAGTGTAGCCATGCCAAGTGCAACGTCCTACACCTGGGTCAGAGCAATCCCAGGCACAGCTACAGGTTAGGCAGAGAAGAAATTCAGAGCAGCCCTGCAGGGAAGGACTTGGGGGTGTTGGTCAATGAAAAAATGAGCATGAGCTGACAGTGTGCTCTTGCAGTCCAGAAAACCAACCATATCCTGGGCTGCATCAAAAGGAGTGTGACCAGCCGATCAAAGGAGGTGATCCTGCCCCTCTACTCTGCTCTTGTGAGACCTCACTTGGAGTATTGTGTGCAGTTTTGGTGTCCTCAACATAAAAAAGACATGGAACTGTTGGAACAAGTCCAAAGGAGGGCCATGAGGATGATCAAGGGACTGGAGCACCTCCCATATGAAGATAGGCTAAGAAAGTTGGGGCTGTTGAGCCTGGAGAAGAGAAGGCTGTGTGGAGACCTCATTGCAGCCTTCCAGTATCTGAAGGGGGCCTATAGGGATGCTGGGGAGGGACTCTTCATGAGGGACTATAGTGAGAGGTCAAGGGGTAACAGATTCAAACTTAAACAGGGGAAGTTTAGATTGAATATGAGGAAGAAATTCTTTACTGTAAGGGTGGTGAGGCACTGGAATGAGTTACCCAGGGAAGATGCGAATGCTCCATCGCTGGCAGTGTTCAAGGCCGGATTGGACATAGCCTTGGGTGACATGGTTTAGTGTGAGGTGTCCCTGCCCCTGGCAGGGGGGTTGTAACTAGATGATCTTAAGGTCCTTTCCAAACCTAACTATTCTATGATTCTATGATAACTAGAGGACAACCCAAGTGAATACAATATTGCTATGTTTTTTCGGTAGTAAATGCGTAATTCTGCATTGTGAGCCTTATATAACACAGAATAAACATTGCTTTATGTTTAGCAGTATCAGGCAAGAAAAATAGAGAAAAAAAATTGACCATTTAGAAGTCTACAATATAGCTGTATTTAAGCAAACTTTTTTCCCCACATGAAATTTCAGAGCAATAAGAAACAAATATTTTTTTCACCGGGCTGACTGTGCACTAAAATGGTAAAATCTCCAAAACTTTTCTGAAATTATATCCCATACAGAAATACCAGGTGTGGTTTACAAGAGCATAAATCTTCCATCTGCTACATATACGAGCATCTCTGCCTTCGCATTTCTGCTGAAAATGATCCCAAACTCTTATGAAAACAGCTAAGATGAGGGGTTAGACATACTGGGAGAAGAAAAAAATATTCTCTTTACAGATAAATGCTGTTAAAAGTTCACAACTTGAATGTGTGTACCTTCAGGGCATCACTGCTGAATTCAGGGAACATATTAAAAGGTGGTATAATGTAATCTAGCTCTGAATTTATACATTATAGTAAGCAGTGTAATGCTGCCACTCATAATTCACCTGTAATTGAGTTTACAACAATTTTACAATAATAGAAAATAAATAATTATGGTATTAAATAATAGTATGCACCTCCAGAACCACAGAAGAATTGTTAATTATCAGATCTGAAATTTAGTCACCTACAAGCAACATTCTAGAGAACTTCTCCCTGTCCCATAACTTAGTTAAATGTTTGTTGCCACTACTCTTTCTGTCTGTGTAGTGTCAATTGGTTTCACTTGTACCTCTGTCTAATTCTTGAACTTTTTTCTACTTCAGTTTTCTCATGCTCATGGAAGAAAAATTTGTATTATTGACTAAAAAAAAAAAATCACTTTCTGGTTTTACGTACTCCTTGAAAGTGTACCTTCAGATTTATTGCCATCTCATTAGAGATGGGAATAATCCTGATTGAGACTGAAGGTTGTGATACACTAATATGATGTTCAAACACCATACACAAATCATAACTTCAATTTATTCTCTGGTTAGCTGGTTGGATTTCTTACCATCATTTCTCCCATCCAAGGCATATATTCTTATTTAGTGTTTTCATACTCCATGTTCATTAGGCTCATTGCTTTTGCATAGTTGTTATTGTCCAGTTTACCAACAATAAAATACTGTCTTATTTACTTGGTTAGGAATGAAAATGAAATAGCTTTGACTCGCAAATGCTACTGTGGTTCTTTTTTTTCTTGTTTGTTCGGTTTTTTTTAATAAGAAAGAGGACTAAGAACTTCGGGAAAAAAAAGATCGGGTTTTCAGGTATTGTCGTGGCTTAAGCCTCTATAACTCACGCAGTTTTGGTCACTCACTCCCCCTTCTATCTTGCCCCCCACTCCCGGAGGGATGGGAAGGAGAATAGAAAAGAATGCAACTCCCACCGGTTGAGATAAGAACAGTTTAGTAACTAAAGTATAACACAAATCACTACTGCTACCACCAATAATAATAATGACAAGGCAAATACAAGGAAAGAATACAATTTCTCACCACCTAAAACCAAGCCCGACCATGCAGTGCACCCCCCACCCTTCTGGGTCTCTCCTCTCTGTCCTCCATCTTGGGCATGATGTGCTGTGGTATGGAATAACCTCTTTGGTCAGTTTGGGTCAGGTGTCCTGCGTCGGCTTCCTCCCGGCTCCCCTCCTCCCTGGCAGAGCATGAAACTCAGAAAGTCCTTGGCCAGATCAAAACATCACTAAGCAGTACCCGAAACACTGGTGTTATCAGCACTGTTCCCAGGCCCAAAATCAAAAACACAGCACTACACCAGCTACCAAGAAGGAGAAAAATGACTGCTGCTGCTGAAACCATGACATTATCCACCCCTTATTCCATACCATTCACGTCATGCTCAGATTCCACATTGTCAATATACCATCACATGTATATGTATATGCATACACACACACACACACAGAGAGGGAGAGAGATCATCCCTCAGTGCATAGACCAATCCCTACAAAGCTGCTGAGTCCATCCAGTCCATGATGTCAAGCTCCATCTTTTGCAACAGCCTTTCAGAGCAGGAGAGGCTGTGTGCAGAGTTCACACTCGTGAATAACCTGGGCAATAGTGTCCATTGCTAAGTCCACCCCTCGATCATAAGTCCATCTGTATGTTGCATCTCTGCCCTGATGGCCTGAAGTGTCATGGGCCCATCAGGCTCAAAATAATTCATCCACCCCTCCAGCAGTTTCTGCAGCTTGTTGGTGGGGGCTCCATACAGCTGCCTTCCATCTGTGATGCTTCCAAAGCACTGGAGGAGCCCAGTGGACTAGATACTCGCCCATACTGTCCCACACACACTGCCACTCATGGCTGTCCAGGCTTGGGGAAAATCTCTTAGTCATCCTAGGTTGCAGACTAACCCCAGACAAGGCCCACACCCCACTCTGCTTAACTTTGGGGACCAGACAAAATGGTTGTGGGTAAAACACACTGTGTATGCATGCCACCATGCTGATCCCCATCACAATCAGCAGGCAGGTCTCAAGGGTACCCAAAGGCCATTCAAACCCTTCAGAACTCTCAAATGAGGCTGCTGTACTTGTCACTGGGGCTGGTGTAGCTGCTGTGCTTGCCGGCTCTCTCACCAGCAGCTGCTCTTTGTCTGAGTCCAGATCTTCCTCCTCTGCCTTGCTGGGAAGTGCTGCGCAGTCTCCTGCATTCTCCTGCGGCTCAGGCTCGCGGGGCTCTGCGGGCGGCTGCTGGGGAATGCTCTCGGCCGCGGCGGGGCTGGGCTCGGCTGCGGGGCTCGGCTTCTCCACCATCGTCTCCTCCCGCTGCTCGGCAGCTGCCGGGCTGGGCTCAGCGGGGGGGCTCACCCCTTCTGCTACCTCCTTCCTCTGCTCGGCAGCCGTTGGGCTGGGCTCGGTGGGGGGGCTCGGCTCCTGCTCCCCGGGTCTGCTCCCCCGGGCCGTTTCGGCAGCCGGCGGCTCCCGAGGCAGCCCCCCCTCGGCTCTCCACAGCCTCGCCAGGACGGTGAAGAGCAGCCGAACTGCCAGGTACACATCCGTCCCCCACGGCTTCTGGAGCCTGCCCGTATTACAAGCCATTCCAATAAAGTACAATGAAACAAGAACCTTAAACCAAAACCCATATCTGAAAAATGCTAAGATAACAAATACCGGCTGTAAGTAAGGTACAACAGGCTGAAACCATGAACGCAAGAGAACCAAAAGCAACAACTTTGAGAGCCAATAAATCAGCATTGTGACGAGTGGCTATTAATCCTGTTGTTATCTCAACCCTTCGAGCCCCACGTTGGGCGCCAAAAAGAACTGTCGTGGTTTAAGCCTCTATAACTCACGCAGTTTTGCTCACTCACTCCCCCCTCTATCTTGCCCCCCACTCCCGGAGGGATGGGAAGGAGAATAGAAAAGAATGCAACTCCCACCGGTTGAAATAAGAACAGTTTAGTAACTAAAGTATAACACAAATCACTACTGCTACCACCAATAATAATAATGACAAGGCAAATACAAGGAAAGAATACAATTTCTCACCACCTAAAACCAAGCCCGACCACACAGTGCACCCCCCACCCTTCTGGGTCTCTCCTCTCCGTCCTCCATCCTGGGCATGACGTGCTGTGGTATGGAATAACCTCTTTGGTCAGTTTGGGTCAGGTGTCCTGTCTCTGCTTCCTCCCAGCTCCCCTCCTCCCTGGCAGAGCATGAAACTCAGAAAGTCCTTGGCCAGACCAAGACATTACTAAGCAGTAACCGAAACACTGGTGTTATCAGCGCTGTTCCCAGGCCCAAAATCAAAAACACAGTGCTACACCAGCTACCAAGAAGGAGAAAAATAACTGCTGCTGCTGAACCCATGACAGGTATCATGCCTAAATAATACGTCAAAAATAATGGAGAGGATGTGTGACAAAAAGGAACCATGATGGTCCATTAATCTTGTATATGACACAATCTTGTATATGACACAATCTTATATATGACACAAGGAAGAAACAACAAGATGTTCAATAATTCTGAAAGAAAGATAATTTTAATTGTAAGTTTGATTTTTTGAGGCAGGTGTGTATAGACAGAGTTGAGCAGCAAAAGAAAGTACAGCTTATCTTGCTGCTTTATATTTCTCTGTGTGTGTGTATCTGACATTGTGTTCCTAAATTGACATCTGTGAGGTTGTTTGAAGGAGGTACACTTTAAAAATATGTAGGGGTGGGTTTTATTTTTATTGACTATTCAGAGACTTGAGTGAAGGTCAAAGTTTAAAGCTAATGGAATTCTGAAAAAATTTTATTACAGAAGAGAACTTTTGAGAACATTACTCCTGTGTTTTCTAGTGAATGTGGTCTGTGAAATAAAGTTAGTACTGAAAATTATCATTCTGTAAGCTTGCATTCAGTCATCTGGCCATCTTGTGTATCTCAGATTTCTTATGTAATACAAGTATGTAGTTCAAAGAGCTGCCACAGTATCCTCTAGCATTTGACGTACTTCTTACTCCCAGGCCTGTATTTTAACTGTATATCTTTCTTTGGGGGATGTTTCTTGTAGTATTTCCCACACACCCTTACACATCCCTTGTTTTCTTTTCCCCAAGAAGAGCAATAAGTTTTGTTCTAGATTTGCTTAGGGTCCAAATGCATCTTACAAAGTAACATCCTGGTTTACTTTATTTTGCCTTGTTCTGTTAGCTGCCTGTTTAAAGGGAATTTGTATTTCTGCCTACATAGTTTGTCCTATGTTTGTCTGCAGGAAAGATGATAGGATTATTATACCATAATTTTGTGTATAAAGTCTCAATAAGCTGTAAATGTGACTGCAGCCTATGAATCAAATTCAAAAATTTTATTGGTCTTCTGATGATTTAAAGTCTAACAGGTGCAATCCATTGAAGACCAGCTACCACAAGACAAGCACTCACATAAGGTCTAATTGACACATAAAAGCCAGTGCACGTATAAATACCACATGCAATTATAGCATGAAGTACAATACACATATCTATGAGATACAATGCTACAGTTTAAAGAAGTCAAAATATAATGATGATCAATTGTTGATATCAAAATTCTTTATATAAATTAATCTGAAATACTTGTGCAGAAATCTAGGCGGAAGGACAATTCAGTCCATCTTCCTAGGATATTAGATCAATTAATAGCCACATTTCAAGGCATAGCAAACCAAGAATGGATCTGGAAGATAACATTGTAAACTTCATAAGTTCTCTGCATTTCAGAGGTTTTCATAAATTGTTCAGTTTTGAACCTTAGTATATTTCTCCTGTAAATACCTCCTAAATATTTTATTATCCTGAAGAAATATTAATACTGTGCTTCATGTTACCCATCCATCTATGGGGCAACCTGTCTGAAAGAGGAACAGATTAATTCTTAGGAATATTGAATATCCATTGAAGCATATATTAACTAGAGTTAATAGCATATTCTTTAGCATCCTGGAAAAATAGTGAAATGGCTTCACACTCCACTCATTTAGGTAAGTAGAACTTCTGCACTTTGTACAGAAACATTTACAGACCTGTGTGAGAGTCATCACTTATTTTTGTTTCATTTCAGTGGATAATTATTCTATTTGTTTTTATAATTAATAAACACAGGCCATGATTGTAGTTTAAAAATAGGTGTCTCAGTATCTAGAATTTCAACATGCCAATGATGCCTGCAACTATAACAGTGTGTTTCCAAACTCCTGTTTAAGACAGAACATGGTGACACGTTTGTCCAATAATGTAGGACTCTTCCTTTGTCACCTAGGAAAATGTCATGTTTTCCTTTCAAACTGGGAGTAATAATCTGATACCCAAGTTCAGGGACTGCATTTTCAAACCATCATATTTTAGTGCGAGCTACTGACAAGCTGAGATATGAAAAACATGAGAGACACTATCAACAAAAAGGGAATCCAAAGGACCTTTAAAAGTAACCTTAAACTGAGTAACTGATTGTAAGCTTATGCTATTGGAACTGCTTACAGCTCTCTCTTAAATGATGCCTGTAGGCTTCACATACATTTCATAACAGCCTAAGTAAAGCAGTCTCATCCAATTTCTGCAGTATCAGACTTGCCAAGGCACCCAGATGATCTGTGCAATCACATGGATTTATGATCTAGAAAAAGTAGAAATTCTATGAGGGGAGAGTAATAAATAGAGAAGCACTGAAAGAACTACCAGTTTCACACAGAAAATAAGAATCAGTCTGTGATAAGTACTTTCAGTTCAGATATGTTCATACTTTCAGAACTGTTTCTTTTATAGTGAGCATCTTATTAGGCTTCCTAAACCAGTTATAAAATAGATGCTGTTTCCCCATTAGATGACAAGATCAGCCTAATGGGAGGATTTTTATCCTGGCTTTTAGTGACTTAAGGATATTGTGGCAGTTTGCTTCAGTTCACCATGCAGTGTAAATTCACTGGCTAAACAGCACATCAAAAAACTACAGTACTGTCCAAAATGCTGTGAACTGCAATCTGACTTCCAGGGGCATGAAAGGAAAAGGAAGGAAAAAGCAAAGAAGTAAGGAACGGGACAAATTTGTTAAGGTTATAGCATAGTGGAGAAGCCCATTGATATAATGGAAAAAGTAACCAACAAAGGCATACTATAACTCTCCAATAGGAGTTTTCATTCCCATGGGAGAAAAATAAACTGTAACAGTGATATTGGAGAGGCCAAGTCATGAAGGAACTTTGGCTAGAATGCTTCCCTGGAAGACGGGACTATTTGGTATAAATATTTTTTCTGAATCTGCAAGCCCATTGATACGAACTTCAGAAAGCCCAGGAAAAAAATTTTGGCAGGTGACTGCTGCAACAAGCTGCAGAATACTTCATAATCTGAGATAAAGAAGATTGTCCTTTTCCAGCGTGGGCATTTTAAGACAGGAAATTATGTTTTTCACAAACAAATTTAGCAGTCTAAGGTTAAAGTATTTAGTTTACACTAGCTGTATTGGTCATTCTTTTGCAGGTAGTAAAAAGGTGGCCATTTTGCAGGTGTGATGGGTCAAACTACCTTGTAATGCTGTCTATTTTTAAAGTGATTATTTTTGTCTAGGCTTTTCAGGATTGCATGGCTGGAGTCAGACTGGAATTTCAGCCTGAAGGTTTATTTTAAATTCTTAGTTTCAAGAAGGTGGAAAAAAAAAAATGTAAATGCATGATTTTATGATTGAGCTCCAAAAAGTTTTATTTTCTTGATTTTCATAGTTTAAGTACAAAATCTTGTGGATTACGAGCGAGTGTTCATGTGCTAGAAGGCTTGCAAAAATGTGTTACTGTTTAAGGGTAGTGACCCCATGATGATGATGATGGTGGTGGTGGCAGTAGTGATGATAACCTTTCTTGCACAGAGTATTTAAAATTCTGTGACCCAGAAGAACGTGTTGAGAAACCGTATATACTCTAGGACAGTGAGCCAGCTGGCATCTTGTAGCGTTTTATGGTCTGATGAAAACTACTATTACTCTGCAGAATTACTGTAGGGCTTCAGCCATACCAACAATTTGGAGTTAAACTATGTTTCTGCTGCATGCTGGTGTGGAATCTCTTATTGGAAATGTTACAGCTAATGTCACATGCTGGAGTCTAGCATGCCCCAAATTTTGGTATACAATAAAAATGTGCAGTTTTTAAAAAATTACATGGGAATAAACTGTGTACTAAGGTGAAAAAAAAGGAAAGCATACTTCTAGCTTGCAGGCATATTGAAACAGAAACTTAATAACTTCAAGTAAAATCTAGAACATTTTGCAGGAATTACAAGTAAAACATGCATAATTGAGTTGTGTCCCATAGGGAGCCATTCACCTCAAAGTTAGTACTTGAAAAAATGAAATAATTGCTACAAAACTATGGTAACGCTGTTGACATTTTTAAACTTAGGAAAAAGGTAAAAGAAATTAAAAGGTGAACAGGAAAGCAAAAGAAAAAATCAAAAAAGGAAATGAAAAGAAAGGAAAATAAGAGAATGGAAGCAAAAAAACTCTGAGTCTGTGAAGTTTCAGATTCATATGATAAAAGAAACCTGTTATTTTGCCAGGGAAATCCAGTCTCTAAATTAATTTAGATAAATTTGTTTTGGTTTGGATGTTATCTTCCCTATGCAGGTCCAGCCATCTTGAAACTGCAAAACTGAAAAACTCGCAGGCATTGTTATCTAAAAAAAAAAAGCATGAAATTTGTTTATTGGCACTTTGCTACTGTCAATAGATATCTGTGACACCAGCATAATCTGTTTACATTGTTTTTTTGTTTCAAATTATGACAAAACTTCAGGATGGACTGAGGCACTATATTCCTGTATCAGGCAGTCAGTCCATCATAGTTCTTTATTTCCATTTGCTAGATTTATTTAAATGATAGCATGGTGTCCCAGGGTACAGAATGCATGCTAGTGATCTGTATCAGAACAGTCAAAAACAGTCAGGAAGGGTGTTAACGACATTATTAGGATTCCATGGCAAGGTGCTGGCAGAGGGACCTGCAGAGTGACCTCTGTGAGGAGAGGCTGGGGCTGCCGTGTGTCGGACACAGAAGATTCCAGCCAGTTCCAGCTGACCCACCACAGGGGATGGCTGAGTTCTGCAGGCAAGGAGGTAGCACTTCAGGGAAAACATAGTTAAGAGAGATCAGAAATACTGCACAATCAGGCAGAAGTGAGGAAAAAAGTGAGAAACAATCCTGCAGACACCAAGGTGAGAGAAGAAAGAGTGTGCGAGGGGGAGTAGGTGCTCCAGGCAGCGGAGCAGAGGTTTCCTTGCAGCCCATGAGGGCCATGGTGGAGCAGACAGCTATGCTGTATCCCATAAGGGACCCCATGCTGCAGCAGATGAATATGTCCTCAAAAAGGCTGCAGCCCATGGGAAAGACCCACGCTGAAGCAGGAAAAAAGTATGAGGAGGAAGAAACAGTGGAGAGAAACTGTAACACACAGACCTCCGTTCACCCATTGCCTTGTGCCCCTCAGAGGGAGTCAGAGGATTCAGGAATAAGGAGTGAAGCTGAACCTGGGAAGGTGTGCATGTGGGAGGTATTCTAGTTTTTGTCTTTGTCTGTCATCATCCTACTCAGTTTTAAATTAGCAATAAATTAAATTAATATTCCCCAAATCAGGTCTGTTTTGCCTGTTACAGTAACTGGCAAGCGATCTCCTTCTTTATCTCAGCCTATGAGCTTTTTCTTCTTATTTTCTCCACTTGCCCTGTTGAGGAGGTAGTGAGTGAGAGCAGCTGGATGGGCATCTGGTAGCTGTCTATCATCACCCCACCACCACAATGAAGCAGAGTGGCTAATCAGTAGTCCAGAACATTGATTCTCACACTGCTCTTCTTTGAAGTAATGGCATAATCAAAGATAGAAGGTAGAAGAACATGTCAGTCACTTTCTTAAGGTCTGAAGAGAAAAAGCTGTCAGTGCAAACTCAATGCTAACTTGTAGAATAAGTATTTTTTTGGAAGCTACATTTGTATTCTGTAAAAGGGAACAAAATCTCTTTTTGTAGATTAAGAATAGTTATGGTCATTTAGTCTGATCTCTTGCATAACATAGGCCTTAGGATTTCATTCAGTGATTTCTGCAGTTAGTCTTTAGCCTGATTCATGTCTACTATTGACTATTAGTGTTTATATGGTAACTTGTATTTTAATTAGAAATAAATACTAGCTGGTGAGATTTAAAACTTCCGAAAATTGTTGCTTGAAGCTTCGCTAATCGTCCCTTTTTATTATTCTTATATGTTTAGTTCTTTGATGCCACAGAGATACCTGCCTATGTGTTGCTACTGACCTCTTTCTTGTAGTCTCTTGGTAATGTTGTTATTTTGCTCCCACTAATTCAGATACTAGTGCATGATATAGCCTATCACTTAAAATGCCTGAATATAAAAATACCAGCACTGATTACATTATTGTGGGATTTAAAAGACTGGAGTAATATTCAGCTACTAAAACTTATTATTTTAAAAGAGTATCTCATATAATAGGGCATGGTAACAGTGGGCAACATTTTCTAATAGACCAAATATGTAAGAGTGCAGATCCACTGCTGTTGGAAGAAAATTTGCCCAAGTTAGTGAATACACTAAATTGCTGATCCTGTGAAGATAAGCTGCCCGCAACTGCAGGCTGCATGAGTCTTCATGTAATAAAAGCAGAAGCACATTGTACTCATACCATTCTAGAATTCTTGATCTTTGCATATTGTGTTTTTTTTTTCGTTGTGTAAAGAACTTTCAATGGACAGAGCAGGAGAATAAAAGAATAAACAAATGAAAACATGATCGGCAGGCTTAGCAGCAGAATTTGAGCAGCCATGAAAGATGCTCTGTGCATGCCCATATGCAAACAGAGAAGGCAGAGGGTGGTAAAATCATTGAAAAAACAGTTAAAAATAAAACTCAAAGCCACCTTGGTTAATTGCTCATATTGCCTGCTTTCGCAGTTGGCATTTTCTCAAATGAAAATTAAGTACTCTTTTCCAATGTAGACTTTTAGGACAATAAAAATCTTCATCTGTATGCAAACCTGTCATGGGTTCAGCAGCAGCAGTCATTTTTCTGCTTCTTGGTAGCTGGTGCAGCGCTGTGTTTTTGATTTTGGGCCTGGGAACAGTGCTGATAACACCAGTGTTTCAGTTACTGCTTAGTGATGTTTTGGTCTGGCCAAGGACTTTCTGAGTTTCACGCTCTGCCAGGGAGGAGGGGAGCCAGGAGGAAGCAGAGAGAAGACACCTGACCCAAACTGGCCAAAGAGGTTATTCCATGCCACAGCACGTCATGCCCAGGATGGAGGACGGAGAGGAGAGACCCAGAAGGGTGGGGGGTGCACTGCATGGTCAGGCTTGGTTTTAGGTGGTGAGAGAGAGAGTCTGCGTGAGTTAGGCTTAAACCACGACAAAACCCAAGTAAACCATTTACAGAAATGTGACAACTAGACTGTTCTTAACTTTCAGGTGTAACATAGGAGAACAACAGTAACAGTCACCATCAGCTTTAAAACTTTAGGTAAATGTATAAATTTCAACAAAGTTAATGAGGATCAGTGTCTCTGTACAGTGACACCTACAAGGTGCAAAATAAAGTTACTATATGATAGGATGAAAACCCTAAATTGCTTTATTGCTCTCCACTGAGCAATCTACAGTTATTTTTTTAGTGAAAAGTTATTTCACACATTCTGTAATGAGAGCAGCTGTAGTTCATTTAAAACAAAATTGGTGAGTAGACCAAAACTCAAACCAAAACTATTTCCTCAATTAATTAGCCTGATTGGTGAGTAACAGCAGCCCTCACATGGTATGCAGCTGGTGAATAATGTATTCCAAGTGCTTCTTTTTCTCCACTGACTAATTGAATCTTTGAATGACACAGTCAGATTTCTTAGTCTGCATTGTTGATTTCAACAGCTGGATAAGATGAATCCCCTGGCTATGCTGATCCACAAATTCTTGGAAGGCTTTAATAATAATTTGGTTATACAGAAGGTGTAGAAAACAGCTTGAGAATGTGATAGTAATTAATAGATTTTATTCTAATTAATAGAGAAGAACTGATTAGGAATATGAATCCCAATAGGAGGTGGGATCTAGCTAGGAAACTATGAAATGGTTACATAAATAGCCTTCAGAATAGGAAAGACGAAATGCAATAGAATTGAAACAGGAAGGTAGACTGAAGAGAAATAGGAATTTGCGTAAAAACTTCCCAGAAGTTATGTCACTTTGTGGAGGATAATTTAAAGTGTTATGGGTAACAAACATGGCTAAAGTGCATGCTTTGTACTGATCTTGAACAAAAGAAAAAAGCATTTAGAAAATGGAACCTGTCTTGTTGATACAAAAATGAGCATGAAAACACAGAACAAAAATGTAGAAATGAAATAAAAGACTAACTGCTAACTATAGAGAGGTAGCAACTGTTCTCTGGTTTCCACCAGCTAGCTGTCTAAATGAGCAATATGCTCTGGATCTAATATGGACTCTGTTGCAGTGGGAAACTGAGGCTCTATCTACATCAGCAGAGTAAACCTGGCCAGAAACACTGTCCTAACGCTGATTCCAGCTAACACCTCACACAAGTTTATGCGTGTCTTGCAAACCGAACTTCCAAAGCTGTGGCTGAGGGCAATTTTTTTACCAGAGAGGGCCCTAGCAAAGTTGTAACTCCCCAGCTGTGATCAGGAATGACCAATGCTAGCTGGAATATGCCACATCCCTGCTTAGGAGAGTGGCAGTTTGTGAGTGCAGAGAATTGTGTACCTCTGCTTGAGACTGTTCCTATGAATCTATAGTCACAATCTGAATATGTGCACTGTTGGCAGCAGTGTATGGCATGAAGGTATGTAGTAGATATGGACATCATAAAGCTTGCTGCACTAGTTTTGCAACTGAGGGGTTGCAACACTTTTGTGTCATAACTGATACCCCCTAGTTTGCAAACCAAGTCTAACACAGTCCTGTGATTATTAAATTTTGCCTTTGTATTGTATTGCTCGGTAGGATATTTAGCAAGCCAAACCAGTACCAAACTGCATGTAAACAATTATCAGTATGAACAGTAGGTGTTCCGTGCCATTTAGTACCAGAGATGTGGCTGGAATGTTGTAGAGGCTTCTGTTTATTTAAAAAAAAAAAAAAAAAAAAGGAATCTGTCATCAAGTGGTTAATGTATTTTTTCAATAATGTCAGCACAAGGTCAGATCTCATTGTTGAATGAAAAAGAACAAGTTAGAGAGGGCTTTACCAAATTAGAGGCTTTCAGATTGTCTGAAACTGATGAATATACTATCTGGAGGAAAGTAGTCTCATCTTCAAAAGTGGAAAGTAGCCAGTTATAGATCTGCCACCTTCATTTTGACATGCAAGACAAATAAAGATTTGAAGTTGCCTTTAAAAAAGCAAGGAAACAAATTACAGCCAATATGGATTTACTAGGAATCAGTCAGTTACTGTTTATAAAATGTTGGTGGAATTGCAATCAGAAAACCAAAAAGGGTAACATATATCTTGATATCACCGAGAGGAGGCTTGGCGTCCAGGAGCTTCAACTCGGAGCAGCAACAGGCACCGAGGGAGCCTCAAGTCCTTGACAGGGCTTGTCCGGAGCCAGCAGCTCAGCAGACACGAGAAACTGACTCAGAGGGGGTGGCGCCAGGAGGAGCGGCACCAGCCCTGATTGGGTAAAAACCTGCCCCAGGGAGCATGAGGAAGCAAGAGCGCAGCGACCAGGGCGGGTTCGAGGCAGTTTGTGTGGCAGTTTGAGTGGGATGGTGAGCACTCCCCTTATGACTGGAGTCCAGTCTGGGAGCTCTGCTCTGGCTGCCCCGGTGATGGCCAGCATAGGCACCCAGACAGAGCTGATGAGAGGCGAGGCTGCAGTGCAGAGCTCGGGGTGTAGAGAGCGCCTGCACTGCTCTCCTGAGAAGAGGGTGCACAATGGGCAGGGCTCCACTCTCTGCTCCCTGGTGGAGGTCCTCCTGCAGCAGGTGGCTGAGCTGCAGGACGCTGTTACTAGGCTGAAAGGTGTCAGGGAAGCTGAGGGGAAGCAGCACTGCCTGCTCCAGGACCAGACTGTGCAGGAGCCTCAAGCGTCTACTGTCACTCATGCAGGAAAGGAGGCCGCTAACCCAGAAAGCTGGGAAACAGTAACAGAAAAAAACAGCAGAAAAAAGGAGGAAGAGGACAACTAA